>CM061132.1:57435874-58035874 GCA_030789695.1 Scilla litardierei
TGCCGACCGCCCGAGTACATAGAAGCCATCGGCCGAGTGACGACAACTCACTCGGCCGAGCGACCCCCGAAGTGAAGACCCCCGAAGACCCAGACTTACTGGAAATTCTCAGGGTTTGTCACTCGGCCGGTCGACTTTTGTCACTCGGCCGAGTGCAACGCGCTGCCTGTAGCGTAAATTGCGATTTTCAGGCTGCGCAGGGGCATTTTGGTCACAGTTTTTTGGACGATTTTGGGGGTATTTAACCCCAGTTTTTGACCTAGGTTAGAGAGCTTTTCTCTTGACTTTTTGCAGCTTTTTAGATTAAACTTTTAGCTTTAGATTTTTGTGATTGGAGAGGAGAGGAAAGTTGATTTTTGTTGGATTCTTGGAAGAACTCTATTGGTTTGCCTCTCTCTCCTTTAAAAATACTATTTTTATTGCTTATTTGGATATTGTGATGAATTCTCTTGTTAATTCCATTGATTATTTTTGTATTTGTGCTATGAATTATGAGTAGTCTATACGTCTTGGGGCGTGGGGATGAACCCTACGAGCCCAATTTCAGATTTGTGATGACTTGGTAGAAATATTGCTAGAATTGCTATTAGGGTTAGTTTGGGATCGATTTATTACGGATGGCTAGGAGTTCATACCGATTGGGATTTGCAAGAGATTGGATCCCAATTCGATAGGAAACCCTAGAAATCCGAATTGGGTTGGAGTCGAATTTCCGTAGTATCGGTTTGCAAGAGATTGGACCGATACTAGGGTTCTCGGTTGCAATTCCATGCCGATACCCGTTTGCAAGAGATTGGACGGGTAGGAACTATCCTAACCCAGGTCGCGGACCGAGTTTGCATGAGAGTGGGCACGGGACGCGATTGAACGATGATGTTGATCCTAATGCTAGCTTGCCTAGGCTAGGGTTTGCAAGAGATTGGACCCAAACCTAGGATAGCTATAGACCGGAAACAGCGCGAGAGCGTGAGCTAGGTTTTACATTCAGTTGCAACTAGTTCATCTGAAATTCTACTCTAGCGATGTTGATACCAACGAATCACATCGACGAGATACGATGAGTAGCGGGGATTCCCCTATCTTATTCACTTCTGTTTGCATGCTTGATATCATTGTGCCTATTGCTGCATGCCTTTTCAGTATTCGTCTAGAGGAATGAAAATATCCATGCTATTTATGAGTTTTGTTAGGGTATTATTTTATCAAACCGTTGTGCACCTCTTATGAGTGAACCGAGGGATATACTATTTTCCTTCTCCACATACCTATATATTTCTCTACATATCAGTTGGTTGCACCCCCACAACTATCTTTACTGCATCTCACTTCCCAAACCCAAAAAGAAAAAGTATAGCTTCTAAATGAAAAAAAGAGAGAATGTATATATTCATATGTGAAAAAGAAAAGAAAAAGAAAGAAAAAGGATAAAAATTGTTTTGTATCTTTTCATTAGAAGCTATCATATATACTGGGAAGAAGAAGAAAAATTCCATATCCTCTTTTTAGATGCAACGCCGCAAGTTAAGCTTGGGGGGGGGGGGGGGGGGGGTAAACCAACTGATCACATGAGTGAGCATGACATTAGAGTGGAGACGGTGCATAACAGGAAGATTTAATAATACTTAAACTTTACGAAAAGCTTTTGTTTTTGGAGATTTCTCATGAATCGAAATGAATAACTGAATGTCATGACTTTTTCTATTCTCTATTGCATGCTGTGTGATTTCTATATGCTCCTTGTGTATCTGTGATTGAAAAGGGCATTGCTAACTTTTCCATACTAGACTCTATGGATTGCATGAGATTGATATGATTAGATGACGTTAATTCAGTAGATCCCTATCTTTTGCCAGTATTGCATGCTAGACATATGATTTGTAAAACTATAAATTTCCAGTAGCATATATGTTTATTGTTCAGAGCATTGTGATATACTACCTAGGCCTGAGATCTGACAGATCATTCTTAGCACCCTCCATCCACTTTCTTTCCTTCCTCTTCTTATTTTTATTTCTTATTTTCGTTTGTTTTCCTCCCGGCGTACCTAGTATTCGTCTTTCTCGAGGACGAGTAAGAGGTAAGCTTGGGAAATTTTGATGTGTCCATATTTTCTACCATTTTCATATCATCATTTCATTGCATTCCGTGCCATTTTCGCATCCAAATCCCATATTTTACTACGATATCGCGTTTCTGACGTTATATTCGAGTTTCGTAGTGTTTTATGAGTTTTTAAGGATTTTGGAGCGATTTGGGACCCCACTTGGGTATGGACACATCCGACACGTCCGTGAGCTCATTGGTGAAGCCCCACAGGAGTTTGCCATGTTTTGGGATCCTCGGGAGGAGTGGAGGAGAGAGAGCAGGAGGAGAGAGCAGCTCAGCATCCTCAGGAGAAGATTTCACAGGCTGCTCGGTCGAGCAGTATAGATGCTCAGACCGAGCAGACACAAACGAGAAAAGGAGGCAGATACGGGGATGGCTCGGACCGAGCAGTTCATCTGCTCAGTCGAGCAACCTTTAACCCCAAAGTTGAAGCAATCCAGTGCACGTTCTGAGCAATTCTTAAGTGGCCGAGTCAGCGCTCTGCTCGGACTGAGCAGAGCTGGCTCGGCCCGTGCAGGCAGAGCGAGGATTTTAGAGAATTTCGATTCCCTGTCAAGCTCGGTCGAGCAGTTCAGCTGTTCGGTCCGAGCAACGGACCGAGCAACGCATTGCTCGACCGAGCAGCCTACTCGGTCGATAGTGCCAGGGCCATTTTTGGAAATGTTTTGTGATGCGGCTTGGGCGCGATCCGGGCAGTGAAAGATTGGAGCTGGACTTTGATACGAGGGGGGCAATTCATTTGAGTTTTTTTGGGGAGATAATTTTTGGAGAGCAAGGCTGAGGCGATTTCTATTAGATTTTAGATTAATTTTTGTCGAAAATACTGGATCGAAACTTTTGGATTATTAGTTTGGTTTTACATTGCGATTGCGTATTGGAATCTAGAATTTTGTTGGATCTAGTTTCTCGTCTATTTTTTGCATCTCTCGCTGTAAGTTTTCGATCTTTATTCTATCAATTACTATGATGTTCTCTCCCATAAAAATGAAGTTTTTATCCGTTAATATTGATATGAGTGAGTAGATCTTTCTAGGAATGATGGGTTAGCCCTATGATCTTTTGAGTATTGGACTTCTCCCTACTTGGTGTCAATGATGAGAAAACATAAATACTTGTGACTAATCCCCTATTTTGCAGTTAATCCATTGCCTAAGCTATTTATAAAGATCTACTAGCAATGGATGACACTCAAAGTTGATTGAAGGCAAATGACATGGATTGGATGATCGTAGATGTTGATTGAAGCTCCAAGAAGTCTTCAAGCTCATACGATGGATAGAAGAGAGAATTCGTCAATGTAATTTTCTTTTATCTCTTCTAGTATGTAGCTTAGAAGTAGAACTTTGATGGAGCACTCACACACATCTTCATTTCAGTCTTAGGACATCATTAGATCATTTGTCCTTTGACCCCAATTCATTTCTTTAGTGATTGTGCTTGGATTGTTTATAACAGTCGACTACTGAACGTTTTACAGTCGTCTGTCTAAAAAACAGTCGACTTTGTTTTGTTCTACAGTCGCCTGTTATGCACAAACTTTTACAATCTAGTTTTGGGCCTCTCTGTTTATTTCGCACATGCTACTGATGAACGATTCACAGGCGCCTGTCCAAGTGACAGTCGACTGTGTTTTGTAAATCAGTCGCCCGTCTGTCTTCTGCCCAAACTTTGTTGATCTGACTTTTACGGCCAGTCGACTAATGTTGAATATACAATCGATTGTCCCTTGGATCAGTCGACTGTGTATGCTGCAACAGTTATTTGTCTGTAAGCCAATTTATTGACTCTACTCTCTGGAAATTCTCAGGGTATTTGACAATCGTCTGTATAAGGATTTACAGTCGCCTGTTCTGATTAACAGTTGACTGTATTATCTGCATCAGTCGTCTGTCCTGTTATCTTATAGGATTTCCAAATTTCTTTAACTTACCATTCTTTCGGCCAGTCGCCTGTAGAAGTAATTACAGTCGCCTGTTGATTCAACAGTCGACTGTCTTTTCTTCATCCGTCGACTGTCCACGTGGTAAGTTACCGTTATGAATTCTTACCTACCCATGCTGACTGTGCAACATCCGACTGTGGTTTCTTCAACAGTCGACTGTCGCGAGTTCAGTTTCTATCCGTTGAGAATTTTCTCACGGATTCTAAAAGGGTTTTTGCCGAAACTGTTTTGTGGATTTGAGAAACCTATAAATGGGGCTTCTACTGTTCCATTGAAAGGTTACTTAAGCTATTGCAAAATCTCTTAAGCTTTCATTTCTAAAGTTTAAAGCTCTCAAATCCAAAGCCCTAAGAATTCCAATCTTTGATCTCTTGCTCTCCAACCTAGAACCAAAGAGTGATCCTCTAGGTATTTGGTGCAGTCAAGAGAAAGGGCTGTCTCCTCTCTTCCTAGAGAGTCTTCAACACACATCACACTTCTCCTTCAAGTTCTACTTCAAGGCATAAGTGATTGTAAGTGTTGCTTTCATTATTTCATTACTTTTGTAATTTGAATTTGCTCTCGGGTTGTGAGAGCGGTTTGCTTGCTCCCAAGTTGTGGGAGTCAAGAACATCGATTGTATTCGATTTCACTTGTAGGGTTGCTGCAAATGGGTTTTAAGGAAACCTCAAGTTAGGGTTCTAACTTGAGTATCCGGAGGTATCCGGGTGGAAGGCACGTAGGATTACCGGGAACAAGTCGGGAAGTGACTTGGGTAATCCGAACCCTAGAAACATAATTGTGTTTGCATTTATTTCTTATTTGGGTTTAATTCTAATTCTGCACTATATTGTTGGTTAGCATTTTAATTTGGTGTAACTACTCTTTTAAATTGCTTAAACACTATTCAACCCCCCTTCTAGTGTTTTCTCCATAGACATGATCCTTACAATTGGTATCAGAGCACATGGTTATAGCTATGGCATCCAACAACAACAACGTTCCTCCGTCGACTTCGTACAACAATCACGATCGTGATGGAGCGTCCACACTTTTCGAAGGTCAATCTACGGTACGTCCTCCACGTTTCAATGGTACTAATTTTGGCTATTGGAAGTGTAGGATGGAGACGTTCCTTAGGAGTGCTTCACTTTGGAGAACCCTCCACAAGGAGTGCGTCGAGCCCACCGAAGAGGATTTCGAGAAATGGACGACTTCTGAGAAGTCCGCCGAAGTCAACAACGCGAAAGCTATGAACGCTCTTCACTGTGTGTTGGACCCGAATGAGTTCAACAAGATATGCACATGTAAGAGTGCATATCAAATTTGGAACCATCTCATCATTACCCATGAGGGAACGAATAAGGTAACACTTTCAAAGTTATATGTTGCCATACAAAACTTTGATTTGTTTCATATGCAGGAGAATGAGAGCATTGCATCGATGTACGGACGCTTTACCAACATCACAAATGAATTGGAAGCCCTTGGCCAATCATACACCGAAACTGAAAAGGTAAGAAAGATCATCATAGGAATGACCTCCAAGTGGGAAAGGAGAGCGATCGCCATCGAGGAGGTCAATGATTTGAAGAATTACATTGTTGTGAATCTTATCGGGACTCTCATGTCTTATGAGATAAGATGAGAGAACCGATTAAAGATTCGAGCTATGATAAATCCTTCGGAAGCCAAGAAGAAGGCTTTGGCATTCAACGCCAATTCATCATCCTCAGATAGCGAAGATTCGGAAGATGAAATGGATTTGGGTGAAATGGCCCAAATGGCAAAGAAGTTCCAACGCTTCTTTCGCAAAGGTAAATTTCCCTCCAATAAACATTTTGAGTCTACTAATGCTACTTCCTCTCTTTGCTTTAAGTGCAATAAGCCAGGGCACATCAAGAGGGATGGCCCAATGCTAAAGAACAAAGAGAAGTGGAAAGCTACGAAGTACCACAAGTCCGACAAGAACAAGAGAGACAAGAAGAAAGGACTCGTAGGTACATTTGATGACTCAAGTGAAGAATCATCAAGTGATTCCGATGAAGAGAAGGGTGAGAGCGCTCACATGTGCTTCATGGTCCGAGAGGATCCACTCTCCGATGAGAGTGATTCCGACACGGATGAAACCGAGATAACAATGGATGAACTTCGTATTGCTAATGAAGAATTATTTGCTAAATATCAATCTTTAATGCTTAGATATAATAGCTTAAAGAAATCTAGTGTTAGCAAGTCATCCATTCCATGCATTATCAACAATGACACCATTGTTGATACTTTAACTCTTGAGAAAGCAAACTTAGCTTCTCAAAATGTCACCTTAAGAGATGAGGTGAATAACCTCAAATCTCAACTAGATCAAACACATCCAAAGGATAATAGTGATATAGTCACACGTCACACACAATTGGGTTTAGAGAATGATTCTCTAAAACCCAAGTGCATGAGCTCAAAGCACGAGTGTCCTCCACCTTGGATACCAACATTTCTTCTCTAAAGGAGAAATATGAGCTCATGTCCTCCCGAATTATGAGATTCAATAAGGAAAAAGGACAATTGGATGATTTGCTAGCAAACCAATTTCCGGCCACACATCGTGTTGGTCTTGGGTTTGTGAATGCGAATGCATCCAATGCTCACACCTCCTATAGTGGTGTCACTATAGACTTTGTGAGGCCTTCCTCCGGTGCATCCACAAGTGGTGCCAAAGACACTATAGGTAGCAAACCTACCAAGAAAGTCACCACTTCACCTTCTCTTCCTTTTGGTAAGAAACCCACTAAGGGTGGAAACCAAAAGCAAGGCCATGCTTACATGTACACTAACACTCATCCACGTAGGAAACCTCCTACTTCACAAGTGGATAATCATGATACTTTTTATGCTCCACACCCACAAACACGTATAAAACCACACATGAGAAATACTCATGTACGTGCTCCTATACACCTGTATGCTCATACGCATCATACTTACATGTATGCACATCCTCCACATGTCATGCATAATCCATATGCTTCATACAACATGCATGTTCCCAAGCATACATATCACTCTCGTATGTCATATGAATATCCGCCACCTCATGTTTATGCTAGAAACCATGTTCCTAAGAAGCATGCACCACATAGAAATTCAACAAGTATGCATGCAACTAGGAAAAGGACTCCCAAAACTTACACTATTTGGGGTCCTAAGAACATTAGCCTAAATGATAGGAATGCTTATGTTGATTCCTATTTTAATGACGTGATTAGAATAGTAATTATGTTGGGAAGCAAAAGTCCACTTGGACTTGGCTTCCAAAGGGCTAATCCCATTGGACCCAACAAACATTGGGTACCATGAGCTTATGATATATTATATAGGTACCCAGGAGAAAGAAGAAGAGCAATAAAGGTCAAACTAGCTCTAAAGGGAAAGGATGGATTCTCGATAGTGGTTGCTCCAAACATATGACGGGAGATCCCTCATTGCTCTCCGAAGTGATTAGCATCAAGGATGGTGCAACGGTCACTTTTGGAGGTAATCAAAAGGGAACCATCATTGGAGTAGGTATCGTTGGTAACTCCTCCAAACCCTTAATTACTAATGTATTTCTTATTAGTGGTTTGTGTCACAATCTCATTTCCATTAGTCAACTTTGTGACAAAGGTTACAAGGTTAACTTTGGAGAAGGATCGTGTACTATTGTTGATTGTGATTCAAATGTTTTATTTTCCGGTATTAGGCGTAAAAAAATTTATTATTTGAGCTTGCCTAAAACCGTAGAACATTGCTTAGTTGCTAACATAAGTGAACAACTATTATGGCATCGCCGTTTTGGTCATGTTCACTTCAAGCACTTATACAAGTTAGCTAAGCATGATCTAGTCAAAGGTTTTCCTAAAATCGCTTTTAATAAGAAAAACTTTTGTGATTCATGTCAAAGAGGTAAACTTAGTAAATCATCTTTTAAGCTTAAAGAAGAGATTACTTCTAAGAGGCCCCTAAAACTTCTCCATTTAGATTTGTTTGGGCCAACTAGAACCGCTTCTTTAGGTAATGCTCATTATGGATTAGTTGTCGTTGATGACTTCTCTAGATTTACTTGGGTTTCATTCTAAACTAATAAGAATGAAGCTCATGAAGAGTTTACCAAATTTGCAAAGAAGATTCATAATATCTTAGGATCCACCATTATCACTATCCGTAGTGATCATGGAGGAGAATTTGAGAATGAATCTTTTACTAAGTTTTGTGATGACACCGGGATAACTCATAATTTTTCCTTCTCTCGGGCACCACCACAAAATGGTGTTGTAGAGAGAAAGAATAGGACTCTTATTGAGTGTGCATGTACTAAGCTCCATGATAGTCATATAAGACTACAATTTTGGGCAGAGGCGGTGCACATGTCATGTTATGTGCTCAATAGGATCCTAGTGAGACCCCGAACGAACAAAACTTGTTTTGAATTGTTTTATGACAAAAAGCCTCAAGTAAAATATTTTCGTGTTTTTGGTTCAAAATGTTTATTAAGAACACTTTCGGTAATCTAAATAAATTTGAGCCAAGATTCGATGAAGAAATTTTTGTTGGATATTCCACACGTAGCAAAGCCTACCGGATATACAACAAAACTTCTTCAACGATTGAGGAATCACTACACGTTTCATTTAATGAAGATTTTGATTTTCCTCGTGTTGATGATGATAGTGTAGATGTTTTGTCTGATCCTCTTAGTAATGTTAAGATTAATGATTCAATTATTGATACTAACACTACTAACGAAATTGTTGAAGATGTTCATAGTGATGCAGGAATACCCAAAGCTTATCTTACCGTTCGCAATCATCCCCATAACCAAATAATTGGAGATATTGGTGTGGGTATTCGAACGAGGTCGAGGATTGAAGAATTCTCTCATTGCGCATTTGTCTTTACCATTGAGCCAAAGAACATCCAAGAAGCTTGTGAGGATAGCTCTTGGATAGTGGCAATGGAAGAAGAACCAATGCAATTTGAGAGAAATGAAGTTTGGGAACTCGTTCCTCTTCCAAGTGGTCACCAAGTCATTGGGACCAAATGGATCTTCAAGAACAAGACGGATGAGAACGAGGTAATCACAAGGAACAAAGCAAGGTTAGTAGCTCAAGGCTACCGGCAAGAGGAAGGTATTGATTTCGAAGAATCTTTTGCCCCCGTAGCTAGATTAGAAGCTATTAGATTGCTTTTATCTTTTGCATCCCATAAGAATTTTAAACTATTTCAAATGGATGTTAAAAGTGCATTTTTAAATGGGATTGTCAATGAAGAAGTATATGTTTCTCAACCTCCTGGTTTTAATCATGAAAAATTTCCAAACCATGTTTTCAAACTTAAGAAAGCGTTGTATGGGTTGAGACAAGCTCCTAGAGTTTGGTATGATCGACTCAAGACATTTCTTTTGAATTTAGGTTTTAAAATGGGAGAAGTTGATTCTACACTCTTCATTAAAGATTATGAAAATGGCATTCTCTTGATTCAAATTTATGCAGACGATATTATTTTTTGTTCTAATAACTTTAATCTTTGTCAAGAATTTTCTAAGTTAATGAAGGATGAATTTGAGATGAGCCACATGGGAGAGCTCACTTATTTCCTTGGACTGCAAATTTGACAAATGGAGAATGGCACCTTCATACATCAGACAAAGTACACAGGGGAGCTTATAAAGCGATTCGGGATGGAATCGTCTTCAAGTAAACGGACTCATATGAGTACTACTAACCATCTGCACAAGGATGAAAGCAGAAAAGATGTAGACGTTCGTTTATATCGAGGTATGATCGGTAGCTTACTTTACTTAACCGCTAGTAGGCCCGATATCATGTTTTCCGTATGCTTGTGTGCTAGATATCAAGCTAGACCTAAGGAGTCACACTTGATTGCTGTTAAACGAATATTTCGTTATCTCAATCAATCTCTAGATTATGGTTACTTTACCCTAAATCTAGCACATATGAGTTAATCTCATATAGTGATGCCGACTTTACCGGATGCAAGTCCGACAGGAAAAGTACTAGTGGCACTTGCATTTTCTAGGAAATTCCCTAGTTTCTTGGTTTTCTAAGAAACAGAATTCAGTGTCATTGTCCACGACTGAAGCGGAATATATTGCCGCGGGTCTTGCATGTGCACAAGTTCTTTGGATGAGACACACTCTTATGGACTATGGTGTCAACTGTGATACTTGCCCGATCATGGTTGATAACCAAAGTGCCATATGTCTTTCCAAGAATCCGGTACACCACTCCCGTACCAAACACATGGACGTGAGACACCATTTTATAAATGATCATGTAGCTAAGAAGGACATCATCTTAGAGTACATTGAAACCCAAAAACAAATTGTCGACATCTTCACAAAACCTCTTAAAGAAGATTCATTTGTGAGGTTACGTGGAGAATTAGGAATTATGGATGAATCTGAAATTTTGAAGCTCAACATTCATGTTATAACACCTTTTGAGCTCATGTCATCATATTGTCTTTCTTATTTTGATATATGCTATATATGTGTTTAAGAAAGGCAAATTGCGATTTATGTGATTTCATGATTTCTTTGAGATTGATATTAGAGATTTGTGTTTCAATTGATTTATCGTATTACATTGTTTTTATGATGAGTTTGTAATTAGAGTATAGGTCATAGGGTAAGTGTTCTTTTTCTCTGGATTTGTATCTCACTGTGCATTTTGGACCAGGATAGACGACTGTCTTTCCTCCGATAGTCGACTGCCCTACTCTATCTCCTCAGTCTGAGAATTTGTATCTTTCGCACAGATGACTGATGACTGTTTTCCAGTCGACTGTTTTCCAGTCGACTGTTATTTTAACATGCGACTGAATTTTAGTCATCAGGCGACTGTTCTCTTTGTCGAAATTTTTACAATGCTCTCTGTCTTTTTGATGAAGTTTATTGATTCTCAGTCAGTCGACTGATGTGTATAGTACAGTCGACTATCCATTGGACAGATGACTGTATGTTACTCAACAGTCGACTGTCTGTCTTCCTGAGACTAATTCTTATCACTTTATCCAGTCGATTGACTATTTTTCATCAGTCGACTGTCTACTGTTGTGATGGTTCACTGTTTCGATCTGAGCCGTCAATTCTTTGATCCAATGGCCCAGATTTATTCCCTCTTTCATATATACCTCGAGCCTGTTCACTTCGACACTTGTTTTTCTCTCTCCTCCGACTGAAATTCACTTGACTTCCCGCTCGAAATCTCATGTAGATCTCTCTTCTGATCTTCTTCGTGGCAACTCTGTTCTTCCTCCCTAGTGTGGTTGCTCGTGTTTGCTCGCTTGTTGATCGTCTTCTTGCCGAAATCTTGACTTTGCTTACTTTACCTAATCGTCCGTTCGAGTAAGCTCATGGATCCTTTCAGTCTTCTGTTTCCTAATGAATCTTTGGATTTCCTCAATGATCCGGCTCCTTCGTCTCATCCCGCTGATCCGGTTCCGACCTCGCCTCCTTCTTCTAGAGAATTTCTACATATCACTGTCGGTGACCCCATCCCCTCTGAGATTGCTGCTGAACACACTTCTCAGCCAGCTGATCATCCTCCTTATTCTCCACCGTCCGTTCCCCTCGAGGATTTTCTTCTTGGTCGACTGAGTGATAGTGTCACCGCTCTAGAGAAACTTTCCACTTCTTTGGACGAGAAGCTCAACCTTCTGTTGGAGCTTCAGTACAAATCCTTTATGCTTCATGGATTTCCCATCCCCGCCGAGCTTTAGGCTTTGTTCTCTAAACCTGAGGATTCTACCCTTGTTGGTGTTCCTCCTCCTCCAGGTTTTGTGCCTGTTTCCTCTGTTGTTCAGACCCCTGTTTCTGCTCCTGCAGAATCGTCTGTCGCTCGTCCATCGTCTTCCAAGAGGAAGACTTCTGCTTACCCTATCCGATGCTCTACCAGGCTCATGTTCCGTTCCTCTGGACGTCCTTCGGACACTTCCATCATTCACATTGACTGACGATGCTGCTGTTGCCTGTTTGCTCACTCACCCGACGACCTAGTTTTTGTTTTGGTTTGTTTTTGATTAGGATGAATGGGTCTTCACTGTGGTTGATTGATTAAGAGTTTATCTGGATGGTGTTTGGATTTATGATGATGATGTACGATGGTATCATGGTGTATTTTTTTGGGATCATGATGTACGTATTTTTGTTGGACATGTTGATGTCTGTATGCCATGTACTCATCCTTTGATATATATATATATATATATATATATATATATATATATATATATGATGTTTTTTTGACAGGTAAGTGGGAATCTTTATTGAAATCAGAAAAAGATATGTACAAATTTACATACCGACAACTCTAGTGGGGATGGTCGGAGGAGGGGGGAGAGGGCACATGCGCCGTCACCCCCTACGACCTACATCCCAACTGAAAAGCGCCAGCAAAATAAAAAAGATTCTTTACAAATTAACCAATGTCCAGGAAACCCCAGTTAGAGAATGGAGTCGGGGGGTCTCTTTCATTATCATGAAGTATGATTCGGACATCAGCCGCTATAATGTCAAATAGGACCACTTTATCAATTTCCTTACCCTCAAATATTCTTGAATTCCGTTACTTCCAGATATGCCACACTATTGCTGCCAAAAATGTTTTTGCAAGGATCCCTACGGTATCACTCTTATTGTAGAGGCTCAATAATAAGTCACCCACACCTTCCAGGGACATAGGCAATGCACCCGTGTAACCAAGTTTTAGGAAACCTCTAGCTAGGATATATCGCGAATAGTCACATTCGAAGAATAGATGCCGAGCAGACTCAAGAGCTGGAGACTTACATAGGGGACAGGACAAATCCGACATTGAATTCCATTTAGAAATGATCTCCTTAGTTGGTAGTTTATTCCGGAAAGCGCGAAGGAGGCAAATAGACATTTTCGGCACCTGATAAGAGTGCCACACAATTCTGTAGTAGGGGAAAGAGGGCCTTGAAGTTCTTACACCTTCCCAAGCCTCCCGGATGGAGCATCTCGGGCCCGGAAGCCAAGCCCAGCCGTCGGCTCCATCACTCAGCTGGACTGCCTGTAGCAAATGAGCAAGGCCGACAATCACAGATGGAAGCACCCATTGACCATTGACCCAATAATCACTAACAAGAGCAGATTCCGTCCCAGGGGGGGGGGGGGAGACAAGATGATATAAGGGGCCAGAGGAGTGCCAGTTGTCATACCAGAACGAAGTTGAGGTACCATCCTTAACAGTACGCTTTATTAATTGTTGAGAGAAGTGACGATGCCTTAGAAGAAATTTAAGAGTACCAGATTGAGTAGGGTTTACCTTAGCAGAGTAGAAACCCATATTGCTTGCCCCCTTAGAATTTCTCATGAATCTCGCCCAGAGACCTTTACCAGAAAGCAATCTCCAAGTAAGGCGTACACCAGATGCTGCATTTAAGTCCTTTAACTGTCTAAGCCCAATGCCTCCTTCTTCCTTAGGAACACAAAGATCCTTCCAACTCCAAGTGTGGAGCTTCCCCCAAATAAACCTCTTACATGCCGAATTAATAGCACGGATAACAGATGGAGGCAAACAGTAGGCTTGCATCCAGAAACCAACCATGCCGTAGATGACAGAGCGAACAAGTTCAATCCTTCCAGGAATAGACAGTAAGGAAGAAGACCAACCAATGAGCCTCTTTTTACACTTATCAATCAAACTGTTAAACATTGCCATATTGTCTCCATGATGTTGCTTTTTATTCATGTGTCACACCTTGTATAATTGATTATCTTTTTTGTGTGATGTTTGCCATATTGTCTCCATGAATGATTTTATTCTCTTATGATGTGCTTGTGAGACAATATAGGATTTGATATTCGTTTATTCATGCTATCTCTGATGTGATGCTTGTTTTGAAACTATTTTCGTTTCGTATATCTAAAATGTTGATATTGGACTTCAATTCCTCTATTCATATAAGTATATGATGTGCCTTTATGAGATTTTTGATTCCATATATCTTTATACTCCTTGATTGTTGTTAGTTAGTATTTAGCACGATTATTGTTGTTGTTATTTACTCCCACCTTTTTGGATACTGCCATAGGGGGAAGAAATAAATATACAAGATTCATAATGAATGTGCTAAGTATGGTCTAACACTTTGAATCTAAGATTGAAGTTGCCTTAGATTCAGGGGGAGTAAGATTACATTGAATAGGGATTTTAATTCCTAGATTTCTTGAATTAAAATCATACGTATCTTACTCATTTGCTTCAATTGTTATGTAGATGCCCTATTATTTGTTGACTAACTTGATTGGCACTATGTAGGGGGAGTAAGTTTTCATAAGCACAATTATTTATCTTTTTGTTTATGTTTGTTTGTCATCATCAAAAAGGGGGAGAATATTGAGTATTGGACTTCTCCCTACTTGGTGTTAATGATGAGCAAACATAAATACTTGTGACTAATCCCCTATTTTGCAGTTAATCCATTGCCTAAGCTATTTATGAAGATCTACTAGCAATGGATGACACTCAAAGTTGATTGAAGGCAAATGACATGGATTGGATGATCGTAGATGTTGATTAAAGCTCCATGAAGTCTGCAAGCTCATACGATGGATAGAAAAGAGAATTCGTCAATGTAATTTTCTTTTATCTTTTCTAGTATGTAGCTTAGAAGTAGAACTTTGATAGAGGACTCACACACATCTTCATTTTAGTCTTAGGACATCATTAGATCATTTGTCCTTTGACCCCAATTCATTTCTTTAGTGATTGTGCTTGGATTGTTTACGCACATGATACTGATGATCCAAGTGACTGTCGATCAGTTGCCTATCTGTCTCGCCTGTATAAGGATTTACAATCGCCTGTTCTGATTAACAGTCGACTGTATTATCTGCATCAGTCGTATGTCCTGTTATCTTACAAGATTTCCAGATTTCTTCAACTTACCATTCTTTTGGCCAGTCGCCTGTAGAAGTAATTACAGTCGCCTGTTGATTCAATAGTCGACTGTCTTTGCTTCACCAGTCGACTGTCTACATGGTAATTTACCGTTATGAATTCTTACCTACCCATGTTGACTGTGCAACAGTCGACTGTGGTTTCTTCAACAGTCGACTGTCGCGAGTTCAGTTTCTATTCGTTGAGAATTTTCTTACGGATTCCAAAAGGGTGTTTGCCTAAACTGTTTTGTGGATTTGAGAAACCTATAAATGGGGCTTCTACTGTTCCATTGAAAGGTTACCTAAGCTATTGTAAAATCTCTTAAGCTTTCATTTCTAAAGTTTAAAGCTCTCAAATCCAAAGCCCTAAGAATTCCAATCTTTGATCTATGGCTCTCTAACCTAAAACCAAATAGTGGTCCTCTAGGTATTTGGTGCAGTCAAGAGAAAGGGCTTTCTCCTCTCTTCCAAGAGAGTCTTCAACACACATCATACTTCTCCTTTAAGTTCTACTTCAAGGCATATGTGATTGTAAGTGTTGCTTTCATTATTTCATTACTTTTGTAATTTGAATTTGCTCTCGGGTTGTGAGAGCAGTTTGCTTGCTCCCAAGTTGTGGGAGTCAAGGACATCGATTGTATTCGATTTCACTTGTAGGGTTGCTACAAGTGGGTTTTAAGGAAACCTCAAGTTAGTGTTCTAACTTGAGTATCCGGAGGAATCCGGGTGGAAGGGACGGAGGATTACCGGGAACAAGTCGGGAAGTGACATGGGTAATCCGAACCCTAGAAACATAATTGTGTTTGCATTTGTTTCTTATTTGGGTTTAATTCTAATTCCGCACTATATTGTTGGTTAGCATTTTGGTGTAACTATCGTTTTAAATTGCTTAAACACTATTCAACCCCCCTTCTAGTGTTTTCTCCATAGACATGATCCTTATATGATCCTGGGGGAAGACGTAGAATCGGATCTCTACATTGAATTAGGGATTTAGGGAAGTATTTCGATCGATCATACCGAATCCCTAGATAACCCGTACTGAGATCATGCCCACGGTCTATGGAATTGATGTGCTTAAGGGGTATCTTTGGGATTCGAATAGGGAAATCAGTCGATCCAACCAAGGCTCGTGACCTTGCTCGGCTAGTGCCTTGAGGGGATCCATCGACGAACTATACCGCTACATTGACGGCTACCGCCATTGCGTCAACGAGAGCTACCGAAATACCTCACAATTCTAACCCACGAGAGTGGTACGAATTGGGAGATTAATCCCCTAACCCTAATGCAACGTAGGGATTCTATTCCAACGTCGATCCCCGACGATCTTAGCGGTGATCCCTAATGCCCTAGTCCTTTTTATTAGTAAAAAAACAACAACACCCCAATCAACTCCTTCAACCCGATAGCTATCTCACTTCGAGATTTAGAAGTAAATTGAGAACCCATAAACACTGTCACCGTCCCTGTGGGATTCGATATCATTTATACTACAACTTGACACCGTCCGCTTGCGGATTCAGCCTGGAATTAAAACCTAGGGGCCACACCATGCCTGTGATCGTGACATCGCCAGGTGGAATCTAGGTGTAGGTTTCAGGTGCGTCAGGATGGCTCAGCCCTTGCATCCTGAATCTCTGCTTGTAATGGTTCATGCAATGTACCCTCAGTCATACAATGTGATGTCTCCTCTGTTGCATTAGCCCTTGACTCATCATTATCTGATTGTGATGGCTCTAGCAATGTAACCTTCCTGATACATTGTGATGTCTGATCTGTTGCATCAGCCCTTGCATCCTGAATCTCTGCTTGTGATGGCTACATCAATGTACCCTCAGTCAAACTTGGGCTGTCATTTCGGTTGTCTCATCCATTGCCTCTTGAATATCTGATTGTGATGGCTTAAGAAATGTACCCTCAGTGCAACCTTGTGCTACCTCTTCTGTTGGCTCATCCAATGGCTCATCAAATTGCTCTTGTGCTGCATGTAGTTTGGCTCATTCAGTGCCTCATCTAACTGCACTTATTCTGTATATACTGTTGGCTCATCCAGTGCCGCATCAAAATCATTTTGAAGTGAGGATGGAAAGCTAGAGTTAACTTCAATTTTCTCACACATTTTAGCATCATATGTGTCTGTGGTTTGCATCATACTTGGCCAAGTTTCAGCCTCCTTCCCTTCCCAATTTCCTCTGTGCTTCCTTCCTCATTTGGTACTGAAGATGGAAAGCTAATATCGTATTCAAAATTCCCTCCATCTGTGTCCTCTCCATCTGACGCACTCAAGTTTACAATGTCATATTTTGCAGTGTAAATGTCTTCTATTTGATGCCCTTCACGTTCATGTGCAACATACAAGTCAACAGTCCTATTTCCCTTCATGTTCAGTATTTTTGATGCCTTCATACCATCATCTAATCTCATGCACCAACTAAAATCCTTTCTCCATGGCTTGTAGTATATGAAGCACCTTCCATTATGTCCTAACTCCTTTATCAGCATTTTAAATTGTCCAATGTCAACAATCCAACAATGCTGTCTATGTAAAATACCTCCTACCTACCTTCATAACATCCTTGATTACCAAGTCTCAGCACTCCCCATGATGTATCTTCAAATTAACTTTGTTGCTCTGTAAAAAACATTTAGCATGGTGCATAATTAGCATAATTTATCGTTGGAAATTATTGTGCACATATAGCATGGATTATGTTGCATTTTGCAGAATTAGCATGTTAACCATTGTGCACATATACCATGGTGCATGTTGCATGTTCCATGTTCCATAATTAACATAATTAACATATCTAATTATTGAAAACTATTACTACTTAGCAAACTACTAATCCATCTTCTGACTATTTACCATACCTAGCTAACTACTTAGATGCTTGGCAAATTCTACTACTTAGCTAACTACTAACATCATATGTGCATTAATTAACATAATTTACATTATTAACATGCATAACTAACATAAAAATTTACATTACACTCAAATTCATTTGGCTCTGATCACTCAAATTCATGATCTAACAATCCTATGAAATTTTAACATAATCCAATCCAATATTTCATTTACCATTTTATATTTACATATTTTTGCAAAAAAATGAAAAATTACTCACCATCGCGAGCTTTATCGCAATCTGATTCACCTATTTAATATTCTTCTAGCCCTGACCACTAGCACCCCCCTCTTCCTACCTGTTGTCGTCTGATGACCTTCGATCATCGAGTGCTTCACCTATTTCTCTTCAATTTCTGAGCTTTCACCCCCGATCTCCCCAATTTTCACCCTAGCTTTTACTACGTTTCCCTGTTTGCACGATGAAAAAAATGAATTTAAGTCATTTGCCCCTTTTGTTTAATTCCGGGGCATAATGGTCAAAATTTATGAGAAACATCCTTGTTAGCCAAATTTAGTTTTGGGTAGCAAAGTTTACCAAAGTGAACCTTAGGGTATTGACTCGTCTCAAAATGTGTGAGCGCTACTCCCAAGTGTAGGAGATCGAACAAGTAATAATCCTGGTGAGTCCAGGTATCGCATCCACGGGACAACTGACCTGCAACACCGAATTTCAGTTTATAAAGAGTACTAAAACAATAATAAACAACCACCTTTCAGATATAAAAGTGACGGAGTCGATGATTTAAAATAGTAAAAGAGAATCCTACAATAATTACGGTGAATTCGATAAGGGTACTAATATGGAGAGTATGTGTTGGCAGTGATTTCGTTGGGGTATGTGCAATCAATGATTATTAATATCTTTTCTGTAACTCAACGTTTCGTCTGGCTAGGGCACGAGAACGTTGGAAGGTATGGCGATAAAGAGTGTAAAATAGTGCCAAAAAGTAATCACGTATAACGTCGATTTCATAAAGAAAATACGCACAAGTGCCCTCTCGAGTCACGATACATCCTCTCGGATCGCATCCTGAATAAGTCTTACTCAGATCATATTCGATTCAAGCATGCCCATGTCTCCGTATAACATACCCAAACAAGATATATGTAGAAATCAATGAAATACACAATATAACGTGAATATAGGGCGAAAAGATATCAAAATCAATGATTACAACACCCAAAATACATCAACACCAACACATATAGGTACTAGCCATGCAAGGAGAGAAAATAAACCATATTCATAGACAAATACAAATACGCGCAAAATACGCAAAATACAAGCCAAATACGTGAAATACAAGGCTAAAGATAGGAAAAATATCACCAAATCTCCCCAAATAGACCCAAATCTCCTTCAGATGATAGCTCTGGCCTCTGTCTCCAGGGCCTCCAAATTTCACGCCAAAATACGGCTCCTAGAGCCCCAAATACGCAAGAATCTGCAACAAAACCCTAGGAATACCTTAAATACTAAGATTGCGGGTTTTAAGTTGTTAGCGGGTCCAAACTCGCACCCATTTGAACTCAAACCCAAACCCACCGAGCGGATCAATTCTGGGCCGTTCATACATGTGGGATTGGACAAGGGGCGGCCACATGGTTTCGGATTCGGATCCTCGCTTGCGCACGCCCGCTTTGCATCGGAGCCCAGCTTGGAGTCGCTTTTAGCCATCCGATCGAATAATGAACGTGTATGATTGTGCCACGTCGCCCCGAGAAGTGCTGCTTTGCCTGCTTCGATCTGATTTGAATCTGTTCAGGCTTCAATTACGTCCGTTGGATGATCATCCAACGGATACTCATTCACTGCGTCGTCCACTAAGATCGGAGCATCATCGTCCGTTGGATAGAGCGGGCCATCGTCGAGATGGAGCCACGTGTCCAGGCGCTCGAAATTGATCTGTCATCGGATCGGTATCCGACGGTCTGCAAGCGGCCACGTTGCCCACCATCTGTGTTGTCCGATTAAGCGGGAACCACCCAGATCGTGCCACGTGTCCTGTATAATGAGTGGCTACATACGACGGGCCGTATTTTTGTATTTCATACGTATTTCGGTCGTATTTCTCCTTCTAATTTGTAGTTTGTATTAAAAAATTCATAGTAATTAGCACAGATCTCAGAAAAATACAAATAAATAGTCGTTGGAATCGTGAGACTGCGATCTTTGCATGAAAAATATGAGAATGCCAAAATACTCAATAAAATTCTGTTTTGTGCTTAAATCAAGTGATTTCTCTAATAAATGATGGTATTCTAAATACGATTATATTAGAGACCAAATACATATTATATATGCACAAAATGGGGCTAAATAAGATATTAAATATGCAATATTCAACCTGAATTAGTATATAAGTGAAAGTGGCCCAAACATTAGGATATTTTAATGTCATTTACCCAATAATTTAGTCCCACATCGTAAGACGAGGAGGGGGCTCGGCTTCCTATATAAATAGGGGCTAACCACACTTGGAAAATTTGCACCAAGTCTCCGATTTGAGAAGCTCTAAAAAGTGTTGAACACGCTTGATCTAAGACTTAAAATTATTCCTTTTGGATATTGGACTCCCCGGATTTAGTTTTGGATGATGAACAAACATAAATATATTGTGAACTAACAATTTGTGAGCACAATTATGGAGATCGTCGCCAAATTCATATGAACATCCAAAGCGACGTCTCGAGACTTCTCAAAGCATGTGATCGTATGCCTAAAGCTTCGTTGAAGCTTATGGACCATTTTAGAAGTCATGAAGATTCGATTGAAGCTTTTGAAGACGGTATCGTCAAGTTTTATTTATTGTCTTTTAGCTTCTTTCGTAGAATGTTAAGTCTTGAGTAGGTCTTACGTTTTAATCTTCATAACGCTCCTATCTTAGACATAGGATCTTAGTAGAAGTCCATACTAACTTTCCCGAAGCATCGCGCTTCGATTCGCGACTTCTTGTGCATGTTAGTTGGTTCAAGAAGAAGAACCAACCGACTAGATGGTGATCTAGTTAGTCGGCAATCCTTCTTTGACCGACTAGTTTGCGTCAGTCAATTCCATGCTCTTTACTGTTTATAATTAGTCGGTCTGTGTTCATTGATCGACCGACTAGTTGATGAACTAGTCGGTCAACCTTCCTTCTTGGACCGACTAGTTTAGCTTTCGTGTACATGCAAATTTTCACCTGATTTACTGTTTATCGTTAGTCGGTCTATGCACATTTGGCGACCGACTAGTTGAACTAGTCGGTCAACATTTGTTCTTGGACCGACTAATTCAATTTGTACTCAGACTATTAGTTTTATCTCTTAGTCGGTTTGAGTTGAGTGACCGACCGACTAGTTGTGAAACTAGTCGGTCAGCAACTCTTCTTTGACCGACTAGTTCCCTTCAGTCTGAACTTGATCTATTCCCTGTTCACCACTTAGTCGGTTCATGTTGATTGATCGACCGACTAGTTGATGAACTAGTCGGTCAGTGGTTGTTCTTTGACCGACTAGTTTGGTTCAGAATAGAGCCGTTGGAGCTTTAATTGAAACGTTTTTCTCTCTCTCTTTCCTCTAACCTATATATACTTGTTGAGCTGCATTCATTGCACTCAAGGCTGATTATTGGAGAAGTTTAGAGATCAAAGAGAAAGCTATCATCTCATTTAAAGCTCATTCATTTCCCTCTCAAGAATCTCTTCCTCATTCATTTCAAAAGAGAGATTCATTGATTGAGTTAGGGTTTGGTGCTAGGGTTTGGTGCCTCTTCATCTTCCTCAAATTCATCTTTGCCCTAATTCGTAAGTTTACTCAAGACATAGGTAATTTTGTGGTAAGCATTTCATTTCAATTTACTTTGATATTGTAAGTGATTCGCTCTCGGTTGTGAGAGTGTGTTTGTGATCCCGGGTTGTGGGAGTCACAAGTTTCATTTGTGTATGATTTGACTTGTGAAGGTTTTTCACAAGTATTTCATAGTGGAAATCTTGAGTTAGGGTTTCTAACTCAAGTATCCGGAAGTGATCCGGGTGGTTGGGACGTAGGATCATCGGGAACAAGTCGGGAAGACTTGGGTGGATCCGAACCCAGTAATATCGTTTGTTTGCAATTGTTTATTTGTTGTCGATTATTTACTATTCCGCATTTCCGCATTAATTGGTAAAGTTTGCACGGTAATTAGGAATTAGCCTCTTAATTATTTTAAAGTACTATTCACCCCCCTCTAGTACTTGTGCAGTAGCTTAGCAGGGCATTACATTTGGTATCAGAGCCAAGTCTATAGCTATGTCTGCCAATGACAACAAGACCGTTCATCCACCTTCCGGCTATAGCACCTTCAAGAATCGTGAAGGAGCGTCTTCGGTAGTGGAAGGACATTCCTCAACGAGGCCTCCATTCTTCAACGGTACCAATTACGGGTACTGGAAATGCCGGATGGAAACCTTCCTCTGGAGTGCTTCATTATGGAGGGCCACGATGAAGGAGTATGTCGAGCCCGCCGAAGAAGATTTCGAGAAATGGACTCCCACGGAGATCGCCGCGGAGGTAAGCAATGCCAAGGCAATGAACGCCTTGCAATGTGCTTTGGAGCCCGAGGATTTCAACAAGATATGCACATGTAAGAGTGCATATCAAATATGGAACTCCCTCCTCATCTTGCATGAAGGAACTAGTAGGGTAAGAGACTCCAAACTCGTAGTAGTTAATAAAGATTACGAGTTATTTCATATGCTACAGGGTGAGAAGATGAAGGAGTATTATGCTCTCTTCGTCGACATCACAAACGAGTTGGAGGCTCTTAGTAAGACCTACACCCAAAAGGAGAAAGTCTCGAAGATTATCGATGGACTTCCTTCTAGTTGGGAGAAAAGTACCTTCGCCATCGAGGAAGGTAATGACATGAAAACTTATACCGTTGTTCAACTAATGGGTACCTTGATGTCTTATGAGGTACGCAAGGATAGCAAGTTGAAGTTACAGGAAAAGATGAAGTCTTACCTACAACAAGACGAGCCAAAGAAGAAAGCGATTGCTTTCAAGGCTGCTCCATCCACTTCCACATCGACTGATGATGATAAATCGGAAGACGAGTTGGACTTGGAGTCCATGGCACTCATGGCCAAGAAGTTCAACCGGTTCTTCCGGAAAGGCAACTTCAAAAACAAATCGAAGTTCAATTCTTCTAACGCCTCCTCTTCTTTGTGCTTTAAATGGAACAAGCCAGGACACATGAAAGCGGAGTGTCCTCAAAACAAACACAAGGAGAAGTGGAAGGCGCCAAAGTACGACAAGTCCAAGAAGTACAAGAAAGGGAACAAAAATGGACTTGTCGGGACTTTCACCGACTCCGATGATTCCTCAATCGGAGAGTCGGATGATGAGCAAGTGGAGCAAGCTCACATTTGCTTCATGGCTAGAGAGGAGCAAGATAAAGATGCCCCTTCTGATGATAGCGACAACGAAGGCGATGAGGTAACAATGGATGACCTTAGGAATGCTAACTCTCAATTGTGGTCTAAATACACTAAATTAGTAAATAGATACACTAAAGTAAAAGATGACTTAGCTAGCATCCAAACCTCGCCTAAAACTATCATCACCAACAACGACACTGTTGTTGAAGGGTTGAAGAATGAGATTGTTAATCTCAATACTCAACTTGAACATGTTAGCATTGAGGATCCGGAAGACCACAAGATTGCGGATTTGACCTCTCAAAACTCGACTTTGAGTTTTGAGAATGAAAATCTCAAATCTCGTGTTTATGTGCTCACATCGCAAGTATCCACTTTGGATGCTTCTTTGCGTTCTCACCCCGAGAAATATGACAACACATTAGGCCAAATTAATAAATTCAATAAGGGTAAGGACCATTTGGATAAAATCCTAAGTGACTTACTTCCGGCCAATCACCACATTGGCTTGGGGTATACGATGGGAAGTTCATCCAAATCGGCCACTACTTTTGTTAGGCCAACTTCCGGTGACTCAACGAGTGGTAGCAAACACTCTATTGGTAGTTCATCTACCAATGGTGCTTCCACCTCGTCCACACCCTCTTTCGGAAAGAAACTCACTTTGGGTGGACCTCCAAAGAAGGGCCATGCCTACATGTACACCAATACTATGCCACGTAGGAACACACGTACTACTCCACCGGCTCACACATATGATGATTTTTATGCTACACATCACGGGCACGTGCACACCATGTGAGACACCCTCATGCACGTGTTCCTCCACATGCATATGTACACCCACATCATCGTATGAATAATTATCATAATGCACCATTCCATCATGTTCCTTATGCCTATCCACGTCATGCATCACGTAGAAATCAACAACGCGTGCATGCACCCAATAGGATGAGGGCTCCCAAAATATTCACAATTTGGAGCCCAAAGGACACAAGCATGGATGAAAAACAAGTTTACATGAATGCTTATTTTTCGGATGTTGTGCATAGTAGAAATTATGTGGGGAAGTCTAAGTCCAATTGGACTTGGCTTCCAAAGGTCTAATCTTTTGGACCCAATGACCTTGGGTACCATGATATGAAATTTTCTATCTTTAGGTACTCAAGGAAAAGAAAAAGAAAAGGAGCAACAAATTTAAATTTAGCACCAAGGGGAATTGGATACTCGATAGCGGGTGTTCAAAACACATGACATGTGACGCTCAATTGCTCTCCGGAGTGGTGCCCATTGCTAATGGAAACCGCGTCGTCTTTGGAGGCAACGAGAGCGGAACCATCATAGGTGTTGGTAAAGTGGGTAATCATTCTAAACCCCTTATATGTGATGTTTACCTTGTTAAAGGATTAAACCACAATCTCATTTCAATAAGTCAACTTTGTGATAAAGGTTACAAAGTTAGCTTTGCGAAAGGAATGTGCCATATTTTAAGAAAAGATAATAATGAATTATTGTTTTCTGGCACATGCCATAAGGATATATACATCCTAGATCTTCCGAGATTACATGAACAATGTCTCATTGCCAACACAAGTGAACAACACTTATGGCATCGACGTTTTGGCCATGTGAACTTTGGAACACTATTTAAGCTTTCCAAGTTAAATTATATTATAGGCTTCCCTAATCTTGTCTTTCAAAAGAAAAGCTTTTGTGACTCGTGTCAACGAGGCAAGCTTCTAAAATCGTCTTTTAAACCTAAGAAAAGCATTTCATCTAAGCGACCACTAGAGCTATTACATCTAGATTTATTTGGGCCGACTAGAGTTGCTTCATTAGGAAATACACGATATGGACTTGTCATCGTTGATGACTTTTCTAGGTTTACTTGGGTATTTTCATTATGTAATAAAAATGATGCTTTTGAAAACTTCACAATTTTTGTTAAGAAAGTACAAAATCTCTTAGGAACCACCATTGTCACTATTCGTAGTGATCATGGAGGTGAATTTGAGAATGAGTCTTTTGAGACATTTTGTGATGAAGTTGGTATTACACACACCTTTTCATTCCCTCACGCACCTCCTCAAAATGGTGTAGTTGAGAGAAAGAATAGGACGCTAGTGGAGTGTGCTCGTACTATGCTTGATGATAGCCAACTTGGCCATCAATTTTGGGCAGAAGCGGTACACACCGCTTGCTATGTGTTTAATAGAATACTTTTGAGGCCCGGTACTAAACAAACTTGTTATGAATTGTTGTTTGGTAGATTGCCTCAAGTTAAACATTTTCGTGTTTTTGGTTCAAAATGTTTTATTAAGAACACATATGGTAGTTTGGACAAATTCGATCCAAGATCCGATGAGGGGATTTTTGTTGGGTATTCCTCATATAGCAAAGCCTACCGGATATACAACAAACGAACCTCAACGATCGAGGAATCGCTTCATGTTTCATTTAATGAAGGATTTGTTCCAATAAGAATTACTAATGATGATGACTCTATGGATGTCTTATGTGATTCAATTGGTAATTCTAACTCTATTAATTCTATTGATTCTATTGATACTAACCCGACTAATGAAGTTGTTGAGAATGTTCCTAGTGATCAAGGAATTCCCAAACGGCTTCATACCGTTCGTGACCATCCTCATGAGCAAGTAATTGGCAATATCTATGATAGTGTCAAGACGAGATCTCAAGTCAACCATTTCGCTCATTGTGCCTTTGCCTCCTCAATAGAGCCAAAGAATGTTAATGAAGCATGCGAAGATAGCGCTTGGATCCTTGCCATGGAGGAGGAACTCATTCAATTCGATAGGAATGAAGTTTGGGAGCTTGTTCCATTGCCATCGAAGAACCACACCGTCATAGGGACAAAGTGGATCTTCAAGAACAAGACCGACGAAAACCAAGTCGTCGTCCGGAACAAAGCTCGGTTAGTAGCTCAAGGCTATCGGCAAGAGGAAGGTATCGATTTCGAAGAATCCTTTGCCCCGGTAGCTAGATTAGTGACGTGCGTTTATATTTCATATATTCACGCATTTTTTCTTTTGTGTTTCTCCGTGTTTTCCGCCGTCTTTTATTCGTTTTCTCGTATTTTCTCGTTTTCTTTAACTTTTCTTTGTTTCTCCATGTTTGCAGGAGATTGCCCGCGTAGGGGACGTTTAACGACGATATCTCAAGTCCCCGGAGCAACGAGAGGAGTCACGCGTGATCCAGGGGGTCAAACGACGAAGAATACATCTTTCAGCCCCTCACCCGGTCGGTTGGTCATCTCCAACCGATCAGGTGATGCACGCGTGCACCACCCGGTCTCAGCCGGAGCTCAAGTGAAAGTCCCCCGACCGGTTCACAGGCCGGTTCAACGGGGGCCAACTCTCTGTCTTCTCAAGCCAAATTCCAACCGATCGGGTGACTCTCACCCGATTGGTTCATCTGTAGCTGATGCTGAGGAGCCGAAGACACGGGCACCCAACCGATCCCTTCACCCGATGGCGCCAAGATCCAACCGGTCACTCCAAAAACTCACCCGACCGGTTCATATGACCGGGTGAAAGTTCGCCGTTTTCTGTTTACTATCTGTAACGGATCACCCGATCGGTTGACTTCTCAACCGATCGGGTGATACGAGAGCCTATAAATAGAACCCCTAGGGTTCCAGAAACGGGGAGCTGCTAGTTTTTACTGTTTTCTCCTATTGTGACGGCTGTAATTACTGTTCTATTGTAAGTTTTCGGATCTTTCTTAAACTTTAGTATTATCTTAATTGCTCTACTACCTTCGCATTCCAATCGTCTGATTATGATTCCAACGGTTCATTTTCGTTTAGATCGCTTTTTAATGAATTTTTGTGAGTAGTTCCCAAATCTGGGATTTTGGCGGAAACCCCTTCGGGGGCTCTTCCCGATGCATCCATAGGGTTAGGAAATCGATATGGATTAGGAATCTAACGGTTACGCGGGGTGTTTCATTGTCATTGGCGGGAAAAAGACCGCCTTTGACCGTTGGGCCAAGGGGGAATAAACTTGGCGGTTGACTCCCTAGCCATAGCTCACGCCCATAGCGTAGACGCCGAATCTTAGCGCGCGGGAGCGGCATGATGAGACGTTGGGAGTTATCGTTGCGAGCTTAGTGCTCCCGGAATCGATCAGTGTTAATGGACACGGGAGTGCCCACTGATCGAATCCGGGAAGTCCGGCGTATCATCCTGGGCACCGACCGGAATATCGGGCCCATGGGATGCCGGTACCACTTTCAGAGGCAACGTCTCACCATTAGACCCTAATTCCGATCGCTATCCTACCCGTAGGCCGTATCGGGGAGAGTCGCTCGTTGGAGTGGAAACCAAAGTCCCGGGTTTATTTTCTTATTGTTCATACCTTGCATTCCTTTCCGTGACAACCCACCAACCGATTCGGGCTAGCTCGCCCACGGGGTGATTTTGGTCCTCCTTGACACAAGCACATCCTAGCCTCCCTGTGTTCGACCCCCAAGCCACACTACAACACCGTGCGCTTGCGGTTACAAATATCTAAACCCCCTGCCACGCGGTCACCGCCGGCGTGGAAGCCACGCCAAGTTTATGGCGCCGTTGCCGGGGAGGCAACGTGCTTGTTATTTTAGGATCTCTTGAACCCTAGTGTCTAGCTCTTATCCCTACCTCGCGATAATTTTCGCACTCTACACTTTTCAATTTCACTTGGACATACTGTGAATAGCAATTGTATAGTGCTAATTGACTGAATCGCCGTGCTTCCATCGCAACTTTCGGTTCCCGTTTATGCAACCCGTGCTTTTGACGTGTTTGCCACTTGTGCAGTTCCCTCTATCTCCTTTCGTATAAGATCTTGGCCTACGGCGAGGATGTTGCATGCAGTTTCGGGAGACATCTGGGATCACTCTCACCATATCCGCTGTTTGGCGCAGAGCTTAGCAGAATCACTGAATACTTCGAATATACTATCCCTCCTGTCTGCCGCCGTGGAAAGTCAGAGGAGATATCGAGATACGCAGGGCCACCTTGCCACAGCAGCTCTCTTTCCTCATGGTGAAGTGGCGTATATCGACAACCCTGGTCCCAAATTTAGTGAAGAAGAGTTGTCAGCGGAGTTTTGTCAGGAGAACCATCCGACCGGGTTTGTAGGCTACGCTGGACAGGAATCAATCTATCCCTTGCAGACTTCTATTGAGCGTCCCCGATCTTTGGACAATGAGGAAGGTAGAAACAGTTGTGGGGAACCATCGACGATTGAAACCTGTTTTCACCTACAAGCCTTCTTCCCAGACAATTATTATGAGCCTGAAAGAGACACGGTGCCTTCCTCGATCGTTCCCACTATACCTTGCAAAACTTTGCCATGCGGAACCGCAGCTGAGGGTGAGATTCCCGATGCTGGCTTCCGAGAAATCCACGAAGAACTCCTTTCCCTTGAGGATGCTCAGCTTGAGAAGTATGCGTCGGGGCCTCAAGAAGTTGAGATGAAAGAATTACCACCGGGGCTGAAATATGAATATTTGGGAGCTGGCTCGACCCTTCCGGTCATAGTCAACTCTTCACTGCCCGAAGACCAAATGACCAAACTTCTTGGTGTTTTAAAAAGATTTAAAGGAGTTTTCGGATATGCAATTGAGGATTTAAAGGGGGTTAGCTTGGGCCTCTGCTCACACAGAATTCTGCTTGAAGATGAGCAAGCCTCCTCGATTGAGCCACAGCGGAGGCTGAATCCCATAATGATGGAAGTTGTAAAGAAGGAGATTGTTAGGCTTCTACATGCCGGTATTATATACCCTATCTCCGATAGTCGCTGGGTTAGCCCGGTGCACGTCATACCCAAGAAAGGAGGAATGACGGTGGTACGCAATGAGAAGAACGAGCTAATACCAACAAGGACCGTCACGGGGTACAGGATGTGCATTGACTATAGAAAGCTTAACAAGGCTACGAGGAAGGATCATTACCCTCTCCCCTTTATTGACCAGATGCTCGAGAGACTGGCGAAGCATAATTATTTCTGTTTCATGGACGGGTATTCAGGATTTCTTCAGATCCCTATTCATAACGATGACCAGGAGAAGACGACTTTCACTTGCCCATTCGGGACGTATGCCTATAGAAGAATGCCGTTCGGACTTTGTAACGCCCCTGCTACATTCCAAAGACTCATGTCCGCTATCTTCTCCGACTACTCACAAGACATCATGGAGGTTTTCATGGACGACTTCTCTGTCTATGGAACTAAGTTTGACTCGTGCCTCAGCAATCTAACTAAGGTCCTGGAGAGATGTCAGGAAAAGGGACTAGTCCTAAACTGGGAGAAGTGCCACTTCATGGTCCAAGAGGGAGTTGTGCTGGGGCACGTCATCTCTTCGAGGGGAATCGAGGTTGATAAGGCTAAAGTTGAAGTGATTGAAAAGCTTCCACCACCGCTTAATCTTCGGGGACTCCGAGGTTTCTTAGGACACGCGGGATTTTATCGCCGCTTCATAAAAGACTTCTCGAAGATTTCTAGGCTGCTGACCCAACTCCTCGTGAAGGACGTGCCTTTCATCTTCAGCGAGGAGTGTATGGAGGTCTTCCGCACTTTGAAGCAAGCTTTGATTTCCGCGCTCATAATACAGCCACCGAACTGGAATCTACCCTTTGAGCTGATGTGTGACGCTAGTGATTATGCGGTTGGTGCCGTCTTGGGGCAGAGGAAAGATAAAAATCTTCATGTCATATATTATACGAGCAAAACCCTTGATGCCGCCCAAAGAAATTATACTACCACGGAAAAAGAATTGCTCGCGATCATCTACGCCATGGATAAATTCCGACAATATCTCGTTGGCGCCAAGGTGATCGTGTACACGGATCACGCGGCTCTTAAATACCTATTGAGCAAGAAAGAAGCTAAGCCACGACTCATTAGATGGATTCTCCTCCTCCAGGAATTCGACCTGGAAATCAGAGACAAGAAGGGGGCGGAGCATGTTGTTGCCGATCACCTGTCCAGGATGCCTACCCTCGATTTAAACGCTACGCTGATCGATGATTCACTCCCTGACGAGCATCTCTTCTCTGTCTCTTCCTCCTGGACCCCCTGGTACGCCGACATCGCAAATTATCTGGCTTGTGCCATCGTCCCCCACAATGTGAGCTTTCAGCAGAAGAAGAAATTTTTCCATGAGGTCCGCAAATTTTATTGGGATGACCCCTACCTATACAAAACCTGCAATGATGGGGTGATACGAAGATGCATCCCTGAAACTGAGGCGACCTCCATCATTTCCCACTGCCATGGGCTGCAATGTGGAGGGCACACGAGCACCTACAAGACCACCACAAAAATTCTCCAAAGCGGATTCTACTGGCCTACACTCTTCAGGGACACACATGTTTATGTCCAAGCCTGCGATAAATGCCAAAGAGCTGGGAATATCTCCAAAAGGAATGAGATGCCTCAACACTACATCCTGGAGATAGAAATCTTCGATGTATGGGGAGTGGACTTCATGGGACCGTTCCCTTCCTCCGCGGGGAACCGGTATATCTTGGTGGCTGTAGACTACGTGTCGAAATGGGTTGAAGCGATGGCCAGTCCAACCAATGATTCCAGAGTGGTGGCCAAGTTCTTTAAAAGCAACATCTTCCCGCGGTTCGGTGTACCTCGTGTCTTGATCAGTGACGGAGGGAGCCACTTTATTGAGAAGAAGTTCGAGGCCCTCTTGAAAAAATACGGGGTACAACACCGGGTGGGGTGTGCCTACCACCCGCAGACCAGCGGTCAGGCGGAAGTCTCTAACCGGGAGATTAAAAGCATACTAGAAAAGACGGTGGCCAATTCTAGAAAGGACTGGTCATTAAAGCTTCCTGACGCGCTTTGGGCCTACAGGACGGCATTTAAAACTCCTATCGGCACAACTCCCTACCGGCTTGTCTATGGGAAAGCTTGCCATCTTCCTGTGGAATTGGAGCATAAGGCATTTTGGGCAGTTAAGAATCTGAACTTCGACACCAAGAAGGTAGGAGTGCACCGGCAGTTACAACTCAACGAGCTCGACGAAATCCGGCTCAATGCCTATGAGAACGCCAAGATCTACAAGGAGAAGCTGAAGCGGTGGCACGATAAGCGAATCTTGAAGAGGGAATTCAAAGAAGGGGACTTAGTTCTCCTATTCAACTCAAGGCTGAAGCTCTTTCCTGGAAAACTCAAGTCAAGGTGGTCGGGACCGTTCCGCGTCACCAAGGTTTTCCCGCATGGGGCTATTGAGATAATGGGAAGGGACGAGCCGTTTAAAGTCAACGGACAGCGTCTGAAACACTATGCAGTTGGAGAACCAGAATTCTCCCCCGTCGGATCCCCAACGAGCGACAACTCTTCCTCTAACCCTCCGGATCCTAATTGACCACCGCTAGAGGCGTCGAGCTAAACGACGTTAAACGAAAGCGCTTCATGGGAGGCAACCCATGTTCTAAACTTATGCTTCGTTCTTAAGGATTTTTTCTATTTTATTTTTCTCTATTTTTATAAATAAATCCAGCCGAAACAACTTCCGTGAAGGAACTCAGGCGATTCTTGGGTTTTGCAGAAAACAAGGCCTCAACCGATCGGGTGAGTTCCCACCCGATCGGTTGGGATGTATCAGATACAAGCCGCATCTGTCCCCAAATGAACCGATCGGGTGAAGAATGGAGAGACCGGGTGACAGACCGGGTGATCTGGGGAGAAGTCTCGAAAATTTTTGGTAAATATCAACCGATCGGTTGAGTTAGAGCGCGATCGGTTGAGGCGACCGGGTGAGCAACCCCCAATTCTCGGGAAAAATTTGGGAACCGGTCAACCGATCGGGTGACTGTTCACCCGGTCAATTCACCTGTAGCTGTTGGCCGACAGGAAACTTTCGAAATTGGCCTACCCGATCGGGTGAGAACTCACCCGATCGGTTCAGTTTCGCCCCTATTAATACCCCTACCGCACGATGACAGCCACCCGACCCCTGAAAATCCCCTTCACGCGGCTACACACTCTCCAACTGTCGAATCGACCTTCTCCACCCAACATAATGCCCCTAAACCCTCATCCCCTCTCACTCCCATACTTCCCCACCCCCGCCACCTTGCCATCGTCGACGTTCCATCATCAAAACACCCAAACCCTAACCCTAGCCCCCAAAATTTTCGAAAACCTGTTTCTTGTCGGATCAGCGAGCGGCGGCTTCCCGAATTGCTCCCTCCTACTACGCGAGTCCCCCGGGAGCTTGATCTTGCTACATTGATGGGTACCACTCTTCCACTCTACACATCTCTTACTTTATCTGTAATATCCTTAATTGGTGTTGTACCTGCTCGACTTGCTCTATATTCATCATAAGCACGCCCCCACTTTCCTTTTCACCGCCCACATTGTTACCATGTCTAAGAAAGGGAAAGAGATTGCATCATCTTCGCGCCGTGATCCGCTCTACGGCCCTTTTTCCCCCTCTTTCCTTGGCATAAACCCTTCTACGGAAGAACAGTCTGACTGTTTGCGAGCACTACTTCATCGCCCGATGAGACCTACACTCTTCGCCGATCGCCCCACACTCGAAGCTCTAGGGCTTTCGAACGGCGTCGCCAGAATTTTCAACTGTATCGGGTGCCATACCCTCTCTCACATCCATGCTCACACACACAGAAATCTCACGCTTGAATTCCTCAGTTCCCTCGAGTTGTTCAATGGGGGTTTCTCCTTCCGCGCTTTCAACTGCGACTTTTCTCTGGGTTTCATCGAGTTGAACAATATCCTCAATCTCCGTCACCCCGATCTTAATTCTGAACATTCGACCCACGATCAAACTGACATCTACTCTCAATTCCGGGCTGATGGTGTTTGGCAACGATTTACCCGGTACCCCACCTTTCCACCCGAGGCTCTTGCCTCCTACATTATTCACCCGTGTTACCGCCTCGCCCATTGCATCCTCGCCAACACTGTTTTCGCCCGCGTGGATGTGTCCACTGTATCTAGGGATGAGCTCTTCTTTCTCTATGCCATGTCTGATGACAGGATCCTCGGGCACATCCCTATGCCCATAAACGCCGCTCATTGGATGATCATCCACGAAATTTTTGCTGTTAGCCGCGCCAATTCTGGATCCATCTGTTGTGGTGGGATGATCACCCTTATTGTCAGCTGTGTTTTGAGAGTGCCACCCGACCTCCCTATTTTGCCTGGACGTAGCCGTATTGATCGCGATTACTTGATCGATATCAATATGCTCACTCACTTCGGTGAAGACCGTGCTGTCTACCTCTATGGCCTCGCCTGCGCACCTTTCGCGATCCTGCCACCTCTAGCCCCTTTGCGGCTACCCTACCCCCATCTCGTCTGCCTTGGGAGTTTTACCCCGATCCTTGGTATTCTCCATTAGTGCATCTGCCACCCTTGGATCCTCCCGATTGGCACCCAACTGTCGGCCCACCTGATACGATCCTTCTCCACCACAGCCCCCCGGTGCACATCGATCCACACGTGCTCCAGCCTGTCGCCCCTCCTTCCCCCATAGGCACGCCCTCCTCTTCATCTGAGGATTCTTTCATTCACTATTCCCCACCCTCCTCCCCCTCCCCCTACCATTCTAGCACCAGCGAATCCGATTGACTCCCCCTTGCATATCTCTACATTTCACGATCATATTTTATTCGCTAGCACTGTCATGTCTAGCTTGGGGGACGTCTATTTTGGTGTGTTGTCGTGTTTTGTTTTTTTTCTCATTTTTGTGTGTGTGCTTTTTTCCCCCTTTTGAGTGTCGTGTCGTGTGGTTTTATTTCTATTTTCGTGTCATTTGATTTTGATTTTGATCTTTCTCTATTTTCAGTTCCATCTCTGTGTTTTTCTCGTTTTTATTTCTTTTTGTGTCGGTGCGTATTCCCCCCCATCTTCATTGCCCTCCCGTACTCGCTCATATTGCATTGAGGGCAATGCAAGCTTCAGCTTGGGGGAGTCGCACTGTGTGCGCCATTTGAGTCATTCTTTTTCGTTTTTGTGTCATTTTCATCGTGTTTTTTATTTTTTATTTTTTTTCCTTTTTCTCTTCTCTTCTTTTTATCTCTTTCTCCTAGAGATGAACCCTATGATGAATCGCCACAAAATCACACACACCTAGCATGGCATCGATAATCACAATCACTGACCCTAGGATTTCGAGTCCTCTTGCATTTCACGCATCGTGGGTCCACTTAGCTTTTTGTGAGTCGTGCGTCGTGCCTAGTTGTTTGGTGTGCTTCTACTTTGTGATTTTACTTTATATACCTGTCCAGGAATGACCCCTAGATTATCATGCTTCGATTTGAATATGCGGTATTTGCTTCTACTATATGCATGCTATATTTATATCGTATATTTCAATTCGCATGCGTCGGGATTCCACGATTAAGGACTAGGATAACCCATTTAGCCTATGCTCTATTTAGCGAGAATAGTTTCCTTTGCCCAAGTGTTTAGATTTCGACTTCTTTTTTGTTTTACTTGGTGCAAATCCCCTCGTCGTGTACCGTTCTCCCACTTGGGAGAGTACACATGTGTATAGCCAAAAACCCAAAAATCCAAAAAAAAGAGAAAAGAAAAGAAAAACCCAAAAAGAAAAGAAAAGAAAAATTTTGTATAGCCAAAAAGCCAAAAAAAAATACAAATACCCAAAACCCAAAAAATTTCAAGTGTGAATATTCTTCCTATCTACCGAGAATAAAGGGAAGGCGAGAATTTGCACCGAGTGTTCTACTCCACATCATCTCAACCCCCATCTTTTTCGAAAACACTTGGCTTAGGAACTTTTTAGCTAGTATCTAGGCTATAGTGGCGTGATCTCCTTAACCCTAGTCGTGGAATCCCCGATGCATGATACGCTTCTATTCTTATACTCTTCTCATGCATGCTTGAACTAATATTCACCGCAATTTCAAATTCGAATCGGTATTTGGGTCGTTTCCTGGGTCTGTGTATATCGAGCTTTATTGCACATCGTAGATAGCGACACCGACTGCTAGCACACGACCACACTCACTCGCGCTTCACAGTGTGGGCCCACGACACTTATTTGGACTCGTTTTCCTAGCTTTAGTGACGTGATTTGACGTTTGCTTGCTTGGTGTGTCGTTCTTGATTTTGTTGGCTCTGACGGACGATCTAGGATATAGAGTTTTCTTTTTCTCTCTTTCTCTCTATTTTTCCCCTCCGAGCTCCTACTCTCACTCGTCTTCCTCGAGGACGAGGAAGAGTTCAGCTTGGGGGATTTTGACGTGCGTTTATATTTCATATATTCACGCACGTTTTCTTTTGTGTTTCTCCGTGTTTTCCGCTGTCTTTTATTCGTTTTCTCGTATTTTCTCGTTTTCTTTCACTTTTCTTTGTTTCTCCATGTTTGCAGGAGATTGCCCGCGTAGGGGACGTTTAACGACGATATCTCAAGTCCCTGGAGCAACAGGAGGAGTCACGCGTGATCCAGGGGGTCAAACGACGAAGAATACATCTTTCAGCCCCTCACCCGGTCGGTTGGTCATCTCCAACCGATCGGGTGATGCACGCGTGCACCACCCGGTCTCAGCCGGAGCTCAAGTGAAAGTCACCCGACCGGTTCACAGGCCGGTTCAACGGGGGCCAACTCTCTGTCTTCTCAAGCCAAATTCCAACCGATCGGGTGACTCTCACCCGATCGGTTCATCTGTAGCTGATGCTGAGGAGCCGAAGACACGGGCACCCAACCGATCCCTTCACCCGATGGCGCCAAGATCCAACCGGTCACTCCAAGAACTCACCCGACCGGTTCATATGACCGGGTGAAAGTTCGCCGTTTTCTGTTTACTATCTGTAACGGATCACCCTATCGGTTGACTTCTCAACCGATCGGGTGATACGAGAGCCTATAAATAGAACCCCTAGGGTTCCAGAAACGGGGAGCTGCTAGTTTTTACTGTTTTCTCCTATTGTGACGGCTGTAATTACTGTTCTATTGTAAGTTTTCGGATCTTTCTTGAACTTTAGTATTATCTTAATTGCTCTACTACCTTCGCATTCCAATCGTCTGATTATGATTCCAACGGTTCATTTTCGTTTAGATCGCTTTTTAATGAATTTTTGTGAGTAGTTCCCAAATCTGGGATTTTGGCGGAAACCCCTTCGGGGGCTCTTCCCGATGCATCGATAGGGATTAGGAATCTAACGATTACGCGGGGTGTTTCATTGTCATCGGCGGGAAAAAGACCGCCTTTGACCTTTGGGCCAAGGGGGAATAAACTTGGTGGTTGACTCCCTAGCCATAGCTCACGCCCATAGCGTAGACGCCGAATCCTAGCGCGCGGGAGCGGCAGGATGAGACGTTGGGAGTTATCGTTGCGAGCTTAGTGCTCCCGAAATCGATCAGTGTTAATGGACACGGGAGTGCCCACTGATCGAATCCGGGAAGTCCGGCGTATCATCCTGGGCACCGACCGGAATATCGGGCCCATGGGATGCCGGTACCACTTTCAGAGGCAACGTCTCACCATTAGACCCTAATTCCGATCGCTATCCTACCCGTAGGCCGTATCGGGGAGAGTCGCTCGTTGGAGTGGAAACCAAAGTCCCGGGTTTATTTTCTTATTGTTCATACCTTGCATTCCTTTCCGTGACAACCCACCAACCGATTTTGGTCCTCCTTGACACAAGCACATCCTAGCCTCCCTGTGTTCGACCCCCAAGCCACACTACAACACCGTGCGCTTGCGGTTACAAATATCTAAACCCCCTACCACGCGGTCACCGCCGGCGTGGCAGCCACGTCAATTAGAATCAATTAGATTACTATTATCTTTTGCATGCCATAAGGATTTTAAATTATTTCAAATGGATGTAAAAAGTGCGTTGTTAAACGGAGATGTTGTTGAGGAAGTTTATGTTTCTCAACCTCCGGGTTTTATAAATGAAAAATTTCCAAATCATGTTTTCAAACTTAAGAAAGCTCTTTACGGTTAGAGACAAGCTCCTCGAGCTTGGTATGACCGTCTAAAGAATTTTCTTTTGGATTTAGGATTTAAAATGGGAGAAGTTGATTCCACATTATTTGTTAAGTATTCGAATAATGATATAATTTTAGTTCAAATTTATGTTGATGATATCATTTTCGGTGCTACTAACTTTGCTCTTTGCGAAGAGTTTTCTAATGTGATGAAGGATCAATTTGAGATGAGCCACATGGGTGAGCTCAAATATTTCTTAGGTCTCCAAATTCACCAAATGAACGATGCAATCTTCATCCACCAAACGAAGTACACGGTGGAGTTGCTAAAGCGATTTGGAATGGAGAATGCCTCCGGGAAAAAGACTCCAATGAGCACGACTACACATCTTGATAAAGATGCGGGTGGAAAAGATGTAGACATTCGTCTATATCGAGGTATGATAGGTAGTTTACTTTACATTACCGCAAGTAGGCCCGATATTATGTTTGCCGTATGTGTATGTGCTCGTTATCAGTCTCAACCTAAGGAGTCACACTTAGTAGCGGTAAAACGTATTTTCCGTTATCTAAGTTATACACTTGATTTTGGATTACTTTATCCAAAATCTAGCACGTATGAGTTAATCTCATATAGTGACGCAGATTATGCGGGATGCAAATCCGACAGGAAAAGTACTAGTGGCACTTGCCATTTTATAGGAAATTCTCTTGTCTCTTGGTTTTCTAAGAAGCAAAATTCGGTATCATTTTCAACCACCGAGGCGGAATACATTGCCGCCGGTGCCGCTTGTGCCCAGGTTCTTTGGATGAGACACACACTTAAAGACTTTGGTATAAACTGTGATACTTGCCCTATCATGGTGGACAACCAAAGTGCAATATGTCTCTCTAAGAACCCGGTACACCATTCCCGTTCGAAACACATAGATGTCCGACACCATTTCTTAGATGATCATGTTGCTAAAAAGGACATCATATTAGTGTATGTTGAAACCCAGAAGCAAATCGCCGATATTTTCACGAAACCCCTAAAGGAAGACTCCTTTGTGCGGTTACGTCGAGAATTGGGGATTATGGGTGAATCCGAGATTTAGGATTCATTTTTATTCAATAATCTTGCATGCTATTCATTTCATTATATCTGCACATGCTAGATTTATTGGAATTTTCTGGATTTTTGTTGAATTTTCGGAATTTTCGCTCGATTTGTGTGAAATCGTCAAATTTCAGATTTTCGATGTTTAATGGGGTAGTATAATGATTAATAAGAGTATTTAGATGTTTCATCCAAGTGTGATTAGGAGAGAAATCAAATTTCAAAGTTTTTCAATTTTTGAACTCTCTTAGTCGGTCCAAGTTCAATGGCCGACCGACTAGATTCAGTTCTAGTCGGTCAGTGAATGAGCTTAGACCGACTAATTCTTGTCAGGAAATTTGGGTTCAGTTACTGTTTACAACTAGTCGGTTCAAGCTCATTGACCGACCGACTAGATCGTGATCTAGTCGGTCAGTGCTTGAACTGTGACCGACTAGTTGTGCCAGGGACTGAATTGTCTTTTCGAATTCCAATCGATTTATATCCTCTTCCGACCGACTATTTACGTTTCTAGTCGATAGAAATTACTCCTCCAGCTCGAAACCCCCCCTTGCCGCTTGGACTTCCACCCTCTCCCACCGTCGTTTCCGGCCACCTCTCCGTCCAACTCCGGCCGTCTGTCCGTCGACCTCCCTAGGTGATCTCTCTCCCTCCCTCTCCTAGCTTCCAGGGCTAGTTTTTCAGATTCTAGGGCTAGGGTTCCTTAGATTTCGGCTAGGGTTCCTATTTCTAGGGTTTGATTTAGGGTTTCTTCGATTCGATCTCTTGCGTCGTGTCGTGCCGCGCTTATGGCTCGTACACGAATTCTGATCCAACCCTCAAGCCCTTCACCGATGACCGTAGAACCATCCCCTACGGATCCCGATCAACCCTCCCATCCTAGACACCGATCGAAGACTACCCAACCCTCGTCGTCGTCGCCTCCTCTCAAGCGGAAGAGGACGACGACAGCGAAGCCTAGAGCCCAATCTCAGCCCAAGCCCAAGCCCAAGCAACTTGCGTCTCCCTCCTCTTTCCATACTCCTACGGAATCCGATACGGAGTATAGACCCGAGACTGAGACTCGTAGGGAACCCTCACCTCCTCCTAGGCAGCCTGAGTCTAGCTCACGAACCCGTACTTGTCAGCCTAAGGGAAAGGCTCCGATGCCGGTTGGCGGTGTCGATATCTCATTGTGTCGCGACGACCCTTTGTGTCTCGCGGCTTACAACCGTATCGAACACTGCCCGCTGCTTCTGGAGCATTTCGTTCAGTTTAGTGACTTCCTTGGCCTCGCTGATCTTCTGTCGTCTTCCGGTCTTCTTGATTACCTTCGATATGACCCGAAGGCGAACCCACACCCTTACCCTCGCCTCGTGAAGCTCTTCTATGCCAATAGGATTCGTGGTCAGTACGACGAGTCCCACTCGATTGAGACGACTGTTTTGGAGACTCCAATAGTCCTCACGGCAGAAATCTTAGGAGAGGTTTTGGGTATCTCCTCGTCTGGCCTTCTACCGTCTGACGTTTCTGTTGATGATATATCTTCACTTGATCAGGTCGTACTTTCTCAGATTTTCTATGAGATTCCCCCCGCCATGATTGGCGTTCCCTCTAAGTCCTTCAAGCCTATTGCCTGGGTCCTAAACCTGATTCTGAAGTCGTGCTTGCTTCCCAAGTACGGCTCCTCCTCTTTGCCATCCCAGCCATTCTTGAAGCTTATCTATGCCATCTTTATAAGGAGCTCGATTAACTGGGCTCGGATTATACTCGATAAGATGGATTCTTTCGAGTATATTCACAAGTCCATGAAGTCGGCTTATATCCAGTTCCCGTGCTTGTTGACCCTTGTCTTTCGCCATTTCCGTGTCACACTTCCTCCTGACGATGAGCGTCCACTTGGTCCCCCTCTAAACGCGACCGCCGTCAAGAAATCTCTTGCGGCGCTCCGTCACGTTCAGAGGACGACACCTTCAGCGTCTGCCTCTGCTTCTGCCTCAGCTGCTCCCTCTACCAATCTTGATGAGTTCGCGCGTTCAGTTCGACGCTTGGAGTCTCGGTATGCTCGTTCCGAGGAGATTCTAGCTCGTATAGCTCGTCACTTTGGTATTGAGATCCCTCCGTCAGTCTCTGACGAGGAGGAGTTGGATGACGAGGAGAATGAGGAGCTCGTTCGTGCTTCCACTCGTGCCCCCGAGGGCACATCTGGTGATGTTGCTGCTGCTTCGTCTGCTGGTGCCCCCGAGAGCACACCTGTTGCCACCGCTCCTGCGGTGGATGCTCCGACTGGTGCTCCCGAGGCCACTACTGTTGCTGCTCCAGAGGTTACCACTTCTGTCGCTCCTGTGGACACTACTGATGACCCGGTGACCACCTCCACTCTTGCAGAGCCTGCTGCTGCTGCAGATCCTGCCGCTTCCTCTTGAGCTTCCTTGAGGACTCTTCGATGCACCTTGGATGATGGATCTTGTGTGAGAGAGACTGGGTAGGATAGAGTGGGGATCTGGATCGATTTTGATGTATCTTCGTACTTTTTGGATGTATTTTGATGTACTCTGATGATGTTGTATGTTTTTGTGATACTCTGATATGATTTTGTATTTTTGTGCCCCGATCGTTGGATCGCTTTTGTATGATGTCGATGTATCTTTTTGGATGTACTCATGCTTTATATATATATACATCGATGTTGACATTTCATTATCTTGTGCACATTTTGTATTTTATATGTCTCTGATGTTTGATTTCGTCGCTCGACGATATTAACTTGGTTAAATAGAATTCATTTTATGAAAACATAGAATTGTTTTCCATGCACTAAATTAACCAAGAATGTTGATATTGGAGAGTATATTCCATAACTCAATTCGTAAAATTAATTTGAGTTTTGATGATTTTATTTATCGATTTTCGACTTTGGTCTCATTGACACGCCTTGATTTCATACGTATTTTCCCTTTGGTGTCATTCGGACCGTAGTCGTATTCTACGACTCCCATGCTTTCATTTGAAGCCATTGTTGTTGTCGTTGATCTCCTCCCACTCTTTTTGCTAATGTCAAAGCGGGAGAGATATAATAATGACATGCTAAATGATAATTTAAGCATTTTTTCAAGAATCTAATTTGATGTGTTAGATTCAGGGGGAGTTAAGATATAAAAAAAATTGGATTTCAAATCCGATATTTCAATATTTGATTCTCATTTTATATACTTCACTCGTCTGCATGATGCGTATTATTATTGTTTAATTTGGAATTAACGTGTCATCAATGCAGGGGGAGTAAGTAAATTATATTTGAATCATTATTTTTGATTATTATTTATGTTGGTTTGTCATCACCAAAAAGGGGGAGAATGTTGGATATTGGACTCCCCGGATTTAGTTTTGGATGATGAACAAACATAAATATATTGTAAACTAACAATTTGTGAGCGCAGTTATGGAGATCGTCGCCAAATTCATATGAACATCCAAAGCGACGTCTCGAGACTTCTCAAAGCATGTGATCGTATGCCTAAAGCTTCGTTGAAGCTTATGGACCATTTTAGAAGTCATGAAGATTCGATTGAAGCTTTTGAAGACGGTATCGTCAAGTTTTATTTATTGTCTTTTAGCTTCTTTCGTAGAATGTTAAGCCTTGAGTAGGTCTTACGTTTTAATCTTCATAACGCTCCTATCTTAGACATAGGATCTTAGTAGAAGTCCATACTAACTTTTCCGAAGCATCGCGCTTCGATTCACGACTTCTTGTGCATGTTAGTTGGTTCAAGAAGAAGAACCAACCGACTAGATGGTGATCTATTCGGTCGGTAATCCTTCTTTGACCGACTAGTTTGCGTCAGTCAATTCCATGCTCTTTACTGTTTATAATTAGTCGGTCTGTGTTCATTGATCGACCGACTAGTTGATGAACTAGTCGGTCAACCTTCCTTCTTGGACCGACTAGTTTAGTTTTCCTGTACATGCAAATTTTCACCTGACTTACTGTTTATCGTTAGTCGGTCTATGCACATTTGGCGACCGACTAGTTGATGAACTAGTCGGTCAACATTTGTTCTTGGACCGACTAATTCAATTTGTACTCAGACTTTTAGTTTTATCTCTTAGTCGGTCTCTGTTGAGTGACCGACCGACTAGTTGTGAAACTAGTCGGTCAGCAACTCTTCTTTGACCGACTAGTTCCCTTCAGTCTGAACTTGATCTATTCCCTGTTCACCACTTAGTCGGTTCATGTTGATTGACTAACCGACTAGTTGATGAACTAGTCGGTCAGTGGTTGTTCTTTGACCGACTAGTTTGGTTCAGAATAGAGCCGTTGGAGCTTTAATTGAAACATTTTTCTCTCTCTCTTTCCTCTAATCTATATATACTTGATGAGCTGCATTCATTGCACTCAAGACTGATATTATTACAAGTTTAGAGATCAAGAGAAATCATTCCCTCTCATTTAAAGCTCATTCATTTCCAATCTTGAATCTCTTCTCACTCTTATTTCAAAAGAGAGATTCATTGATTGTGAGCCTTCTAAGCCAAGTGCTTGATCCTAGGTCACCATCAACCTCATAGCTCTCCATAGCTGGTCTACATCTTGGAGCTAGGGTTTGGTGCCTCTTCATCTTCCTCAAATTCATCTTTGCCCTAATTCGTAAGTTTACTCAAGGCATAGGTAATTTTGTGGTAAGCATTTCATTTCAATTTACTTTGATATTGTAAGTGATTCGCTCTTGGTTGTGAGAGTGTGTTTGTAATCCCGGGTTGTGGGAGTCCCAAGTTTCATTTGTGTATGATTTGACTTGTGAAGGTTTTTCACAAGTATTTCATAGTGGAAATCTTGAGTTAGGGTTTCTAACTCAAGTATCCGGAAGTGATCCAGGTGGTTGGGACGTAGGATCACCGGGAACAAGTCGGGGAGACTTGGGTGGATCCGAACCCAGTAATATCGTTTGTTTGCGATTGTTTATTTGTTGTCGATTATTTACTATTCCGCATTTCCGCATTAATTGGTAGGGTTTGCACCGTAATTAGGAATTAGCCTCTTAATTATTTTAAAGTACTATTCACCCCCCCTCTAGTACTTGTGCAGTAGCTTAGCAGGGCATTACAATTCCCACATCCTAAAATTCTTCCAATCCTTCGTTCGAGTCCTAGCAAGGCGACGAGGAGGTTTGGATCGGATCCAAAGCCTTTGACGTGGATCGTACTCAAGTGAAACTTTCTTCGGCGAGTGATTGGCTCGGAGGCACGATGTTGGCTCACTTCGGGTGGTCTAGTCTTGGAGGCATGGATGCGGCTTGCTTCGAAGAGTAAAGGAAAGTTGCTGAAAACGATACAACGTATTCTGCCGAAACGAAGTTTCGGGTATGTCATTTTATTAATGCTTTCAAATATTGTTTCAGTAGTTTAGATCTATCTTTGGGGTTAGTAAGATCCACCCCAAGATAGTAGATGTTTTGGCTAGGGTTTATTAAATCCTTATGGCTATCATTAATTAATTTAATGGTTTATTTTGTTGCATGTTTTCTGCTTCTATCGTTCGTCTGACGTATGACGACATAGATTTTATGCCCCGAGGGCCCGTTAAAACCCAACACTTACACCATTCATAATACTCCACCTTATTTAGCCATAGATGTGAACTCACACTCATGAATACTTCGAGATTTTGAGTATTATGTGACTATTACTAAGGATGGATACTTCATGATCCAGAGCTAATGAGATTCGTCTCGTTAAAACCTTTAGCTATGGAAAATGCATTGGAAAAAAACCATAGTTAAAGAAAAAGAGTACAATTCTCTTTTAATTCCCCCTAATTTGTATAAGCTGTAGGCTTACAGATCTCTTAGGCATTTTTACATCTATCATATTTACAACATTTCGAAAAAGTATGTATAAATCACAAATATCGTCATCCTTTGGTAGCTGCTGAATTCAAAAGAGCTGTGGAGAGATGGTGTTTTGTCTTATCGCCTCCGATGTAGTCTCCTCAAAACTGGGGTAAGCATGCAGCATGGTCTTAAAACTATGTGGTCGGCTCTAAATCATTAGTCTTTAACCAAATCGTCACTGGGATGTAATGTACCACTGGGCGTAACCAAACACATTTCCGGCTTGCTTCAAGAATGGTGAGAATCTCAGAATGATAGGATGATGCTGCATTCATAGTTTGCTTTACAAATCTCCAGGATATTGTCATCCCACCATAAGTAAACACATACCCAATTTGTGACTCTCATTATGGGGGTCGGACCTGTAATCTGCATCTGCAAAACAAATCAATGTAAAGGATGATCTTGTCTTATAATATAATCCTAAATCTATCAACCCTTGGAGATAGCGCAGAAGATGCCTAACTCGAGTCCAGTGGCACTTTATAGGCGTAATATTGTGTCTGGCTAGTAGATTTACTGTAAATGCTAAATCGGGATGCGTGCAGTTAGCCAGATAAAGAAGTGATCCAATTGCACTCAAATAAGGGATTTCAGGACCTAAAATATCATCCCCTTCTTCCAGCTGACGAAAATGGTCCTTTTATACATCCAGTGAATGTACTGCCATGGGTGTACTCTGTGGATGACAATATTCTTCAACACACTCTGTGTCTATGAAGTCTAATGTAACATGATTTTATATTTTTGATAATAAATCTATGAGCCAAGACATATCTTTATTTTGCCTAGATCTTTTATATCATATTTGATAGTAAAACTAGAACATATATTTCGGTTTTCTTTTCAGGAGATCCGATGAGATTTAAGTCGTTTACAACTATAATCCCAAATACTGTACTTTGCTCTTATAGAGATGCAAATATAACATATAGTAGGAATCATTTATTCATTAAGGGACTCACTTGGTTGCACAATATTTTATTATCTCTTCAATATAATCGACGTCTCGAAGTCTATTCATGCATTTAAGAAAATGAGGAATGTATCTTTATCAAGATATCCATAAAGGTATGATGTCACAATATCCAATAGCAGCATATCTAAAATTTCCTTTGCTAAATCATAAGGTATTCACAACTATAACTAGGGAGTCGGATGCATCATTTATATAAGTAAGTCAAGCTCATCTTACTTATTTATTCCCCAGATTCAACTAAAAAATCTTGGGTTATAGGTTATACCTTATAGCATACGATCTCATGCTTATATTCATATTTTTACAATACTTATTATGCCTACATGTTTGACAACTTTTGGTGCCTGTACTTCAGGTACGAACACTTTACGTTTCATAAGTGAGTCCAGCTCAGTTTTTATTGCCTCGTTCCACATTAGCCAATTTCTACATTTGCATTTTAGCAATGGAGTGTGGATCGATTTATATAATTATCATCGTTTTTGCTATGTAAGTGGCAATATGATACGTGAATATACTGTCGACATTTGTGTTCTTTATATCCAACACTCTTCAGTCTGTACAAAATTTAATGATATTTTAGTTTCTATCGTATTCCTCTCTTCTCGGGGTTCCGGGAGGCGTGAGGGTATGGACATGAGCTTATTGTCCTGTGATGGTATTGTTTCAGGGCCTCCATGAATTTTCCTATTTCTGGGAATTTTATCCTTGGAGCCTGGTGGTATACCTCTTTTAAGTTGAGAAACAACCACTTCTACTGCTGGTGAATTGCATCCATTCTCAGGGATGTCAAAACTAACTAGATTGTTAGCAACATGGATGTATGATCTGACAATTTGTCAGTAATTATTTCCGATAACTGTTGAACAGTTTTCTTAAATATGGAGGATCTTCAGGATCTCATTATCAGATTTCATAATTCTCGGATCATAGATTTTTTATTTTTATTTTTGATATTTTAAATGGTTAGTGGAGCTTTATGCTTTAACCGAGATAATCCTAGTGCTAGGAATGTGGACACATTTCTAATTCATTAAGCTACATGTAAAATTTCATATCCCCATGCAGTCACCAACAACTAGAGTTTTGAGTAATCCATTGAAGTCGTTTTAATAATCGACTCAGACAACCCATTTTGAGTGTGAACACGGGTTTCAGAGTGTTCACCTTTTATTCCAGTTTGCAGATTATTATTTATATTCAAGTATTATCCAACGTGCCCATACTTTTGATAATTTGTCTTAATAGCTTTAGAAAAGCTGGACTGTAGTTGGATAATAAGCCTACTTATGACCATTTAGAGGTTACATCAATAAGTACGGAAAGGTACTTTAACGGCCCTTCTCGAAGAGTAGATAAGTCCATAAATATCACTCAAGTACTCTCAAGAAACTCAAAAGGTCTCATTGTTTCATTTTTAATGGAGATATTTTCATAATTGGTTTTACTCAATAATAATTGAGATATGGAGTTCACCCTTCTGAAGAATCTTCATGTTCTTTAGATTATATTCATAGGATTAGGATACGATGGAGTGCATCATCACCGATACTAGATGTCTGAACCACTTGTATTAAAGTATGAACTTATACGAGTCCGTGCACCTTTGTGTGATCGTTAATTTTTCTCCATTCTTCGAATTTTGTAAAGTATGGATCTTTTTGGAGGACCATTCAAAACGCTCAAGTATGGTCTTCAAGCCATTAATTTTCTTGAGTCGTTATATACAAATATTCAGTATTTATTTTGTCAATTTTAATTTGGATTTCGTATCGACTAATATCCTTGAAATTTGGTGAGTTTATTTTCCATGTTTTCTGAGAGTACTGGGCATCCTCATGTTTTGTTCAGAAGTTTACATGTTTACAATGCTTAATCTTCAAGTCAGACGTCCTAAGAGAGTACTTCGAGACTATTATTAGGGTGAGATGCTTTTGATAGCATGCATCATGAAGGATCATATGGATGGTAAAATTATCCACATTTTGTTTGACAAGTTCACATAGTGAAATAAGTCAAACTTATAGCAAGCATAACCATTTAATTGCAACATATACTTCAATGTAAAAAACATACCATTTTATCTCAAACTATGGTATGTAAGGAAAACATTTCATATGATTTATTTCAGTGCATAAAATTATAATTTTATTACAACCTACACTATGTAGTGAAGAAAAATACTCCTTACAATTATATTTTGGCAACTGGTCAAGCAAATTAATGTTTTCAAAATCTTTATATGCTCGAAGAATAGCTAAGTATACAATAGCTATATTTATTTCAGCTTTCGTCTTTAGACTAGCTTATTATAAATCTTGCAATTGTTTTGGCATATTGTAAAGACCTATATAGATCATGCCAGACCTTACTGAACTTGGTTAGCCATTGCTATTCCTTGTCGAGGTATACTTTATCTTCCCTTCCATTTTCCTTTGTTGTACCTTGTAAGGGTTGTGCTCCCTATGTTTCCATGTTTCCATTTTATAACTCTTTTGGAAAGAAGAAACTTTAGTCTCATTTAAGAGACATATACAACGTCGCGAGCTCCCTCTGTTTCTATTTTTCGGAGTTTATAAATTTTTCTAGAAGAAGAAACATTGGCTTCACTAATGCGACTGATACTGAAAAGTTTTAAGCAAGCTTACATAAGGCCTTTCCATCGTCTAGCCCAATGCTGATCAGACGTGGAAGTAGCGAAAGAAGAAAAATAAATCATAAAATGCTTTTATGAAAATGCTCTACGGAAAGAATGCTCATTTGCGGTATCTTTTACTATCTATGGAGAAGGGCAAATAGATCTCGCCTAGACAAATCTAAAATAGTTTTTGCTATAAAATAAAAATCATAAAAGCATATATTTGTTTTTTAAGTCGTGAAAACTCTTCACTAGGACGAGGCCCTGAAGCCATCCAACACCTTTGTCAAGAGGCAACCACTTGCTCTAGAAAGTTTCACCTTAGCCGAATCCTCACCCCAAGCTTCGGATCTGATCCGAACTTCCTTCAAGTTTTGGCAGAACCTGAAAGGAAGAAAAGAAGAAAAGAGGATAAATTTGGTCTCCTTTAGATCTAGGTTTGTTCACTTTAATTTCGGATGAGCTCCCTTAATCTAGACTTGGTGTAAGTTTAGGAGGAAGAGAGTCTCTCTATTTATAGAGAGAACTGAGCCATCAGAGGAGTATCACATCCGATGTAGTACAAATAAACAGAATTCAAATTGACTCAAATTTGTTCCCTTTCCAGGACCAAACTTTGAGCAATTAACTCTCCCTCTCTGTTAAACCTAAGAATCAAAATGATATATCATTTCTATGATCATTAAACAGAGATCGCATAGAAATAAATAGTGCTCAATTCCGTGGACATTTGACCATTCAAACAATGCCTCAACATTCACCCAAAAATTGCCCAAATCTATGCATATTTGAATCTTCAGCAAACAGTTTGATGGGCCCCACCATAGGGCCCACCCGACACTGTTCCCAGTGGGTCAGGCATGTTCTCCCATTTCACCCATCTGAAACGGGCCGGGCGCCTGCCAGAGAAGCGGGCGTAGCCCACTGGAGCTGGGCCACCCTGGGCTTGGGCCCAGGCGCTCCATAATTGTCACGCTTCGCTTCCCAAAACGATGGAGGCGAAGCGTGACTAAGGCCCGCTTGGGTCGGAGCTGTGAAGCTCGGGCCCAATAAGCGTCTGTAGGGGGGTACCATTTTTAAAACTTTCAGGTTCTTGCATTTAATAAGGTTCGAAACAATAGAAGTACAGAAAGAAATTTGCATTCATTAATAAAAATTAATGTCCAGCGAGTACAAAAAAGTCCAAAGAGAGGAAAGCCTAAGCATGGCTACAAACTATCGAAAGAGCAACTAAAAGTAGTAACCTCTAAAGGTGGCGACTGAAAAGTCCTCACGGTCTGGTCCTCGTTAGCACATACTCTACGTTGACGTCCTCGGGCTCCATATACTCCGGTAAGTCTGCCTCGTCCACGAACTCTGGCTGAACACCTGACGTATAGTACCTAAGAGAAAAGGAACTGTACGTCAGGTAAAGTCTACAAGAAGGGTTAGACTCTACTGCAAGTGCACCAACAATAAAAAATGGTTTACTGGTTGATTAGCATGCTGGGGTTATAACAGGATGACATCAGAAAGTAAACGCAGCAGGGAAGTAAAACATGACAAGTAGTAGTCGTAGTATGTGCTACCAACTACGGGACTAACCTACAGGTGTCAATACAAGTCGGGACGAGACGAGACAAGAAAAGAAAAGAAAAGAAAAGAAAAGAAAAGAAAAGAAAAGACAAGACAAGTGAGACACGAAAGGGTTCACGCCTTACGGTTCGAGGGGGATCAGACCCTCTTGCCGTGTGCACGCTCAACCCAACCCCAAACCCCCGGTATGACAAGACAAGACAAGCACAACAAGGGATCACTCGCTCTAGCTTGGCGAGTGCCCTATTGCCCACTGGGCTGTGTATCATGACAAGGGATCACCCACTCACTGGTGAGTGTCCTATTGCCCTCTGGGCTGTGTATCAGTACAAGGGATCACTCTCTCTATAGCTTGAAGAGTGCCCTATTGCCCGCAGGCTGTGTATCAGCACAAGGGATCACCCACTCACTGGTGAGTTTCCTATTGCCCGCAGGCTGTGCAAGACGGGACTGGACGTGACAAGACGGGAAGGGTTATTCTAGGGTGTCCACACACACGCACACACATGATAGCCCTACGATGTTAAAAGTTGTTGTTGTCAGGCTCAGACTTCGTCGTCAAGTCTGAGCCGTCAGGGGTCGTCCCGGACGTTATCATTTCATGTCAGGTTCTATTTGTTCACAGTTATCAGTTCTAACCAACTAAGGCCTAAGCACGGCCAAAAGTGCAAGTGGGATACACTTTCCTGCGGTGGCGAGTGTGTCGTCTCCCCGGAGCGTCTCGTCCAAGCGCCTGGTCAGTGAAAGTCCTTCTGAAATAGGGTCACGTTGACGGTGTCATGCCTCGATTTCAATAAATCCTATTTAGGTTCGTTTCTAGGTTATCGGGGCTACCCTAATTGTCAGAGTCACGATTTGATGTTTTTGTCATCCTAGATCGACCACTAACCTATATGCACAGAAAAATTGTCCGATGGTCGATTTCTATAGAGAGTAGCGTTTTACTGGTGCAGAAAAGTAAATTTAGTTACAATTGTCTGATTTTAGTTGGGGTTTTTAGTTTCGCTACGGTGTGGGTTGTGCTACGAGTTAGGGGGACCAACCTGGTGTGACGAACGCGCACGTGTTGGCATCGGGTCTGAAACAGTGGCAGTGCTCGGTGCCCTCGACTGCGCGTAGCGCAGTAAGGATTGCCTCGGAATCGTCTCAGCTGTTGGTAATATAGTAAAACAGGATGGCAACGAGAACGACGTCGGAATTGCCTCGGTTGCGAGTAGCGCAACGAGACGACACAATGACGGGATCGCCTCGGTTGCGAGTAGCGCAACGAAAAGCGACGACGTCAAAGACGACGACGTCGAGAGGGGGAGCGACCAGCAGCGAGCGTGGGATCCTAAGGACGCAAGGGGCCTACATGGACAGTAGGGGCAGGTCGGTATGGGGTTGCGCGAGAGGAGAGCTTGCGGCTGCGATAAGCGGGGAGGACGACAACAAGAGGGGATCGGATCTGACAGGGTGTCAAGGAAAGAGGGAAGAGAGGGGGGCCTGCCATATGGTGCTTGGCCGGAGGTGTTGTCGGTGGATGGGAGAGAAGGCCGTCAGTGAGGGCGGCCGCGGATGAGTTGGGTGGCGCAACAACAGTTGAGATGAGAGGGGGTCGAATCATTGGCTGCTGCGGGCTTAGGGAAGAAGATGGCCGGCTGTCGGGGTATTGAGTGGAGGTGGTCTGCAATCAGGGCTTGGTGTGGTGGTTCAGGTGGTCAAGGCGGTGTCACGGCGGTGTGCGGGCGGCACAGCAGCGGCGGGCGGCCGCAGATCGCTGCAGCGGCGGCGGCCGTGGAGAGAAAGGCACGGGCGGCGGGGATCTGGCTAGGGCATCGCTGCGGGCTGCGCTACACGGGGGTCGGAGCCGCGTGGGTGAGGGGATCTATGGCAGAGGAAAGGAGATCCACGATGGGGGCGATGGGAGAGCGAGGCGGCGCAGCAGGGGGGCCTCGCCGTGGATGCCTGGCGCCGACGTCGCGGGGGGTGGCGTGCTGAGTGGGGAGGCGTGCGCTGCGGATGAGGGCACGGCGGCAGTGATCGAGGATGAGGGACGCGACGGTGGTTGGCTGCAGGCTCGGATAGGAGGAGAGGCGGCACTCGCGGCGATCACGGTGACGCGGGGAGCGAGCTGTGCAGCGGGGACGGCGGCTGAGAGTGAGGGAAGGCCGCGAGGGTGGAGGCGGCTGTCACGGTGGCGGGAAACCGCGAGGGCGACGGGAGTTGCTGTCGGGGTCGGGGTCTTGCGAGGGAGACGACGGTGGAACGGCCCCGCCGTGGGGAGGTGGCAATCGGGGTTTTGGGGCGATCGGGCTCGGCGATCGGCGTCGAGCGGCTGAGAGCGAGAGAGGGGGAGAGAGATGATGCGGGGAAGCCAAGGAGGCGGGGACCGGCGTCCGATCGTCGGTGCGGTGGTGGGATCTCGCCGTGAAGAGGGAAGAGCAGCCGGCGGGGGGAAAGCTGCGAGGGCGGCGCGCTGAGTGAGGGGGAAGGCAGCGCTCGGGGGGGAGCTCTGACGGCGCGGATCGCCGGCCGCGGGGAGATCCGCCGGCGATCGGAGGGAGCGGGAAACGGGAAACGGGGGATTTTGGGTTTTTTAGGTGGCGGCTGCGAGTAATTTAGGGTTAGGGTTAGCCAGGGTTAGGGATTAATTTATTATAAATAGGGTAAGGGTTAGCTAAAAGACCTAAGTTAAGGGTTAAATGGGTGAGGGGCAAGGGATAGGGGTGTGCAGGTTGGGGTAAGTCTAGGGAAGGTTAGAGAAACATGTTAGAAAATTTTAAAACGATTTAAAAGAAATATTTAGCCAGATTTGGCTAACAAATTCGAAATTTGAATCTGATTGGGGAAGAATCGACGATCGAGGTTTATCCGAGCGATATCTTTCAATCCGGGCGTCAGAAAAATAATCCGAAAATACCGGGGCGATCGTGGAGACGAGACGCACAGATCTACGTAGCCTGATCGTGCGTAACGCCTACCAAGAATTTACATAAAATTGGAAACGACGTTTTGAGTTAAATGACTAAAACGCCCCTATCGTCCAAAGTCGTTTTGCGAGAAAACGAGCCGTGAAACGACGTTCCCAAAAATTACAATAAAGTCCAACACCCCGAAACGATCGCAACGGCATATCACATCGCATATGTCGGAGCTCAGAAATAACCAAATAAAATACGTGCACGATAAAGCACGTGCACGCAGAAAATACGAACAGTCAGAAAGCGGCCGTTACATTTTACACACCTTAGAAATTATTCCGCCCTCGGAATCACTTATAACAACAACAATAATAATATCTATAAGCACTTAAGCCTATCACTCCCATCCTCCACACAATAATCTCTAATTCACATAACTTCAACATCATTCCTCAAATAATCCATCAAAATCCTTCTTTTCACTGGACAATGCCACGACTACTCACCTCCCAATACTCAACTATAGACCCATCACTACTGATCCAATTTCCAACCCCAGGTTCTCATAAAAGGATAATAATCATATTCCCATACCATACCACTCCACTAAACATCATTGCTCAAAAACAATCTTTTAAACTCTCGATCTCTTCCCAAAACTAATCAGTCGCTAAAATGATGTTCTAGTCAATCACCAATCGAAGACAACAACTTGTCTACCTCATAACACCTTTACAAATCAACAATCGCCGTGTCCTCAATACATTCCGTGTCATATCTTCCCATAAATTTATCCGCCAAATAATTGAACTATCAAAATCACATCTCCTCCTACTTATTATAATTATTTTCAACCAATATTAAATCTGACGACCTAACCATCCATTTATCTCAACGCATCGTATCATTCTCAAAGCCTTCTCATGTCAACTCGACAACCAAGTCTTGATGCTTACAATGTTCTACTCATTCTCATGATCATTCTAACTCATACTGTTACGCCTATTTGGCCGAAGCCCGAAAGACACGAGCCCAGAGACCCGACTACCGATCAGAAGCCCATCTGCGAGATCGGGCCCGCCCGACAAAGCCCCCTAGAGGGCCCCAGAACGTCAAACGGACCCGACCCCGAAAACGCGCGAGACACTCGCCCACTCCAGCGATAACCGTTCCCCCAGGCCCACTGCCACTTAATGGCTGTTATGGGGAGGTGCTGGCATGGCGTGAGGAGCGGCGATGGGGAGGCGGATTGAGGGGGCACGATTGGAGGCGGACGAGGGACGTGAGTCATGGGTGGTTGCGACGAGGGGCCTATAAAAGGGCTAGGAGGACGACTGGGTAAAGGACCGCATCTCAGGTAACAGAACCTAAGGTACTCCATCAACGACCTAGTTCCCCCACTCCATCTCCTTCCCCCCGCTCGCGCCAGAGGACGTCGTTCCGATCTCCTCTCGAGTCGAACCGTCCCCGCCGAGCCTCCTCTTTCAGATCGTCATCTGACTTAGGCATCGGTGGGGATTTGGCCGGAACCAAGGTCCGGCCCCCCTGACGAGTGTTCTCGTCTGTTCAGGAAGACGTAAGATCCAAGTGCCGAGGCTTCCCCTCGGCTCCACGCCGGCCGCGCATCAATCGAGGCGACCAAGGCTACCCCTCGTCGTCCGACGACCGAGGCCGAGCACCTCACACCGAGCCGAGGCTCGCCCTCCGCTCAGCATCGGACGCACGCCAAGCCAAGGCGACCGAGGCTACCCCTCGTCGCCCGACCGTCCGAGGCCGAGCACCTAACATCGGGCCGAGGCTTCCCCTCAGCCCCCTCTGAGGCCGAGGATCCAAATCTGGCCCAGCTGACATGCTCTCCGTCGACTGCATCTCCGATTCGCGTCGTGTCTACACGTGCTCGACTCACCCAAGGGACCCAAATCGGCCCCTTGACCACGTTGACCGGGCAGTCCACGGTCAACGCTTCTGTAGTGAGAAAACACTCTGAAACATCTGGCGCCGTCTGTGGGAACCGAACTATCCCACGAAAAACAAACCACACCTGCAATGACATGGCTTCACCCATCGCGGCGAAGGGAGGGCAAAGCCCAGGCGTGAGGCGACAGGGCCCGCCATGGTTGGCAAGAGAGGGCCCGGGCCCAGCACGGGGAGGATCATGAAGAAAAGACCAAGAAACCCCCGCCGGCCCTGCCGGTCGGGAGGACGGGCACGACAGTAACAGCGCACCGGTCGGACGCAGCCTTGGTGGTATCATTGATCATTGACACAACAATGGTACGGCGGCTGCTCGTCGACACCGACAGCTCCTGCGACGTCCTCTTCATGTCAACCCTGGAGAAGATGGGGCTGCGGAAGGAAGACTTGAAACCTCGCTCGGGTCCTGTGGTAGGGTTCACGGGTCATTCCACCCCCATCGTCGGCATGATCCACCTCCCAGTAACACTCGGAGGCCCACCAGACTCGGTGACCCTGGCGGTAGAATTCGTCGTATTGGGGATCGGGTCGGAGTACAACGGAATCATCGGCCGACCCCTTCTCAACGCCATCGGCGCAGTAGTCTCGACCCTTCATCAGACTATCAAGTTCTGAACGCCAAGGGGGATGGGGCAGGTCGAAGGCGATGCAGGGAGACCGAGTACCTGCTACCAATTGGAGGAGGAAGGGCCCGAGGATCGTCTAGTCGACCAGATGGCCGTGCTCGACTTAAGGAGCGGGCCGAGACCCACCCCTCAGAAGAACAAGAGCAGATCCCAGTCACGGACGTCGAGGGCAGGTTCATCTCAATCGGGAGAGGGCTAGGCCACGACCTGAGGAGCCGATTGGTCGAGTGCCTGGAGGCGAACCTCGACATCTTTGCTTGGTCACCGGAGGACATGCCCGGCGTAGATCCCCAGGTGATCGTCCACCAGATCAACACCGACCCCAACTTCAAGCCGGTCAGGCAGAAGAAGCGAAACCTAGGTGGCGAAAAGATGAAGGTGGCCTCCGAGGAGGTAGAGCGTCTTCTTGACGCCGGCTTCATACGAGAGGTCTGGTACCCGGAATGGCTATCGAACGTGGTGATGGTCAAAAAGCCCAACGAAAAGTGGCGAATGTGCGTGGACTTCAGTGACCTCAACAAAGCCTGTCCCAAGGACAGCTACCCCCTGCCGCGCATAGACCACCTTGTGGACAATGCCTCGGGGTACGAGATGCTAAGCTTCATGGACGCCTACTCGGGGTACAATCAGGTCCAGATGGACCCCCGGGACGAAGAGATGACAGCCTTCACGACGGACCGGGGAACCTACTGCTACAAGAAGATGCCCTTCGGCTTGAAGAACGCAGGGGCCACCTACCAGAGAATGGTCAACAAGGTTTTTTACTCCCAGATCGGGAGGAACCTGGAGGTCTACGTTGACGACATGCTTGTCAAGTCGAGAAAGCCGGAGGACCATATCGCCGACCTTCGTGAAACCTTCGAGCGGTTGCGGTGACACAACATCCGACTCAACCCCACGAAGTGCACGTTCGGGGTAAGATCCGGCAAATTCTTGGGATTTATGATAACTAACCGTGGCATTGAAGCTAACCCTGACAAGATCGAGGCATTGATCAATATGCGGGAGCCGACGACGATCAAAGAACTGCAAAGGCTGAATGGGCGCATCGCGGCCTTGGGGCGATTCCTATCCAAATCGGCGGAGAGATCGCTCCCCTTCTTCAAAGTTCTGAGGAAAGCGATCGCGGAACCATCAGACAACAGGAAGGCGATACCATGGGACGAAGACTGCTCCAGGGCATTCGCGGATCTCAAGGAGTACCTTCGCAGCCCGCCTCTCCTGTCCAAGCCACAAGAAGGGGAATCGCTAAGCCTTTACCTGGCACGCGTGGAGGAAGCGGTGAGCTCGGTGCTAATTAGGGAAGACGGTGGGGTGCAATGGCCGGTGTACTACACGAGCCGGATCTTGAAGGGAGCGGAGGTGCGATACTCACCCATGGAGAAACTGGCGTACGCCCTCGTTCTCTCAGCGCGAAGGCTCAGACCCTACTTCCAAGCCCACACCATATTGGTCTTGACCGACTCGCAATTGGAGCAGAATCTCAAGAGATTCGATCGAATGGGAAGGATGATGAATTGGGGGGGGGGGGGGGTGGAATTGAGCGAGTTCGACCTCCGATTCAAACCACGCACGGCCATCAAGGGGCAGGCCTTGGCCGACTTCATCGCTGAATGCACAACAGAAGGAGAACATCCCCCGGAAGAAGAAGGCCCAGCAACGGTAATCACCCAGCCCTTATCTTTTCTTTCGGCTGACCACCTCCACCCTGTCCAGTCAGGAGTCCCAGGAGCATGGATAGTCCATGTGGACGGATCGGCAACACAGTCAGGAGGCGGGGCTGGGATCGCGATCCGATCTTCGGAAGGGAACATCATGGAATACACGTTGTGGTTCGAGTTCCCGGCCACCAACAACGTGGCGGAGTACGAAGCGGTAATCAATGGCCTGAGGCTGGCCCAGGAGCTTGGGGCCGAGTCCGTGCGCCTCCTCAGTGACTCGAAGCTCATTATCAACCAGCTTCTGGGAAGTTACGTGGCGTGGGAGGAAACAATGCAGAGGTATCTCGCCGTCGCCAAGGCAGCGCTGTCCAGGTTCAAGAGCGCGGAAGTCTTACACCTCCCACGGTCGGAGAACGCACAGGCAGATGCGTTGTCGAAGCTAGCCTCGTCCTCGACCAAGGAGCTGGGCCGCACCATTTACATGGAGAACCTGCAGTCCCCCAGCACGGAAGAGCGGGAGGTGATGGTGATCGACCAAGATCCCACCTGGATGGACCCGATCATACGATACCTCACTCATGGGGAGGTGCCGACAGACTGGGACGAGCGTCGGACCCTGGAAAGGAAAGCGCTCTGATACGTGATCCATGAGGGGACGCTCTACCGAAGACGATGGACGAAGGCGGATGTCCTCCCATACCTGAAATGCATCGGACCGCAGGAAGCCGACTACGTCCTACGGGAGGTTCACGAAGGGATCTGCGGAAATCACCACGGGGGCAAGATGGTCGCGCAGAAGATCCTGAGGCAGGGATATTACTGGCCGACCCTAGTCCAGGACGCAACGAACTACGTCCAAAAGTGCCAAGAATGTCAGAGGTTTGCCAACCACACCTCAACTCCCCCGTCGGAGCTCATCCCTATCGTGAGCCCCATCCCCTTTGCGAAATGGGGGCTCGACATCCTCGGACCATTTAAGCCGGGTCGGGGGCAGCGGAAGTATCTGATTGTGGCGGTGGACTACTTTACCAAGTGGATCGAGGCTGAACCATTGGCCACCATCACGTGGAAGAAAGCGAAAAGCTTCGTATGGAATTCCATCATCTCCCGATTCGGAGTGCCACGTGCCATCGTCACAGACAACGGGAAACAGTTCGACTCCGCGGGGTTCAAAGACTTTTGCGCGGAATGGGGGATCAAGCTCCTCTTCGCCTCTGTAGCGCACCCCCAGACCAACGGGATGGCAGAAGCAGCCAACAAATGCATCATAGAGCCCCTCCGAAAGAAAGTGAAGGACGCCGAAGGAAACTGACCGGAAGAGCTCCCCGGGATACTCTGGTCATACCGGACGACTCACAAGGAGGCCACCTGCGAAACCCCGTTCATGCTTGCCTACGGAGCCGAGGCAGTGGTACCGGTCGAACTGGGTGAAGAGTCTCTCCGCCTCAAGTGCTTCGACGAAGACAGGAATTCGCAAGGCCTGGAGCTCGGTCTGGAGCTCCTCGGTGAGCGGCGGGAGCAAGCCCTAGCCACGATCATCCGCCAGAAGCAGAAGGTGGCCCGATACTACAATTCTCGGGTCAAGGGAAGGAGTTTCCACCTTGGGGACCTGGTCCTCAGGAAGGCAAGCTTCAACCCGGATATTGCTCGCAAAGGGAAGCTCGCGGCTAAATGGGAGGGACCCTACAAGGTCATCGAGGTCCTCGGACTCGCAACCTACCGTCTAGCCGATATGGAGGGGAGGATTCTCACTCACGCCTGGAACACTGAACACTTACGCAAGTACTTTCAATAAATGTATTGTTTTCTACGAAATAAATTTACTTAAGTTTGTTCCTTTCCAGACAAATGTGTTCGCAAGAATCCCACTTGGGACAAGGGAAGCCTCGCCCGATGGGACGCCTGCTAAGCGCGCTTAACAGAAGGATATACAAAGAGGCGTACGAAGAGGCCGAGGGGCATACCCCTCCCTCAAACTTCTCCAGGGGCACCCGTGGAGCCACATGCTGGCTGCTCACTTAGGTCGTCCCCACGCTCCGTTTCGCCGATAGAGTGCGCCCGGAGATCCTCGAAATTGACTCCCGAGAGCGGGAACTTATTCTGGATCTCGGATTGGCAACGGGCGAAACCCTTCTCGAACGCCTCAGCCAAGGCGGACTCAACAAAGGAGGTGGCATACTCCTCCACAGCGTCTTGGGCGACCTGGGACGGATCCACCCCCTCAAGCTCACGCACCCGAGCCTCTAAGGTCTCGATCTGGCATTGGTGCTCCGCCCTCTCCACCTCGATCTCCCGGGATCGTTCGCCGAGTTGAGCAAGGAGAGCCCTCTCCCGCTCCTCCACCGCCTCCAGACGATCGGAGAGCTCCAGGGCCTCGGGGGTAGCAACGGAGACGGGGATCTTGTCAGCTCCTCCAGATGTGTCGGCGTCTCCCAAAAGCTCGGCGACCCGCACCTCGGACTTTGACTTTGCAACCAAAGCCAAGGCTCTCTCACGGTCCGTCTCTTCGAGGGCAGAGGACAGCTCAGTTATGCGGGCCTCCAAGGACTCGACTCGCGCCTCATCTAACTGAGTTGCCTCCCCCTCATCACCGAGGACATCAGGATCTCACCCGGCATCGGGACCAGCCTTAGGGAGCGCCACAAACTGGCGCCTCATCGAAAGTCCCACCGAGGACAACTGCGCCAAGGCGACAAAGGTAAGACGGCAAAAGCAGCTAGAGAGAGAACAAGTAGAGACACTCTACCTGTTGGCCAGCCTGAATCACGAAGGTGGCCAAGCAGTCGCCCCAGACTCCGTTCAGCGCGGCCTGATCAGGAGGGAGGCAACAATTCTCAGCTACTCGTGCGGCAGCTCCGCGGCTCAAAAACACCGACTCCTTCTCCCCCACCGGGAAGCATGGACGAAGAAGGCCTTCCCCTGACGAAGGAAACTCGCCCGGGTCGGAGCGGAATGCGCCTAGATACCGATCGTAGGCATCAGGTAGAGAACCGCTCGGGAGAGGCGAGGGGCCAACCCATGGCCAGGCAACCTCAACGGGGGCAGGTCGGTGCTGATCAGCGGATGGCGGGACGTCAACTTCCTCGACCCCCTCGCGGACCCTCTTGGAAGACTCCAACAAGGGGATGGAGGAAGATGGCCCCTTCTTCCTTTTGGAGCCCACAGCTGAGGTCACGACCCGCTGATTCTTCCGGACCTCCAACACATGATCCCTCTTACGCGGGCCCGGATCCGGGGACAACACGTGAGGGCTGGCGGGAGATGAACCGAGAGGGAATCCACCTGCACCCGAAGAAGAAGTAAGAGGCCGAGAAGAGCCCAAGCAACCCCGAATGGTGAATGTTCGGAGAACTTACCCAAGGGCCACACCGTCTTGCGCAAGTTATGGTTGCTGAAGAGGACGTCGATCATCCGCTCCCTCGAAGGAATCACCAGCAGGGCCTTCGCCGTCTGCAGCTCAACGGCAGTTGGGTCACCCAGATCGAGGATGACCGCGTCGGCCGCTCCCCAACGGATCGGGAAAGGTACACTCGACAGGAGCACGACAAATATGTATTCCCCCTTCCAACGCTTCAGGGAGCTCGGCAACCCCAACACGAGGCTCATCTTCGGACGGGCGCTGATGTAAATCCACGCCCCCGACTGATGATGACTCATGCGGTAGAACTGGGCGAAGAGACGGAGGGAGTGTAATGCCCTACCAGCTACTGCACAAGTACTAGAGGGGGGGGGGGAATAGTACTTTAAAATAATAAGGCGTATAATTCCAAATTAAATTGCACACAACTACCAAATCAATTTGCGGAAGCTTAAATTGAATGACGACAACGAAATTAACAATGCTAACAAACGATGTTAATGGGTTCGGATCCACCCAAGTCTCCCCGACTTGTTCCCGGTGATCCTACGTCCCAACCACCCGGATCCCTTTCGGATACTTGAGTTAGAAACCCTAACTCAAGATTTCCACTATGAATATCTTGTGAAAAACCTTCACAAGATCAAATCATACATGCAATAGCAAACGTGAATCCCACAACCCAGGATCACAACCTTCTCTCACAACCGAGAGAATCACAAAGCAATATTAAAGAGTTTAATATGAAATAAATACTCTTACCACAAAATCCTATACCTTGAGTTTTTCTTACCCAATAGGTGGAATGAAGGATTTGAGGAAGATGAAGTTACCAAACCCTAGCACCAAGGAAATGAGCAGCAATGGGTGCCTAGGGAAGATTTGGAAACTTGAATCAAGCAATAGCTTGAAGAGCTCACCAAGAACAAGCTTCTCTCTAGATCTAGAAATGAGAGAGAATGGGTTTCTTGTGAGGAAGAGAGCTTTAGATTTGAGGGAGAATAGCTATCTCTTTTGAACTCAATGAATCTCTTAATGGCAGCTCTATTGAAGATAGAAATGACCTAGGTTCGTATTTATAGGGTCCCATAAAAACAAGTTAGGTCAATCTCCAACGGAAAGAAATCTGTGATAATTAGTCGGTCAAAGAACACTCACTGACCGACTAGTTCATCAACTAGTCGGTCAGTCACAAAGCATGGACCGACTAAGAGCAGATCTGAGAAGAGATAGAATTTCAGACCTAGAAATCTAGTCGGTCCAAGAACACTGTCTGACCGACTAGTTTCACAACTAGTCGGTCATCCAATGAACGTAGACCGACTAAGAGGCAAAACAACATAGTCTGAAGGCAAGTTGACTTAGTCGGTCCAAGAACAAAAGTTGACCGACTAGATTGTCAACTAGTCGGTCATCAAACGTTCTTAGACCGACTAACGGTAAACAGTAGCTTAGGAGAATTTTAGAGTGAACAGTAAGTCTCAACTAGTCGGTCAAAGAAGCATCACTGACCGACTAGTTCACAAACTAGTCGGTCGGTGAGTCAACGTAGACCGACTAACTGTAAACAGTAAAGTCCAAGAATTTAAGGAATCAAACTAGTCGGTCCAAGAACAGTTGCCGACCGACTAGATCACCATCTAGTCGGTCAGTACTTGTTCTTGTACCAACTAACATGCACAACAAAGTCCGAATCGAAGCGCGACGCTTCGAGGAAGTTAGAATGAACTTGTGCAAGGATCCTAGAGCTACGAAATGAGCGTAATGAAGATATAGACGTAAGATATACTCAAGGCTTAACATTCTATATATCGAAGCTAAAAGACTATAAATAAAACCTTAATAAACGGTCTTCGATAGCTTCGATTGAATCCTCATATTTTCCAAAGCGTCGCAAGAGCTTCAACGAAGCTTTAGGCATGAAAATGAGCTTTGGAAAGTGTTGAGATGTCGCTTTGAATGTTCACGTGAAATTGGCGACGATCTCCAATACTGCGCTCACAAATTGTTAGTTCATGAATTATTTATGTTTGCTCATCATCCAAAACCAAATCCAGGGAGTCCAATATTCAACATTCTCCCCCTTTTTGGTGATGACAAACCAACATAAATAATAATCAAAGATAATAATTCAAATGTAAAATACTTACTCCCCCTGCATTGATGACACGTTAATTCCAAAATGAATATAAATGAATTGCATCAAGCAGACGAGTAAGATAAATAAAATGAATTGATTTTTGAAATATCGGATTTTGAAAATCCTTATATGTATCTTAACTCCCCCTGAATCTAACATATCAAACTAGATTCTTGGAAATTGAGTTAAATTTTCATTTGCGCTATTTTATTATCATTATCTATCCCCCTTTGGCATTATCCCAAAAATGGGGGGCATACAACGACAACAATTAGGAAATGTAAAATCCAACATCGGGAGTCGTAGACAAAGACAACGGACCAACTTGACCCCAAGGGAAAAATGTGGAAATCAAAACAAGGTGTGCCAAATTTTCCATTATCAATAAAAATCAACGATAATCAAAATCATCAAAAATAATATTTGGTATTTTTTTTCATTTATTGAATAATGAAACATACTCTCCAATATTCAATATTTCTTGGTTAATTTTGTGCATGGAAAACAATTCTATATGAATATAGAAATATAATCTATTTAACCAAGTTTGCATGCTACGAGCGACGAATTCACATTTCATATACATTCAACGAATATTAAAATGTGCACGACGAATTAAGATAGAGACAACGACGATGTATATATATAAATGATAACATCAAGAGTACATCCAAGAAGATATCAATACATCAAAATACAACATACCCATCAAGAAGAAATACATCATCATCATCATCCTCATCAAAATAAATACTACAACAACGACACCATCCAAAATACATCAAAACATCACAACCCTCATACTCTATCCTAACCCAAAATACTCTCGCTAAGATATATCATCCAAAGCGTATATGGAGAGTCCTCGGAACAATGATCACGAGGAGGAGGCTGGATCTGCAGCGTCCGTGGGTCCAGTCGACGGAGTGGACTCAGGATCTGCAGGGAGTAGAGGTGTCTCAACAGATGGAATCGTCGGGGCAGGAGTCGAGATCTCAGGAACAGGCTCTACAGCAGCATGGGTCTCGACAGCAGATGTGTCAGCAGGAATATCAGCAGGCTCAGCAACAGGGTCTACAGCAGGCTTAGAAGACTGAAGTGCTGAAGCAGAAGGCTCTGGAACACCGGAAGTGGTGCCAACTCCAGGAGCAGAAGTGGTAGCACCAGCAACAGCAGCAGCAGTGGCCTCATCGCCACGGGCAAAAGAAGTAGCAAGCTCGTCAAGCTCCTCATCGTCCATCTCCTCGGCCTCAGACACCGAAGGAGGAAGATCAATCCCCATCATACGAGCCATACGGCAGACTACCTCCTCAGTACGAGCCAAACGGGAGTCGTGCTGACGAAGTAGGCGTACGACATCGTCCAAAGTAGCAGGGGAAGACGAGGCTGCAGCAGCTGACGGAGTAGACTGAGAAGCAGATGCGGTAGACCTCTGCACGTGACGAAGAGCCGCTAGAGATTTCTTCACGGCCGTCGCGTTCAGAGGCGTACCCAAAGGACGCTCATCGTCAGGAGGGAGGGGAACTCGAAAATGACGAAATACGAGGGTCAACAAACAGGGGTATGGAATGTGCGCAGACTTATTGGTCTTGCGTATACACTCGAAAGAATCCATCTTATCGAGTATCACGCGAGCCCAATTTATCTCGCACCCCAAGAAAAGAGCGTATATGAGCTTCAAAAACGGCTGAGAGGGGAGTGAAGAGGATCCATACTTAGGGAGGAGACACGACTTCAAAATCAGGTTAAGAACCCACGCATTCGGCTTAAAGGATTTCGATGGAACACCAATGAATGCAGAGGGGATAACCTGGAAAATCTCAGAAAGAATAGACTGATCCAAGTAAGAAATGTCGTCTACGGAAATGTCCGAAGGGAGGAGACCACACGACGCACAACCAAGGATCTCCCCCAAGATTTCTGCCGTGAGAACTATAGGAGTTCCCAAGACAGTCGTCTCAATGGAGTGACTGGCGTCGTACTGGCCTCGAATACGGTTGGCATAGAACAATTTCACGAGGCGAGGGTACGGTTTGGGATTGGCCTTGGGGTCGTATCGGAGATAGTCTAGAAGACCACTATAAGACAGAAGATCAGCAAGGCCGAGAAAATCAGAGAACTGAACGTAATGCTCCAACAACAGTGGACAGTGTTCTATACGGTTGTACGCGGCGAGACACTGAGGGTCATCGCGGCACAACGATATGTCTACACCGCCAACTGGCATAGGAGCTTTACCCTTGGCCTTACGGGTCTTCGGAGGTGGGGTAGGTTCCCTAGTAGGCTCATCCTCTGGAATAAAATCAGTATCGGAATCGGGAGGAGTTGCCGGAGTGTGAAGAATAGGCTTTTTGGTCTTGGATTTACAGGGTTTAACTATGGCAGTCCTAGGCTTCTTAGGAGGAGGCGAAGATGGAGAGCCTTGGGTAGACTTGGCACGACGCTTAGGCTTCGGGGGATTCCTAGGGTCGGAAGGCCCTACGGTCATAGGAGAAGCCCCGGAAGAGGCGATCGGAATACGAGTCTTAGCCATAGCACTACGAGCACAAGCAATCGAAGACTAGGTCACTAACAACCTAGAGATCACAAGCTAACAACCCTAGAGATCAAGAAAATTCGAAAATCACAAGCCCTAGGTTAGAAATTGAAAACCCTAGGATCTAGAGCTTGAAAACAAGGAGAGACAACCCTAGAATAGGAAATCGACCTAGGAGAGGGAGGGAGATACCTAGGGGGTGGAGTCGACGGCGGCGGACGGCGGCGATCGACGGAGAAACGGCCGGAAGACGAAGGGTTTCGAGTTGAGGGTTTGGGGTTTTCGAGTTAGAGCTGAGAGGAAACCGACTAAAAAAGAAATTAGTCGGATAAAAATGAGTATAAGTCGGTTGGAAGACGAAAAGACTCAACTGCCCTAACACACTTAGTCGGTCACAGTTCAAGCACTGACCGACTAGATTACGATCTAGTCGGTCGGTCAATGAGCTTGAACCGACTAAGTCGAAACAGTAGCTCAGAGTGATTTTTAGGGCTGGATTTAGTCGGTCGCAGTATACTTACTGACCGACTAGTTTTCAATCTAGTCGGTCGGAAAGTGTACTATGACCGACTAACGAAAGAAAAAGATAGGAGAAGGATATTTGCTTGATCTAGTCGGTCTGAGTTCATTTGCTGACCGACTAGATGAGCATCTAGTCGGTTGACAAGTGAACTGAAACCGACTAGAAGAGTCCAAAAATTGAAATTTGATTTCTCTTCACAAACCACTTGGATGAAACATCCTAACTCACTCATAAGTCATCTAAATTACCCCATAAAACGTCGAAATCTTAAGTACGACATTGAAATACGAATTCGATCATAAATTCAAATAAATCACATAAAATTCCCAAAAATTCAATTAATCTAGCATGAATGAAATATCGCGAAATATATTAGCATGCAAGATGATTGAATTGAAATATGAATCCTATATTTCGGATTCACCCATAATCCCCAATTCTCGACGCAACCGCACAAAGGAGTCCTCCTTTAGGGGTTTCGTGAAAATATCGGCGATTTGCTTTTGGGTTTCAACGTACACTAAAATGATGTCCTTTTTAGCAACATGATCATCTAAGAAATGGTGTCGGACATCTATGTGTTTCGATCGGGAATGGTGCACCGGATTCTTTGAAAGACAAATAGCACTTTGGTTATCCACCATGATAGGGCTAGTATCACAATGAATACCAAAATCCTTCAATGTGTGTCTCATCCAAAGAACCTGGGCACAAGCGGCACCGGCGGCAATATATTCCGCCTCGGTGGTTGAAAGTGATACCGAATTTTGCTTCTTGGAAAACCAAGAGACAAGAGAATTTCCTAGAAAATGGCAAGTGCCACTAGTACTTTTCCTGTCGGATTTGCATCCCGCATAATCAGCGTCACTATATGAGACTAACTCATATGTGCTAGATCTCGGATAAAGTAATCCAAAATCTAATGTGTAACTTAGATAGCGAAAAATACGCTTTACCGCTACTAAGTGAGACTCCTTAGGTTGAGACTGATAACGAGCACATATACATACGGCAAACATAATATCGGGCCTACTTGCGGTAAGATAAAGCAAACTACCTATCATACCTCGATATAGACGAATGTCTACATCCTTACCGCCCGTATCCTTGTCAAGATGCGTAGTCGTGCTCATTGGAGTCTTTTTCCCGGAGGCATTCTCCATTCCAAATCGCTTTAGCAACTCCACCGTGTACTTCGTTTGGTGGATGAAGATTGCATCGTTCATTTGGCGAATTTGGAGACCTAAGAAATATTTGAGTTCGCCCATGTGGCTCATCTCAAATTGTTCCTTCATCACATTAGAAAACTCTTCGCAAAGAGCGAAGTTAGTAGCACCGAAAATGATATCATCAACATAAATTTGAACTAATAAAATATCATTATTCACATGCTTAATAAAAAGTGTTGAATCGGCTTCGCCCATTTTAAAATTCAAATCCAAAAGAAAATTCTTTAGGCGATCATACCAAGCTCGAGGAGCTTGTCTCAAACCATAAAGAGCTTTCTTTAGTTTAAAAACGTGATTTGGAAATTTTTCATTTACGAAGCCCGGAGGTTGAGAAACGTAAACTTCCTCAACGACATCTCCGTTTAAAAATGCACTTTTAACATCCATTTGAAATAATTTAAAACTCTTATGGCATGCAAAAGACAAAAGTAATCTAATTGATTCTAATCTAGCTACCGGAGCGAAAGATTCTTCGAAATCGATACCTTCCTCTTGACGATAGCCTTGAGCTACTAACCGAGCTTTGTTCCGGACGACGACTTGGTTTTCGTCGGTTTTGTTCTTGAAGATCCACTTTGTCCCTACGACGGTGTGGTTCTTCGATGGCAATGGAACAAGCTCCCAAACTTCATTCCTCTCGAATTGAATGAGCTCCTCCTCCATGGCTAAGATCCAAGCGCTATCTTCGCATGCTTCATTAATATTCTTTGGCTCTATCGATGAGGCAAAGGCACAATTTGCGAAGTGGTGAACTTGCGATCTCGTCTTGACACTATCATAGATATTGCCAATGACTTGCTCATGGGGATGGTCACGAACCGAATGAAGCCGTTTGGGAATACCTTGATCACTTGGAACATTCTCAACAACTTCATTAGTTGGGTTAGTCTCAATAGAATCAATAGAATCATTAGACTTAGAATTATCAAACGAATCACATAAAACATCCATAGAATCATTATCATTTGAAATTCTAGTTGGAACAAATCCTTCATTAAATGAGACATGAAGCGATTCCTCGATCGTTGAGGTTCGTTTGTTGAATATCCGGTAGGCTTTGCTACGCGTAGAATATCCAACAAAAATCCCCTCATCGGATCTCGGATCGAATTTGTCCAAACTACCATATGTGTTCTTAATAAAACATTTCGAACCAAAAACACGAAAATGTTTAACTTGAGACAACCTACCAAACAACAATTCATAACAAGTTTGTTTAGTGCCGGGCCTCAAAAGTATTCTATTAAACACATAGCAAGCGGTGTGTACCGCTTCCGCCCAAAATTGATGGCCAAGTTGGCTATCATCAAGCATAGTGCGAGCACACTCCACTAGCGTCCTATTCTTTCTCTCAACTACACCATTTTGAGGAGGTGCACGAGGGAAAGAGAAGGTGTGAGTAATACCAACTTCATCACAAAATGTCTCAAAAGACTCATTCTCAAATTCACCTCCATGATCACTACGAATAGTGACAATGGTGGTTCCTAAGAGATTTTGTACTTTCTTAACAAAAATTGTGAAGTTTTCAAAAGCTTCATTTTTATTACACAATGAAAATACCCAAGTAAATCTTGAATAGTCATCTACGATGACAAGTCCATACCTTGCATTTCCTAAGGAAGCTACTCTAGTTGGCCCAAATAAATCTAGATGTAATAGCTTTAGTGGCCGTTTAGTAGAGATGCTTTTCTTAGGTTTAAATGAAGATTTAGGAAGCTTGCCACGTTGACAACAATCACAAAAACTTTTCTTTTCAAAAACAAGCTTCGGAAAACCTTTAATAGAATTCAATTTTGAAAGCTTATATAGTGTTCCAAAGTTCACATGTCCAAAGCGTCGATGCCATAAGTGTTGTTCACTTGTGTTGGCAACGAGACATTGTTCATATGACTTAGGAAGATCCAAAATATAAATGTCTTTACGACGAGTTCCGGAAAATAATAATTTTTCATTATCCTTTCTTAAAATATGACACAATCCTTTCGCAAAGCTAACTTTGTAACCTTTGTCACAGAGTTGGCTTATTGAAATAAGATTATGATTTAAACCACTAACAAGATAAACATCACTAATTAGGGGTTTATAAGGGTTACCGACTTTACCAACACCTATGATGGTTCCGCTCTCGTTGCCTCCAAATACGACGCGGTTTCCATTCGCAATGGGAACCACTCCGGAGAGCAAACGAGCGTCACCCGTCATGTGTTTGGAGCACCCGCTATCGAGTATCCAATTCCCTTTGGAGCTAAATTTAAATTTGATGCTCCTTTTCTTTTTCTTTTCCTTGAGTACCTAAAGATAGACACTTTCATATCATGGTACCCAAGGTCATTGGGTCCAAGGGATTAGACCTTTGGAAGCCAAGTCCAAGTGGACTTAGACTTCCCCACATAATTCTTACTATGCACAACATCCGAAAAATAAGCATTCATGTACATTTGTTTTTCGTCCATGCTTGTGTCCTTTGGGCTCCAAATAGTGAAAATTTTGGGAGCCATCATCCTATTGGGTGCATGCATGCTACGTTGATTTCTACGTGATGCATGTTGTGGATAGGCATATGGGACATGATGGAATGGTGCACGACGAGAATTATTCATATGATGAGGTGGGTGTACATGTGCATGTGTGGGAACACGTGCGTGAGGGTGTCTCACATGGTGTGCACGTGCACGAGAATGTGTTGCATAAAAATCATCATATGTGTGAGATGGTGGAGCAGGACGTGTGTTCCTACGTGGCATGTTATTGGTGTACATGTAGGCATGCCCCTTCTTTGGAGGTCCACCCGAAGTGGGTTTCTTTCCAAAAGAGGGTGTGGACGAGGTGGAAGCACCATTGGTAGATGAACTACCAATAGAGTGTTTGCTCCCACTCGTTGAGGCTTCGGAAGTTGGCCTAACAAAAGTAGTGACCGACTTGGATGAATTTCCCATCATATACCCCAAGCCAATGTGGTGTTTGGCCGGAAGTAAATCTTTTAGGATATTATCCAAATGGCCCTTACCCTTGTTGAATTTGTTGATTCGGCCCAATGTGTCCTCATATTTCTCTTTGAGAGAACGCAAAGAAGTATCCAAAGCGGATATTTGCGATGTGAGCACATAAACACGAGATTTAAGATTCTCGTTCTCAATACTCAAAGTCGAGTTTTGAGAAGTTAAATCCGCTATCTCATGTTCTTCCGCATCCTCAATGCTAACATGTTCAAGTTTAGATTTGAGATTCACAATCTCATTTCTTAACTCTTCAACAACGGCGTCGTTATTGGTGATGATATTCTTAGGCGATGTTTGAATGCTAGCTAGGTCATCTTTTATCTTAGTATATCTATTTACTAACTTAGTGTATTTTGACCAAAGTTGAGAGTTAGCATTTCTAAGATCATCCATCGTTACCTCATCGCTTTCGTCATTACTATCATCGGAAGAGGAGGATCCTTGATCGTTCTCCTCTCTTGCCATGAAGCACATATGTGCTTGCTCCACTTTCTCATCATCCGACTCTCCGCTTGAGGAATCCTCGGAGTCGGTGAATGTTGCTCCGACAAGTCCTTTCTTGTACCCCTTTTTGTATTTCTTGGACTTATCGAATTTTGGCGCCTTCCACTTCTCCTTTTGTTTGTTGAGAGGACACTCCGCTTTCATGTGTCCTGGCTTATTGCACTTGAAACACAAAGGAGAGGAAGAGGCGTTAGAAGAACCAAATTTACCTTTGGTCTTGAAGGTACCTTTCCGGAAGAAACGGTTGAACTTCTTGGCCATGAGTGCCATGGACTCCAAGTCCAACTCGTTTTCCGAGTCTTCATCATCGGAAGATGTGGATGAAGCCGCCTTGAATGCAATCGCCTTTTTCTTAGGCGCATCTAGGTTCAAATATGACTTCATCTTTTCTTGTAGCTTCACCTTGCTATCTTTGCGTACCTCGTATGACATCAAAGTACCCATTAGTTGAACTACGGTATATTTGTTCATGTCATTACCTTCCTCGATGGCGAAGGTACGTTTTTCCCAAGAAGAGGGAAGTCCTTCAATAAGCTTTAAGCACTTCTCCTTTTGAGTGTAGATCTTGCCGAGGGCCTCTAACTCGTTTATTATGTCAACGAAGCGAGCGTAATATTCTTTCATCTTCTCGCCCTGTTGCATATGAAACATTTCGTAATCTTTGGTTACGACTACGAGTTTAGAGTCTCTTACCCGACTCGTCCCTTCATGTAGTATGAGGAGAGAGTTCCAAATTTGATATGCACTCTTACATGTGCATATCTTATTGAAGTCCTCGGGCTCCAATGCACATTGCAAGGCGTTCATTGCCTTGGCATTGCTTACCTCCGCGGCGACCTCCGCGGTAGTCCATTTCTCAAAATCTTCTTCTTCGGGCTCGATGTACTCCTTCATTGTAGTCCTCCATAAAGATGCACTTCGGAGGAAGGTTTCCATCCGACATTTCCAGTACCCGTAGTTGGTACCGTTGAAGAATGGAGGCCTTGTAGAGGAATGTCCTTCCATCACCGATGACGCTCCTTCACGGTTCCTGAAGGTGTCGTAGTTGGAAGGTGGAGGCACGGTCTTGTTGTCGTTGGCAGACATAGCTGAGTATCTGGCTCTGATACCAAATGTAATGCCCTACCAGCTACTGCACAAGTACTAGAGGGGGGGGGGGGTGAATAGTACTTTAAAATAATAAGGCGTATAATTCCAAATTAAATTGCACACAACTACCAAATCAATTTGCGGAAGCTTAAATTGAATGACGACAACGAAATTAACAATGCTAACAAACGATGTTAATGGGTTCGGATCCACCCAAGTCTCCCCGACTTGTTCCCGGTGATCATACGTCCCAACCACCCGGATCCCTTTCGGATACTTGAGTTAGAAACCCTAACTCAAGATTTCCACTATGAATATCTTGTGAAAAACCTTCACAAGATCAAATCATACATGCAATAGCAAACGTGAATCCCACAACCCGGGATCACAACCTTCTCTCACAACCGAGAGAATCACAAAGCAATATTAAAGAGTTTAATATGAAATAAATACTCTTACCACAAAATCCTATACCTTGAGTTTTTCTTACCCAATAGGTGGAATGAAGGATTTGAGGAAGATGAAGTTACCAAACCCTAGCACCAAGGAAATGAGCAGCAATGGGTGCCTAGGGAAGATTTGGAAACTTGAATCAAGCAATAGCTTGAAGAGCTCACCAAGAACAAGCTTCTCTCTAGATCTAGAAATGAGAGAGAATGGGTTTCTTGTGAGGAAGAGAGCTTTAGATTTGAGGGAGAATAGCTATCTCTTTTGAACTCAATGAATCTCTTAATGGCAGCTCTATTGAAGATAGAAATGACCTAGGTTCGTATTTATAGGGTCCCATAAAAACAAGTTAGGTCAATCTCCAACGGAAAGAAATCTGTGATAATTAGTCGGTCAAAGAACACTCACTGACCGACTAGTTCATCAACTAGTCGGTCAGTCACAAAGCATGGACCGACTAAGAGCAGATCTGAGAAGAGATAGAATTTCAGACCTAGAAATCTAGTCGGTCCAAGAACACTGTCTGACCGACTAGTTTCACAACTAGTCGGTCATCCAATGAACGTAGACCGACTAAGAGGCAAAACAACATAGTCTGAAGGCAAGTTGACTTAGTCGGTCCAAGAACAAAAGTTGACCGACTAGATTGTCAACTAGTCGGTCATCAAACGTTCTTAGACCGACTAACGGTAAACAGTAGCTTAGGAGAATTTTAGAGTGAACAGTAAGTCTCAACTAGTCGGTCAAAGAAGCATCACTGACCGACTAGTTCACAAACTAGTCGGTCGGTGAGTCAACGTAGACCGACTAACTGTAAACAGTAAAGTCCAAGAATTTAAGGAATCAAACTAGTCGGTCCAAGAACAGTTGCCGACCGACTAGATCACCATCTAGTCGGTCAGTACTTGTTCTTGTACCAACTAACATGCACAACAAAGTCCGAATCGAAGCGCGACGCTCCGAGGAAGTTAGAATGAACTTGTGCAAGGATCCTAGAGCTACGAAATGAGCGTAATGAAGATATAGACGTAAGATATACTCAAGGCTTAACATTCTATATATCGAAGCTAAAAGACTATAAATAAAACCTTAATAAACGGTCTTCGATAGCTTCGATTGAATCCTCATATTTTCCAAAGCGTCGCAAGAGCTTCAACGAAGCTTTAGGCATGAAAATGAGCTTTGGAAAGTGTTGAGATGTCGCTTTGAATGTTCACGTGAAATTGGCGACGATCTCCAATACTGCGCTCACAAATTGTTAGTTCATGAATTATTTATGTTTGCTCATCATCCAAAACCAAATCCGGGGAGTCCAATATTCAACAGGGAGGGCACCACTCCCTTCAGCGTGCAGATGACGACGAACCCAACGATGAGCCCGATGGCATTGGGGCAGAATTGGCACAAGCCCACGTTGTGGGCTTGAAGGAACTCGATGATAAAGGGGTGGAGCGGGAAACGGAGCCCGAAGCGGAAGCACTTCTCGTACACTCCAACCTCATTGGGACCGGGAAGGCAGATCCGCTCGTCGGACCCAGGAGCACGAGCCGAGTAAGGCGGAAGCAGGTAGGCGGAGCGCATACTCCCGATGGTGGTGGTACAGACCGACGAAGGCCACGCTAAGACCTCTGGAGGCACCCCTGAAAGTTCACCCCCATGCCGACGGATCACCGAAGGAGGACTACCCATTCGGTTAGGAGTGACATCACGCTCCGGCCGACCCGAAGCCGTGGCAGAGGAAGACGACATGGGGCAGAGCTCGAGCAGGATCAAGATCAACACAGAGAAGAGGATGACGGGATGGCGGCTCATAACCCACCCTGCTTCTCTACCAAAGACGACTCCGCGAACGGTGGGGATAAACCCGCAGTTACACGTGGCAACATTAGGGGACCGACGGCGCTTCGGAACCCGCGTCTTAAAAGTATCGAACGGACCAACTCATGATGACGCCCAATTAATGAATCAGCCTCGACTGATGAGCCTGTCGAAATCGGCGGAAGTCACATCGACCGAGCCGAACCGGCCGAGGCCGATCGACCCGACCAATTGGGGCAATTGTTACGCCTATTTGGCCGAAGCCCGAAAGACACGAGCCCAGAGACCCGACTACCGATCAGAAGCCCATCTGCGAGATCGGGCCCGCCTGACAAAGCCCCCTAGAGGGCCCCCGAACATCAAACGGACCCGACCCCGAAAACGCGCGAGACACTCGCCCACTCCAGCGATAACCGTTCCCCCCAGGCCCGCTGCCACTTAATGGCCGTTATGGGGAGGTGCTGGCATGGCGTGAGGAGCGGCGATGGGGAGACGGATTGAGGGGGCACGATTGGAGGCGGACGAGGGACGTGAGTCATGGGTGGTCGCGGCGAGGGGCCTATAAAAGGGCTAGGAAGACGACTGGGCAAAGGACCGTGATCGCTCCGGGACGTACACCCAAAGAACGGTTGTAGTTTTACCGCAAGCGCACGGTATAGCGGCGAGCGGGTATCGAACACAAGGAGGACGAATGACCGTGCTTGCTCCTAATCAACCTGGCTATTTAAAAATAGAGAGAATTGCCTTGGGCGATCCTGTCACAATCGTCAGACAAATGTGCGAAATATCAAATCAAATAAAGAACGTCTAGGGAATGGGGAATTCCCGCTACTCACCGTATTTCATAAATGTGGTTCGTCGGTATCAAAATTGCTAGAATGAGAATTTGGATGAACTAGTTGCAACTAAATGTGGAACCAAGCTCACGCTCTCGCGCTGTTGCCGGTCTATAGCTATCCTAGGGTCGGGTCCAATCTCTTGCAAACCCTGGCCTAGGAAAGCTAGCATTAGGATCAACATCATCGTCCAATTGCGCACCGAGCCCAATCTCTTGCAAACTCGGTCCACAATCTAAATTAGGATAGTTCCTACCTGTCCAATCTCTTGCAAACGGGTATCGGCACGGAATTGCAACCGGAGATCCTAGTATCGGTCCAATCTCTTGCAAACCGATACTTCGAAAATCCGACTCCAACCCAATTCGGATTTCTAGGGCTTCCTATCAAATTGGGATCCAATCTCTTGCAAATCCCAATTGATATGAATACCTAGCTATCCGTAGTAATTCGATCCCAATCTAATCCCTAATAACAATCCTAGCTCAATTTCTACCAATTCATCACAATTATAAAATAGGGCTTGTAGGGTTCATCCCCACGCCCCAAGACGTGGAGACTACTCACAAATCATAGCAATAGCACAAAAATAATCAATGAAATAGGCAATGGAATTCATCACAACAATGATATAAACAATAAAAATAGAGTTTTTGGGGAAGAGAGATGCAAACCAATGTAGTTCTTCAATTAATCCAACAAAAATCCAAGTTTTTCCTCTTCTCCAATCACAAATAATAAAGCTAAAAAGTAATCTCAAAAAGCTGCAAAAAATCTAAGAGATGGCTCCCAAAACTAGGGTAAAAACAGGGCTTAAATAGCCCCAAAAATCGTCCAAAAATCCTGACCAAAACGCCCCTGCACAGCCTGTTTTCCGCAAATTTCGCTACAGGCAGCGCATCGCACTCGGCCGAGTGACAAAAGTCGCTCGGCCGAGTGAAAACCCTGTAATTTTCCAGTAAGTCGGGGCTTTCAGGGGTCTTCAGTTCGGAGGCGGCTCGGCCGAGTGAGTTGTCGTCACTCGGCCGATGGCTTCACTGCACTCGGGCGGACGTGGTTTGCCACTCGGCCGAGTGGGTCTTCTGAAGCTCAGGTGGCCGAAAAACAGAAACTTCGATATTTTGGAGGGGCTTCGTCTGGGCGCCACTCGGGCGGACGTGGTATCGTCACTCGGCCGATGTGGACTCCGACGCTCGGCCGAGTACACATGGAAATCGTGTCTGAACGGGTCGGCCGAGCAGTGTCTCGCTGGTCGGCCGAGTGGCTCCTCCACTCGGCCGAGTGGGACACAAAAGATGCCCAATCTGATTGTTTTGGCCTCCTCGTCGCTCCTGCGACGTCCATTCTTCTTCCGCTCCTCTCCAACAGCAAAATATCCCTCGGGGAGGTCGTCGGTGGCCGTCTAGAGTAAGCGCGTCTCGAGATCACTCCAAATCGCGCCAAATCACCTGAAATGCGACAAAAACAAAAAATCGTGAAAAGCATCGCAATATCGTCGATATATCGTGAAAAACATGATTTGGGCGATCTAAATGGCATGCAAATACACGGAAAAAGGTGTAAAATGAGGAGTGATCAAAATCCCCCAAGCTTGCCTCTTACTCGTCCTCGAGGAAGATAAGTAAAAGGCGAACCCGGTGGATTCGGAAAACGAAAACGGCGAAAAACGAAAAAAATGAAAAACGAAGAAGAATGAAAACCAAATGAAAATAAAGATGAAAGAAAGAAGCGAAGAGGTAGGATGCTAGATCATTTTCTCAGGACGTGGGTTTCACTTACTCTTATAGCATGCACCGAATGAGAAATACATGTCAAAGAATCTCATTTTGATATCATAGTATAATAGTGCAAATAGAAATAGAAAACCCACGAACAACGATATAATCATGAAGAACGGAATGATTTTAAAATTAACATTGCCTGAATCATTTAAAGCGGTATACAAATCACAGATCACACACTTTTCAATTGAACGCTTTCTATCTGGAGTATAAGAGTTTCACACTATAGAATAGAGAGAATAGAAAAGTTTGGATTTCGTGAAATGAACGCTAGGCTTAGATTTCTGGATTTCGTAAAGCTAGAAACAATCTCACCGAGTATAGAATATTACTTAGCCTAGGTTGTCGTGCAATGTCAAGTAGTCACTCTCTCACACATCAATGGATCCCCTCCCCCAAGCTTATCTATAAGCGTGGTGGCACAAAAATATTTACATCCCCATTTTTATATAGCTCCAAAAGCAAAGAAGAGAAAGAAGAAAGAAAGAAAGTGAGATGGGATCTTTTATTGAGGATTTTTCCTCTTTTCTTTTTTTTGCAATAAGCAATATATACACAATGATCCCAACTCAGAGAGAGATAATGATATACAAGAATGTTTTTCTCTCTTTTATTATTATTATTATTTTTTTAGAAGAAGGGATTTGGAGCTAGGAATTAATAGCGGGGGAAATGCCATAAAATAGAATCACTAAGGGGAGATTCACCAATGATTTTTAAAAGTAGAGAAATGATGTTCAAGATTTGTGGAGAAAGAAATATATATAACTCTCGGTTCACTCTATAAGACATGCACGACAACTTCAGCAGGGTAATCTAATCTACTCAGTTTCGATCACAAAAAAGCTAACTAATCCAGATATATCATAGCTAACATCATTCAATCATCCCGAAGTGAAGTGTACAATTCATGCATATAGAAGTGATATAGGAAAAGAAATCAGTACTCCAGATATAGGCATTCAATGCGTGAATCTTGGTGTGTTTTCTGTGATAGCATACATATGAATATTCAGGCTCAGCTAATAATAAAACTTCATCCATTTTCATGTGGAAAAAGTGTGGGTTACTATTTCTAAATGCAAAGCAAGTCATAGCATGTGATATCAGAAATAAAATCTAAGACATGACAAATATAGCATGCATATAGAATAAGCTAACTCCACGTAGACATCATCACAGAAAATTCATCTCTAGCATGAGATGAAAAAAGAAAGAAATAAAGATAAGAAAAATAAAACTATGCAATGCGGCACGCAGAGAAATAAGAAAAACGTGATGCATGGTAAAATGAGAAAAAATGATAAGTGAAAATAAGTGCAAAAGCGGAAAGTGGCGTGAAAAACTAAAAATAAAGGTGGCAAAACGAAAAAGAACGTGAGAACTCACTCCCCCAAGCTAAACTGCACAGTGTCCTCAATGTGCAAAGTGTGGCACACAGAGAGACAAGTAATGAGAGGGGCAAGTGAGGATGCATGCATGATGGAAGGAAAAAAGATAATAAAACGAAAAATAAAGAAATGAAAATATGATGCGGATATGATGCATGCACAGATATGAGTGATACGAGTATAAATACGGCACCAAAAGCTCTCCATCTCTCCCAAAAAAAGATATATAAAGATACGGCAAAATGAGAATCCCAAAATAAGTGAGGGGAGGGGGGGGGGACAAAAAGGCATCAGGACCCAGCAGAAACGGGCAGCACAACGGCAAAAGGAATCGATGGCATCAAGGGTGCCTAGGAAGGTGGTGCTGCACCGTCTCCGTCCTGAGGCAGAGGAGGAGGAGGTGGTGGTGTAGGCTGCTGAGCTGGGGTGGGCATGGAAGTGGAAGCAGGTCTAGTGTGTGTGGAAGTGTGTGTGGGAACCTGCTGGGTGGGTGGGGGTACGCGCGGGAGACGCTCCAAGATCTGTGTCAGGCAGTAGTGGATCTGAGGGATCAGGTCAAAGCGTCCAGCCATCGTAGAGACGGTGGAGGACAGGGTCCTAAGGTCACCTCTAAGACCACTCACCGCCAACTCAAGAGCACGTATGCTCTGCAGTACAGTGTCGGGCGGGGGTGGTGCAGAGGGACGCACCGGTCTAGGCTGCGCAGGGCGGGGCTGGCGTACGCGAGTGGAGTATGTAACGGGCTCAGCAGGGAAGGGGACAAAAGGTGCCGCGCCAGCAAATGTGGGCCTGGCCTCAGTGTGAGGCCGAGACACCGGCTGGTGAGAAGTAGAGGCAGCGGCAGCAAAGGAAGTGTGCAAAAGTGGCAACGAGGTGGCAAGAGAGGTCAGTGGCCCAGAAGTGTGGACAGACGCCACGACGCTCACGGAGAATACGGCAGCTGTGGAGACAGAGGACTCTACCGCTGGGGCGGAACTGTGTGGACCAAAAGGCGCAAACCCAGCGGAGATCATGCTAGCCATGGTCTCCACGACCGCGGCAAACGAGGGCTCTCCACTCTCGACAAAGGTCGGAGGGCGCTCGGGGAGTGCGGAGCAAAGAGGCTCCACGGACAGAGGGCCAGAGGTGGCAGCGGGAGTGGTGGGGACAGCCTCGGAAGTGGTGACAGTGGTGGAAGTGGGCTCAGCAAAAGTACTCTCGACACTGACAGAGGTGGGGACAGAAGTGTCAGGAGCAGCGGAAACGTCAGGAATAGGCTGAGGGGTCACAGGGTCGACATGGTCGGCAGCAGGCTCGGCAGGGTGTGCAGCAGGGTCTGCGGGAGCAGCCTGTGCAGCGTGGGCCTGCTCGGCCTCCTCGGCCTCGAGCACGTAGGCAGCGGGGATGAGGACATCCATCGCCGGGACCCAGTCAACGTGGGCAGGTGCAATCTGAGTCCGAGCAGGGCTCAGGAGAATCATGTAATCGGCCCCATAAGGGCCGTGCAACCAGACCCAGTGACGCTCACCATGCGGACGAAGCATCTTCATCCGGGCCATAACGTCTATCGACAGAGAAGTGGGGCCCGATACTCGCCGCAGGTCGTCAGGTAGGTCCTCGCCGGTCATCATGGTAAGCAGGGTGATCAGACCGCCGCAGCATATCGGTGAGTGAGCACCCACCGACACAATGATACGGTCTAAAAACCAAGCCGCAATGTCGATCACGACGGCGGGGACAAGCTCGTGTCCATCCCTAGATAGAGCTCTGGGACGTGTCATCGCATAGAGCATGTAGAGCTCTGGCGTAGACATCGCGCCCGGCTCATATCTGGCCAAAAAGGTGGTCGCCATAAGGCGCTGGGCAATACGTAGGCAGGGGTGGACAATGGCCGAGGCCTTGGCCCTACTAGGGTCAAAGGCGGCGTGGTGGCCTGTAATCCGGGCCCAGAAGGCACCGGTGTCGAAGGAAGGTGGGGGGATGTGGGTAGGGCCGTAACCGCGATCGGCTCCGGGGACTGCGGGCCATGAGAAGAACGCTCTCATCATATCGAGAGTGACCTGGCACACTCGATCCATGAACCTGAATGAGCATCCCTCATCAGTCTGGGCTATCGAACTCAAAACCTCAAGTGTCGGGCGGGTGAACGTGTCCGCCGACACCTGAAGGAAGTCGCGCCAACCCACGTTGTCGTACAACGTGAGTATCCCCTCTAGTACCCCCAGGCGTCCAAGGTCAGCGAGGTGCGCAAACCTGGAGGGTACGATCGAGCGCTGGGAGATATGGTCGAAGACGGCGCGGTGTGCGTCGTCTCGGAACGTGATCCCGAGCGGCCCGACCAGTGGAGCCGGTGGTGGTGGCTGTGCAACGGCGGGGAGTGGCTGTGCGGGCTGTGCGGGCTGTGGGTGCGCTGCAGGCTGTGCGGGGTGTGCGGGGCCTGCAGGCTGTGCGGGGTGTGTGGGAGAAGGCGGAGGAGAGTCCTCCACCAAGTGGGAGGGGCCGGGCTCGTCCGACCGCTTCCGCTTGGCGGAAGCTCTCGTCGACCGCGGCCGTGTCCGGGGCGGCATATCGGCCCCGAGCGCGCCGAAAAATGAAAAAAGTGCGGTGCGTGTAAAAGAATGGAAAGAGTATACCCAAACACGCCGCGAGTGCTAAGCAGTGGAAGCGTGCGAAGTCCGCGCCTCCACGAAGTCCTGAGCAGCCCGTAGAAGCTCCCCTGAGCTCCCCTAAGCTCCAAAATGCAACCTGCGCATGAAAAAGCGATATCAGCGAGTAATAATCAAAATGTATGGAGCAATAGGGGTATAATGGATAGATATAGAAATTGATTTGGGTTGGGGGGCGTTTAGCACATGGATCCTCAAGAAATACACGAAAAGAGGAGAAAATAGTCGAAATAGGGGTACCGGAGGTGGTCGGACGGCGTGCCGCCGGCGGCGACTCGGGCGAGGCACCGGGGCGTGCTCGGCCGGCGGTGGCGGACCGAGCGACGGCGGGGCGAGGTCGTCCGGGCGAGTGGGGGGCTGGGTGAAGCGAGATCGGGCGAGGGGAGCTGAGGGGGCGCAGGCGGATTTGGGATTTGCGATTTCGAAATCCGCGCCCCCCTCGCCACTTATATATAAAAAAGTTACGACTCGGCCGAGTGACGTGCTCACTCGGCCGAGCGAGGCAAATAAAAATTTTCTCCCCGATATCGCTTCGGCCGAGTGGCTTTGCCAGCTTCGGCCGAGTGGAGTAAGTCCATTCGGCCGAGTGACTCAAGCTACTCGGCATGACTCGCCCTAGGAGGGTATCCGTTTTACTCGGCCGAGTGATAATGTATACTCGGCCGAGTAGCAGTTCTAATGAAATGAGGAAAATGGACAGAGAGTTGGGTACATCAGACTTCCCTCGTTCGTGAGCGGCTCGGCCGGACGAACTTCTGTACTCGGCCGAGTGACTAGTATGCTCGGCCGAGTGAGCCTTGTTTTCTGCTGTTTGTCTTCGTTTGGGCTCTAAACTCCGTCTTTCTTCCTCCAGTCGATTTCATCCTCATCCTAAGCGTCGAACGCCTTCTTGGGACGCTCCTCGTCGTCTCGTTCATCCTCCTCATGATGGATCTACCTATCTCCTCTCCTGTCGAGAAAAATAGGACCCGTTATCACAAAATTTTTGGGCGAATGACTAGAAACACTAAAAATTTCTAAAATGAAAATAAAGAAAAAGTAAAAATAAAGCAAAAACCATCGGGTTGCCTCCTGACAAGCGCTCGTTTAAGGTCGTGAGCTCGACCCCCTATAATTTTCAATCAATGCGGGATGTTTGGTGCATACGGGATGCACCCGTTAAACTTTCCGGGGAGCGCGCTTGGATTTGGATGTGGCGGCGGCGCGTTCTCCCGCGGTGGTCTCTCGTCTCGAATAGTGTTGGGGGGAGGCTCCCCCAAGCTAGCGTTTGCTCCGGTCAACGGCTTAACCGGTGATGCCGGTCTCCGTGCCGGCGGAGCTTTCTTTGGAGACTTTAATTTCGAGAGCTTGCAGAGCTCTCGAATCCTTGCGACATCAGCGTCGCCTTCATCTTCATCAGCGGAGAAGTCGGGGGAATCGTCTTCATTCTTTTCATCTTGGCCTAAATCCGGGCCTTCTTCAAATTCTTCATCAAAAAGGGCGCCAATTGAGTGAGGAATCGCCTCTTCTATCACCTCGTCAAGGAGGTCCATGTAGTCGAGTTCCTCGTGATAAGGCATATGCTTCATAGCCTTAGGAATGTGGAGCTCCACCTCGATGTTTCCGACGTTTAAGGTTAAGGTACCTTCGCGCACATCGACGATGACTCCGGCGGTGGCGAGGAATGGGCGTCCAAGTATCAACGAAGTATCTCCCTCCTCCTTAACGTCCATGATCACGAAGTCACATGGCAAGCATATTCCCCCCGGGACTTGTAGCGGGATGTCTTCGGCGATCCCTACCGGCCTTGTTATCCGTCCATCGGCTAATTGAATGCGCATGTCGGTGGGTTTCAACTTTGTCCCGGTGTTTAGCCTTAAGAACATGGAGAGAGGCATGAGGCTCACACTAGCCCCTAGATCAACCAACGCCTTTTGAAGAGGAACGCCGCCCAAGGTGCAAGGAATCCGAAAACTCCCCGGATCTTTAAATTTTGCCGGCTCCTTCTCTCTCTTGGTGAACCAAGAGCCCTCCTCGGCTAGCATGATCTTCTCCTTCCTTTTTCTCCCCGAAATCAAGTCCTTTAAGAATTTAGCATATGTGGGGATTTCCACGATGGCGTCGAGGAAGGGAATGTTGAGGCTAAATCCTCTAAGATACTCGAGAAACTTCGCTAGCCTTTTCTCCATTTTCGCTCTAGCGAGCCTTTGGGGGAATGGGACCGGTGGCATGAAGCCCTCTCCTCGATCAATTTCTCCGCTTTAGATTTCTCCTTTTCTTGTGGCTCCTTCTCCTTATCAACTTCAACTACCGGCTCAATCGGCTCCAAACTTTCCTCCACGGGTTCCTCGGTAGGAATCATGGCGGGGGTGGTATCCTTTCTGCCTCTAGTGGTAACGACAACTACGGCATTGATGTGGCCGGTGTTGCTCCGTGGGTTTTGCTCGGGTTGCGCCGGCAATCGTTGAGTGTTCCGATTGAGCAACGCCAATTGCTCCGATATTTGAGCCACAACGGTATTAAGGGAGTCTTGCCCCGCCTTCAAGCTAGCATTGACCTTATTTTGCTCGACCATAAACGCCTCCACTCTAGCTTTGAAGTCGGATCGTTGTTGAGCTTGCGGAGGGTTTTGATTTTGATTTTGGTTCCTCCACCCTTGGTTGTATCCGGGAGGCCTATATGGTGGAACTTGTTGCTTCGGTTGAAATTTTTGTTGTGGAGGCCCCCTCGGTGGATAGTATTGTTGTTGGGGTGGTGGTGGTCGAGCTTGTTGAGTTGGTGGTTGTGGCGGGTTCAAAGCTCCTTCATTGTTGGCGTAGGAGAATCCCGGATGATTTCTTGCGGCCGGATTGGACCAATACCCTTGGTTCCCTGCAACATATTGTATTTGCTCCAAGGATCCTTCTCCTTGCTCTCCTCCCGCGTACATGGCTTGAGATTGGTCTTGCCAATCACACATTTGGTTGGTCGGCGCGGAGGTGGAAGGTGCTCCTTGGGGCTCCGTGATGAACTTCTCCAATCTCTCCACCACCTTGTGGAGAGAATCAAATTTGCTCGTGAGCTCCGCTACGGCCTTCGCCTCGTAGATGCTAGTTGGCTTTAAGGAGGATGTGGAGTGTCCTCGCTCATCGCCCCATTGTTGGTTATTTGAGGCCATCTCCTCAATTAGGGACGTAGCTTCTTTGGGAGTCTTTGATAAGATCGCACCATTCGCCGCGGCATCAATAATTTGTTTGGTCCCCGGTTGGAGACCGTTGTAGAAGCTATGAACTAGCTCCCAATCCTCTATACTGTGGTGCGGGCATTGATGCTGCAAATCCTTAAAACGCTCCCATGCTTCATAGAGCGTCTCCTGTGGTCCTTGCTTGAAGGACATGAGAGCGCTCCGGATCTTCACCGTCTTGGATGGCGGATAGAATTTATCAATAAATGCACTCGCCAACTCGTCCCAAGTGGTGAAGACTCCGTCAGCCTGCGTCCTCAACCAATAGAGTGCTTTGTCCTTAAGCGTGAAGGGGAAGAGACGCAATCTGATAGCATCGTTGGAGACCCCCGGCATCTGGAATGTGGCGCACTTCGACAAGAATAGTTGGATGTGGTAGTGGGGGTTCTCATGTGCGTTCCCATGAAATGGGTCTTGTTGCATCAAAACCACCAATCCAGTCTTTAGCTCGAAGTTCTTGTCAGCCGCCAACCCCGGCATGGCAATGGATGAGGTGGTAGAAGAAGTCTTAGGCCGAAGCCTATCGCGAATAGAAATTATCCTCGCCATCCTTGCCGCCAATTCTTCAAGAGTTTCCGGGTTGGTCATATACCTCCCTTCCGGATCTTGTCTCTTTTCCGCTCTAAGTCTCCGCGCGGTACGTTCGATCTCGGGATCAAATAATAAGTCTTCTGGGTCCGCCGTAGATCTCGTGTTCATGCACAGGGGAAACAGAGTTTCAAAGAGATGATTAGTACCGTGGAAGGGTTAGGTAAGAATAGTAAAGGAAATAATAATGGTAACAATAAAAAAAAATAAAAATAAAAGAATGAAGTAGCTAGGGTAAAAAAAAGAATCAAACGCAATCGCCTCCCCGGCAACGGCGCCAAAAACTTGATCGCTCCGGGACGTACACCCAAAGAACGGTTGTAGTTTTACCGCAAGCGCACGGTATAGCGGCGAGCGGGTATCGAACACAGGGAGGACGAATGACCGTGCTTGCTCCTAATCAACCTGGCTATTTAAGAATAGAGAGAATTGCCTTGGGCGATCCTGTCACAATCGTCAGACAAATGTGCGAAATATCAAATCAAATAAAGAACGTCTAGGGAATGGGGAATTCCCGCTACTCAACGTATTTCATAAATGTGGTTCGTCGGTATCAAAATTGCTAGAATGAGAATTTGGATGAACTAGTTGCAACTAAATGTGGAACCAAGCTCACGCTCTCGCGCTGTTGCTGGTCTATAGCTATCCTAGGGTCGGGTCCAATCTCTTGCAAACCCTGGCCTAGGAAAGCTAGCATTAGGATCAACATCATCGTCCAATTGCGCACCGAGCCCAATCTCTTGCAAACTCGGTCCACAATCTAAATTAGGATAGTTCCTACCCGTCCAATCTCTTGTAAACGGGTATCGGCACGGAATTGCAACCGGAGATCCTAGTATCGGTCCAATCTCTTGCAAACCGATACTTCGAAAATCCGACTCCAACCCAATTCGGATTTCTAGGGCTTCCTATCAAATTGGGATCCAATCTCTTGCAAATCCCAATTGATATGAATACCTAGCTATCCGTAGTAATTCGATCCCAATCTAATCCCTAATAACAATCCTAGCTCAATTTCTACCAATTCATCACAATTATAAAATAGGGCTTGTAGGGTTCATCCCCACGCCCCAAGACGTGGAGACTACTCACAAATCATAGCAATAGCACAAAAATAATCAATGAAATAGGCAATGGAATTCATCACAACAATGATATAAACAATAAAAATAGAGTTTTTGGGGAAGAGAGATGCAAACCAATGTAGTTCTTCAATTAATCCAACAAAAATCCAAGTTTTTCCTCTTCTCCAATCACAAATAATAAAGCTAAAAAGTAATCTCAAAAAGCTGCAAATAATCTAAGAGATGGCTCCCAAAACTAGGGTAAAAACAGGGCTTAAATAGCCCCAAAAATCGTCCAAAAATCCTGACCAAAACGCCCCTGCACAGCCTGTTTTCCGCAAATTTCGCTACAGGCAGCGCATCGCACTCGGCCGAGTGACAAAAGTCGCTCGGCCGAGTGAAAACCCTGTAATTTTCCAGTAAGTCGGGGCTTTCAGGGGTCTTCAGTTCGGAGGCGGCTCGGCCGAGTGAGTTGTCGTCACTCGGCCGATGGCTTCACTGCACTCGGGCGGACGTGGTTTGCCACTCGGCCGAGTGGGTCTTCTGAAGCTCAGGTGGCTGAAAAACAGAAACTTCGATATTTTGGAGGGGCTTCGTCTGGGCGCCACTCGGGTGGACGTGGTATCGTCACTCGGCCAATGTGGACTCCGACGCTCGGCCGAGTACACATGGAAATCGTGTCTGAACGGGTCGGCCGAGCAGTGTCTCGCTGGTCGGCCGAGTGGCTCCTCCACTCGGCCGAGTGGGACACAAAAGATGCCCAATCTGATTGTTTTGGCCTCCTCATCGCTCCTGCGACGTCCATTCTTCTTCCGCTCCTCTCCAACAGCAGAATATCCCTCGGGGAGGTCGTCGGTGGCCGTCTAGAGTAAGCGCGTCTCGAGATCACTCCAAATCGCGCCAAATCACCTGAAATGCGACAAAAACAACAAATCGTGAAAAGCATCACAATATCGTCGATATATCGTGAAAAACATGATTTGGGCGATCTAAATGGCATGCAAATACACGGAAAAAAGGTGTAAAATGAGGAGTGATCAGACCGCATCTCAGGTAACAGAACCTAAGGTACTCCATCAACGACCTAGTTCCCCCACTCCATCTCCTTCCCCCCGCTCGCGCCGGAGGATGTCGTTCCGATCTCCTCTTGAGTCGAACCGTCCCCGCCGAGCCTCCTCTTTCAGATCGTCATCTGACTTAGGCATCAGTGGGGATTTGGCCGGAACCAAGGTCCGGCCCCCTGATGAGTGTTCTCGTCTGTTCAGGAAGACGTAAGATCCAAGTGCCGAGGCTTCCCCTCGGCTCCACGCTGGCCGCGCATCATTCGAGGCGACCGAGGCTACCCCTCGCCATCCGACGACCGAGGCCGAGCACCTCACACCGAGCCGAGGCTCGCCCTCCGCTCAGCGTCGGACGCACGCCAAGCCAAGGCGACCGAGGCTACCCCTCGTCGCCCGACCGTCCGAGGCCGAGCACCTAACACCGGGCCGAGGCTTCCCCTCAGCCCCCTCTGAGGCCGAGGATCCAGATCCGGCCCAGCTGACATGCTCTCCGTCGACTGCATCTCCGATTCGCGTCGTGTCTACACGTGCTCGACGCACCCAAGGGACCCAAATCGGCCCCTTGACCACGTTGACCGGGCAGTCCACGGTCAACGCTTCTGTAGTGAGAAAACACTCTGAAACACATACTATACTCCGCAGCTACTCCTATCTACCACTCGTCTAAGTCTCAAGTCTGACAAGTTCTCCTTTTCACGCATATAATCTTATTCAACCAGAAATCTCCATTGAGTCCGCCACACTTCGGTTTTATAAATAAGTCTTGGACAGTTCATTCTTTTCATCCAAAAGATATTCCAATCCATCATCCTTGTGTTCCCAAAATCAATTAATCATTGCCATAACAAATCTCATCTCACCCCAAGCCTACCGCAAACAAAATCCTATAACGATAATAGCTAGTCCTAATAGCATAACGACCATAAACACAAACAAAAAAAATTTCTAAAGGAGAAGGAAAAGAAGAGAAGGGACTCTTAAGACCAAGGACACATTTCAAAACATTTGGAAAACGTGTAGAGTTGTGGCAAAGATGAGGGAGGATAATTGATTTGTGATCTTGTGAGCTAATTTCAAAAACTTTAAAGGTTTGGTTTAAAAGAAAACAAAGTTTTGATATGATCACATGCAGTCAAAGATAAGCTATTCTATAATCGCGAAAAAACTACGTCTAAGGAAATTGACTGCTATGACCTTATTCATATACGTATGAATACCGTCATTCAGACAACTTCAATCAATCATGGTTAACACTGAGTACATATTCAAGACACAAAAGGCAATTATCAGGATCTTAAAGATGACACACTCATACAGGTCTACACACTCTACTTATACTCATGCATCACGACAACATCACCTACCCAAGGGCCTACTCCTAAACTGGAGATAGCATGGACAACTACAAGGACTAATATCTACGCAAAATAAAGGAAACAGAAACCAAAAGTGTAATGAAATAAATCGGAAAGAACGAGTTCAAATAAGGCGGGGCAAGGAGATAGTTGGTTGGATGGAACGAAAAAATATTCTAAAAATGATTTAACGATGAAAGAAGGATTTTGTGCAAAATATGGTATCATATACCTTATAAAAATATATATATTTATATATTTAAAAGTGAGCAGATGTAGCAAATTAAAATTTTGGAAAAAGTAAGACGAAGGAAGGATGGGTAGGGTGAGAAACGATTGTTTTGCAAAATGAAAAATAAGTTTACACAAAGATTTTGAAATGTGGTCACGAAGAACATAGAACTGGTATAATAATAAAATAATTGGAGTTCCCTCTAGTTTAGAAAATATTTTAAAAGTGTGTACGGTAAGTGATTAGCAATAAAATTTTGTAGTTTAGAAAAGTAATATATATATATATATTGGATTATAGAATTGATAACAAGGTTTAAAACTGAAACACCAAAGATGCTGATTTGAAAATAGGTACGAGATAGTAAAATAAATTTTTTTGACCAGGGAGGTTTCAAGATCAGTGAAAAAAAAATTTTAACTCAACCGAAAAACAAGAAAAATTGAAATATATAATATTGGGGGTTTCAAAGAAGTTAATCTGAGCGAAGGACTTAATAAAGAATTTTTGAAAATACTTTTAGAGGAAGCAGACTTGGCAAATGAAATGACTCGATGGATCAACGATACTCGTCGGGAATGATTACGTGAATCGGGAGAAAGGAAAAGATCGCATGATGGATACACTTAGGATATGATTCACGAAGCTACGATGGAATTCTTCGGTCAATCACACGAAAGGGTAATGATCAAGTAGACGCTAGGAGTCAGGGATTCTAGTCATCGGGCCGTCTAAAGATCAGGATAGCTCAGCTCTAAGATTTCCTAATGAGCTAGACTGTAATTAGGATCTAAGGGAAGGTTCCTAAGAGAATCAAGGTTACATTCTGCTGGGCCCGAAGTCGATGGATCCGAGCGAACGACTAAAAGAAGGGCTCTGGAAATCTAACACGGTCAGAGTCAAGTGGCTACTAAGGTATTCTAGGACGAGGATGACTAATTCCTAACCAAGGCGTCAGACTGTTAACCTGGGTGTCTATCTAAGTCTTCCTACCATTTAAGACTTGTACGTGGATATTAAATGAATGCAGTACTTTTATTGTTCCGAACTTTTGCATGACCTGCATGGGCCACCACTAAAACCTGTCACGCCCCGCTTCCCAAAACGACAGAGGCGAAGCGTGACTAAGGCCCGCTTGGGCCGGAGCTGTGAAGCTCGGGCCCAATAAGCGTCTGTAGGGGGGTACCATTTTTAAAACTTTCAGGTTCTTGCATTTAATAAGGTTCGAAACAACAGAAGTACAGAAAGAAATTTGCATTCATTAATAAAAATTAATGTCCAGCGAGTACGAAAAAAGTCCAAAGAGAGGAAAGCCTAAGCATGGCTACAAACTATCGAAAGAGCAACTAAAAGTAGTAACCTCTGAAGGTGGCGACTGAAAAGTCCTCACGGTCTGGTCCTCGTTAGCACGTACTCTACGTTGACGTCCTCGGGCTCCACATACTCCGATAAGTTTGCCTCGTCCACGAACTCTGGCTGAACACCTGACGTACAGTACCCAAGAGAAAAGGAACTGTACGTCAGGTAAAGTCTACAAGAAGGGTTAGACTCTACTGCAAGTGCACCAACTATTAAACAATGGTTTACTGGTTGATTAGCATGCTGGGGTTATAACAGGATGACAACAGAAAGTAAACGCAGCAGGGAAGTAAAACACGACAAGTAGTAGTCGTAGCATGTGCTACAAACTACGGGACTAACCTACAGGTGTCAATACAAGTCGGGACGAGATGAGACAAGATGAGACAAGACAAGACAAGACAAGTGAGACACGAAAGGGTTCACGCCTTACGGTTCGAGGGGGATCAGACCCTCTTGCCATGCGCACGCTCAACCCAACCCCAAACCCCAGGTATGACAAGACAAGACAAGCACGACAAGGGATCACTCGCTCTAGCTTGGCGAGTGCCCTATTACCCTCTGGGCTGTGTATCATGACAAGGGATCACCCACTCACTGGTGAGTGCCCTATTGCCCTCTGGGCTGTGTATCAGTACAAGGGATCACTCTCTCTAGCTTGGAGAGTGCCCTATTGCCCGCAGGCTGTGTATCAGTACAAGGGATCACCCACTCACTGGTGAGTGCCCTATTGCCCGTAGGCTGTGCAAGACGGGACGGGACGTGACAAGACGGGAAGGGTTATTCTAGGGTGTCCACACACACGCACACACATGATAGCCCTACGATGTTAAAAGTTGTTGTTGTCAGGCTCAGACTTCGTCGTCAAGTCTGAGCCGTCAGGGGTCGCCCCGGACGCTATCATTTCACGTCCGGTTCTATTTGTTCACAGTTATCAGTTCTAACCAACTAAGGCCTAAGCACGGCCGAAAGTGCAAGTGGGATGCACTTGTCTGCAGTGGTGAGTGTGTCGTCTCCCCGGAGCGTCTCGTCCAAGCGCCTCGTCAGCGAAAGTCCGTCTGAAATAGGGTCACGTTGACGGTGTCAGGCCTCGATTTCAATAAATCCTATTTAGGTTCGTTTCTAGGTTATTGAGGCTACCCTAATTGTCAGAGTCACGATTTGATGTTTTTGTCAGCCTAGATCGACCACTAACCTATATGCACAGAAAAATTGTTCGATGGTTGATTTCTATAGAGAGCAGCGTTTTACTGGTGCGAAAAAGTAAATTTAGTTACAGTTGTCCGATTTTAGTTAGGGTTTTTAGTTTCGCTACGGTGTGGGTTGTGCTACGAGTTAGGGGGACCAACCTGGTGTGACGAACGTGCACGTGTCGGCGTCGGGTCTGAAACAGTGGCGGTGCTCGGTGCCCTCGACTGCGGGTAGCGCAGTAAGGATTGCATCGGAATCGTCTCGGCTGCTGGTAATACAGTAAAACGGGACGACAACGAGAACGGCGTCGGAATTGCCTCGGTTGCGAGTAGCGCAACGAGACGGCACGGTGACAGGATCGCCTCGGTTGCGAGTAGCACAATGAAAAGCGACGACGTCAAAGACGACGACGTCAAGAGGGGGCACGACTAGCGGCGAGCGTGGGCTCCTAGGGATGCAAGGGGCCTACATGGACAGTAGGGGTAGGTCGGTATGGGGTTGCTCGCGAGGAGAGCTTGCGGCTGCGACAAGCGGGGAGGACGACAACAAGAGGGGATCAGATCTGACAGGGTGTCAAGGAAAGAGGGAAGAGAGGGGGGCATGCCGTGTGGTGCTTGGCCGGAGGTGTTGCCAACGGATGGGAGAGAAGGTCGTCAGTGAGGGCGGCCGTGGCTGAGTTGGGTGGCGCAACAGCAGTTGAGATGAGAGGGGGCCAAATCATTGGCTGCTGCGAGTTTAGGGAAGAAGATGGCCGGCTATCGGGGTATTGAGTGGAGGTGGTCTGTAATCATGGCTTGGTGCGACGGTTCAGGCGGTCGAGGCAGTGTCACGACGGTGTACGGGCGACACAGCAGCGGTGGGCGGTCACAGATCACTGCAACGGCGGCGGCCGTGGAGAGAAAGGCGCAGGCGGCGGGGAACTGGCTAGGGCAGCGCTGCGGGCTGCACTGCATGGGGGTCGGAGCCGTGGGGGTGAGGGGATCTGCGGCAGAGGAAAAGAGATCCGTGATGGGGGCGATAGGAGAGCGAGGCGGCGCAGCAGGGGGGGCCTCGTCATGGACGCGAGGCACTGACGTCGGGGGGGGGGGGGGGGGGGGTGGCGCGCTGAGCGGGGAGGCGCGTGCTGCGGATGAGGGCGTGGCGGCGGTGCTCGAGGATTTGGGAGGTGGTTGGCTGTGGGCTTGGTGAGGAGGAGAGGCGGCGCTCGCGGCGAGCACGGTGGCACGGGGAGTGAGCTGTGCAGCGGGGACGACGGCTGAGAGCGAGGGAAGGCCGCGAGGGCGGAGGCGGCTGCGGCGGCTGTCACGGCGACGGGAAACCACGAGGGCGGCGGGAGTTGCTGTCGGGGTCGGGGTCTCGCGAGGGAGATGACGGCGGAACGGCCCCGCCGTGGGGAGGCGGCGATCGGGGTTTTGGGGCGATCGGGCTCGGCGATCGGCGCCGAGCGGCTGAGAGTGAGAGAGGGGGAGAGAGACGACGCGGGGAAGCCGAGGAGGCGGGGACCGGCGTCGGATCACCGGCGCGGCGGCGAGATCTCGCCATGAAGAGGGAAGAGCAGCCGGCGGGGGAAAGCTGCGAGGGCGGTGCGTTGAGCGAGGGGGAAGGCGGCGCTCGGGGGGGAGGGGGGAGCTCTGACGGCGTGGATCGCTGGCCGCGGGGAGATCCGCCGGCGATCGGAGGGAGAGGGAAACGGGAAACATGGGATTTTGGGTTTTTTTAGGTAGCGGCTGTGAGTAATTTAGGGTTAGGGTTAGCTAGGGTTAGGGATTAATTTATTATAAATAGGGTAAGGGTTAGCTAAAAAGACCTAAGTTAAGGGTTAAATGGGTGAGGGGCAAGGGATAGGGGTGTGCAGGTTGGGGTAAGTCTAGGGGAGGTTAGAGAAACAGGTTAGAAAAGTTTAAAATGATTTAAAAGAAAGATTTAGCTAGATTTGGCTAACAAATTCGAAATTTGAATCTGATTGGGGAAGAATCGACGGTCGAGGTTTCTTCGAGCGATATCTTTCAATCCGGGCGTCAGAAAAATAATCCGAAAATACCGGGGCGATCGTGGAGACGAGACGCACAGATCTACGGAGCCTGATCGTGCATAATGCCTACCAAGAATTTACGTAAAATTGGAAACGGCGTTTTGAGTTAAATGACTAAAACACCCCTATCGTCCAAAGTCGTTTTGCGAGAAAACGAGCTGTGAAACGACGTTCCCGAAAATTACAATAAAGTCCAACACCCCGAAACGATCGCAACGGCATATCACATCGCATATGTCGGAGCTCAGAAATAACCAAATAAAATACGTGCACGATAAAGCACGTGCGCGCAGAAAATACGAACGGTCGGAAAGTGGCCGTTACAATAATGCTACGATGGGCTGTGCCCATCGCTCCATAAACATCACAAAGGGAGGATTAGGCCATTTAAATTGAGGTTACTTTGTACTTGTTTTCTTAATTAAAGATTAAACACATTCTCTTTGTTTCTATGTGCAGGTTAAATAACAAAAGGGCCAGCAATCAACAACTCACACCAAACTTTCAAAGCAATGCACAGATTTCGAAGCAGCCAGAGGACACACACAAAGAGGAGACAGAGAATTCAGAAATTGCAAAATGGACCTTGATAGTTCATGAAGACTTATTTTACAATGTAGACCTCCGATTGACGAACGGTTAGGACCATTGAGAAGTTGTCAACGAGTAGATCGACATGACACATCGATGCCACAAACTGAGCAGTCTAAACTTTTCTATTAACATTTTTGTGGTGTATTGCCATTTGATCCTTATATTATTTTTACATTATTTTTGTGGTGAGAGAGCTACGAGGCGTAGTTATGGGATTCTTAATTCACGGGTTATGGATTGAGACAGAATCTAGCTAGGTAGATTACTTTAGTCGAGCATGGGATTTGCGAACCTATAGAGTTTATAAGCACGAAGAATGAGATTTGCGAGTGCTGAGAATCTATAAGCATGTTGAGACTGATTGATCTACTAGTGGATTTTGGGGGTTGCTGGAGTAGGTCGAGATTCAACCTAACCAGTTTTTATCTGGTGTTATTTGTGATCAGCTGTGATTTCTACTTTTTTATCTGCTCATATGTTGCATGTTTTTATTTGTCGATCACCCTATGCACCCCCTCTAGGGTGTACTTTTCGAGCCTATAACTTGGCCAATGATTTCGCTAAGTATCGTACTGATTTTGCGACACTAACTCCCCAAATACGTGAGTGATGAATCCTCTCTTGCCCACTACTCCCCTCGTACACTTCAAGTGCCATCCAACCTAAGACCTTTCAAAAGATCCTGCCTCGAACATAGGTCAGAGATCTAAGTAACATTATTCACGCACATGCTCATACAATGGCAATAAGTCAAAGGACCAGCTTACCTATCATCACTTGAGAGCTACCATTGACAGTTTTGTATGCACTATCCATGTAGCATCTCTCGTTGGATCTTTCAGTGAACTCATTCTCTAATGAGCACATGTGTCTAGTCTCCGATTTTGCTAAATTGAACGATTATGAGATCATCGCCACCAACACTTGGTGAAGACAGAGCACACAATAGTCTATCTGATACATTGATGTCCTTTCTTGATGTATCTATGACTACGAACAATTTTAGACTTATGCTACTTGCGGTCGAAACACTTCTCTATGATCGTGATCCTCATCTCAATACATGTTCGACCTTGCACAAAGTCTCAAGATTTTATCTTAAAATGACGACAATATATCATGATTATACTCAGATAAATATTACCTTATAACATACTATCATTTTGAACAAAATGCCCCAATTATAGATAATTGGCCTCACACATTCCCCAACATCTCTCACTTGCACTCAGGCCCAATTATCATAGTATTGTTGGATCTGGATCTAAGCCTAGAGGGAGGGGGGTGAATAGGATTATAAAAATTCTCGTGAAACCGACGAGAAATCATACGCAGTTGTAATCACATGAAGGGTAAGCAATAAGCAATCACAAATGCACATCATGTTTACCCTGGTTCGGTCGCATCCACGACCTACGTCCAGCCCTGAAAGCAAATACTATATTAGAAATGTTACCTAGTACAGCCTGTAGCTAGAGCACCCTCTCTACACTTGCCTGGCTCTCAGTACCTGCACTCACCAAAGTGCTCAACAAAACTAATCCTAGTATATGCTCTCACTTCACTAGTACCAACTAGTCAATTCCCTCTTGTCTAGCACCCACCAGACAAGACCCCAAAAGAATACAAAGCGGTAAAGTTTCCCCTACAGAGATCATTACTACCACACACAAATAATAGTATAAGAGTTTAGAGAATCTCAGTGTGTAGGTGTAGTCGTCTATGTCAATCGACACGTGCCAGCTCTCGTATGGCAAGATGTAGATGTCTATCGGCAACTCAGGTTACGACACGTCTCTCTGAAAGTTGCAGCACTTGGATCCCCTTTGTAACTTGCAGCTTGATGATGTCACTTGGATCTCCCTTCCTTGATGCGTGCTGCTACTAGATGTAGGGATCTCCTAGGTGCGGCATCATTGCGCTTTTCTCTCCAATTTGTTTTCGGCTCCTCTTATTGATTGCTTCTGCATGCAGACAAAAACCACACATGATTCCCTTTTGAATAAAAATAATAATAACAACCAACCTCTCCTCTGATTTCAATAAAATATTGCGTGCTTTGGGAGTTTTAGGGGCTGTTTCTTTCGTAAACTTTGGACTTGAAAGTGGGCTTGGCCCACTATTCACGGGTCCTGTCTTGCACTGTTGGGCATTTCTAACCCCAAAATCCGCTCGCTTGTTCCTTTCGCCATCGATAAAGCGAGGCGCTCTCGCTCCGCCGTGGCAGCCAAGATCAGCTCTGCACAATCCTCGCGTTTGGCTGCGATTGTGGGAAGAATCCAGCGTCGTGGGCCCCCTTCGCGCTTGTGATCACCTCTCTCGCCTTGTCTGTTGGCTTCGCGCTCAAACCCTAGGTCGCGATGAAACCCTAGTTCTGTGCTGAAGTGGGATCTGCTCCGATCTAGGGTTTTGAGGTAAAAGCTTCAATTTTTACGGTTAAGGTATAGATGTAAGAGGGTTTTAAACAATTTCTTAGGTTTTTTACATCAGACCAGAGCTGATGAAGATCAATTTTTTTGGCAAGGAAGCTTCAAAACGTGGTTGCCGATGGTGAATCCTTCATTGGATATGCCTCGGGGGTGCCACTGAGAACGGTGAAGGCAACGCGGGGTTTGGGGTTTGCCGCTGATTCGGGTTTGTGCAATTATTCTTGCTGTCTTTGCAAGATCAGGTATAATGTGATGCCTTCTTTGCTACTGCTCTGCATCTTTTGCAAAAAAAAATTGCTGTCCCGTGGATTGCATGTGCTTCTGCCCTACTTGGTTGGTTTGATGCCTTCTGTGCATGATTTTGGAAACAATGGGAGATGCAGTTCATTGTTATGGTTTATTTTTTGGTTTACATTATCCCCAATGATGAATAAATTTTTGCTTGGCATGCTTGACCCAATTTTATGGTTGAAGGCTGGAGGGTTCCATCATTTGTAGGAAGGATAGGGACACTGTGGGGTTTAAATGATGGAGCAACTGCCTAATACCATTGTAATTGACGGAGTAAAATCATTTTTTTAACCTGAGGGGTATATAATATTTTACTGTGGAGTAAAATCATAATCCAAGTGCATATCCATCCTTTTTACATAATTTGGTGTTAGAAATGGCAATCAATATTACTAAAGAAACAGCCCCTTAAAATGTGGGTTGAATGAAACAAACGAGAGGAATTTGGGGTAAGAAAAGCCTAACAGTGTGACCTTGCATGTCAGTTTATCCTAGAGACAAATCATATCTAAATTATTAAAATGTGACGATATTAAAGAATGTGGGAAAAATGAGGCCCATTGTTATAGTAAAGCCCGATGATGAAAAGGTGATATGATAGCGATGACGCATTGTGACCCCACAGATTGCTCTGGAAGGCATGCATGTTGGCTCAAATTATTCCCCAATTGGTTTTTAATTTATGTTGGTAATAAGTAGTGAGGTCAGATGTTGAATGATAGGGATGACTGAACCAAAGTTATATGATTCCAGGGCTACATTAAGGTTGGGACACAAATGAAAAGAAAGTCTGTGATTTTCCAAAAAAGGGAAAAAATAATTGGGGAATGTATTTGGATCAACAAGGGAGTTGCAACCAGAGTGTAACATGAATTAAACTAATTTCTGAGGGCTAAAGCATTCATTCTAGCATACAGAACTGTCAAACAGTGCAAGATTGGACCTGTGAATATTGTGCCAAGCCCACTTTCCAAACCAAAGTTTATGAAAGAAACAAGGAACACGATGTATATGTTTTATATTTTTTTATTTTAACCTCTTAATGTTATTACGGGGAAAAGATGTTACTTTCTGTTAGTTTGCATCATTATCCGCTGCACTACTCCATGTTCAAATCATATGTAAGTAATCACTTATGAGGTAAGATATGTTTAATGGAATTAAGGTGGCCATGGATAGAGAAGGAGACAGTCTGGGGATTGATACGTGTACCGCTGCCACGTCTGCTATTATGTTTGTCATCTTAGCTTTACAACTCTACCACGTTGATAGGGCCAACCCTATACCTAGAGAGCCATCAGCTATGCGGGATCTGCATAGGAAAGCCCACATGAGGAGAATTTTGCATGGGTCTGATAGTAGTTGTTTAAGCTACTTACGAATGCGAGTACATGCGTTCATGAATCTTGCATCAATAATGCGAAATAGTGGGCTTCTCAATGACACTATACATGTCTCCGTAGAGGAGCAGGTGGCCATGTTCCTTCACATTGTAGGGCACAAGTCAAAGAATAGAGTAATGCAAGTGGATTTTATCAGGGGAGGGGGGACAGTTAGCCGATACTTTAACAAAGTTATGGTTGGAGTGTGTTCACTACGGGATATGTACATGAAGCAAGCTCCTAATGAGACGCCACCAGAGATAGTCAGTAATCAGAATTGGTTTCCTTATTTTAAGGTATGTTTGAAAGTAGTTATATGTGGCAGTATATTAATAATTTTTGGTTATGTTGATATAACAATCCTCATTATTGCTGACCTTATAGGATTGCATTGGTATCATTGATGGGACGCATATAGATGCCATGCTCCCAATCAAGCTTGTACCCCGCTTTAGAGGGCGTAAAGGGGTGACGCAAAATGTGCTAGCAGCAGTTACACCAAATAAAAGATTCACGTACGTAATGGCCGGGTGGGAAGGATCAGCGAACGATTTTACGGTCCTGAAGGATGCCTTGTCTATACCTCCCCCCATGGGGCTTCGAGTTTATAAAGGTATTAGGCATACTATTACACATTTAATTTATATACGGCCATACGATAACGTTGGATCATAAATTGGTTTTTTATTTTTGAATGTAGGTAAATATTACCTTTGCGATGCTGGGTATACGACTATGCCAGGTTTCATATCACCTTATAGGGGAGTTAGATACCATCTCAAGGACCATACTGATCGCGTCCCTCCTAATCACAGAGAGCTCTTCAACCTGCGCCATTCTTCCTTAAGAACAAAGATTGAGTCGACATTTGGTATACTCAAGAACAAGTTCAAAATTTTGACTTCAAAGCCGCACTACCCCTTCAGAAGTCAGGTTGATACCGTCCTTGCTTGCACCGTACTTCATAACTACGTCCAAATAGCAGATCCTCATGACCCGCAGCTTAATGAAGAAGATGGTGATGAAGGTGATGACGATGGGGATGACATTGATGATCATGGTGACGCCGTTATGGATCTTTCCCAGCAATTGCGTGTTCGTGAACAAACCGAACAGAGGGATGAATGGAAAATGCGTAGGGATCATATAGCTTGGGAAATGTGGGTGGACTACTGTAACATACATAATAATGGGAACACCGGGGAGCAGGGCCTATGAGCTTCTCCGTTAAATAACATTTAGGCTGATCCTATTTCGTATGACTAGAGTGTGTCTCATTATGTAACATATGATGATTATGACATTTGTTGCATCATAGGTTGGTTGGTTGAAGATAATTTCCTTACTATAGCATGGTTATTAACTTAATTATGCTACATATGATGATTATGACATTTGATGCATCATGTGTTGGTTGGTTGAAGATAATATCCCTACTATATCATGGTTATTAACTTATAATACATGTGGCAGGTATGGAAGGGTCATCAAATTCGGGTCAAGGCAGCGACCCAATGCGGGAGGGTAGTGCTCCATTGCCACAATACTATGACCCTGCCTATATTCCTCAGTGGGGAGAGGTCGATCCACGTCTAGATCCACGTCTGGGCCGCCCTATTCCGAGGAGGTTGAATCCTGCACAATTTCCAGCTCCTACCTACCCAGGAGTTCCCCAACATGTGCCATATCCTCAATATCACCAGTTTGGCATTCAACTGCCCATGCCAATGTCGATTTCCCCTCAGGCTGACTCAGGATACATGTAACTACTTCAAGCGGGGGAAATGATATCAGTGGGAAGCCATGTAGCTCGAACTGCTGTTGCACGTCCTTTGACCCCTAGTGGAAGGATGCAGTCGACCCAAAGTGGGAATGAACATACGGCCGGAAGCGACTCATCTAGAAAGTCAAGCCGGCGAAGCGAAGAGGGGGATGTATCTATGGATAGCCCAAGGAAAAAAGGCAAGGGTCCTGCATCTTCTAACCGACAGAACGTAGTGTGGACGGCTGAGCATGATGCTTCCCTTATTCCGTTCCTAGCAGAACAGGCTATGAATGGCAATAAGGTCGATAAGACCTTCAAAGGGACTGCTTTCACTCTTGCTGCTGCGTATATCAATTCCTTGTATGGTACAACGTATACAAGTGGGAATGTACGCAATCACATGAAAGCACTACGGACCCGTCTTAAAGATGTCCAAGAGTGCATGGGCTTGAGTGGCGCTGGTTGGTGTGAAAAGACGAAGATGATAACAATGGATCTAGTTACATATGCGACATGGGCAGCGGTATTTACTTATACATACACTATAGGTTACCTCAGTGTATAATAATTTGAGAAAATATTAAACATGATCATAAATGATCTTATATTTGTGCAGGAAAACTATCGGAAGCGAGACTATGTCAACAAACCTTTACCTTGGTATGATGCACTGGTGGTGATCATAGGGGATGACGCGGCGAAGGGGGATTTCAAGAAGTCGGTGTACGATAACTTCGGTGGCCCGGTTGATGAAGGAGATGGAGAGGACTCCACTCATATTCCATCTCCTAGCGATGATGCACCACATGACATCCCCCCCAGTGCGTCCACAAATGATTGTAGATCAGCTGGGTCAGGACATCCTACCCCACCATCAGTGGGCAAAAAGAAAAATCGAAGGCGGCCCGTGAGGGATGTGACTGAAGTATTTCAGAACATATCAGACAATGTTGCCTTGGTCGCGGAAGCGATAATGCGCACACAACATAACTGGATGAAGGAGCTTTCAGATAGTGTATATGCATTTCAGGAGTATCCTAGAGACGTACTACTTATGTTGTATACCCACTTCAGCAAGGATGAATTGGCAGCGAAGAGATTTTTGGCAGTGCCTGCAGATGCAAAGAAGATGATGATGGAGGCCAAAATTGCTGAGATTAAAAGTGATTTAAGGGATACTGGATATGACTCCAGTGTAGGTCCGTGAACCCGTAGGTTGGGGTTTCATAGGTGCCATGGATGGAAGGTGGATGGTGGTGGTGGTATTTTGGGTGTACAGTGGGTCAGGACTATGCTTATTTTGGTCGTAACAATTATGGAAGATTAAGGGGAATATGTTGGATGTATTTTGGGTGTTACTTGGGAAGGATGGAGTATGGTGGGGCGTTGATGTATTTTGTTTGGACCTTGGGGAAGCATTAGACTGAAGTATTAGGTACCTTTGATGCCAGGCTTAGTTTATTGTGGTATCTGTATGGTATCTGTTGCCTCCATGCTATATATATGCCTTGCAGTTGCTCCATGGTGTATCTTCATTGGGTTATCTCTTCTCACCCTCTTTTATCTAGTGGTTTCTATGCATTCCCTACTTGATTTATATATATGCCTTGCTTCAGGGTCATTGGTTTATCAGATGAAACTGGACTTTATATGCCATGCAGTTGGCTCCTTGGGTTCTCTCTTCTCACCCTCTTTTATCAAGTGGTTTCTATGCATTCCCTACTTGATTTATATATGTATGCATTGCTGAGGCACCATGGTATATCTGATGAATCTGGGAATTTATATGCCGTGCAGTTGGCTCATTGGGTTATCTCTTCTCACCCTCTTCTATCAAGTTTGTTTCTATGCATTCCCTACTTGCTTTATATATGTATGCAATTATGTATGCACCATGGTATATCTGATGAATCTGGGAATTTATATGCCTTGCAGTTGTGTCATTGGGTTATCTCTTCTCACCCTATGGCAGCCAAGTGTTTCCTATGCATTCTTGAGGTAACAAGATGCATTGCTGTGGCACCATGGTATATCTAATGAATCTGGGAATTTATATGCCTTGCAGCTGGGACATTGGGTTATCTCTTCTCACCCTCTTTTATCTACTGTTTCCTATGCATTCCCTACTTGATTTATATATGTATGCCTTGCCGTGGCACCATGGTATATCTGATGAATCTGGGAATTTATATGCCTTGTAGTTGTGTCATTGGGTTATCTCTTCTCACCCTATTTTATCAAGTGTTTCCTATGCATTCTTGAGTTACCAAGATGCATTCTTGAGTTCCCTATTTCTTTGATGGTGAAGCCCAATGATGATATTCAGTTTTAAGGAAGGGATAATTATATCACTCTCAGCATATAGGATGGCGGGATTGTGGATACATGCTTGCACCACTCTGTCTGTGTTGCATAAAGATATATGGTCCCTCAATTATTCGGATTGCCTGGCTGCGTAGCTTCGTGTATTAATTCTGCCCCCAATGCAGCAGACATTATGGGTAGGTTCAGCATGTTCCACATCCACGCAACCATATGCATGAAAGCATGATAGAATACAATTTACCTGAGGGCTTCGCATTTTCACTTTCCTTCGGTCATCGATATGAGATCTATTTCTTTGATGGTGAAGCCCAATGATGATATTCAGTTTTAAGGAAGGCATACATATATCACTCTCAGCATATAGGATGGCGGGATTGTGGATACATGCTTGCACCACTCTGTCTGTGTTGCATAAAGATATATGGTCCCTCAATTATTCGGATTGGCTGGCTGCGTAGCTTCGTGTATTAATTCTGCCCCCAATGCAGCAGACATTATGGGTAGGTTCAGCATGTTCCACATCCACGCAACCATATGCATGAAAGCATGATAGAATACAATTTACCTGAGGGCTTCGCATTTTCACTTTTCTTCGTTCATCGCCATGAGCTGTATTTTATTTTGGCCTTCCTTCAATTATAACCCAGCTGAAAAAAGAGGGTGAGAAGAGAGAACCCAATGTCCCATCTGCAAGGCATATAAATTCCAGATTCATCAGATATACCATGGTGCCACAGCAATGCATACATATATTATATCAAGTAGGGAATGCATAGGAAACACTTGTGTCCTACCTGTTTTCCCATGTTGTATATATTTACATGCCACATGATATCTTGCATCTCTTTAGTGGTATTTGCTGGAGATGCTGTTTATGAATTTTTTTTTCAGGCGCCCAATGAGGATTGTGTGGCAAGGGTACCTATGAATTGTGCAGCATATGAAGCTGACAAATATGTTTCCTTGCTTTGGTTCGCTTATTGGGAAGTGGCTGAGAACGTGGGGAATATTTCGAGATGTGACTATAAAAGAGGGGGGCGACACCTCATTCTATCAAAATCTTACTCATAGCCACATGCCATAAGAAACCAGCAAGGAAACATTAGATAAAATTTATTTCTGAGGGCACCAAATTTTTTATCTTTTTTAATTTACCGGTTTTTCATACATTTTTTTTGGTTTTCACTAGATTATTCTTATGTTATTTCTAACCCCATATTTCAAAATTTATTGTATGCATGTTGCATGCCTATCTATCATTAATCTTTTCAGGGTAGGTACACATGAGTACAGGGTCCAGCTCCTCAGTTCAGTCCCGTACTAGAGTTGCGCCAGGGGGTGATTTGGATGCAGATCCCGCTGACACGAGGGTTTGCTACTGTGGGCTTCAGGTTGGTAGGAAAACTTCGTGGACCCGAACAAATCCAGGTAGGAGATTTTGGAGCTGTCCCTCGCGCGGTTCACACAAATGCCCCTACTACGAATGGAAGGATCCCCCACACCCAGACTGGTCCACATATGTGATCCTGCAGTTAATGGATGAGCATGACAGAAACCTCACCCGTGCAACTAATTCCACTTCATTCTCGGAAAGGCGTCTATTAGAGATAGAGTCAGGGTTTGCAAGGCTCTTGGGTGGATTTGAGCGGACCAAGTTGAAGATGGAAAGCAACGTAGCTGATTACAAAACAATTAAGTGGGTTTTGTTTTCAATTTTAGGGTTGTTGTTATGTATTTTATTGATGTTGCTTAACAAGAGTGGTTGATGGGAAGATACATTGAACTTTTTGACTATGTTCCAAAACCCTAGTTGTTTTATATATGTATGCATTACTGTGGCACCATGGTATATCTGATGAATCTGGGAATTTATATGCCTTGCAGCTGTGACATTGGGTTATCTCTTCTCACCCTCTTTTATCTACTGTTTCCTATGCATTCCCTACTTGATTTATATATGTATGCATTGCTGTGGCACCATGGTATATCTGATGAATCTGGGAAATTATATGCCTTGCAGCTGGGACATTGGGTTATCTCTTCTCACCCTCTTTTATCTAGTGTTTCCTATGCATTCCCTACTTGATATAATATATGTATGCATTGCTGTGGCACCATGGTATATCTGAAGAATCTGGGAATGTATATGCCTTGCAGCTGGGACATTGGGTTATCTCTTCTCACCCTCTTTTATCTAGTGTTTCCTATGCATTCCCTACTTGATATAATATATGTATGCATTGCTGTGGCACCATGGTATATCTGATGAATCTGGGAAATTATATGCCTTGCAGCTGGGACATTGGGTTATCTCTTCTCACCCTCTTTTATCTAGTGTTTCCTATGCATTCCCTACTTGATATAATATATGTATGCATTGCTGTGGCACCATGGTATATCTGATGAATCTGGGAAATTATATGCCTTGCAGCTGGGACATTGGGTTATCTCTTCTCACCCTCTTTTATCTAGTGTTTCCTATGCATTCCCTACTTGATATAATATATGTATGCATTGCTGTGGCACCATGGTATATCTGATGAATCTGGGAATGTATATGCCTTGCAGCTGGGACATTAGGTTATCTCTTCTATCAAGTTTGTTTCTATGCATTCCCTACTTGCTTTATAAATGTATGCATTTATGTATGCACCATGGTATATCTGAAGAATCTGGGAATTTATATGCCTTGCAGCTGGGACATTGGGTTATCTCTTCTCACCCTCTTTTATCTACTGTTTCCTATGCATTCCCTACTTGATATAATATATGTATGCATTGCTGTGGCACCATGGTATATCTGATGAAACTGGGAATTTATATACCTTGCAGCTGTGACATTGGGTTCTCTCTTATATCACGTGTTTCCTATGCATTCCCTAGTTGATATATATATGTATGCAGTGCTGTGGCACCATGGTATATCTGAAGAATCTGGGAATGTATATGCCTTGCAGCTGGGACATTGGGTTATCTCTTCTCACCCTCTTTTATCTACTGTTTCCTATGCATTCCCTACTTGATATAATATATGTATGCATTGCTGTGGCACCATGGTATATCTGATGAATCTGGGAATTTATATGCCTTGCAGCTGGGACATTGGGTTATCTCTTCTCACCCTCTTCTATCAAGTGTTTCCTATGCATTCCCTACTTGATTTATATATATGCATTGCTTTGGATCCTTGGTTTATCACATGAATATGGACTTTATATGCCTTGCAGTTGGCTCAAGGGGGTAATCTCACCTTGTTTATCATCACCCCAATCTCAACTAACTTCTTCCAACATTCCCAATCCCACATTCAACCAAAGAAACACAAGATTCTTGTGTGGGACCCGCAAACACATCCCAATCCCACTTTCCAAACCCACTTCCAACAAAAGAAACACAAAACTCTTCTTTTCTCTCTCCAAAGATTCCACACCCCTCCACGATTCTCAAAACCCACTTTCAACCAAAGAAACGGGCCCTTAGTGGTCACGGCTTGAATTAATTGTGTGTGGAGAAAACAAATTGCGACAGGGGTGTTGTAGAATTCTGTGCGCTTGTGGAGGATTCGGGAAAGCCTATTGGTTTGCTTGGCCCCCTTGAATTAATTGCTCTTGATTCACATCTTTGATTCCCCTCTCTCTGTTGTGCTTTTGTTTATATCCCTTTCCCTGCCGTCCCTTTTTCTTTTGCACGTCCCCTTTCTCTCTTAAGCTTTGTAGGCCGCACCAAATTCTGGGAGAGTTCCCTGCAAAAAGCAAAAAACAAAAAGCATACAAAGAGGTTAAATTAATTAAATTAACTTTGAAACCATACCTCTCTCTCCGCTATCTTATTCAACTGAAGCCGCACAAAGAAGTCTTGGGAAAATTTGTGTGGCCATTTAATGCCCTTTGCTCTTGGAGAATTAATGCATGGCAGCCTGGTGTCCTTTTGCTCTTGGAGATTTGTGTGTGCCCCTTCTTAATTGTTTTGTGTTGTCTGCTTGGAGAGAGATGAAGAGTCCCTTGCCTTGAGTTGATTCTAGATGGTAGACTTTGTTGTGCTTGGAGGTGGAGGCTTGCGGTAAGGGAGTAGGGGCCAATGAATACGTGCAGCTTGCTTTTTGGAGCTGGGTTAATTTATGTTGGTCGCCCTCTAATTTTTCAGCCTCTGCTTTCAAACCCTAGGCTTTAAGGTCCTTTATATAGACATGCTAGCCCTAGGTTTAATTTACAGAAATGTGCCTTCTTTGGGATTCAGAATCCTCAGCTGCACACGTCTCTTTGTGATGGCCCTACGTGGAGTTGTATTCAAAAACTCCTCTTTGAAAATGTTTGCCAGCACATTGCAAACACCATTAACCTTAATTGTTTTGATCTCTCTCTTAAACACTTAAGAGGCCATCTCTTAATTAATCAAATTATTCCTCACCCACTCACGTGGACATCATGTTGCCCCATTATCCAAAGGTTCCTGCCACTTTGAATTTTGTATTTTGTTATGAATCAAGTGCTGAGGGGAGAGCCCTCAGGTCTATATTTATAGCCAAAGGGGAGAATACAAGTGGGCTTATACAGATATGGGCCCAACCACTTGGGTTGGCCCAATAACTCATCAACCCAGTAAATACCCATTCACAACACTCCCCCTTATCCAGCCATAGTTGTGGACCCCGCTCATGAATACTTCAGGATTCTGAGCCTGTATGGGTCTCACATGGGGTGGATACTTCAGGATCCTGAGTTGGTGAGATTTGCCTCGTTAAAACCTTTGGCTATGGAAAACCCAGTGGGAAAAACCATAGTTAAGGAAAAAGAGTACAAACTCTACCAAGCTCCCCCTGATCTGTACAAGCTCTCAAGCTTTCAGATCTCTTAGGCGTCTCATTCCAATCCTATGTACAAGTTTTCTAAAGGTAGCAGTAGGAAGGGCTTTAGTGAACAAATCTGCCAAATTGTCACATGACTGCACTTGTCTGATGTCGATCTTGCCATCTCTCTGTAGCTCGTGCGTCCAGAAGAACTTTGGTGAAATGTGTTTCGTTCTGTCGCCTTTGATGAAGCCACCTCGTAGCTGAGCTATGCAAGCAGCATTGTCCTCGAACATGGTAGTGGGCTCGAGGTCTCTAGTCTTCAGTCCGGTCGTAGACAAGATGTGGTGGATGACTGAGCGTAGCCATACACATTCTCTGCTTGCTTCATGGATGGCAATGATCTCCGAGTGATTGGATGAGGTTGCAGTCAAGGTTTGCTTGATGGATCTCCAGGAAATGGCTGTCCCTCCATAGGTAAACACGTACCCAGTATGTGATTTTGCTTTGTGGGGATCAGACAAGTACCCTGCATCAGCATAACCTGCAAGTGTAGAGGATGTTCCATTTTTGTAGAAGAGTCCCAAATCTGTAGACCCTTGGAGGTAGCGCAGAAGGTGCTTTACCCCGGTCCAGTGGTGCTGCGTAGGCGCTGCACTGTATCTGGCAAGCAAATTTACTACGAACGCTATATCGGGACGCGTGCAGTTTGCCAGATATAGTAGTGCTCCGATGGCACTCAGATAGGGAACTTCCGGACCAAGTATGTCCTCCCCCTCTTCCAGCGGCCGGAAGGGGTCTTTATGTGCATCCAGGGATCGTACTACCAGATGTGTACTTAATGGATGGCAATGGTCCATATGGAATCTTTGCAACATTTTCTTCGTATATGTGGTTTGGTGTAATAGGATTCCGTCTTTCTGATGTTCAATCTGTAAGCCAAGGCAGAATTTGGTTTTACCTAGGTCTTTCATTTCGAATTCTTTTGTTAGGATTACAGATATCTCAGTGATCTCTTCGGGAGATCCTATGAGATTCAGATCGTCTACGTAGACAGCTATTATCACGAATCCTTTTCCCTTTGTTCTTATGAAGATACAAGGGCAGACTTCATTGTTCGTGAATCCTTGTTGAACAAGGAACTCACTGAGTCTATTATACCACATTCTTCCTGATTGTTTGAGACCATACAATGATCTTTGTAGCTTAACAGAATAGACGTCCCGAGGTCTATCTTTCAGTTCAGCAGGCATTGAAAAGCCATCAGGAAGTTTCATGTAGATCTCCTTGTCGAGATTGCCGTATAGATATGCAGTCACAACATCCATTAGCTGCATATCTAGGCCTTCCTTTACTGTTAAGCTTATCAGGAATCTGAACGTGATCGCATCCATGACCGGGGAGTATGTTTCGTCATAGTCTATACCCGGTCTTTGGGAGAATCCCTGTGCTACAAGTCTAGCTTTGTAGCGTGCGATCTCATTATTTTCGTTTCTTTTTCTGACGAATACCCATTTGTATCCCACAGGTTTGACACCGGTAGGTGTCTGGACTATTTGCCCAAAGACTTTTCGTTTCTGAAGCGAGTCCAGCTCGGCTTCTATTGCCTGATTCCACTTTGGCCAATCATCTCTACGTTTGCATTCAGCAACGGAGTGTGGTTCATAATCATCATCGCTTCCGGCGACGTGAATGGCAATGTGAAACGCGAAGTCATCGTCGACGACTGTACTCTTTCTGTCCAATACCTCCCCTGTACGTACATAATTTAGTGATATTTCTGTTTCTCCCGGCAGTTCCTCTGCAGTGGATTCCGGGAGGGGAGAGGGTATGGACACGAGCTCGTTTCTCTGTGGGGGTATCGTCCCAAGGTCTCCGGATATTTTTCTTTTTCTTGGATTTTTATCCTTGGAGCCTGGTGGTCTGCCTCTTTTCTGTTGAGGTGCAGCCACTTCTGCTGCAGGTGGATTGCATCCATCCTTCGGGATGTCAATCCTAGCTGGAGTATTCGCAGCAGGGATGTGTGATCTGACAATCTTCTGGTTGTCAGTGAACGAGTCCGGTAATCTATGGACTGTGTCCTGGATGTGTAAGATCTTCCGGATCTCATCATCACATTGTCTTGTTACCGGATCGTAGTGGGTCAAGCTTTTTGTATCCCACGTCAACATTTTCTTTGCACTAGACTTTTCGATGTCTAGGCCCATTTTGGGGAAATACGTCTCATCAAAATTACAGTCTTCAAGGCGTGCCTTGAAGGCGTCCCCCGTTTGGGGTTCTAGGTATCTTATAATGGAGGGTGAGTCAAACCCTACGTAGATACCTAGGCGACGTTGAGGGCCCATCTTGGTCCTCTGTGGTGGTGCAATGGGGATATAAACTGCGCAGCCGAAGATTCTCAAGTGAGAGATGTTCGGCGGCGTTCCATATGCGAGTTGCATTGGAGATAGACTCTGACCTCATGAGGGTCTAATTTTTATTAGTGATGCAGCATGCAAAATTGCATGTCCCCATGCATCCACCGGCAACTGGGATTTCATCAGCAATGGTCGTGCGATCCATTGGAGTCTTTTAATTAGAGACTCAGCTAACCCATTTTGGGTGTGAACATGTGGCACCAGATGTTCAATTTCTATTCCCGTTTCCTGGCAATATTCTTGGAATGACTGAGAGGTAAATTCCCCCGCATTATCCAGACGTATTTTCTTTATTTGGTTGTCTGGGAAATGCGCCCGCAACTTTATTATTTGTGCCAAAAGCTTTGGAAAATCTAAGTTGCGGGTTGAAAGTAGACACACATACGAGTATTTCGAAGATGCATCAATCAGTACCATAAAGTACCGAAAAGGCCCGCTAGGGGGGTGGATAGGTCCACATATGTCTCCGTGTATTCTTTCAAGGAAGCTAGGAGACTCAATATCCACTTTAAGTGGTGATGGCCTTGTTATTAATTTACCCTTAAAGCAGGGTACACAAGGGAATTCTCCCTTCTGAAGAATCTTCTGGTTCTTCAGGTTATGCCCATGGGATTGTGCTAGGATGCAGTGCATCATCACAGATCCGAGGTGGCCAAGTCTATCGTGCCAAAGTAAGAATTTGGCCGATGTCGGGCACTTCAGGTGCTCCGTCAGGTTTGCTTCCTCTCTCCGAATTTTTGTATGGTAGAGGCCCGATGAGAGGCTCTCAAAACGTTCAAGAATGGTTTTAACTCCATTTTCTTGAGACGTTACATACAGTAATTCGTTTTCTTTGACATTTGCTGTTTCCAAGTGGAATCCGTTAAAACGGATATCTTTGAAACTTAGTAAGTTTCTCTTGGAATTCGGAGAGTAAAGTGCATCTTTTATTTTTATTTCTGTTCTATTGGGGAGCAACAAGGTTGCATTCCCAGAACCTTCAATTATGTCCGATGGCCCTGAAATTGTGTTTACAGGGCTCTTATACGGGATAATGCTATGAAAATAGCATTTGTGTTGAAGGATCGTATGTGTTGACGCGCTGTCTACTAAGCAGTCATGAGAGCATTCCATCTAAAAATGAGTAAACATTTGCATTCAGAAAAGCTAAATTTTGTTCAGCAGATTTGAAGATACATAAAAGCTCTCATGAAATAAAAATGTTCATACAATAGAAATGCTAAGATAAATGATAACAGGCTAATCAAGCAGATTATCTGACTCGAAGTCTTTTGCTGTAAATTTGACTGCATTATTCGCAGCCACCAGGTTTGATTCAGCATTCTTTTTCTTGCTTTGTTTATAAAGCTCCTGGAGATGCACTGGGGTCCTGCACACTCTAGACCAGTGGCCTGTCATGCCACAGCTGTGGCACTGGTCTTCCCAGTCCCTCTTGGGTGGGGGTGCATTGTTTTTCTTGTTATCATTCCTGCGCCAGGTGAACTTGCGCTTCCCTTCATTCTTGCGCTGCTGTGGTGGGCCCTTGGCTCTTTTCTGTTGCCCCCCTTTCTGTGGTCTTTCTTTTCTTTTATTGTCCCTCTTCTTTTTGAAGGAAGAGGTATGGTGAGCTTCTGGTAGGGGGACAGTGCCGAGAGGGCGCATATTGTGAGTGGCGAGAAGAAGCTCTCTGTTTTGCTCGGCCATGAGAAGACATGACAGCAGCTCTAAATACTTGGTGAACTTACGTTCACGGTATTGCTGCATAAGTATCGCATCCTTTTCATGGAAAGACGTATATGTCTTTTCCAGCATGCGATCTTCTGAGGCTTTTTCACCACACAACTTCAGGGGTGAGGTGATGCTAAAAAGTGCTGAGTTGTACTCAGCAATGGACTTAAAGTCCTGCAGTCTCAGGTTCTCCCACTCATATCTCGCCCTTGGGAGTATAACATCTCTCTGATGTTTATACCTGTCCTCAAGGGCGGTCCATAGCTCAAGTGGATCTTCGACCGTAAGGTACTCAGCCTTTAAGGTCTTGTCCACATGGCGGCAAATATAGATGATGGCTTGCGCCTTCTCTATATCGCTAACATTTTCTTTTTCAGTCACAGCAGTGATGAGGGACTTGGCCCGCAGGTGAAACTTAACATCTAGCTGCCAGCTTAGATAGTTTCTGCCTGATGCATCCAGCACTTCAAAGTCAACGCTTGCAATTTTAGCCATTTATCTAGCAGAGCACAAACATGCATGAATTAATAATCAACCAGAAAAACATTTTCATGCGGAAGCAATATTTAATGAAAAGCTAAATGTGTGGATCGGCCAGTCCCACAAGAAAGAGTCCAAAAGTCCACAGTCCAAATTATACAAATTTGCAGCTTGAATTAAAATGAAAATACAACTTTGGAAACCCCGTGGGTCCCATTTAATATCTTCGTCTTCAAGCGTAGCTTCCGACTCCATGGAAGTAGGTCTTCTTTCTTTGACATTTACATAAATTCCACACTACAATTTCTCTCAAAAATAAAAGAAAACTGCGGGAAAAAAAAGCTGTAGGACTAAACGGCCGATCCAAAAACCACATTTAGCAATTCATGCAAGTATATTGTGCTCATCAACATTTTCATCCACAGACATCACAGGCAGTTTATTCATATGAGGATAAATCAATATTTAATCACTTAATAATTATTGGACCACTAGGCAACGTCATACACTGTTAGGTTAGGTAACTAACGGCAGAGCGGTCGCAGGATCTTCCTAATTATTAAGTTTTTAAATAAAATGTACAACCACGCAAATAATATCCACATAATTTTGCCAGAGATGTAAAGCATGTAAAAGAGATTACGATGCATAGGTTGTAAAGTAAATGGTTTAATCAATCAAAGTGATTAAGAGCCAAAATTAACATTTTCTTTGTCAGAGGGAAAAGTCTCCCTCGTCGTCCCAAAAAGTCCCCCAACAAATCCCCAAAACGCCCTTGTCTGCCCGATATTTTCCCCGTAATTTACCGTGATTTTTCACGAATATTTTGCCTTTGAATCCCCATTAATATTTTAGGCTAGTAGGTTGCCTTTTTGAGGCACATTCATAGCCCTATTGCCTCCCCCCAATTTTTTTTTGATGAAAATCTGTGGGCCTGAAGCCCACAGATCTGCTGTGGCCTTCAGGCCCACAGATCTGGCTTTTTTTGGGAAATCTGTGGGCCTGAAGCCCACAGATCTGCTGTGGGCTTCAGGCCCACAGATCTGAAATTTTTTTTTGTGTGTTGAATTCTGTGGGCCTGAAGCCCACAGATCTGCTGTGGGCTTCAGGCCCACAGCTCAGGCACAGTTTTTTTTGTTTTTGTTTGTGCGGTTTAGGGTTACGGGGGGGGGGGGGGGGGGGGGGGGGCGCCGCCGCCGCCGCCCCCCCGCAGAGGGGGGCATGGCCAGGGGGCCGCCGCCCCCTGTTGCGGGGGGGGGGACGGCGGGGGTCGTCGCCCCCCGCAGAGGGGGCGTGGCCAGGGGGCCGCCACCCCCCGCTGCGGGGGGGGGGGGGGGGGGGGGACGGCGGGGGCCGTCGCCCCCCGCAGAGGGGGGCGTGGCCAGGGGGGCTGCCGCCCCCGCTGCGGGGGGGGGGGGGGGGACGGCGGGGGCCGTCGCCCCCCGCAGAGGGGGGCGTGGCCAGGGGGGCCGCCGCCCCCCGCTGCGGGGGGGGGGGACGGCGGGCACGGGAGGGGGCCGCCGCCCCCCCTGCAGGGGGGGACGGCGGGGGCCGCCCCCCTGCAGGGGGGGGGGGGGGTGCGGCGGCTGCTGCCCCCTTATGGGGGGGTGGCGTGGCCGGGGGGGGGGGGGGGGGGGGGTGGCGAGGCCGCCGGCGGGGTTTGATTTAGGGTTTGACAAAATCCAAAAAACCCTTAAAAAAATTTGATTTTTGGGAAGAAAAATCCGTCGTTTTCAAGGCGACGATGAATCCCCATGACGATCTTGTGAGATCTAGGGGAGGGGTAATCATACGTATGATTAAAAACTTTGTTTTTAGAGTTTTTACCTCTATATCCGTCCTCCGGATATAGCGACGGTTGCTCGAAGCCCTACGCGGATGACGACCCTTGATGGAGGAAGCCTTGCACCGCGCTCGTGGATCTACCGTCTCGCCTTCGCATTCGCCTTCGCAACAAACGGAAAAATTTGTGGAAAAAAATTTTAGAGACTCGTGCTGATAACGTGTTATGAATCAAGTGCTGAGGGGAGAGCCCTCAGGTCTATATTTATAGCCAAAGGGGAGAATACAAGTGGGCTTATACAGATATGGGCCCAACCACTTGGGTTGGCCCAATAACTCATCAACCCAGTAAATACCCATTCACAACATATTTAAAAATCTCATCCCACCAAAAAAGGCTAAAAGCCTTTCACTTGTTTTGACTTGGTCTCATTCTTTGAATATTTGCGTGTTTGCCATTCCTGAAAAAACTTAACGCACACGTTAAATAGTTCACACATGTTTATCGTCATCAAACTAGAAGTCCTAAATCGTTGCAACCAACAGGTTTCACATACCACTTTTACACATGAGTCTCTCTAGATGATAACATAATATGGCCTTCGTGAATGGATCTGCTAAAATTTTCTACATCAGAGACACACATGAGTTTTATATCCTTCTCGGTTCTATATCACACATGCTGTGATATCAACGAAAAATATCTTTGCAGCCTCAGTTCCCTGACCAAATCTCTAGTCCTTCGCAAGAACTTGAGAATTGTCTTAACCGCTTCCAGCATCCTTCTCCAAAGTCAGAATGTTATCGACTTACTGCAAGGGTATAAAAGTGACATATGGTCTTATACGTATCACAGTATACATGATAGATCCAATTATCGAAGCACATATGATCATTATCATAATCTCTCTCCAAGTCAGTCATTGAAGACATCTTTTTAAAAGAGTTATACCATGATGGTGGGTATAAAACCTCCTTACCAAGCTAAACCATTTTAGCATGGTGCCAATGTACTTGGACTTGGAGAGACTTTGCATCCTATCAAATCTATCTCTATAGATTTATTTTACACGGGGTGCAAAGAATGCTTCTCCCATGTCTTTTATGGAAAATTTATTTGACAACCATCCTTTTGATAGAGTTTAACATCTCAATTTTGTTCGTCATCAAAAGTCATGTCATCCACGTACAATATGCGGGTGACTTAAGATTTACTACTGGTTTTATGCAATCTACACGCTTTCCTTTCGCTCCTACTGACCTCGAGACCATCTAGCTGAGTCAGGTAATATTTACATCCTTCTGCCAGATTTCGTCGTCAAGAATAGACTTGTGCATGGCTACTGGTGAGAACGTTTCACAACCATCCTAGCTTTGCATGTTTCTGTCCTTTCCATCTACACCGATCTTTCGCCTTGAAGATCCATGTCACGACCCGCTTCCCTAAAATGGAGGCGAGGCATGACGAGGCCCGCTCAGGCATGGAGCTGTGAGGCTCCAGCCTGTAAAGCGTCTGGAACAACCATGTAAGGTCCCTGTAATGCGAAACGGAACAAAGATAACAATAATAGAAAGAGACAAATAATAATAAATTATAAATCTCCAAGTCCAGATAATATTTCAACAACCAGAAAAGCCACCAGGCTAACAAAAGAGTCCAAAAGAAAGGCCCATCATGGCCAACAAAGAAGCAACTAACAAAAAGGTGCTACTCACCGACAAGTAACAACAACAACAACTAACAAAGAACGGCGGGGAGGACTAAGATTGGTCACCGGTGTCCTCGTACTCCCCGTCAGCAACGGAATCGGGTACGAACTCCACAAACTCGTCGTCCCCAGTTACGATCTCTGGCTCAGCAACTAACATGCGACACCCAAAGAGAAGGGGCACATGTCAGCAAAGTCTACAAGACTTTGTGCAAGGAAACAAAAAGGAAGGTAAAAGCAACCTAGCAATTCTAGCATGATGCGATGACATGGCAGTTAAAGTAAGAGTACAACAAGTAAAGTAAAGAAAGGTACAAGCATGGCATGGCATGGATGTCAAGTTTGCAAGGAACATTCACAAGGACAAGTACAAGTATAGTAAGCACGTCGTGCACAGAGATTCCGTCCTTTGGCTAGAGATGTTGTACGGGCCAACTCTTACGCTCAAGTGACCGTTTATCCCCACCCCTCCACGTGTATCGGGCATTGGTTATCAACCAACACATGTGGCCCGCTTCTGGGTCACGAGCCAGGAAGTGTTTTAACAAGTATGGCGTAGGGCTATGCCCGCATAGCAGGTGCCTAGCCAGAAACACGGATTGTACAAGTATTTGGTACCGTGTGCTACGATGCAACATACAAATCAAATGGCATGTAAGAATGCAAATGCATGGAAGATATTCAATTAAAAATGCGTACCGTTAAAGAAAGTAAACGTGACAGGCAAGTGCATGACATGACATGACAAAAGGCAGTTCTAGCTTCGTTGTCAAGCTAGAACTTGAAATTGCGCCTAGACCGCTTTCATTTCACGGTCTAGTCTCTTTCACGCTGAAGCAAGGAAATGGCCTAAGGCATGGCCTAAAACAAGGTTGGCAAGTTTCACTTGCCTGGTACCGAGGTTGATGGTCGACGAGAGTTCGTCTCAAAATCGCTACTCTACGGGGAAATGGGTTCGCTGTTATGGCAAAACAGAAAATTAGAATTGTATGATCTATTCCGGAATTGTATTGGAATCCTACAACGTCTAATAATCCATTTTTATTAGGTTTTCTAAATTACGGTGTGGGTTACAAGTTGATTAAGGACATGTTACTAACCGTATACGAAGCGGAAGAACGACGATCAAGACGCCTACGAATCTGCAGGTAGGAGAAGATCTCGTCGTATCCGGATTGCCGTCGCCAAATCGGATCTAGCACGGCAACGGAGGAAGCGATACCGGGAACTACGGTTGAAAAGAACTCCTCGCGGCTGAGATACAACAGATCTGGAGATGGGAGAATGAATGGGAAAAACTGGAGCAAAAGAGAATTTGGGGTGTTTTGGGGTCGGTCGGCGGCTCGCGGGGCGGTGCCGGCGCAATGGGGGTGAGAGGGAGCACGGGAGGATGAGGAAGGGTAGGAGGAAGGTTGGGGGATGATTGGGGAAGAAGATCGGCTAAGAAGATTGAAGAAAGAAAAGAAAATGTATAGGGGTTAAATAGAAAGATAAGCGGCGGCAACGACTTAACCTAGGGTTTCTGGGCATATTAGTCGGTCAGTGAAGAGTGGTCGACCGACTGGTTTGGGAACTAGTCGGTCGGTCGTCCAACTGAGACCGACTAAAGGGTAAACAGTGAACATGGTCAACACAGGGTAGACAGATTTAGTCGGTCTGTGAAGGCTCGTCAACCGACTAGTTTGGAAACTAGTCGGTCGGTGAATGTTCATTGTGTTGGATCTAGATCCTAGCCTAGAGGGGGGGGGGGGGTGAATAGGCTAATAAAAAATAATTCGTGTAGCCTACGAATAAGCACACGCAGTTATAGCACAACCAGAGTAAATAAAATGCAGACACAGAGTACACATCAGATTTACCCTGGTTCGGTCGTCCCAACGACCTACTCCAGCCCCCAAAGCAGAACTAGTATTGAATAGCGCAATAGGTACAAAACCACAAGTTAGAGCATGCTCAGAGCACCCTCTACGTCTCTACACTCTCTAGGCGCTCAGTACCCCACACACACTATGTTTTCTCTCACTATCAATCCTAGTAATGCTTTCTATCAGCTAGTCCCAAACTAGCTGGGTCCCACTTGTCTAGTCCCAACTAGACAAGTCCCAAAATAGTCACCAAAAACAGGTAAAGTTTCCCCTACGAAGATCTATGACAACAACTACACAAAATAATAAAGAACAGAGTTTAGGAATCTTAGTTTGTGTAGCGGTGATGTCCTCGTCAATAAGAACGGGTCAGATCTCGTCTGACGTAGATGTAGATGTCTCCTCAAGAGTTCGGCTCCTTCAAGCTTTGTGCAAGTGCTCCTCTTCAACTAATTCCTTTGAATGGCCGGCCTGGGAATTGGCTGTCTCTTGGTCCGTTTGCTTCAAAAGGTTTCAGTTGCTTAAGGATTGCTCTAATGCTTGAAGGTTGATTGCCCAAGGAATCTGTAAAAAACAAATCAGAGAATTAAAAGCTTTAATCAACTTAGTATTAAAAACGAAGACAAAGTATTAGAATATCCCCTGAGAATTTCGGCATGGACTAAAACTTAGCCTGTGAAGTTCGGCCGGTCTCTTCAAAATTCCGTCCACATGGGTTTGATAAGCTAAGCCTGTTTTCCTTGCCCCTTGCGTGACTTTGTGAAGAGGAGTAATAATTTTCAGCAACTTCACAGAACTTCCCAATATGAGAAGCTTGCATGAGAGTACTACAGACTCCCTTGTCTTCTTAATTCCCTTAAAAATGCTCCCTTTTGTTTTTTTTCGATTTGATGATGGCTCTGCACACACAAAAAGCATTCAATTACTTTAATAAAAAAGACAGCACTTACCTTTTATTCAATGTTGCTTCTGGCTTTTGACGTACGGCGCTCGGAAATTTTTTTTGTTGCCCTCAAAAAGAATGCAGACAACAAAAAAGATCACCAAGATAGGTCTGTGAAATTTTCACACCAAAAAAAAAAATTTAACACAGCATGCTCTTAAGCCGGCGGCTGACATTGAAATGCCCATGGGGATTTTTCGTTGGCCCCGTGAGGAATAATTCGGCCGGCCACTCAAAATTTTGGCACTTGTTTTATTGGCTCTTGATGATGATTGGCTTGTTTTTTTGAATATAAATTATGATGTGCACTATCTGTTTTATTATGAACGAAGTGGCCTTGGGAATAAAAAGTGCACCCTCGAAAAATTGTGCCCATGTGAAAAAGCTTAGAAATCATTGAATAAAAAAGAATTTGTGCCCACATGAATATGAAGGAGAGAGAGATTAAAATTCGGCCAGGGACTTTGAGATTTTCTCCACGCAAAAATGATGATGGCTTAGAGATTTTCAAAGAAAAAAAAATTGAGCCCTCTTGATTTAGTGCGGCTGCACAAAAAAAGGAGAAAAAATGTCGGCCAATTTTTGTTGGGTCTCTCCATTTTTTTGGTCACGGCCTCTCTCCTTCTTTCAAAAATTTTCTTCTCCTATCCCTTAATGTATTTTTGGCTGCTCTCTCCTATTCTTATTGCCGCATGATGTTGGGTTTAAATAGGGGAGACTAGGGTTTTGAATATTTGGCAAGGGATATGATATTTGAATATGATATGAATTGGGAGAACAAATTTTGGCTCAATCTCTAATTGATTTGATTCAATCCCAATAGATATGAATTGGCTCCATCTCATCCCATATTGGACCAAGTCCAATCGCTTTGTGTATAGCAATTCCTCCACTGGTTGACTAAGTCATCACTTTGAGAATTCACCGCTTTGCCATTCCTGAAACACACTTAGCACACACGTTAAATAGTTCGCACACGTTTGTCATCATCAAACTAAAGTTCCTAGATCGTTGCGTCCAACAATCTCCCCCTTTTGGTGATGACAAACCAATGAAAGATTTGTACATTGAATATGAGTGTGTGAAGTGTGTTGAAAGGTGTAATGCTATATGATATATGGATGAGTCAATCAAGCATTACAAAGCATGCATAACAAATAGTAAATATAAAAGCATGCTCCCCCTTTTCTCAAGCTCCCCCTCTTTATGTATTTTTCAAGCTCCCCCTTCAACGTATAATACCGACACACCAACGTATACAAGCATGCTCCCCCTTTTCTCAAGCTCCCCCTCTTTATGTATTTTTCAAGCTCCCCCTTCAACGTATAATACCGACACACCAACGTATAATACCGACACACCAAATCTTTCTTTTTCTTTCTCCCCCTTTGTTATCATCAAAAGTGGGCTAATGAAGTCCCCAAAAATATTCCATGCAAAAATAAACCATTATTAAATGTAGCGTGCAATTTGCATGAGTTTTCCAAAGAATAGACCATTCAAGCTCATAGAATTTCATAACAAGACTTCTCCACCTTTGTGTAAGTGTAGTGATATAGACAATAAAGTACAAGAGGATATTCAATTTCAGAAAAATCAACCACATCAATCCACATTTTCCAATTTTCATGAATATCACTAGGATTGTTTTTTCCCACCTCATCAAAGACAAGTTCAAGTTACCGAACCCCGAAACATGGCCGAAAAGGACTTTTAAATGCGGGGTGGCATTGCTTGATGAGTTATATACACCAACGCTAATGATTACCCATTTAGCACAAGTTGGATACTCGTGGGTTGTGTATTAGCCATGAAGTGTATCCATTTTTCATACGGAGCAATTTTCATATATTTTTTCATTTGCAATTTTTTTGCTTAATTTTAATTCATGGCTAAACACTTCATATCCCTTAGAAAATTTTAGAAATTAATCATTCCTACATTCACTTTCCATTATTCTTCAAAAGAATCTCCAAAAGTACTAAAAAGTCAAATATCGTGAAAGTGCAAATGTAGGTATAGAAGTCATGTTTAAAACTTATGAGACATGTCATGGCTACTAAAAAGAATAACATCATGTTCATGTAGCTACAACAATAATGAATTGACTTCTACAAGGGATAGATTGATCATTCATTCAATACCACTTAAGAGATTCATAAGAGGATAATCAATAAGCACAATTTTTTTTTGATTTTTGATTTTTGATTTTGTTTTTGTTTTCAGAAATAAAAAAATTTAAAAAAATCATGCATGCAAGCACACAAACAAATCTATGAAGGTATGCAATGAAATGCAATGAGAGATAAAAATTATACATTCTCGTCGCTTTTTGACGAAGGAGCTAAAAGAATGAGACATTGAATTTAACGCTCCTCGCCAAAACTCCATCACACCTACATGAAAGGTGTTAAGTGTGACCTTGGAATCCAACAAGGTCCACTAGTGTTAGCCAATATTGTTTTAGGAACCCACACTTGTTTAAACTTGATATTAGTGTTCCTAAATTTGCAATAATATGAAGTGTGGCCTACACTATCACAAGTAAAGCACTTTGCATATAAGTTCTTTGCAATAGAAGGTGCATTGTGGAATTTCTTGAATTTTGACTTTTCAACATTTTTAAAACCGAATCCAAGTCCTCTTCTATTATTGCCATATAATTGATTCTCTAAAATAGTGTCCACCGATTGTTTTCCTATAGAAAATTTCTTAATGGCCAATTCAAAATTAGAGACTTTGGATTTTTAACAATTTGTTTTCTTCCACAAGCAATGTGCATTTACTTATAAAAGCTCTCTTGTTTTCCTCTTCCTTCTTTTCAAATTCAATTATTTTCCTTTTAAAATCATTATCCAAGATGCAAAATTTATCATTAAGCTCTCTAATCACATAGTCTTTTTCAGTTTCGAGCTTAATCAAATCAAGTTTAAGCATGCTAATATTATTCATCAAGGAAGGACAAGAGAGGCAAGGTGCTTTATCATTAAAACTGGACTCTTCCTTTTTCAAAGTGTCAATAGTAGAGTCACGAGCAACAATATCAATTTTGAGTTTTTCAATCTCTTTAGACATTTCATATTCAGATTGTTGCATTTCAAAGTTCTCATTTTGATAATCATCTATAGTGGATTCAAGCTCTACTATTTTATCTTGCATTTCTTTACAAAGAGTACGGAGTTCAGTTTTACTACCAGAAATTACCTCATCGTGTACTCCCATCAATGCCATGCATGAGTGGGCTTCGTGTTCCTCCTCCTCACTCTCAGCTTCGCTATCCATATCCCAAGTTAGCACCTTGGATTTTCCCTTTTCTTTAGCTACCTGAGCTGTCTCATGTGGGCAATCCCTCATTCGATGTCCTCTTTTCTTGCATTTAAAACAAGTCATTCTATTAGTAGCATTCTGATCATAAGTTTGCTTAGAAGACTGAAAAAAGTTAGAGCGATTAAACCTGGGTGCCATTTCTGTTCTTCCTTGCTTGGTCTGGACATACTTTCTGAAGTTTCTGACCATTAGCGCTATGTCATCATCATCATCTTCACTTTCGTCAGCTTTCAGAGCAAGTGGCTTGGTAGCTTTCTCCTTCTCCTCAGGTTTCTCCCTTTTATCTGCGTTTTGCAATTCAAGCTCGTGGGACATTAGATTACCTATCAAGTCCTCCACCCTCATCTGCGATAGATCCTTCGCTTCTTGGATGGCAGTAACTTTAGGCCTGAAAGATCTTGGCAGTGCTCTTAATATCTTTCTCACCTGCTCAAGGCTAGAATATGGCTTACCGAGTGAACTAGACTTGTAGACAATGTTGGTGAACCTCGCAAACATTTCTGATATGGTCTCTGACGGTAGCATGCGAAATCCCTCGTATTCCGTGCTCAGAAGTGCAAGTCTAGACTCCTTCACCTGTGACGTTCCCTCGTGCGTCACCTCCAAAGTATGCCATATTTCCTGCTCAGTTAAACAATGTGAGATGTGATTGAATTCAGATTTATCTAATGCACAAATGAGAGCATTCATAGCTTTAGCATTAAGAGAATAAAGCTTCCAATCATTATCATCCCATTTATCATCAGGTTTAAGCATCTCAGTGTTTTCAATTTTAATAACAGGTGATTTATAGCCTTTTTCAACAATTTACCAAGCTTTATAATCAATAGAAATCAAGTAGATTCTCATACGATTTTTCCAATAAGCATAGTCTACTCCATTAAATCTAGGTGGTTGGGAAATAGACTGACCCTCAGCAAAAGCACTAGCAATGTGGTCCATGGTAAAACTAGGCTAGATCTACTAAACTGGCTCTGATACCACTTGTTGGATCTGGATCCTAGCCTAGAGGGGGGGTGAATAGGCTAATAAAAAATAATTCGTGCAGCCCACGAATAAGCACACACAGTTATAGCACAGCCAGAGTAAATAAAATGCAGACACAGAGTACACAACAGATTTACACTGGGTCGGTCGTCCCAACGACCTACTCCAGCCCCCAAAGCAGAACTAGTATTGAATAGCGCAATAGGTACAAAACCACAAGTTAGAGCACGCTCAGAGCACCCTCTACGTCTCTACACTCGCCAGGCTCTCAGTACCCCACACACTGTGTTTTCTCTCACTACCAATCCTAGTAATGCTTTCTACCAGCTAGTCCCAAACTAGCTGGGTCCCACTTGTCTAGTCCCAACTAGACAAGTCCCAAAATAGTCACCAAAAATAGGTAAAGTTTCCCCTACGAAGATCTATCACAACAACTACACAAAATAATAAAGAACAGAGTTTAGGAATCTTAGTTTGTGTAGCGGTGATGTCCTCGTCAATAAGAACGGGTCAGATCTCGTCTGACGTAGATGTAGATGTCTCCTCAAGAGTTCGGCTCCTTCAAGCTTTGTGCAAGTGCTCCTCTTCAACTAATTCCTTTGAATGGCCGGCCTGGGAATTGGCTGTCTCTTGGTCCGTTTGCTTCAAAAGGTTTCAGTTGCTTAAGGATTGCTCTAATGCTTGAAGGTTGATTGCCCAAGGAATCTGTAAAAAACAAATCAGAGAATTAAAAGCTTTAATCAACTTAGTATTAAAAACGAAGACAAAGTATTAGAATATCCCCTGAGAATTTCGGCATGGACTAAAACTTAGCCTGTGAAGTTCGGCCGGTCTCTTCAAAATTCCGTCCACATGGGTTTGATAAGCTAAGCCTGTTTTCCTTGCCCCTTGCGTGACTTTGTGAAGAGGAGTAATAATTTTCAGCAACTTCACAGAACTTCCCAATATGAGAAGCTTGCATGAGAGTACTACAGACTCCCTTGTCTTCTTAATTCCCTTAAAAATGCTCCCTTTTGTTTTTTTTCGATTTGATGATGGCTCTGCACACACAAAAAGCATTCAATTACTTTAATAAAAAAGACAGCACTTACCTTTTATTCAATGTTGCTTCTGGCTTTTGACGTACGGCGCTCGGAAATTTTTTTTGTTGCCCTCAAAAAGAATGCAGACAACAAAAAAGATCACCAAGATAGGTCTGTGAAATTTTCACACCAAAAAAAAATTTAACACAGCATGCTCTTAAGCCGGCGGCTGACATTGAAATGCCCATGGGGATTTTTCGTTGGCCCCGTGAGGAATAATTCGGCCGGCCACTCAAAATTTTGGCACTTGTTTTATTGGCTCTTGATGATGATTGGCTTGTTTTTTTGAATATAAATTATGATGTGCACTATCTGTTTGATTATGAACGAAGTGGCCTTGAGAATAAAAAGTGCACACTCAAAAAATTGTGCCCATGTGAAAAAGCTTAGAAATCATTGAATAAAAAAGAATTTGTGCCCACATGAATATGAAGGAGAGAGAGATTAAAATTCAGCCAGGGACTTTGAGATTTTCTCCACGCAAAAATGATGATGGCTTAGAGATTTTCAAAGAAAAAAAAATTGAGCCCTCTTGATTTAGTGCGGCTGCACAAAAAAAGGAGAAAAAAATGTCGGCCAATTTTTGTTGGGTCTCTCCATTTTTTTGGTCACGGCCTCTCTCCTTCTTTCAAAAATTTTCTTCTCCTATCCCTTAATGTATTTTCGGCTGCTCTCTCCTATTCTTATTGCCGCATGATGTTGGGTTTAAATAGGGGAGACTAGGGTTTTGAATATTTGGTAAGGGATATGATATTTGAATATGATATGAATTGGGAGAACAAATTTTGGCTCAATCTCTAATTGATTTGATTCAATCCAAATAGATATGAATTGGCTCCATCTCATCCCATATTGGACCAAGTCCAATCGCTTTGTGTATAGCAATTCCTCCATCGGTTGACTAAGTCATCACTTTGAGAATTCACTGCTTTGCTGTAACGACTGCTTTTCATGTATCTGGATTTATTATAATATAATATATGTTTTGGTGGATTTTCTCCTCATGTGTGGTTTTCGTCTCCGTAGCTTTCATTTTCGATCGATTCGTCGTATTTTCTCGTTTCTTCCTTAGGATTGTCGATTTCGAAGTATGTCATTCATGACGGGCTTCATAACGGTCGTATCTTACTGTTAGATCAAGCCTAGGAGTCTTAGGAATCGATCCCGGGGCTCCGCGCTTCGTATCGGAACTTTTGGTGCACGTTAGCCGGTATGAGAAGGGGCACCGACCGACTAGATGACGATCCAGTCGGTCGGCAATCCTTCTTGGACCGACTAGTTGGCTTTCTAAATTATTCAGGAGTTACTGTTTATCGTTAGTCGGTCTAAGAACGTTGGTTGACCGACTAGGTTGCAAACTAGTCGGTCAGCAATGCTTCTTTAACCGACTTACACATCATCTAAATTTTAGTATCTGTACTGTTCATTCTTAGTCGGTCTAAGTTCATCTTTCGACCGACTAGTTGTTAAACTAGTCGGTCAGTATTTGTTCATGGACCGACTAAATCTAAATCCTATTTTTGTTCAGGAGTTACTGTTTACACTTAGTCGGTCTGCGTTGGTCGACCGACCGACTAGTTGCCAAACTAGTCTGTCAGTGGTTGCTCTTTGACCGACTAATCTGTGTTAAAACCCTAATTTCTGGGCAGCTGCCAGCCCAACCTATTTATACCCCTCCTAAACGTTTTCTTCTTCCTCCACTCGACCAAAAACCCTAGTTTCTCCCCCATTGAGCCCCCTTCTTCCCCAAACCCTTATTCCTTCATTCCAAGCCCTAAATCCATCATCCAAACCATCCATCAACTCATTCTACCTCTCATCTTCCCCAAAATCTCACCAAATCCCCAAAATCCCCCAAAAACCCTAACTCTCCAAACTTCTCCATTTGTTTCCAGAACTGGTCCTAGGGTTCTCCGGAGTGTTTCTTCCGCCTCCTCTCGGTAAGAAATCGACCTCGTGATGTTTCCTTAACCTATTTGTATTTTTAAGAAACCCTAATGAATGAATGTTGTTTTGATGTTTGTTTCCCCATAACAGCGACTTCCCCCGTAGATTAGCATCCGCGAGACGAACCTTCGTGATCGTCATCCCTGGTGCTAGGCAAGTGAAACTTGCCACTTAGGGTTAGGGCCATGTTTTAGGCCATCTTGCTTGTTGTAGGCGTAAAAGAGGCTAGGCGACGAAATGATACTTGCCTAGGCGCAAATTGGGGAACTAGCTTGACAAAGAAGCTAGTTCCGACATATATCATGTTGCACAATTACCATGTCATGTTTAAATTCCATTAACGGTACGCGAATTAATTGTCATGTCATTGCATTCCTTAAGTGATCCCGTGATTGCGTAGCATCGCTACAATACTTGTATTCCTGGCTCGTGACCAGAAGCGAGCATAATGAGTTGCTAACCCCAACGCTCGATATTGAATCGTGAACTAAGAAACAAGCTCCTGTGCAGGGCAACCCTGGCTCACTTACTGGGCTCATGTACAGGGACCCTGGCTTGTTTACGTGTGGGATGGGGTAAGGGTTAAGCGTCCATTCAACTGGGAGTCTGCCCGATCAGCAACTGCAGTTGTAAGGCGTAAACTCTGGTGTGGGGTAGTGTTTAGTGCCGATCGGTGTGAATGATGTACCATTCAGCTGAAGGGCGTAAACATCTACAAACAACGTGAAACGTGAATAGTGAATTGATTGAGATTGTTAGTAGCTTGGCTACTCTTGTCTTATCCCGATACTTGCTCTCTTGTACTTACTATTCACCATGTCTTAAATTGTGCACTCATGTTATAACTGCCATGTCATGCATACTAAAACTGCTAGGTTGCTAGTTGCCTTACTTTCAGTTTCCTTGCCCAAGTCTTTTAGACTTGCTGACATGTGCCCCTTTACTCTTTTGGGTGACACATGTTAGATCCTGAGCCTGGGTACCTTGTTGAGGACGAGGTGTTTGCTGACGCCAAGCCCGAGCTTGCGGTTGATGGGGAGTACGTGGACACTGGGGACCAGTCCTAGTGTCTTCGTTGTGTTTTACTTTTGTTTTGACAGTTGTTTTGTTATTGGTGCGTAGCACCTATACTTTGTTATGTCGTTGCTTTTATTGGCCTTGTTCTGGGCCTTTAGACTCTTTCTTTTAGCCTGGTAGCTTTTCTGGATGTTGGACTTATTTTCATGTTGGACAATTTATGAGATGTGAGATTTTGTTTCAGTCTCTCCTTGTGTTATTATTGTTGTTCCGTTGTGGTTACAGGGACCTGCTTACGTATTATTGACGCTTATCGGGTTTGGGGCTTCACAGCTCCACTCTCGTGCGGACCTTTTCACGTCTCGCCTCCATTTTAGGGAAGCGGGTCGTGACATTTGCCATTCCTGAAACACACTTAGCACACACGTTAAATAGTTCGCACACGTTTGTCATCATCAAACTAAAGTTCCTAGATCGTTGCGTCCAACACATTGACCGACTAAGGGATGAATATGATAGACAAATAAGCACTGAGTGTTAGTCGGTCTGAGAAGAAACTCTAACCGTCTAGTTTCTCAACTAGTCGATCGATAGTCGTTCTTTGATCGACTAACCGTAAACAGTAACTCGGCTGTCAAAAAGATCTCAGAATTAGTCGGTCTGAGAACAAGTTCTAACTGACTAGTTTGGGAACTAGTCGGTCGATGGATGTGCTTAGACCGACTAAGTGTAAATAGTAACTCAGCTGAAATAATTAAGATGAACTAGTCGGTTCCTAAAGAGTTGCCGACCGACTAGATTGCAATCTAGTCGGTTGGTTCTCCTTCTTGAACAAACTAAAATGCACGAAAAGTGTCGAATTGAAGCGCGAAGCTTCGGGAAGGTTCCTATGGCTTCTAAGATCAACCTAGCTCTAAGATATGGACGCTATGAAGCTCATCGAAGGAGAAGATCGGAAGAACTGAAAGTAACGTCCAACAGGGGAAAACGCACAAAGGAGAGAACAACCATAATATATATAATAGCCAAAACATAGATAAAAACCAGTCGTTACATCCTACACACCTTAAGAAAAAGCACGTGTCAGGGAACAAAAGTGGGTATCGCTCTCTCATCTCATCTTTGCTCTCCCAAGTAGACTCCCCTGGCGAGCCGTGTCGCCACAACACCCTAACAAGATCAGCTGTCTTGTTCCGGAGTGACTTCTGACGCCTGTCCAAAATCTGCACTGGCTGCTGGTCATACATCAGATCGGGGCGAACGATGATCTCCGAGAAATCCACAGCATGAGATGTATCACTGATGTACCGACGAAGCTGCGACACATGGAAGACATCGTGAACTCCTTCCAAAGATGGCGGCAAGGCTAAGCGGTAGGCTACCTCGCCAACTCTCTCCAGAATGTCAAACAGTCCAATGTATCTCGGGCTCATCTTCCCTCGTTTTCCAAAGCGAATCACTCCTCAATTCGGGGAAATCTTCAGGAACACATGGTCACCTGGCTGAAACTCCAAAGGACGCCGTTTAGCATCAGCCCAATGCTTGAAACGGTCCTGAGCAATCCTTAGCTTCTCCCGTATGTTTCTCACAACATCCACTGCCTCCACGATCATCTCAGGTCCTAACAGGTCCCTATCTCTAATGTCATCCCAGCTCAGTGGCGATCGACATTTCTTCCCATATAGCGCGGTGAAAGGTGCCATGCCAATACTCGCCTGGAAGCTGTTATTATAGGCAAACTCAACAAGGTGGAGATGATCTTCCCAAGATCCCTTGAAGTCCAACATGCACGCCCTCAGCATGTCCTCCAAGATCTGGATCGTCGTCTCGGACTGGCCATCCTTCTGCGGGTGGTACGCCGTGCTGAAACTCAGACTCGTACCCAAACTCTTCTGCAGACTCTGCCAGAACTGAGACGTGAACCTCGTGTCTCTGTCCGACACGATACTCACAGGGACGCCGTGAAGTCGTACAATCTCCTACACGATTCACGTTACATCACTATCTAAACTAGAAAAGGAAATAAGAACGGAGTGTAAAAGAATTTACCTCCATATATCTCCTCGCTAGCGTCTCAGTGGACTGTTCTACTCGGAAAGGAATAAAGTGCGCGGATTTGGTCAATCGGTCTACGATCACCCAAATCGCGTCATTCTGCTTCGGACTCCGAGGTAGTCCAGTCACAAAGTCCATAGTGATGTGTTGCCACTTCCACTCCGGAATAGAAAGCGGTTGTAGCAACCCTGCGTACGCTGATGCTCCGCCTTTACCTGCTGGCATACCAAACACTTGGCTACGCTCCAAGCCACACTCCTCTTCATACCATGCCACCAATAGTTCAGGCGAAGGTCCTTGTACATCTTGGTCCCACCAGGATGTACAGAATACGGCGAACTGTGTGCCTCAACAAACAACTCCTCTCTGATGTCTCCAGCTGGCACACACAACCTGGCTCCAAACCTCAGCGAGCCATCCTCATGAATCAAGAAGTCAGTCCGCAGACCGGCTTCTACCTGCTCCAGTATCTTCACCAACTTCGGGTCTTTAGCCTGTCCATCCTTGATCCTATCCACGATCGTCGACTGTATCTGCATACACATCAACGAAGAAGCCTCTCCAGGAAGGACAATCTCAATACCAGACTCGTAAAAATCTTGCAGCAGTCTCCACTGCGAAGTCAATAACATCACCGCCGAAAGCCTACTCAGCGCATCCGGAACCACATTCACCTTACCAGGGTGATACTGCAGATCGATCTCATAATCTGCCATGAGCTCCAACCACCGACGCTGTCGCATGTTGAGCTCCTTCTGAGTAAAAATATACTTCAAGCTTTTATGATCGGTGAAGATCTTCACCCTCTCACTCAGCAGGAAGTGCCTCCAAATCTTCACCGCAAACATGACTGCTGCCAACTCCAAGTCGTGCGTTGGGTAATTCTTCTCATGAGCCTTGAGCTGACGAGAAGCATACGCAACCACATGTCCATGCTGATGCAACACACAACCAAGACCCTTTCCAGAAGCATCACAAAAGATCTCGAATCCTCCACTCCGATCAGGCACATCAAGAACAGGGGCAGTCGTCAGCCTCTCCTTCAGAACACCAAAAGCCTCCTCACAGCTATCAGACCAAACAAAAGGTATATCCTTCCGTGTCAGTCTGGTCATCGGCTCGGCAATACGAGAGAAGTCCTTAATGAACCGCCGGTAATAACCTACAAGCCCAAGAAAACTCTGAATCTCAGACGCTGACTGCGGAACAGGCCACTCCCTGATCGACTTGATCTTCTCGGGGTCCACTGAAATACCATCACCTGCTACCACATGCCCGAGAAAAGCAACTCTGTCCAGCCAAAACTCGCACTTGGAATACTTAGCATACAACCGATGCTTCCTCAAGATTTCCAACACTGTCCTCAAGTGTGATGCATGCTCCTCTTCTGACTTTGAGTATATCAGAATGTCGTCAATGAAGATGACGACAAACTTGTCTAAAAAGTCATAGAAGATCAGATTCATCAGATTCATAAATATGGCAGGTGCGTTGGTTACACCGAAAGGTATAACCACGAACTCGTAGTGTCTATACTTCGTCCTGAATGCTATCTTCGGAACATCTTCCTTCCTCACCTTCAGCTGATGATAACCACTCCCCAGATCCAACTTAGAGAATACCCTCGATCCTCCAAACTGATCAAAAATGTCATCTATACGAGGCAACTGATATCGATTCTTGATGGTCACCGCATTCAACTCCCGGTAGTCCACACACATGCGACGTGAACCGTCCTTCTTCTTTACCAGCAAGACCAGTGCTCCCCACGGAGACACACTGGGATGAATGTAACCCTTCTGAAGAAGTTCGTCCAGCTGCTTCCGCAATTCTTCCAATTCTACTGGTGCCATGCGATAGGGCGCCTTCGAGATAGGCTGCGCTCCTGGAATAAGATCGATCGAAAACTCGAGAGCTCGATCGGGCGGCAATCCAGACATCTCCTCGGGGAAGACATCGTCGAAGTCACGCACTACCGCTGGTCTACACTGCTCCATCTGCATAGCAACGATCTCCACCGGCTTGGCCCGAAACCTGACCGGACCAAGCGAACTGCTGCCACGGCTGAACTCGAACATCAGATGGCCTGGAATCTCGAACACCACCTTCTTCCTCCGACAATCGATCGTGGCATAGAAACTCCCAAGCCAGTCCATCCCAAGGACGACATCTTAGTTGATGATGTCGTGGACGATGAAATCGGCGTAGAGCTCATGTCCACAGACCACCAAAGGGAAAGAATTTCAACCACGATGCACCGAGATCACGCCATTTCCTGTAACAATATCCCAACTCTTGGGAAGAGGGGAAGTCGACAAGGAATGCTTGTCCACGAAGCTCCGGGAAATAATGCACATCGATGCACCAGAGTCGAAGAGGACTTGTACAGGAAATGCGCAAACCAAAATCACGCCTAACAAGCAATCTAACAATCAAATCCTATTCTAGCAAACATAACAAGCATCCAAACAAATTCCAACAAACAAGACTAACTAAGAAACAATTAGACTGAGGGTTACCTGCAATAACCTCATCCTCGGTCTCAGCCTCAACTGCAGTCATCAGGAAAGCCTGCCTCCTCGGCTGAACAGCCTGCTGAAAAGCCTGCCTCTGCAGAATGAGAGGTGCTCCACGTCCGGCAGGTACATGTGCCCTCTGCTGCAACGGCTGAGCTGCAACAGGTCCCTTCCATGGCTGCTTGGACTTCGGGCAGTCCCTCATGACATGTGCTGGATCACCACAGACCAAGCACTGTCCCAACATCTTCCGGCATTGATCCTTGACATGCCCAGTCTTGCCACAGAAATGGCAAGTCTTCTGAGTAGGAGGTCCTCCCGGCCTCTTGAACTGTACCGGCTGATTGGGCCTGAACTCTGGTCTCATCACTGCCCTGGCCTGTGACCGGCGCCCCGGAACGGCGCGAACGGGGGCGCGGGAAATCTAAATATTTGTAACCGCAAGCGCACGGTGTTGTAGTGTGGCTTGGGGGTCGAACACAGGGAGGCAAGGATGTGCTTGTGTCAAAGAGGACCAAAATCACCCCGTGGGCGAGCTAGCCTGGATCGAAAGATGGGTTGTCACGGTAAAGGAATGCAAGGTATAGACAATATGAAGGAAAAACCCAGGACTTTGGTTTCTACCCCAACGAGAGACTCTCACCGATACGGCCTACGGGTAGGATGGCGATCGGAATTAGGGTCTAATGGTGAGACGTTGCCTCTGAAAGTGGTACCGGTATCCCATGGGCCCGATATTCCGGTCGGTGCCCAGGATGATACGCCGGACCTCCCGGGTTCGATCAGTGGGCACTCCCGTGTCCATTAACACTGATCGACTCCGGGAGCAATAATCTCGCAACGATAACTCCCGACGTCTCATCCTGCCGCTCCCGCGCGCTAGGATTCGGCGTTTACGCTAAGGGCAAGAGCTATGGCTAGGGAATCAACCGCCAAGTTTATTCCCCCTTGGCCCGACGGTCAAAGGCGGTATTTTTCCTGCCGATGACAATAAAACACCCCGCGTAACTGTTAGATTCCTAATCCCTATCGATTTCCTAACCCTATGGACGCATCGGGAAGAGCCCCCGAAGGGGTTTCCGCCAAAATCCCAGATTTGGGAACTACTCACAAATATTCATTAAAAAGTGATCTAAACGAAAATGGACGGTAAAAATCATGATCAGACAATAGAAATGCAATGGTAGTAAAACAATTAAGATAATACTAAAGTTTTACAAAGATCCGAAAACTTACAAAAACTGGAAAATTACAGCCATCACAAAATGAAGAAAACAGTAAAAAATAACCAACTCCCGAATCTGGGAAACCTAGGGTTCTATTTATAAAAAACGACATCACCCGACCGATTGACAAGTCAACCGGTCGGGTGAGCCGCTTCACAAAATTACACCGCAAAGCGGGGTTTCACCCGATCAGGATGAACCGGTCGGTTGGATCTTGGATGTGGTCGGTTGGATCTTGGTGCCGACCGATTGGATCTTGGTGTAGACCGGGTGAGGAGACCGGTTGGAACTTCGAGTCTTGGCTGTTGAAATTCAGCTACAGGTGAACAAATCGGGTGAGGGTCACCCGATCGGTTGGCAATTCAGCTCCGAATTCCAGAGACTTTGAGCTTTTGACCCGGTCACTGAACCGACCGGGTGACTTCTCGTGAGCTCCAAGCTGCGTCCGGGTGGTGCACGCGTGCATCACCCGATCGGTTGGTGATGACCAACCGACCGGGTGAGGGGCTGAAAGATGCAATCTTCGTCGTTTGACCCCCTGGATCACGCGTGACTCCTCTCGTTGATCCAGGGACACATGATATCATCGTTTTATGCCCCAAATGCCAGTAAACTCCTGCAAAACACGAAAAACACGGAAAAGTGAAAGAAAACAAGAAAACACAAGAAAACACGAGAAAACGAATAAAAGACGGCGGTAAAATACGGAAAAACACAGAAGAAAATTTGCGTAAATATATGAAATATAAACGCACGTCAAAATCCCCCAAGCTGAAATCTTCCTCGTCCTCGAGGAAGACGAGTGAGAGTAGGAGCTCGGAGGGGAAAAATAGAGAGAAAGAGAGAAAAAGAAAACTCTATATCCTAGATCGCCCATCAGGTCCAACAAAATCAAAAACGACACACCAAGCAAGCAAACGCCAAATCACATCACTAAACCTAGGAATACGAGTCCAAACAAGTGCAGTGGGCCCACGCGGTGAAGCGCGAGTGAGTGTGGTCGTGCGCTAGCAGACGGTGTCACTATCTACGATGTGCAATAAAGCTCGATATACACAAATCCAGGAAACGACCCAAATACCGATTCGAATTGAATAAAGCGGTGAATTTATAGTTCAAGCATGCATGAGAATCGAGAGAATCGAAACATATCATGCGTCGGGGACTCCACAACTAGGGTTAAGTAAATCACGCCACTATAGCCTAGATACTAGCTAAAAAGTTCCCAAGCCAAGTGTTTTCGAAACCGATGGGGGGGTTGAGATGATGTGGAGAAGAACACTCGGTGCAAATTCTCGTCTTCCCTTTATTCTCGGCAAGTAGGAAAATATTCACACGGGAAATTTTTTTGGGTTTTGGGTATTTTTGAATTTTTTGGATTTTTGGCTATACAATATTTTTTTCTTTTTTTTCATTTCTCTTCTTTTTGGGTTTTTCTTTTCTTTTCTCCTTTTTTTTGGATTTTTGGGGGTTTTTGGCTATACACATGTGTACTCTCCCAAGTGGGAGAACGGTACACGGCGAGGGGATTTGCACCAAGTAAAACAAAAAAGAAGTCGGAATCTAAACACTTGGGCAAAGGAAACTATTCTCGCTAAATAGAGCATGGGCTACATGGGTTATCCTAGTCCTTAATTGTGGAATCCCGACACATACGAAATGAAGCGTACGATATATATAGCATGCAGAAGAAGCAGACAGTAGAAATAAGTACCGCATATTCATATCGAAACATGGTAATCTAGGGGTCATTCCTGGACAGGTATATAAAGTAAATCACAAAGTAGAAACACACCACACGGTTAGGCACGACACACGACTCACGAAAAAGCTAAGTGGGCCCATGATGCGTGAAATGCAAGAGGACTCGATATCCTAGAGTTAGTGAGTGCGATTATCGATGCTATGCTAGGTGTGTGTGATTTTGTGGCAATTCATCATAGGGTTCATCTCTAGGAGAAAGAGATAAAAAAGAAAGAAAAGAAAAATTAAAAACACGATGAAAACGACACAAAACGAAAAAGAAAGACTCAAATGACGCACAGGGTGCGACTCCCCCAAGCTGAGGCTTGCATTACCCTCAATGCAATAAGAGTGAGTACGGGAGGGCAATGAAAATGGGGGGGGGGGGGAATACGCACCGACACAAAAAGGAATGAAAAACATGGAAAACACAGATACGGAACTAAAAATAAAGAAAAATCACGATCAAACCACACGACACAAAAATAGAAAAAGAAAGAAGGAAAAAGAACAAACTACACGACACGACACGACACAATCAAACCACACGACACGACACGACAATAAGTAAAACAAGCACACACAAACAAAGAGAAAACAAAACACGACAACACAACAAAATAGACTTCCCCCAAGCTAGACATGACAGTGCTAGCAATGAAATATGAACGTGGAAGTGCAGAAATATGCAAGGGGGAGGTCAGAAAAAACAGAGAGAAATCAAAAATCAGGAGAAGGCGAATCCTCACCCTCATTGGAAGAGGGTGTGGATGGGTGGGCGGAGGAGACAGGGGGTGTGCGGAGAAGTTGGGACAGTGGTGTGGGAGTAGGTGCAGTGGTGGTGTGAACGATGGGAGGGGTGTCGATGGAGGTGGGTGGAGGTGGAAGGACGGCGATCAAGGCGGTGGTGAAAGGAATAGAAGTGGGGGGAGAAGACGTGATGGGGACAGTAGTGGGTGGAGGTGGGAGGGATTTGGAGCGCACTTGCAATTTCTTGCGGCGCATATATGATGTGACGATGGAGGAGGTAGAAGGTGGTGTGGGTGCGATGGAAGTGGTCGTGAGAGGAGAAGTGGATACCGGGATGGGAATAGATGTGGGAGGGGGAGATGATCGCCTAGGTGGGGGTGGGGGTGGGGGAGGTGGGGGAGGTGGAGGAGGAGAAGAATGTGATGGGGGAGGTGATGGAGGTGGGGATGTGTGGGAGGATGGAGGAGAAGATCGTCTAGGTGGTGAAGGTGGAGGTGGTCCGTGGATGTGAGTGAGAAGGCGAAGAATGGCGGCCACGTTCCTCTCAAGTGCGAGGAACCGTGGGTGAGTGAGAAAGGAGGACGGTGATGGGTCCGAGGGGGCAGAGGACATGGCAAGATCACGGAGGGCAGCGACCTCCCTCTCAAGAGCAAGACGGGCAGAGACCTGGCGGCGACCAAAGGATGTAGACTGACGTGAGGCAGAAGTGGTGCCGGCAGGTAATGTGGAAGTAGTGCTGGCGGCAGTGGTCATGCCGGCACTGGACACAAGGCCAGAGATGGCCGCAAAAAGGTGCTCAGAAGTGATGGGGCCAGGAGCAGAAACAGGGTGACTCGGGCCAGCCCCAATATCTCCCCGGGACGCGGGAATATCCGGCTCGCCTAAGTTGGCGGCATGGGAAGGTGATCTGCGTGCATCTGGGGGAAAGAAAGGAAGGTGCAACCCCGCTAGAAACTCGGGATCGGGCGGAAAAGTCCAATCCGCCACGATAGTAACAGTCATGCGAGCGGGGTTGGGGAGAATGGTGTAGGGGCGAGGTGGGTGGCCGTAATTGAATTCGAAACGACCATCGGGGCGGGGCCTTATCATATGAATGTGCCGCAGGACGTCAAGATCCAGAAATGAGGGTACTGCGGCAGTAGGAAGATCTTGGGGGATGGGAATGTTAAACCTGAGGGAAGAAACAATAATAGTGATAATGCCCCCACAACAGATCTTGCCCTTCCCGGCCCTGCTAATCTCGAGAAGCTTGTAAACAGGCCAATCGCCGGCATGGACAGGGACAATAGGGGCCCTAAAGCTAACGCCATCATCATCACGAACAAAGGGGAAAGTCATGACCCAGAGAATAAAAAGATCGGGGATAGTCACGGTGCCTGACTCCTCCCGGGGGAAAAATGCAGAGGATAAGATCCTATGGGCCAGACGAAAAATGGGATGGATGATGGAGGAGGCCTTGGCCTTACCCCGGGGATAGCGACGGAGTATGGTGAGGCGGAACCAAAAATTATCGACGTCAAATTCTGGGGGATATCCGTAGTACCGGATAGCGTCATTCCCAAGAATAAGGAAACCAAATATATCGCAGATGGTATCCAGGTTTGTGTGAATGGTTTGGTTACGTACCCGAAAAGTGACGGTCGACCCCGACTCACAAACGAGGGAGGAAAGGAATTCTAGGGTGAGTGACGGGTAGGATACCGCAGAGGCATTCAGGAAGGCCAACCAACCTAGATTAGCAAAAAGAGTCTCGACCTCGGTGAAGACACCGAGGTCGACGAGTGATTGGGTGTGGGCAAACTTGGTTGATAAATGCCCCCGAGTGTTTAGTCTGTGGTAGAAGTCTTTCTGCTCTTGGTTCCGAAATAGGTACCCATGCGGGCCCAACATGGGGTTCACAGGGGGAATGATAGGTGGGGGAGGGGATAACGTCAGCTCACGTGTGTGGGGAGGAGGACGTGTTTGTTTACGTCTCTTTCGAGACGGTTCCTCCTCCCGTAAAATACCCTTTCCCTTGTCTCTCTCCCAGGCCATGTGTGTGTGGGTGATGCAAATGGGTGCAAAATACTATCAAAGTGCACACACATGAAAACCAAGCAAAACAAATATTAGGGTAAAAATTGAAATTCGAGAAGTGGAGCGAAGTTACCCCGTAGAAATTAGAGCTCCTCGCTTGTAGATGACCCAATGCCGTGCAATGGGAGAAGTGTGGAGTCACGACACTCTTCTTCAGCACAAAATTCGAAAGTGGGGGTTGGTTTTGGGGATTAGGGCTAGAGAAATGCGAAATAGGAGAGGGAGAGAGAGAAAGAGATGGAGAAATGTGAGGGGGAGGTGGAGAGAGAGGTTAATGGAGGATTTGAGGTTGTGGGAGAGGGGTTGTTGGCGGTCGGGTGCTTGGAGGAGACAAAACGACGGAGAAACGACGAGATCGGGCGAGATTTTGTGAACGGGTGGGTCGGGGGGTATTTATAGGTTTTAAGTCGAACCGGTCGGGTGAGTTTTCACCCGATCGGTTGACTTTAGGTTAAAATTTGATGCTGAAGAAACGCTACAGGTGACCCGATCGGTTGAGAACTCAACCGATCGGTTTGCTGCTCCACACATTTTCCTGAGAACTCAGAGTTTCTCACCCGGTCCCTCAACCGGTCTCGCATATTGTCACCCGGTCGGTTGATGAATACTGAAATTTTCCCGAGAGTTTCCCCAGGTCACCCGGTCTGCTCACCCGGTCTCATCATTCTCCACCCGGTCGGTTCATTTGGTGACAGACACGGCCGATAGCTGATATGTCCTAACCGATCGGGTGAGTTATCACCCGATCGGTTGGGGCCTTGTTTCCTACAAAACCCAAAAATCGCCTAAGTTTCACGACGGGAGTTCTTCCGGCTGGATTTATTTACAAAAATAGATAAAATAAAGTTAAGAAAAAGTCCTAAAAAGCGGAGGTAAAGGTTTAGAACATGGGTTGCCTCCCATGAAGCGCTTTTGTTTAACGTCGTTAGCTCGACGCCCGTTGATGATGTTCATGGTGGGCGATACGGGTGATGCCCAAAATCCGGCATCTCTTCAGCTCCAAAGGTTATGGCTATTGGTGTAGTCGGCGGCTGTAAAAAGATTTGCTCGACTACCCTCCCTTTGTCTACAGGATCCGGGGGCTTCTCCCTCAAATTGGCGTCTACCGCCATCTTTTTCAGGATCCGGACCTCATCACCGGTGAGGTCCATGGGTTCTTTTCCTTTTCTCCTCGTGGGAGGAGACTTAAGGAATCCGGGAGGGATCACATGTCGTGCGACCGCCTCATTAGCCACTTCATTCTTTGGGGAGCCAACTTCCTCTCCAAGGTCCCCCAAGCTATCGGGGGGATTTCTCGAGAGCACTTCCCAGGCACTTGTTTCAACAGCTCTATCTTCTTCATTCTCCAGCATACTGATACTCGGATCGTCCGGGGGATTTGGATGCTTCATCGACAAGCCTAAGTCAAATTTGACTCTTTCTTGGCCCACATTGAGGGAAAGCTTCCCATTCTTCACGTCTATCAAAACTCCGGCGGTTTCCATAAAGGGTCGTCCAAGAATAATTGGGGTATGCTTGTCTTCCGGCATGTCCATCACCACAAAATCAACCGGTACATGTACTCCTTTCACATCGACGGGGAGGTCGTCCACTACTCCCACCGGGTACTTGACCGAACGGTGAGCAAGTTGTAATGTCATGCTGGTGGGATCTAAGTCTCCCATCCCTATTATCTTGTACAGTGATAGGGGCATTAAGCTGACGCTCGCGCCTAGATCGACGAGCACGCTCTGGATTTGCACTTCCCCAATAAAGCAAGGGATGGAGAAACTTCCGGGGTCCTTGAGCTTGGGCGGATTTGCGTGCTGAATAAGTGCGCTGCACTCCGCCGTTAACACGACCTTCTCTTTTCTAGATCCCCGTGTCACCAAGTCTTTCAGAAATTTGGCATATGAGGGGATTGTCTCGATGGCCTCGAGGAAGGGGATTTGTAAGCTCATATCTTTCACCATGGCAAAGAATTTGCCATACTTCTCATCGATTTTGGCCTTGGCAAGCCGGTGTGGGAAAGGCACAACGGGCTTGAACACTCTTGGGTTCCCTTCCTCATCCTTCTTCTTCTCCTCACTATGAACTCCCTCCGAAGTAGTTGGCTTGGGCGACGAAGCACCGTCGTCATTTAATTTCTCAGTTGGTCGTTCCATGACCAACTGTGCTTCCGGTCCTTTGGGGGGTTCCATCGTAGGTATTTGCATTCCGCTCCTCAAGACGATGGCAGACACGTTCTCATGCTCATGCGTGAGCGCCAAGGTTCGATTTACCCCCCTAGGGTTCACCTCAGGCTGTGGTGGTAAGAGATTCTGCGGACTCTGAAGGTTCGCCACTTGCAACCCCAGTTGGGTCACCTGATCAGTGAGGACTCTTTGTCCCATCTCCAGCTTCAGATTTATTTTCTCCTGATTTGCGATGTATTGAGTCAAGAGGGACTCAACCGGAGAAATGGCCCTCTGCTAGCCGTATTGCTGCTGGGTGGGCTGCTGATTTCTAGGAGCATACTGTTGATACTGTTGTGGTGGTTGTTGCTGCTGATATTGCTGCTGCTGAAACTGCTGCTGGGGCCTAGCTGGCTGATATATCTGCTGTTTTTGCTGAGCCGGCTGTTGATAAGGCGCCCGGTAACTAAGGTTCGGGTGATTCCGGTTGTTGGGAGAGTAGGCCGGGTTTGAGTTGGTTCGTGGTGGAAATGGCGCATTCCCCGTAGGATTGTAAAATAATGCGCTCGCCTGATCCAACGGTGGTGAGATGTCACCACCGTCAAACTCTCCAAAAACTTCGGATTCTACCACAGCAATCTGTTGTGAACCGGTGCCACCGGCGCCTACCATCAATGCGGAGATCTGGGTTGACAGCAAGTCAAACTTGCTTGACAATTTGTCGACGTCCTCGACTCTATGGATGCCCCCAGATCTTGGTGTGGCTCTCTCGTTACACCACCGTTCATTATTGGATGCCATATTTTCAAGAATCTGTCCGGCATCTTCTTCGCTTCTCGACATGAAGGACCCTCCAGCCGCGGCGTCCATGGAAGATTTTAAATCGTCCCTCAACCCATTATAAAACAGATTTATGATCTGCCACTTGGGGAGCTCATGGTGGGGACATCTTCTCTGCATCTCCTTGTATCTTGTCCAAGCCTCATGCAAGGACTCGTGGCTGGCCTGGGAGAAGGAGGAGATCTCACTCCTCAGCTTCATGGTCTTCCCCGGGGGAAAGTACTTCGTCAGGAAAGCATTTGAGAGCTTCTCCCAGGTGTTGAATGTATTCGGGTCCTTCCCCCTAAGCCACAGCTTGGCTTTATCTCGCAAGGAGAAGAGGAACAGCTTCAGTCGGATCGCCTCAGTTGTGACACCGTTAATCCGGAAGGTGTCACATTTCTCCAAGAAGGAGTCTAGATGCTCGATCGGGCTCTCCATGGGTGCACCCGAAAACTGATCCTGCTGGATCCACGTCACCAAAGATTAAGCTCGAAGCTTTGGGACGTAATAGCTGGAGGACGGATGGCGGAGGTGGACTCGATGGAAGGCATCGAGTACTCCAACAGGGACTTGTGAGGCGGGGTGTTCTCCCCCATGGCTTCAGGATCCTCTCTTCTTCGCTTCTCGGCGGCCAAACGCCTTAGGGTGGCGTTTATCTCTGGATCAACGGGGATCAAGTCGTCGAGACTTCTTGAACTCCTGCGCATGAAAAACAACAAACACCCGTGAAGTGACAAGTGGGAAAGAAACAGATAAGATAAGAAATAAAAATAAAAAATAAAAATAAAAATAAGAAAATAAAAAGGAAAAAGAAGAATGCGAAAATTATCACGAGGTAGGGATAAGAGCTAGACGCTAGGGTTCATGAGATCCAAAAATAACAAGCACGTTGCCTCCCCGGTAACGGCGCCATAAACTTGACCGGAGCCCTGGAACAGTGCAAACGGGGGCGCGGGAAATCTAAATATTTGTAACCGCAAGTGCACGGTGTTGTAGTGTGGCTTGGGGGTCGAACATAGGGAGGCGAGGATGTGCTTGTTTCAAAGAGGACCAAAATCACCCCGTGGGCGAGCTAGCCCGGATCGAAAGATGGGTTGTCACGGTAAAGGAATGCAAGGTATAGAAAATATGAAGGAAAAACCCGGGACTTTGGTTTCGACCCCAACGAGCGACTCTCACCGATACGGCCTACGGGTAGGATGGCGATCGGAATTAGGGTCTAATGGTGAGACGTTGCCTCTGAAAGTGGTACCGGCATCTGACGTGCGTCTATATTTCATATATTCACGCACGTTTTCTTTTGTGTTTCTCCGTGTTTTCCACCGTCTCTTGTTCGTTTTCGTATGTTTTCCCGTTTTCTTTCACTTTTCTTTGTTTGTCCATGATTGCAGGAGTTCGACCACGTAGGGGACCTTTTACGATGATATCCCAAGTCCCCGGAGCAACGGGAGAAGTCACGCGTGATCCAGGGGGTCAAACGGCGAAGTACTCATCTTTCTGCCCCTCACCCGGTCGGTTGGTCATCTCCAACCGATCGGGTGATGCACGCGTGCACCAACCGACCGCTACCGCAGCTCACGAAGAAGTCACCCGACCGGTTCACAGACCGGTTCTGCGGGCGGCTGTTCTCTGTCTTTTCGAGCAGAATTCCAACCGATCGGGTGACTCTCACCCGATCGGTTCATCTGTAGCTGAGAAAAAGAGCTGAAGACACGGGCGTCGAACCGACCGGTTCATCCGACTCCTCCAAGATCCAACCGGTCGCTCAAGAACTCACCCGATCGGTTCATGAGATCGGGTGAAAACTCGCCGTTTTCTGTGATTTATCTGTAACGGATCAACCGATCGGTTGACTTGTCACCCGATCGGTTGATCCGAAAATCTATATATAGGACCCCTAGGGTTCCAGAAACGGGAGAGTTGTATTTTTTTACTGTTTTATTTCCTTGTGACGGCTGTAATTGTTACTCTTAAGTAAGTTTTCAGATCTTTCTAATTTTTTAGTATTGTCTTTACTACTCCTTTACTTCCGCATTGCAATTGTCGGATTATGATTCTAACGGTTAAATTTCATTTAGATTGCTTTTTCATGAATTTTTGTGAGTAGTTCCCAAATCTGGGATTTTGGTGGAAGCCCCTTCGGGGGCTCTTCCCGATGCGTCCATAGGGTTAGGAAATCGATAGGGAGTAGGAATCTAACGGTTACGCGGGGTGTTTCATTGTCATCGGCGGGAAAAAGACCGCCTTTGACCGTCGGGCCAAGGGGGAATAAACTTGGCGGTTGACTCCCTAGCCAAAGCTCACGCCTTTAGCGTAGACGCCGAATCCTAGCACGCGGGAGCGGCAGGATGAGACGTCGGGAGATATCGTTGCGGACTTAGTGCTCCCGGGATCGATCAGTGTTTATGGACACGGGAGTGCCCACTGATCGAATCCGGGAAGTCCGGTGTATCATCCTGGGCACCGACCGGAATATCGGGCCCATGGGACGCCGGTACCACTTTCAGAGGCAACGTCTCATCATTAGACCCTAATCCCGATCGCTATCCATACCCGTAGGCCGTAGCGGCGAGAGTCTCTCGTCGGGTCGGAAACCAAAGTCCCGGGTTTACTTTCTTTTTGTTCATACGCTTTCATTTCCTTTCGTGACAACCAACCACCGATTCGGGCTAGCTCGCCCCTCGGGGTGATTTAGGTCCTACCTGACCCAAGCACAACCTCGCCTCCCTGAGTTCGATATTCCCGCACCCTACACTAACCGTGAAACTTGCGGTAAACGACACCGCGCCGCCGCGCACATCACGCGGGGCGCCGGTCAAGTTTATGGCGCCGTTGCCGGGGAGGCAACGTGCTTGATATCTTAGGATCTCTTGAACCCTCGTGTCTAGCTCACATCCCTACCTCGCAATAATTTTCGCATTCTTGTTTTTCTTTTTCTTATTTGTTTTTCTTATTTTTATTTCTTATTTTATCTGTTTCTTTCCCACTTGTCGCTTCACGGGTGTCTGTTGTTTTTCATGCGCAGGAGTTCAAGGAGTCTTGACGACTTGATCCCCCTCAATCCAGAGATTAACGCCACCCTTAGGCGTTTGGCCGCCGAGAAGCGAAGAAGGGAAGATCCCGAATCCATGGAGGAGAACACCCCACCTCACAAGTCTCTGCTGGAGTACTCGATGCCATCCATCGAGTCGACTTCTGCCATCCGATCTCCAGCTATTGCGGCCCAAAGCTTTGAGCTGAAGCCGTCTCTAGTGACATGGATCCAGCAGGACCAGTTTGCGGGTGCGCCCATGGAGAGCCCGATAGAGCACTTAGACTCCTTCTTGGAGAAGTGTGACACCTTCAGAATTAATGGTGTCACTACAGAGGCTATCCGTCTGAAGCTGTTCCCTTTCTCTTTGCGGGACAAGGCCAAGCAGTGGTTAAGGGGGAAGGACCCCAATACTTTCAACACCTGGGAGAAACTCTCCAATGCTTTTCTGACGAAGTTCTTTCCTCCAGGGAAGACCATGAAGTTGAGGAGTGAGATCTCCTCCTTCTCCCAGGCCAGCCACGAGTCCTTGCATGAGGCTTGGACGAGATATAAAGAGATGCAAAGAAGATGCCCTCATCATGAGCTTCCGAAGTGGCAGATTATCAATCTGTTCTACAATGGGCTGAGGGATGACCTTAAATCTTCTATGGACGCCGCGGCTGGGGGTTCCTTCATGTCCCGAAGCGAGGAAGATGCCGGGAATATTCTGGAAAACATGGCATCAAACAATGAGCGGTGGTGTGACGAGAGAGCCACACCAAGAACTGGGGGTATACACAGAGTCGAGGACGTCGACAAACTTTCGAGCAAGTTTGACTTGCTTTCGACCCAGATCTCCGCACTGATGGTTGGAGCCGGTGGAGCCGGTACACAGCAAGTTTCTGCAGTAGAGTCCGAATTCCTTGGGGAATTCGACGGTGGTGACATCTCACCACCGTTGGATCAGGCGAGCGCACTATTTTACAACCCCATGGGGAATGCGCCATATCCGCCAAGGACAAATTCCAACCCGGCCTACTCTCCCAACAACCGGAACCACCCGAATTTCAGTTACCGGCCACCATTTCAGCCCTCGCCGCCTCAGCAGCCGCAGCAACAAATCTATCAGCCGGCTAGACCACCGCAGAATCAGGGTCAGCTGCAACCATTTCAGCAGCAGCCTCAGCAACAAACGTACGCTCCCAGGAATCAGCAGCCGTTCCAGCAGCAGCAGTATGGCCAGCAGAGGGCCGTCTCTCCGGTTGAGTCTCTCTTGACTCAATATATTACCAACCAGGAGAGGATCAACCAAAAGCTGGAAATGGGCCAGCGGACCCTCACGGACCAAGTAACCCAGCTGGGGTTACAGGTGGCGAACCTCGCAAGGTCACAAAACCAATTGCCGCCACAACCGGAGGTGAACCCTCGAGGAGCAACACAAACATCGGCACTCGTGCACGAGCACGCGAATGTGTCCGCTATCATTCTGAGAAGCGGGACACAAATTCCTACTAGAGTGACCCCTAGCAACCCGGAAGCACCATTGGTCGTTGAGAGACCGACTGAAAAATTAAACGACATCGGTGCTTCGTCATCAAATCCCACGACTCCGGAGGGAGTGTCCGAAGAAGAGAAGAAGAAGGAGGAGGAGAGCCCAAAAGTTTATAAACCCGTTGTGCCATTTCCCCAACGGTTGGCTCAAGCAAAAATTGATGAGAAATATGGGAAGTTCTTCGCCATGGTCAAGGACCTAAGCCTGCAAATCCCCTTCTTGGAGGCAATTGAGACAATCCCCTCCCATGCAAAATTCTTGAAAGATTTGGTGACGAAAGGGTCGAGAAAAGAGAAAGTGGTGCTGACGGCAGAATGTAGCGCTCTTATCCAGAGGGATAACCCACCAAAGCTCAAGGACCCGGGGAGCTTCTCTATCCCTTGCACGATCGGGGCTGTGAAGATTAATCGTGCACTCGTCGATCTAGGAGCGAGTGTTAGCTTGATGCCCTTGTCAATGTATAGAAGGATAGGAATGGGTGATTTGGAGCCCACCGGGATGACCCTACAACTAGCTGACCGGTCGGTCAAATATCCGGTGGGAATTGTTGATGATCTCCCCGTGAATGTGAGAGGGGTGCATGTGCCTGTGGACTTTGTAGTCATGGACATGCCCGAAGACGCACACACCCCCATCATCCTGGGACGGCCTTTCATGGCCACTGCTGGCGTTCTTATAGATGTGAAGAACGGAAAACTCTCCTTGAACGTCAGCGGAGAGAAAGTTGAGTTTGACCTGGGACTATCCATGAAGCACCCCGACCCTCCTGATGACCTCCGGTGTAATCTGCTTGAGATAGAAGAAGAAAAAGCTGTAGAGGAGAACTCCTGGGAGATTCTCCTGAGAAACCCCCCCGATGATTTGGGGAATTCTGAAGATGAAGAAGGCCCCGAAGACGAAGAAGCTGCTGGAAAACCAAGTGCAGCGAGAACGACCCCTCCCGGGTTCCCCAAGTTTCCTCCTGTGAAGAGAACGGGGAAAGAGCTCACGGACCTCACTAAAGACGAGGTCCGAATCCTGAAGAAGATGGCGGGAAGCGCCAACACCAAGGAAAATCCCCCGGATCTCAAGAACAAAGGGAGGGTGGTCGAGCAAGTATTTTTCCAGCCGCTGACTACCCCGAGCGCCTTCAGCTCCAACAAGGAAGAGATGCCTAAGTTTGGGCATCACCCGTATCAGCCACCATGAGCATCTCTTGCGGGCGTCGAGCCAACGACGTTAAACAAGTGCGCTTCATGGGAGGCAACCCATGTTCTAAACTTTTTCTCTAATTTTTAGCATTATTTTTTACTTTACTTTATCTATTTCTATAAATAAAGTCAGCCGCGGGAACATCCGTTAGGGGACTTAATCAAATTTCTTGGTTTTTGCAGGAAACAAGCCCCAACCGATCGGGTGATAACTCACCCGATCGGTTGGGATGTATCAGATACATGCCGAGATCTGTCCCCGAATGAACCGATCGGTTGAGTAATGAAGAGACCGGGTGGCAGACCGGGTGAGCTGGGGAGAAGTCTCGGAAAATTTTGGGGAATATCAACCGATCGGTTGAGTTCGAGCACGATCGGTTGACCTGACCGGGTGAGCAGCCCTAAGTTCTCGGGAAAATTGTGTGGAGCGGCCAACCGGTCGGTTGAAAAGTCAACCGATCGGTTCGCCTGTAGCATCTCTTCGGCAAGATTTTCGACCCAACCGTCAACCGACCGGGTGACAAGTCACCCGATCGGTTCGACTTAAAACCCTATATAAACCCCCCGACACCCGCTCGTTTTCGCCCTCGCCCGATCGCAAATTCCGCCGTCGTTTCGCCTTCCCCTCTTCTCCAACAACCGATCCCCACTCCCCCACGTCCCCTACTCCCCCATTACTCCCACTCTCCACCTCCTTCATCAACCCCTCCATCATCTACACCCTCTCTCTCCTCCCATTCCGAGATTTTTGACCTAATTTTCCCAAATCCACCTCCATTTCGAAAATTTTCGCCGAAGAAGTTCGCCGCGGCTCCACGATACTCTCGCTGAACAGTGTGGGGCACCAACGAGCAAGCTCCACCACTCCGCTTGGGTAAACTCACTCCTATTCTTAGTTTATATATATTTGCCCTGTTTATTGTGCTTGCTTGTTGGCTTGTGTTCGTGTGCATCCACGATTTTTTTTTGCACTAATTCTTGCTCATACACATGCACATGGCTAAAGATAAGGATAAGGGGAAGGGTATCATGAGGGAAGAGGAGCCGTCTCGAAAGAGACGAAAACAAACACGCCCCCCTTCCCGTACACGAGCACTTACACTTGGCCCTCCTCCACCTATTATCCCCCCTGTGGACCCAATGTTGGGCCCACACGGGTATATTTTTCGGAACCAGGAGCACAAAGATTTTTACCGTAGGCTTGATGCTCGAGGGCATCTATCCACCAAGTTCCCGCACGCACGTACACTTGTCGATCTCGGTGTCTTCACCGAGGTCGAATCTCTTTTCGCTAACTTGGGGTGGTTAGCCTTTCTTAATACACATGCCATATCCTACCCGGCCCTCACACTCGAATTCCTCTCTACACTTGTCTGGGAGTCCGGGTCGATCATTAGATTCAGGGTGCGTAACCGTAGTGTCACCACAAATCTAAATACGATTAATGATATATTTGGTTTCCCCAATCTCGGGGATGATGCCATCCGACACTACGGGTACACGCCCGAGTTTGATGTCGATCAATTCTGGTTCCGCCTCACGCTGATCCGTGACTACCCCCGAGGAAGGGCCAAGGCCTCCTCCATCATTCATCCCGTGTTTAGATTGGCCCACAGGATCATTTCATCCGCATTCTTTCCTAGGGACGAGTCTGGTACTGTGACTATCCCTGACCTTTTTATCCTTTGGGCCATGACTTTTCCTTATGTCCGGGATGATGATGGAGTCAGCTTCAGAGCCCCTACCGTCCCCATCCATAGTAGCGATTGGCTTGTTTACAAGCTACTCGAGATCAGCCGGGCCGGGAAGGGGAAGTTCTGTTGTGGGGGCATCATCACGATCATATGCTCTCACGCCCAATTCAATATCACCATCCCTAATAATCTTCCAGCTGCCGCAGGACCCTCACATCTCGATATTGATGTCCTGCGGCACATCCACATGATCAAGCCCCGCTCGGATGGCCGCTTCATATTTCATTATGGCCACCCCCCAGCCCCTTACACCATTCTGCCCAACCCCGCTCGCATGACCCTTGCTCTCGTGGGAGATTGGACTTTCCCTCCTGATCCCGATTTCTTAGCTGGGTTGAATCTTCCTTTCTTTCCCACAGACGCCCGCAGATCACCGCCCCCTGCCACCCACTTAGGCGAGCAGGATATCCCTGCGTCTGTGGGAGATTTAGGGGCTGGCCCGAGTCGTCCCGTTTCTGCTCCGGGACCGATCACGTCTGAGCACCTCCTTGCGGCCATTTCTGGCCTTGTCTCCTGTGCTGGCATGACCACTGCCGCCAGCACCTCTTCGACCTTACCTGGCGGCACCACCTCTGCCTCGCGTCAGTCTACGTCTTTTGGTCGCCGTCAGGTATCTGCCCGTCTAGGACTTGAGAGGGAGGTCGCCGCGCTTCGTGAGCTCGCCATGTCCTCTGTTTCCTCGGACCCATCACCATCCTCCTTTCTTACTCACCCACGTTTCCTCGCACTTGAGAGGAATGTGGCCGCCATTCTCCGCCTTCTTACTCATATCCACGGACCGCCTCCACCTTCACCACCTCCACCTTCACCACCCAGGCGATCTTCTCCTCCACCCTCCCACACTTCTCCACTTCCATCACCCCCCTCACCACATTCTTCTCCTCCCTCTTCACATCCCATCCCGGCATCCACTTCACCCCTCCCGACCACTTCCACCGCACTCACGCTACCTCCATCCTCCTCCGTCACTCCATACGTGCGCCGGAGGAAATTACCGGTACGCTCCAGATCCCTCCCACCACCTCCCACTACCGTCACCTCCACATCCACCTCCTCCATTTCTATTCCTCTCACCACAGCCTTGATCGCCTTCCTACCACCACCACCCACCACCACAGACACTCCTCCCATAGTTCACACCACCACTGCCCCTATACCCTCACCTCATTCCCCACTTCTCCGCACACCCCCTGCCTCCCCCGACCACCCATCCCCGCCCTCTTCCGAGGATGACGAGGACTCACCTTCTGCTGCTTTCTGATTTCCCCTCTTTTTGTTTTTGACTCCCCCTTGCACTTATCTGGATTTCATTGATCATATCATTTCGCTAGCACTTTCTGGTCTAGCTTGGGGGACGTCTGTTTTGGTGTGCTGTCGAGTTTTGTTTGTTTTTCTCATTTTTGTGTGTGTGCTTGTTTTTCACTTTTTGAGTGTCGTGTCGTGTGATTTTATCTTTACTTTTCTTTTCGTATTGTTTGATTTTGTTCTCAATTTTCCTCTCTTTTTCATTTTCATCTATGTTTTTTTTTCTGGTTTTCATTTCTTTTCGTGTCTGTGCGTATTCCCCCCCCATTTTCATTGCCCTCCCGTACTCACTCTTATTGCATTGAGGGCAATGCAAGTTTCAGCTTGGGGGAGTCGCACTTCGTGCGTCATTTGTGTTGTTTTTCTACGTTATTCGAGTCATTTTCCATCGTGTTTTTCTTTTTTTTCTTTTTCCTTCTTTCTTTAGCTCTTTCTCCTAGAAATGAATCCTATGATGAATCGCTACAAAATCACACACACCTAGCATTGCATCGATAATCACACTCACTAACCCTAGGATTTCGAGTCCTCTTGCATTTCACGCATCGTGGGTCCACTTAGCTTTTTGTGAGTCGTGTGTCGTGACTAGCAATTGGTGTGCTTCTGCCTTGTGATTTTACTTTATATACCTGTCCAGGAATGACCCCTAGATTATCATGCTCCGATATTGAATATGCGGTATTTGCTTCTATATGCATGCTATATATATATCGTATACTTCATTTCACATGCGTCGGGATTCCACAACTAAGGACTAGGATAACCCAATTAGCCTGAGCTCTATTTAGCGAGAATAGTTCCCTTTGCCCAAGTGTTTAGATTTCGACTTCTTTTTGTTTTACTTGGTGCAAATCCCCTCGTCGTGTACCGTTCTCCCACTTGGGAGAGTACACAAGTGTATAGCCAAAAACCCAAAAATCCAAAAAAATGGGAGAAAAGAAATGAAAAACCCAAAAAGAAAAGAAAAAAAATTGTATAGCCAACAAGCCAAAAAAATATGCAAATACCCAAAACCCAAAAAAATTCCCGTGTGAATATTTTCATACTTGCCAAGAATAAAGGGAAGGCGAGAATTTGCACCGAGTGTTCTTCTCCACATCATCTCAACCCCCGTCGTTATCAAAGACACTTGGCTTAGGAGCTATTTAGCTAGTATCTAGGCTATAGTGGCGTGATTTCCTTAACCCTAGTTGTGGAGTCCCCGATGCATGATACGCTCCTATTCTCTCTATTCTCATGCATGCTCGAACTTATATTCGCCGCTTAATTCAATTCGATTCGATATTTGGGTCATATCTTGGATTTGTGTATATCGAGCCTCGTAGCACATCGTAGAAAGCATCACCATTTGCTAGCACACGACCACGCTCACTCGCGCTTCACTGCGTAGACCTACGACACTTATTTGGACTCGCTTTCCTAGGTTTAGTGGTGTGATTTGGCGTTTGCTTGCTGGGGTGTGTCGTTTTTGATTTTGATGGCTCTGATGGACGATCTAGGGCTTAGAGTTTTCTTTTTCTTTCTTCCTCTCTATGTTTCCCTTCCGAGCTCCCACTCTCACTCGTCTTCCTCGAGGACGAGGAAGAGTTCAGCTTGGGGGATTTTGACGTGCGTCTATATTTCATATATTCACGCACGTTTTCTTTTGTGTTTCTCCGTGTTTTCCGCCGTCTCTTGTTCGTTTTCGTATGTTTTCCCGTTTTCTTTCACTTTTCTTTGTTTGTCCATGATTGCAGGAGTTCGACCACGTAGGGGACCTTTTACGATGATATCCCAAGTCCCCGGAGCAACGGGAGAAGTCACGCGTGATCCAGGGGGTCAAACGGCGAAGTACTCATCTTTCTGCCCCTCACCCGGTCGGTTGGTCATCTCCAACCGATCGGGTGATGCACGCGTGCACCAACCGACCGCTACTGCAGCTCACGAAGAAGTCACCCGACCGGTTCACAGACTGGTTCTGCGGGCGGCGGTTCTCTGTCTTTTCGAGCAGAATTCCAACCGATCGGGTGACTCTCACCCGATCGGTTCATCTGTAGCTGAGAAAAAGAGCTGAAGACACGGGCGTCGAACCGACCGGTTCACCCGACTCCTCCAAGATCCAACTGGTCGCTCAAGAACTCACCCGATCGGTTCATGAGATCGGGTGAAAACTCGCCGTTTTCTGTGATTTATCTGTAACGGATCAACTGATCGGTTGACTTGTCACCCGATCGGTTGATCCGAAAATCTATATATAGGACCCCTAGGGTTCCAGAAACGGGAGAGTTGTATTTTTTTACTGTTTTATTTCCTTGTGACGGCTGTAATTGTTATTCTTAAGTAAGTTTTCAGATCTTTCTAATTTTTTAGTATTGTCTTTACTACTCCTTTACTTCCGCATTGCAATTGTCGGATTATGATTCTAACGGTTAAATTTCATTTAGATTGCTTTTTCATGAATTTTTGTGAGTAGTTCCCAAATCTGGGATTTTGGTGGAAGCCCCTTCGGGGGCTCTTCCCGATGCGTCCATAGGGTTAGGAAATCGATAGGGAGTAGGAATCTAACGGTTACGCGGGGTGTTTCATTGTCATCGGCGGGAAAAAGACCGCCTTTGACCGTCGGGCCAAGGGGGAATAAACTTGGCGGTTGACTCCCTAGCCAAAGCTCACGCCTTTAGCGTAGACGCCGAATCCTAGCACGCAGGAGCGGCAGGATGAGACGTCGGGAGATATCGTTGCGGACTTAGTGCTCCCGGGATCGATCAGTGTTTATGGACACGGGAGTGCCCACTGATCGAATCCGGGAAGTCCGGTGTATCATCCTGGGCACCGACCGGAATATCGGGCCCATGGGACGCCGGGTACCACTTTCAGAGGCAACGTCTCACCATTAGACCCTAATCCCGATCGCTATCCATACCCGTAGGCCGTAGCGGCGAGAGTCTCTCGTCGGGTCGGAAACCAAAGTCCCGGGTTTACTTTCTTTTTGTTCATACGCTTTCATTTCCTTTCGTGACAACCGACCACCGATTCGGGCTAGCTCGCCCCTCGGGGTGATTTAGGTCCTACCTGACCCAAGCACAACCTCGCCTCCCTGAGTTCGATATTCCCGCACCCTACACTAACCTTGAAACTTGCGGTAAACGACACCGCGCCGCCGCGCACATCACGCGGGGCGCCGGTCAGCATCCCATGGGCCTGATATTCCGGTCGGTGCCCAGGATGATACGCCGGACTTCCCGGGTTCGATCAGTGGGCACTCCCGTGTCCATTAACACTGATCGACTCCGGGAGCACTAAGCTCGCAACGATAACTCCCGACGTCTCATCCTGCCGCTCCTGCGCGCTAGGATTCGGCGTCAACGCTAAAGGCGTGAGCTATGGCTAGGGAGTCAACCGCCAAGTTTATTCCCCCTTGGCCCGACAGTCAAAGGCGGTCTTTTATCCGCCGATGACAATAAAACACCCCGCGTAACCGTTAGATTCCTAATCTCTATCGATTCCCTAACCCTATGGACGCATCGGGAAGAGCCCCCGAAGGGGTTTCTGCCAAAATCCCAGATTTGGGAACTACTCACAAATATTCATTAAAAAGAGATCTAAACGAAAATGGACCGTAAAAATCATGCTCAGACAATAGAAATGCAATGTTAGTAAAGCAATTAAGATAATACTAAAGTTTTACAAAGATCCGAAAACTTACAAAAACTGGAAATTTACAGCCGTCACAAAATGAAGAAAACAGTAAAAAATAACCAACTCCCGAATCTGGGAAACCTAGGGTTTTATTTATAGAAAATGACATCACCCGATCGATTGACAAGTCAACCGGTCGGGTGAGCCGCTTCACAAAATTACAGCGCAAAGCGGGGTTTCACCCGGTCAGGATGAACCGGTCGGTTGGCTCTTGGATGTGGTCGGTTGGATCTTGGTGCCGACCGGTTGGATCTTGGTGCAGACCGGGTGAGGAGACCGGTTGGAACTTCGAGCCTTGGCTGTTGAAATTCAGCTACAGGTGAACCGATCGGGTGAGGGTCACCCGATCGGTTGGCAATTCAGCTCCGAATTCCAGAGACTTTGAGCTTTTGACCAAGTCACTGAACCGACCAGGTGACTTCTCATGAGCTCCAAGCTGCGTCCGGGTGGTGCACGCGTGCATCACCCGATCGGTTGGTGATGACCAACCGACCGGGTGAGGGGCTGAAAGATGCAATCTTCGTCGTTTGACCCCCTGGATCACGCGTGACTCCTCCCGTTGCTCCAGGGACACATGATATCATCGTTTTATGCCCCAAATGCCAGTAAACTCCTGCAAAACATGAAAAACATGGAAAAGTGAAAGAAAACAAGAAAACACAAGAAAACACGAGAAAACGAATAAAAGACGGCGGTAAAATACAGAAAAACACGGAAGAAAACGTGCGTAAATATATGAAATATAAACGCACGTCAGCCTGCTCCACAGGCCTCTTCCCAGCTCCAGAAGCACATCCTCTCTTCTGGTTCACAATCTTCTCCTACCTCTTCGCTGCAATCAGAACCTTCTGATAGGACTCCGAATCAGAAGAAGACACAAAGCTCTGAAGATCCAAAGAAAGCCCTTGCAGAAACCTCTGGGCCCTCTCATCAGCATCCTACACCATCTTCGGTGCGAAACGGCTCAGCCTGGTGAACTCCTGGTGGTACTGGTCCACCGTCAAGCTCCCCTGCTTCAGGTCGATGAAGCGCTGCACCATCTCCCTCCTGGCAGCCTTCGAAAAGTACTCCTCATTGAATCTGGACGTGAAAGTAGCCCAAGATATCGGCTCCTCCAGCATCTCCTCCTCTGCATCCCACCAGTTCCGAGCATTATCTCTAAGCTGTCTCTTCGCCAAGTCAACCTATCCAGCTGGGTTGACCTTCGACATCTTCAGGTTGTCCTCCATATTCATGGTCCACTCATCAGCAGCTAGAGGTCCTTCGGTCCCATCAAAGTAAGCGGGGCCCAGCTCTCGAAACTGCTTCGCTCCGGGCTCGAAGCGTGAGACATTCTGGACTGGCTACGCTGCTCGAGCAGGCGGAACATTCCGGGCATTCTACAGCATGGCCTGCTACACTTGCATCATCTGATGCATCATCCGCATAATCTCCCCGTTGGTGGGCTCTCGGTACGGCTCCTCGACACGAGGGGGCACACCACCAGCAGCAGCTTGGGTATTCCGTCTTCCAGCCATCTAATGACATAGAAAAACGAAATAAAATTAGACTCTCAGCCTATGACTCGGGTGTCGAAATTTTTTTTATCGGACATTCTATAATTCTTATCGTTGTTCCGATTAAGTCACAGTTACAGAGGAGACCTGCATGGGCCACCAACAAAACCTGTCACGACCCGCTTCCCTAAAATGGAGGCGAGGCATGACGAGGCCCGCTCAGGCATGGAGCTGTGAGGCTCCAGCCTGTAAAGCGTCTGGAACAACCATGTAAGGTCCTTGTAATGCGAAACGGAACAAAGATAACAATAATAGAAAGAGACGAATAATAATAAATTATAAATCTCCAAGTCCAGATAATATTTCAACAACCAGAAAAGCCACCAGGCTAACAAAAGAGTCCAAAAGAAAAGCCCAGCATGGCCAACAAAGACGCAACTAACAAAAAGGTGCTACTCACCGACAAGTAACAACAACAACAACAACTAACAAAGAACGGCGGGGAGGACTAAGATTGGTCACCGGTGTCCTCGTACTCCACATCAGCAACGGAATCGGGCACGAACTCCACAAACTCGTCGTCCCCAGCTACGGTCTCTAGCTCAGCAACTAACATGCGACACCCAAAGAGAAGGGGCACATGTCAGCAAATTCTACAAGACTTTGTGCAAGGAAACAAAAAGGAAGGTAAAAGCAACCTAGCAATTCTAGCATGATGCGATGACATGGCAGTTAAAGTAAGAGTGCAACAAGTAAAGTAAAGAAAGGTACAAGCATGGCATGACATGGATGTCAAGTTTGCAAGGAACATTCACAAGGACAAGTACAAGTATAGTAAGCACGTCGTGCACAGAGATTCCGCCCTTTGGCTAGAGAGGCTGTACGGGCCAACTCTTACGCTCAAGTGACCGTTTATCCCTACCCCTCCACATGTATCGGGCATTGGTTATCAACCAACACATGTGGCCCGCTTCTGGGTCATGAGCCAGTAAGTATTTTTAACAAGTATGGCGTAGGGCTATGCCCGCATAGCAGGTGCCTAGCCAGAAACACGGATTGTACAAGTATTTGGTACCGTGTGCTACGATGCAACATACAAATCAAATGGCATGTAAGAATGCAAATGCATGGAAGATATTCAATTAAAAATGCGTACCGTTAAAGAAAGTAAACGTGACAGGCAAGTGCATGACATGACATGACAAAAGGCAGTTCTAGCTTCGTTGTCAAGCTAGAACTTGAAATTGCGCCTAGACCGCTTTCATTTCACGGTCTAGTCTCTTTCACGCTGAAGCAAGGAAATGGCCTAAGGCATGGCCTAAAACAAGGTTGGCAAGTTTCACTTGCCTGGTACCGAGGTTGATGGTCGACGAGAGTTCGTCTCAAAATCGCTACTCTACGGGGAAATGGGTTCGCTGTTATGGCAAAACAGAAAATCAAAATTGTATGATCTATTTCGGATTTGTATTGGAATCCTACAACGTCTAATAATCCATTTTTATTAGGTTTTCTAAATTACGTTGTGGGTTACAAGTTGATTAAGGACATGTTACTAACCGTATACGAAGCGGAAGAATGACGATCAAGACGCCTACGAATCTGCAGGTAGGAGAAGATCTCGTCGTATCCGGATTGCCATCGCCAAATCGGATCTAGCACGGCAACGGAGGAAGCGATCCCGGGAACTACGGTTGAAAAGAACTCCTCGCGGCTGAGATACAACAGATCTGGAGATGGGAGAATGAATGGGAAAAACTGGAGCAAAAGAGAATTTGGGGTGTTTTTGGGGTCGGCCGGCGGCTCGCGGGGCGGTGCCGGCGCAATGGGGGTGAGAGGGAGCACGGGAGGATGAGGAAGGGTAGGAGGAAGTTTGGGGGATGATTGGGGAAGAAGATCGGCTAAGAAGAGTGAAGAAAGAAATGAAAACGTATAGGGTTTAAATAGAAAGATAAGCGGTGGCTTCGACTTAACCTAGGGTTTCTGGGCATATTAGTCGGTCAGTGAAGAGTGGTCGACCGATTAGTTTGGGAACTAGTCGGTTGGTCGTCCAACTGAGACCGACTAAAGGGTAAACAGTGAACAGGGTCAACACAGGGTAGACAGATTTAGTCGGTCTGTGAAGGCTCGTCAACCGACTAGTTTGGAAACTAGTCGGTCGGTGAATGTTCATTGACCAACTAAGGGATGAATATGATAGACAAATAAGCGTTGAGTGTTAGTCGATCTGAGAAGAAACTCTAACCGACTAGTTTCTCAACTAGTCGGTCGATAGTCGTTCTTTGACCGACTAAACATAAACAGTAACTTGGCTGTCAAAAAGATCTCAGAATTAGTCGGTCTGAGAACAAGTTCTAAACGACTAGTTTGGGAACTAGTCGGTCGATGGATGTGCTTAGACCGACTAAGTGTAAATAGTAACTCATCTGAAATAATTAAGATGAACTAGTCGGTTCCTGAAGAGTTGCCGACCGACTAGATTGCAATCTAGTCGGTTGGTTCTCCTTCTTGAACCAACTAAAATGCACGAAAAGTGTCGAATTGAAGCGTGAAGCTTCGGAAAGGTTCCTATGGCTTCTAAGATCAACCTAGCTCTAAGATATGGACGCTATGAAGCTCATCGAAGGAGAAGATCGAAAGAACTGAAAGTAACGTCCAACAGGGGAAAAACGCACAAAGGAGAGAACAACCATAATACATATAATAGCCAAAACATAGATAAAAACCAGTCGTTACAATCCATCTACAGCCAATGGAAACATTTCCATTGGGCACGTTTATTAAGGTCCATACCTTATTAATGTGGATGTCATCCATGTTGGATTTTATTGCATCAAGCCACTTTTCAAGGTCTCTACTCTGAATGGTTTTCAGGAAGGTAACACAATCATCATCAACCATGATGCTATCATCGACCCCTCTATCTGCACAAAAATTGTAATACCTCTTATGGGCATGAGGAATCCTGTTAGACTTCCTAACAACTGGGTTTGAAATATTGGTTCTGTCTCTTCCACTAGTTCCGACACATGTTGGGTTTAGACAGAAGTTCTAAGGCATGGCCCAAGATGGAGGTTGGTAATTCAGCATCACTCTTCATGAATTACACCATGTCAAACATAGTGTGATTCCATGTGTGACCTGACAGAGAATCACATTCTCTTAAATACACAAAACATTCATGGCTTAAGTATTCTCCTCCTCGATCAAATCAAATGATTTTTAATACTTTTGCCATCTTGTTATGAAATTCTTTAAATCAACTACAAGCATTTGATTTGTGTTTCAACAAGAACATGTGTTCATTCTTAAAGTGATCATTTACTGAACATAACCAAATAATCCTTTCTAGCTAATGTAGATGAGTGTCTGCATGCATCCGAATGTAAGAGACCCTAGAGTTCACCAATTATTTTCCTTTTGTTATATAAAAGGAGTTGTGGTCATCTTACCTTTGCAGTAAGACTTGTAAGCGTTGCATGACCCATAATTCGAGAAGTCTAAATGACACCTCTTTATGTAACTCGCAAGTCTCTTCTACTTGATATGACCTAGTCTACTATGTCAGAACAGGATTCATTTGTTTCTTTGCGTTTTCTTGCATTAACTCTTAATACATCATTGTCATTCAAAGATTATATGCACCATTATCCCATATTCATATAATTTTACCATCAAATAAATAAGTTCATAACTTTTATTGATTGCAAATATATTTCTGTCACACGGAGATTACATTGCATGTAAAATTTGGAAACATAGTATTGCTTTCGAAGCAAGCTGATGACGTTCTCCATAGTGTGTCAGATGTATCCTGTGGCCCCAGTCGCAACACTTGCTCTGTTGCCAACCTTGAGATTGTCCTCTTCCTTTCAGGATTCTACTCCTTCTCAGCAATTACAAATGTGAGAAAGTGCACTGGTATCAAAAACCATGCTTTAGAAGTCATAAAAGGAATTATACTTTGTATAACAACTATACCTGAAGTTGAGGCATCAGTATGCCCCTTCTTCTTTTGTTTCGGGAACATCTTGCAGTTCCTCCTCCAATACCATTTCTTATGGCAGAAATTGCACTCTCCCTCAGCCGTTGCCCCATTTTCACATTTCCCTTACCCTTCTCTATGCCCTTCTTATGTTGAAGGGCCTTCTTCTTCTTTCCTTTGCCCTTGGGCTTGGAGGAAGAAGAAGAGCCGACAACCAAAGCAGAAGACTTGTCCATGAAGTTTTCCTTAAACTACCGAAGTATGTTAAGGAGTTCAGGAAGTTCAACCTCAATCTTATTCATAATAAAATTGCTTATGAATTGGGCAAACTTCGGGGTAAGGGAATTAATGACTAAGCATGTAGACAACTCATGGTCCATGACAAAATCAGGCTTTGCAAGTCCTCAATGTATGTAATCATATTGAGTACACGATCTTGGACTGCACCCCCACTCATCTTCAGGTTAAACAACTTACACAAAACGTCAAACCTTTCGGCCCGAGATGACTTCACATACAATTGTTTAACACTTAGGAAAATAATACGAACATCCATATGTTTGTGTCCCCTTTGGAGCTCATTGTCCATAGAGGCTAGAGTAAGAAATCAAGCTATTTCATCATCCAAGAGCCATTGCTTATAATATTCAACAATCTCAGCTTTGGCCCCTTTAGGTGGTTCTGTGGGTTCAGGGACATTGAGGACATAACTAAGTCTTTCAAAAGAAGGAGCCAATTTGATATTTCGGAGCCAATCTTCATAATTATTTCCAGTGAGAATATTCTTATCTAAAATGAGCTCAAGTCCAGAAAACATTTCTACAAAGATTAGAACACCAAATTTAGCATGCGTTCGTTATTTTTAATCATAGTTACATTGATTTTTATCTAACTATATCCTCCCACTATTTTTGCGATCATCTCAACCCATAGAGATTGAACGAATAGTGATATTTAGTGGGAAAGGGATCCAACCACCTTGAGTTTCACATCCTTGGGTGTGCCCAACAAGTTGCTCTCTTTGCGATCAGTAAATGACTCGTGATCAATCACATCATATGTGATTCCTTTATCATTTTTTGCCCATAGTCACTTGTGGGCTTTGAGTGTGCCCAACATACCACAATGACTAGTTTAGTCAGACCCTTGCTTTCTTGTCCAGTCCTAATTTACACCGGTGCTAGGATTTCTGCACGACACGACAGTTTAGGTTAAGCTGAACTACATCATATGTATAATGGAATTGGTTCCCAAAAGATAACCATGTTATAGATTCGGTGTGCCTAACAACTATAAAAGGAATCCCCAGTTGCCAATCTCGAAAAGCAAGGAGGGCTACGGTTAGTCCTGAAAATGATCATTAACGTAATTGGCTAGAGTATAATCAATGCCTGCATTGTTCATAATTGGAGTTTTAGATTGATCCAGTTGAACACGACCAGACAGGTTTGGCCATGTAGGATCACTTAACCCTAGATAGGACAAGCCCCACTAAGGTGATCCAGCCTAAACACCAAACGATTCTAGACACTGGCTCGCGGATGCCTTAAGAACGCCGATTATCAAAATATGCTTCATTGATATGTTTATGGGTTCTATAATTAGTTACCCCTAACTAACATTTTAAGAATCAAATATTCATCACAACACAGACATCCCATGCAGTTATCATATAACAAAGGAAGTCTAATTTTCGAAAACGATTTTCGAAAACACAAAAGCACATATAATTATTGCATAAGGCAATGTGACCACGTCATCACCATAGGTTAGCTAACTATGGCAGAGCGACAACAGGACCTTTGCAATATAAAATTATATGGCATGTCGTGTAATCCAAAAAAACATAGCAATTTAGTCATCACATGAATTAAATTTACAAACATTACAGAATGCAAGTAAGCGCTCTAATATACCCTAATAAACTAAAGGAACTCCATGCTCCAAGTAGGATGACCACCACCTAGCACCTTGAAAAGCACCTCTTTGGCCAATCTTAACTCCATGGATCTCCTACCCTTAGCAATCTTTGAGTAGCTCTGCCTCCTAAATTTACTATACATTTACCAAAGGCACCCTCTTTTAAAAATAATAAATACAAAAGAGGCCATAATTAATTACATAAAATTTTGTGCTCATAACTATAAATTACATAATTAAAATAAACTTATAGAGCTTACATGCCATAACAGAAATACAAATATCATCCGCACACATGTTTATGAATAGCAAAAAAAATCAGGTCCTAGGTAAAACCTTGCTCTGATACCACTGAAGAGTTTTGACCCAGCTTGCTTATGGATTTTTCATCGTCTAGCCCAAGGCTTAGTAGACGTGGAAGCAGAAGAAGAAGAAGAAGAAAATAAATCATAAAACACTTTTATGAAAATGCCATACGGAAAGAATGCTCTTTTGCAGGCTCTTTTACCATCTAAGGAGAAGGACGAACCAATCTCGCCTAGAAAAATCTAAAATATTTTCTGTTAAAAAATAAAAATCATAAAAGCATACCTTAGTTTTTGTAATCGCAAAAACTCTTCCCTAGGACGTCACCCTGAAGCGATCCAACGCCTTTGTCGAGAGGCGACCACTTGTTCTAGAAAGTTTCATCTTAGCTGAATCCTTGTCCCAAGCTTCGTATCTGATCCGAACTTCCTTCAAGTTTTGTCAGAAACTGAAAGGAAGCAAAGAAGAAAAGAGGAAAAGTTTGGTCGCCTTTAGATTTAGGTTTGCTCACTATAATTTCGGGTGAGCTCCCTTGATCTAGGCATGGTGTAAGTTTAGGAGTAAGAGGGGCTCTCTATTTAGAGGGAGAGCCGAGCCTTCAGAGGAGTATCACATCTGATGTGGAATAAATAAATGGAATTCCAATTAACTCAAAATTTTCCCCTTTTGAGGACCAAAGTTTGAGTTATTAATTCTCCCTCTCCGTTAAGCCTAAGAACCAAAATGATATATCAATTTGAAGAGCATTAAACGTATATCACATAGAAAAAACGGTGCTCAATTCCAAGGTCGTTTGACCACTCAATCGACGTCTCAAAATTCACCAAAAAACTACCCAAATATATGCATATTTGAATCTGTAGTAAACAGTTTAATGGGCCCCACCACCTTGCATTGTTCCCAAAGGGTCAGGTGCGCCCGCATGTAACGGTCCTGGTATGCCTACCTATAACGGGCCTGGCACACCCGCCCGAGAAGCAGGCGCAACCCACTAGGGCTGGGCCAGCATTGGGCCCAAGCCCAGGCGCTCTGCGGTGCTTGGCTGGGCTAAAGCCAGTGCCCCTGTTTTGCCTCCTTTTTTTCTTCCTCTTTTTCTTTAGCCCGAGCTGAGCCCAGGCCAACATAGATGGGTCCGGGACATTCTCGGACCCCACAGTTTGGGCATTTCTATGCTGTTCAAGACTCATTTTTTGTGTCACATCATATGTGATCGAAATCCTCTTCGTAACTAATTGCGACCATATTAATTCACATGCATCATATGCATGTTCCTCTTATTACTTGGACGAGAATCTCAGCCTGTGTGAGACCCTACAGCCTGACCCTACTATATGTGGGCCTTATAACACCTTACGATAGTGGCCGCGAGCAGCATATGTCGTCCTTGGTTTGGTATCATCATCACGTAGTGCCCCTTGACATAAAGATTGTCGGGACTACACTTAGCTATGCCAGTGATGAATTCCCCATTTTTAACCCAATCGTCAACATTATGTTGCTACGAAGCCTATGGTATGGTTGACTATCAACCCCTAATAGCTTCGCGCTTGATCAACATCATTCGATCTTAGCTTGTCTTTGTTGGATCGTATCCAACACACCATGGCCATGATTTTGCTAAGTACCGTACTGATTCTGCGACACTAACTATCCACATATGAGTGATGAATCCTCTCTTGACCACTACTCACCTTGTACGCTTCAAGTATCACCAAACCTAATACCTTTCAACAGGCCTGGCCTCACAGCTAGGTCAGAAATCTAAGTGATACCATTCATGCATAGGCTCATACAATGACCTCAAGTCAAAAGACCAACTTGCCTATCCGTGGGATCTTGTGGATGGCAGACAACACTGGAAATGGGTTGAATAGAGTTGTCTACTAAATAATAAAATTCTTAGATATATTAGAACCCTTCTATTCATTGCCTAAGTCTCAAATAAGAGTTACCCCAATTGTACTTAATCACACAAATAATAATAAGCTTGTAATGAAATGAATGTAATGAGCACATCAGAATAAAAAATTACAAGTGAGTATAAAATATGAGAGAGAGAGAGAGAGAATCAGGAACAACAGCTTTTACCCTGGTTTGGCCCAACCATGGCCTACGTCCATCAACCAACCAATGGCCTCAACGAGAGCAACCTGTTGGATCCTGTGGATGGCAAACAACACTAGGGAGGTTGAATAGTGTTGTGCAAATAGTAAACTTTTTCGTTTGTTGATTAGCACAATTTAAAAACCTTCTAATGTTGCCTAAGAAACCAAGTAGAGTGATCTACGCTTGGTTCTTAATCAACAAGGTAATCTTACAATGAATATAAGTATGAGTTACAAGCAATATAAGATTACAAGCAATAAATCTTTTATACAAAAATAGATCTTTTTACACAGCAGAAATAAATAAATTAACTTTGTAATAATATGAACAACAAATTATAGAGATACAATAGTTAGCAGATAAAATAAAATGCTAGAGCAAAGATAAACAATCACAGAAAAATGCAAATGCAAAGACAAAGAATTTTTATCCTGGTTCCCCACAACTTGGGTGCGTCCAGTCCCCGACCAATCCGGTACGAGATTTTTCCACTATTGCCTTAGCAATACAATTACCTAACTCCACTCGTTAGGATTTTCCAAACACCTAGCCTTGACTAGAATTTCCAACCATCTAGACTTGTCTAGGATTTTTCCATCCCTTACAACAAAGGGAATCCACAAATACAAACAAGTTTCCAACTCACCACAAAAATTAGTTGAGTTTGGATTACACCCAACAATTCTATAGCCGAAGTAAATATAACAAATGTGTATTACGTGGCTAAAGAATTTAGATCGATCCTCAGATCACACAAAGAATATAAGTTTATTCGTTGTGATCTTAGATCTTGAGTTTTTAAAAATCCTTTAAATAATAAAGATTAAAGAGCAAGGATTTTAAAAACACTTTTGAAAAATAGCCAAAATAAAATTATAGATCTCAAAAACAATTTTCAGAAATGTAAGAGCTGAGATCAAAAAAATATACGAGTAGAAATTGGCTATTAACTTGAGAGCAAATAAGAACGATGAGATCAGAATTTAGCACAAAGAATAGAGGTTAGAATTGTTGTGTATCAATGATCTCAATGAAGGAGTCTAGTTATAGATTTTTAGGAATGAATTTGAATTTCAAACGAGTTTGACTTTTAGTCCAAATAGATTTGGAAATGAGTGAAATCAGGAAGCAGAGTCGTTAGAAAACGACAGCTGGTGGTCGACTCCCTTAGGGTGGAGTCGGCTCCCAGAGAATTTCAGTAGAAATTCTGCTTCTAGCTGGTAGTCGACTCCCTCCTCTAGTAGTCGACTCCCAGAGCAGTTTTCACTGAAACTCAGCTAACAAAGATGTAATCAACTCCTGGATGATTGGAGGTTGACTACTAAGATATAAAATAGCTAGCAAATGCTCTCAAGAGTTTAAGAATGATTTTAAAACATTTAAAAACATTTTGCTTTCGAAATCATTTGTGTGTGTGTGTGTGTGCGCGATATTTCTTTGGCTTTGACATAATCCTAAGAAACAAAACTCACACACTTAAACTAAGACGAGTCCTCAAGAAGCCGATCAGATGATTGAAGTGAATGCGAGCTTCTCTTGAGTTTGAGCTTCTTCTTCATTTAAGCTTGAGGTTCATCATTGAGCTATGCTTGCTTGATGTGGAGCTACAACATCGCCTTCGTCTATTGAGCATAGTTGAGCTTATTTGGAGTATGTGTAAAAGCTTATTGTTCGCACAACCTGCACACTTGAGTAGTAGTGTAATTAGTACATTAATATCATTTGGTGTGCTCATCATCAAAACCACTTAGGGGTGGGATTCAATTTTTCATCATTCTCCCCCTTTTTGATGATGACACCCAAATGAAAAATGAAGTAAATTAAATGAATATTGACTTAATAAAATAATTTACTCTCCCTGCTTAGATGCAGTACTCCCCCTGTATTAAAGCCGGTTAGCAAAATAATATTCTCATTTTTGCATTTTATCCTTTTTCTCCCCCTTGTCATCAATCAAAAAGATGACATAATGAAATAACACATAGAGTTTTAAGTCTATAAACCATGGAGAGATATAATTCAAAAGATAGCTTTCTGCAAAATAAGGTTAGTAGATAATAGTCAAGCATGTTTGAGCATAATGTATCAAACCAGACGCATAACCAAACCATAAGTGTACCAAACCATAGCAGCGTATAGTTATTACAGACCAAATTGTTTTAAAGAACCATTGTTTTGAAACTTGTTCAAGGATGTCCTCCATTTTTCTCCTTCTTCAACTCCTTGATCTCCTCAAGTTTCATGCTAAGTGTATCCTCAGTTATCTTGTTGCTCTTCACTACAAATTCCTTGAGATCGTCCAACTTTTTGTTGAGGTCTTCAAATCCTCTCTCTTGAGAAATCTTCAGCATTCCAATTTTCTTCAAGAGCATGCCTTGAAGCTTAACAATGTAAGCTGGCAGTTCTTCATCTTCTTCTTCGCCATCATTGCCTACTTCTTCTTCATCTGTGTCTGAAATGAGGGGTTCTTTATCTTTCTTCTTTAAGGATGATGATTCTCCTTCAACAGTAAGCTTCTCCTCTGGAATATTCTGGTCGAGATCTTTGTGAAGATTCATTCGGCCAAGAGCATGTACATCAAAGATACATGCCGGTTCCAGAATTTCGGTTTCATTATCTAAAGGTATGTTATACCCAATAAACAAGATGGTAAGATGGTGACCATGGGCTAAGGAAGATGATGGTCTATAGGAAGAAGCAGATGCAAGGATGGAGTTCATAATGACTTTGGCCCAATTTACACGGATGTTTCCTAGAATGGCATAAATGCACTTAGCTTGCTTCTCAGATAACACAGAGTGACTTCCAGATTTCTGAGTAATATTATAAGACAATATATTTGCTAGAATTCTTCAGGATAGCGAAGATCGCTACATGGTAGTTTTGTTTGGAAGTATCTTCAAGGCAAATACATTTTCTCTAGAATATTCTCATCAACCATCTCTATGTCATCCAATAGCGTTCCAGTGTAGGGGATTCCTAATGCTTGTCCTAGAGATTTGATAGTTACAACAAGTTTGGAATCTAGAACTTTAGTGATGAATCGACATTTAGCAAGATCATAATCCATGTTGGCATAGAAAAGATGCACAAGCCTATGATAACATAGATAGATATTTTCAGATGAAAAAAGATTAGCATGATTCTGAAATTCTAAGATGCTATCGATACCATAATTCTCAACATGATCTATTTTGACAAACCTTTCATGAAGGATTTGTCTTTTGGAAATTTTGAGAAAATTTTCAAACAAAGCAGTCTTGAAAAGATTTGGTTCAATAATTTCTTTTTCAGCAAGAGGATTCATTAGCAACCTTTATCTTCTTAGTAGCAATCTTCTTGAAAGGCATTCTAGGTGAAAAAATTTTGAGTTACAAGACTAGATATGCAAGATTAACAAGAAGTAAATGAGAAAGAATTATACCTTTGGGATCTTTTTGAGAAGTTGAAGGAAGTTCAAGAAATTTTACCAAGTGAAGTAAAAAAATTTCAAGAGGATGACAACAATGGGGGTAGTCAGCTACCTAAGGTTTGTGCTTGGGGTTTTTATCTTTTGAGATGAAAGATGATGAAGTTTAGGAGCCTTTGGATCATAAGATTGGATGGCTGAGATCTTATTTTCTTATTGGGTTTAAGTTACCCTTTGGATATAAACCCAATAGACTCAATGTAAACCCAATATGAGTAAGAAAAAATCAAACAACAAAACACAGATTTTCGTGTCCATACTCTGGTAGTCGACTCCCTCAAGTTGGTAGTCGACTCCCCACTGGGTTGAGCTGTTTTCTCATCCCGAGGGTTTTTGATGCAATGGAGTGTGTTCGATAGAAAATATTTCTTACGAAAATGTAACAAAACATTCATATTAAATTATTGAGCAATCATTTTAAATACTCAAATAAGTCGAATTTTTTGCGAAACAATCTGTCTTATCGCAAAGCGTTTGATGCCATTTTTGTTCCTTCTCCTTGGTCTTTAAAGTACCTGAAAAATATAAACGTTTTATGGTACTCTCTATTTATTGAGTCCATGAGGTTAGTCTTTAGGAAACCAAACCCAATATGGTTTAGTCCCTTCATTAGAAACATATCTATAATTCTTATTTAAATGAACTTGCTGAACAAAATTAACTGTGTACCTTTTTTGCTTCTGATTAGTCAGATTCTTCGGTATCCAGATGCTCAGAAATTTTTGGTTAGTATGATACATCCTAGTATGCTTAACCCTTTTCTTGGTATGATTAGAATCATATCCAAGTCTGGTTTTGCTAGATGAAGCTTTTTGGTTATTTATTAAACTATTTAGCTTCCTTTTTCCTTTATTGAAATTTTCAACAATCTTCATTGTAGAGTCGTACTTGTCTTTAACAGATACGAGAAGATTATTCAAACTTTCAATTTTCTCATTCACAGAAAGAATGACTTTTTCTAAAAAGTCATTCTTTTCTTTCAACATAATATTCTCTTTAATAAGATTTTCTTTTTCTTTAGCATACTTTTTAACAATTCTAAGAGTTCTTCGGTGTTCTTTTATGAGCTTTTCATGCATTTTACATAGCTCCTTATATGCTCCCATATAGTCCATGTCTTTATCATCGCTTGATGATGAATCACTATCACTAGATGATGAATCATGCAAGGTACTTACCTTTAATGACGTGGAGGCTAAGAAACACATGTGGGCTGTTTCTCTTCTTTCGTCTTTATCATCTGATGAGGATTCATCGGACGAAGAAATATGGCTTTGATCGAAGGCTGTGTAAGCTTCCTTCTTAGGTCGTTGAAATTTGTTCCTTTTGTCACCTCTTCGTTCATTATTCTCTCTATTCTTCCCACGATCTTTGGAGTCTCGGTTGTTCTTCTCCAAGGGACAATCTGTCTTTACGTGTCCTGGTTTATTGCAGCCAAAACAAATAATACTGTTAATGGGACGAAATGAACGTTTACCATACTTACTTGTAATAAACTCTTTAAAGTTCTTTGAGACAAAAGCAATATGGTCCTCTTTGTTGGTATAGTCGGAGTCTTCTTCTTGAGCTTTGAATGCTAGGCTCTTCTCTCTTTACGAGCTTGAGAAATTTTGAGCAAATAAAATGATTTTTAATAATATGAATTGATGTTTAAAACTTCTAAGCTATAGGGTATTTATAGAGGTAAAGAATAGCAAAAATCAACTTAAAAGTCTCATCAAACAGCTAGTTAACTGCTAGCAAATTTGAAATCCAGTTTCCAAAAATGCTGAAAATTGACCCAGATAGTTGGCTATTTTGGTTGATAGTCGTCTACCTACCCAGATAGTCGGCTATCTCAGAACCCAAGAGATCTGGGTAAAATTCTCCTACCAGTAGTCGGCTATCTGATTCAAGTGGTCGGCTATTTCTGGATACTGGAGTTTTTCTACTTGAAAATATATTGAAATTTTTTATAAAAATTATATTAAAATATTACATCATATGATATATTTAAAAACTATTTTATTCAAGAATTTTTGTCTGTGTAATAAATATTCATTGGCTTTGACATTCTAGACTTATAACTTACAACATAGACACTTATCAAGCTTTGATCTTCGTTCTTTGACTTGGGCCATCTAGTCTTGATCTTGAGTCCTTGGTTGAGCCATTATTTGCTCCTGTTAAAAACTCACAACTCCTAATCTGGTTTTGATGATACAGACATATTATTTTATATGTACTAACTTTATCTATGCAGATATTATAGCACAATCAACTAAGACAATCATCAAATATACAAGTTGCAAGAAGCATCCACTACAAGACGAAGCATATCGATGATATTTTGTATCTTGTAAAAAGAGATGTAATACTTATTTTTTCTCTTGCATGTACTTAGAATGTAATAGCCTTAATGATGATCTCTCTTAGTCGTTTGGGATCCGTCTTTAAAAAATCAAGTCAAAAATCCAATTAGTCGACCAATCCCTAGTGCTAGTCGACTAATTTAAATATTAAAATATTCATAAAATTCTGAAACTTTGTCAGACCTATTTTAGAGTCTCTAGGATCTTATTCTTACAAATTTCTAAGTTTCAAATTTTTAGTCGACTAATAGACTTTAATAGTATTACCAGTCATTTTTGATCAGTTATTTTAAATGATTTATCATTTAAATATTATATTTTATCACTGGAAGTTAGAACTGCCATAAACAGCTAGTTCATGACAATTTATATCCATTTATAGAAGTTACTTTCAGTTTTCAGAAGTTACTTTCTGAAAGGACATCTCAACAGTCAAAATCCTAGTCAGCAGCCCTATTAGTCGACCTGTTCATAACATTAGTCGACTAATTTGAACAAAATTTTTTTCCAGAATATTTTGAAATTTTAGGTAGTTGTCCAACGTTCAAAAACTTACTTTTTGAGCTATAAATAGACCCCCAGACTCCTGCCTAAAAATCATGAAAATTCACACGCACTCTCTTTTCTTAAGTTTACTTTCTCTCTCTAGAAAGTGAGTGATTTTCAGATTTCTTTGGTGAACCTCTGCAGAAATTATTCCTCAATTAAAATTCAATTCTCCAAGTGTGTTCTACCATCAATTCTCATCCAGACCTTAGAGAATCCATCACCATCCTTGCGTCATAATTCCTACATTATCAAGGCTATAAGTGATATTGTTTCATACTCTTTTTTACTTTATTTGGTGAATCTCTTTATGAAGAGATTGTATAAGTTTGCAATACGGCGAGTGTTGGCATCTTTGTATGTTGATTACTTGCGGGGAGCAAGTGTTATAGTGGATTCAAATCTCTGCAGTGTAGAGTACTGGACGTAGGATCACAAAGATCCGTACCAGGATAAATCTCTGTGTTTGCGTTTGGAATTTTCTGGATTGTGTTTATCTACTTCCGCACTCTAATTGCAATTTTTTATTTACATTTATTTTTGCAATATCGTCGTGATATACACTATTCACCCCCATTAGTGTATTTGTCGTGCTAGGAGATCCAATATTTGGTATTAGAGCCTGATGGTTAATATGGCATACACCTATCCGACGAACAATTCAACGTCCTCATCACAATTTCCAGAAGGGCACTCTACCACAAGGCCTCCACTATTCAATGGTTCCAACTACTCTTATTGGAAGACAATGATGACGATCTATCTTCAAAGCATTGGCTATGAACTTTGGAACATGTTGGAAACTGTATACGAGAAGCATACAACTCCTTATGCCCAATGGACCGCTATTGACAAATCCGCTACAACTCACAACTCAAAAGCAATGAATGCACTATTCTGTGACATGGACAAGAATGAGTTCAATCGTGTACCCCAAGCCAAATCAGCATATGACAGCACACTCAAGGTAACACACGAAGGAACTAGTAAAGATAACGAAACTAAAATCTCTGTTCTTGTTCATAGGTTTGAGTTATTTAGAATGAAGGAGAATGAACCAATTAGAGAGATGATCACTCGATTCAACGACATAACCAATTCTTTAATGGCTCTCGGCAAAACCTATACTCAAACGGAACAAGTAAGAAAGATTTTTCGTGCCTTTACATCAGAATGTGAGAAGAAGACCACATCCATAGAAGAAGCCAATGACGTGTCAACTCTCATCGTTGAAAGCTTGGTTGGTAACTTGATGGCCTATGAGGTACAACTCTAAGATCATAAGAAACAAGCAGACTCAAAGAAGAAAACTCTTGCCTTCAACGCATCTTCAGACACCGATGATTATGACATGGACGATGACGACATGGCACTAATAACTAGAAACTTCAAAAAATTTCTAAGAAGAGGTAAGTTTAAAATTTTAAAACCTAAAACTACTGATGCTTCTCTATGTTTTCCATGTAACAGGCCTGGACATATGAAAAAGGAGTGTCCACTCTTAAAGCCAAAAGAGAGAACATCCAACAATTTTAGAAAGGATAAGAAGTTAGAGAAAAAGAAGAAAGCACTAGCAGCAACATTTGATTCTTCATCTTCTGATGAAGAAAAAGAAACCAACGAAGACACTAATGAATAAAATGCCCACATGTGCTTTATGGCACAAAATGATAATGAAATTTAGATAATGAAGAACTACTTAAAGCATTTAATGATTTATATATGAGATTTAAGAAGTTAAGTTCTCAACATAAGGCATTACTTCTTTCACATTAAGAACTTCTTCATCATCTTCTATAAATAGTCTTAAGAATGAGAATGACTCCTTATCCTCTCAAAATAATAAGTTAATTTATGAAAATGAGATTCTCAAATCTGAGAATCATAATATGATTTCACGTATTTCTATTTTAAATAAGGATATCTCTTCTTTAAAATTACAATATGATGTTATGTCTTCTAATATTAAAAAGTTTAATAAAGGAAAGAATAATCTCAATGATTTACTTAGAATACAACATCATGCTAATCATCGACAAGGTTTGGGATATAAGCTTATTCCCAAATCCAATAATTTTGGTAATATTACTCCATTGAAAGATCATATTTTTATTAAAGCTAAGAAAATTGACTCTTCTATTAGTTTGAAAAAGGATACTATTTATATCCAAAAGAATACCAATTTTGTTACATCTTCTAAGAAATCCATTATGCATACAATTTGGGTTCTTAAAGATGTTTGCTTATATAACAATGATTTATATGTTTCTAACTTTATGCAAAATGTTATTCTTTCTTCTAATTATTTGAAGAAACCAAATTCCACTTGGGTTTGGTTTCCTAAGGACTAATCCTAAGGACCCATATAAAAAGGGTACCAATATTTATTGTTTATCTTTCATGTACCCATAAAGGAAAAATGGATACTAGATAGTGGATGTTCTAAACACATGACTGGGAACATCAAACGTATATCAACCGTACAATTCAAAGATGTTGGCACCGTTACATTTGGTGATAACAACAAAGGTAAAGTGATTGACATTGGAACAGTTGGTGATCCAACTATGCCAATCATCGAAAACGTGCTCATCGTTGATGGTTTGAAACGCAATGTTTTATCTCAATTATGCGATAAATATTTTAAAATTGTTTTCGAAAAGAATGCATGCGCATTATATATGATTTTAATGTCTAATATATCATTTCTAGGTAGTCGTAAGAATATATATATATATACATATATGTACATACATGTATGTATATATACATATATGTATATACATGTATGTATATACATACATTTATGTATACATATATGTATGTATATACATGTATGTACGTACATGTATGTATGTACGTACATACATGTATGTACATATATGTATATATATATACATATATACATATATATATAATGCATGAAATTATCCTTACATGATCATTGCTTATTAGCATCCACAGATTTTAAAATTGTTTTCGAAAAGAATGCATGCGCATTATATATGATTTTAATGTCTAATATATCATTTCTAGGTAGTCGTAAGAATATATATATATATATATATATATATATATATGAAAAGTTAGTTTGTATCTTTATTAAGTATACCAAAAAATACAATGAAAAGCAATAAGAAGGAGGATGATGTTAGAGAGGGGAGGGGACACAAGCGTCGTCACCCTCCACTAACAAGTCCTCCTTTGCATCCCTCAATACAAAGCCAAGCAAAATAACCAAAAACCATATCCAATCAACAATCTAATGCAAGAAAAATAACTATCCCGCATCTCTAAATTCCCAATTCTGAAAAGCAAGCTTCGCATTGGTGGTGTCGTCAGCTTCGTGGTCTCTCAGAATGATTCTGATGTCTGATGCTATCTCCTCAAATAGCACAGTCTTTGGCTTTTTAATCCCCTCAAAAATCCTTCTATTCCTCTCCTTCCAGACATGCCATACCATAGCCGCCAGTACCGTCTTGGACAGCACACTAAGTGAATCTTTTTTTGCAAAATGCAATAGAAAGTAGTCACCAATTTTAGGCAGCTGAGAGACAATGGGGTCTGAAACACCCAATTTGAGGAGGCTCCTGTTAAGAATATATCTCGTATATTCGCATTCGAAGTATATATGATTAATATTTTCATTTACTCCGGCTAACACACACAATTTTGAGATGCATGTCAACAAGGAAAAATGCATAAATCCTCTTTTAAATTGAAAGATGTGTTATAAACGGGGGTTTGGAGGCCCAACTTGTTACTGGGTATCCACCCATTATGTAACCCTATTGTTATAAATACAGGGCTACGAATTCCATAGCCACCAAGTTTATAACACGTTATCAGCACGCTCGAGTCTGAGTCGAACCTCTGCCGACAGACGAACGCGAAGCGAACGAGCTTCCTTCACCGAACGTCGCTAGATCCGGCGGGTAGGACCTAGAGGTAATTCTTTTCCCTAGATCTAAATTCGTATGCGCATATGTTTAGATAAAAAACATCGTTTTTATTGTTAAAAATCAACTTTTTACGATAAAAACGCCGTTTTGAAGACTAAAAATAGATTTTTTCCAATAAAAATCGGATTTTTATCATCTTCTTCCCCAAAAAACCATTAAACCCTAGGGGGATTCTCCATCGCCATGCAGCCGAAAGCCGCCACACGAAACCCCCCCCCGATTCACGCCGTCGCCACCGCCTGAAGCGACGGCACCTGCCGCAGCCCGCAGCGGCGGCTACCCCCGCCGCTCGCGACGGTGGGCGGAACCGCCGCCCACAACGGTGGCTACCCCGCCACTCGAAGCGGTGGGCAGATCCACCGCTCGCAACGACGAGCTAACCCTGTTGCCCGCAGCGCGGCTACCCCCGCCGCTCGAAACGGCGGGCAGATCCGCCACTCGTGACGGCGGGCTAACCCCGCCGCCCGCAGCGACGGCTACCCCGTCGTTCGAAGCGACGGGTGGATCCGCCGCCCGCAGTGGCAGCTACCCCCGCCACTCGAGGCAGCGAGCGAAACCGCCGCTCGCGACGGTGGGCGGAACCGTCGCCTGCAGACGACGGGCAACACCCGTCTCCTGCAGTGGCAGCATCCGCTACCACCTGCAACGGCGTCAGGCCCCGCCGCCTGCAGCGACGTCAGGCCCCGCCGCCTGCATATGGCGGGCAGCACCCGACGCCTGCAGCGGCGGGCCCTCCCGCCGTCGCCAGCAGTGGCGGACGGGCCCTGCTGCCTGCAGTGGCGCCCCCCGTGCGCGCGCGTGTCTGAAACCCTATCCGTCGGACGCGGCCACACACGCGACCGAAACCCTAATCGGCTGCATGGGATCGCCTGGCAGATCGAACCTAAAACCCCTAACTAGGGTTTGACCAATTTCATTTCCGAATTATTTTTCAGATTTAATTAAGATTTTTCCCTTAAAAAGCTGGATAAATTACACATTTTTAATTCATCGCATTTTGGTTGGATTATCTGATTATCATGCGTTTAATAATTAGGAAGATCCTGCGACCGCTCTGCCGTTAGTCAACTAACCTAACGGTGTATAACATTGCCCAGTGGTCCAATAATTATTAAACGAAAATATTTTCATTTCCACTATAAAAATGCCTGTGATGATTATATGTCTGCAACGTAATGCCTGCTGCATTTTTCTGCCTGCTATGTATGTGTATATTTGCTGTGGTTTTGGATCGGCTAGCTATCACTATTATTTCCCTCGATTTCTTTTCTTTTTTTGAGAGAAAAATGTAGTGAGGATATTATTGTAAAAATTACTAGACCGGCGGACGTCTCATGAAGATGAAGATCCATTCCAGAAGAATAGGGGGCCCACGTGGGTTACCGATTGTATTTTCCTTCTTTATAGGACAGTATGGACTGTAATTAATATGGTGATTAGCCGATCCACGCAGCAAATATCTGTGTCTGAAATGCTTAATTATTTATTTTTCTTCAAAAATATCTAATTATTGCTTATTTTTAAACATGCTAGAGAGATAATGGCTAAAATTGCGAGCGTCGACTTTGACGTATTGGATGCTATAGGCAAAAATTATCTGAGCTGGCAGTTGGATATAAAATTCCATCTGCGCGCATAGGGACTGACCCATGCCATTGCTGCAGGCGATAAGGTTTCTGATATAGATAAAGCGAAAGTAATTATCTATATCAGACGCCATATCGATCGGACCCTGAAGGCCGAGTACCTCACGGTGGAAGACTCTTATGAGAATGGACCGCCCTCGAGGATAGGTATAAACATCAAAGAGTTGTTATACTTCCCCGAGCGTGATATGAATGGGAGAACCTCCGTCTCCAAGACATTAAGTCTATCGCCGAGTACAACTCGGCACTTTTTAGTATCAACTCACGCCTGAAGTTATGTGGTGAGAAAGTGACGGAGGAGCGCATGTTAGAGAAGACATATACATCCTTTCACGAAAAGGATGTTATACTAATGCATCAGTATCGTGAAAGAAAGTTCACGAAATACTCAGAGCTTCTCTCATGCCTTCTGATTGCAGAGCAAAATAGAGACCTCCTTCTGGCCACCCATAACTCACACCCTACCGGCACTGCTCCTGTGCCTGAAGCGCATCACAGCTCCTCCCAGAAGAAGAGAAGCAACTTCAAAGGCAAACTCCAGAAGGGTGAGGCAATGAAGAAGCAGGCTAGAGGACCCCCTCCAAGAACCAACAATGAGGGTAAGAATAAAAATGTGTGGAAGAGAAAAGACGACGGCCAGACATCTGCCCCCAGAAAGGACTGTGAAGATAAGTGCCACAGGTGTGGCATGACTGGACACTGGTCCAGGAATTGTCGGACTCCACGCCACCTACAGGACTTGTACAAAGCGAGCCAGAAGCAAGCTGAGACAAACCTGGTGGAACAAGAAGACCTGGCACCAATCAGGTTCATCGCTGAGGACTTCTCAAACGATGACCTGCTCGACTAAAGCATTATCTACTTTCTATGCATTTTAATTTTGAAAAACAATTTACTATCTGGTTGTTTGTTTTCTAGCATGTTGGATGAATTTTCAGACATTGAATAATTATTAGTAGTATATCTTTTCTTGTGCCTTATACTGCGATGTTTTTCTCTTAAAATTAGATGGATAATAAATGCCTAGTGGACAGTGCCTCTACGCACACGATCCTCCAAGACATCTGCTTTTTCCAAAGCATTGATAAATACGATGGAACTGTGAATACAATCTCCGGTCCATCAAGAATTATTGAAGGATCAGGGAAAGCACATTTTATGCTCCCCAACAAAACACAACTACTAATAAAAGATGTGCTTTTCTCCCCTAGCTCTGATAGAAATCTGTTAAGCTTTAAAGATATCCGTTTAAATGGATACGACCTTGAGACGGTGAGTAAACAAAACAGAGAATTATTGTACGTAACGTCTCATAAAAACGGTGCTAAAACCACCGTCGAGTGTTTTGAGGGACTCCAGTCGGGTCTCTACCATACAATCTCTACCATACAAGGATAAGAGCAATGGAAGCAAACACACTCGAGCACCAGAAGTGCGACAATCAACCAGAATTCCAGCTCTGGCACAATAGATTAGGACACCCTGGAAGGAATATGATACGTCGCATCATATCTGTCACGACCCGCTTCCCTAAAATGGAGGCGAGACGTGAAAAGGTCCGCACGGGAGTGGAGCTGTGAAGCCCCAAACCCGATAAGCGTCAATAATACATAAGCAGGTCCCTGTAACCACGACAGAATAACAATAATAACACAAGTAGAGACTGAAATAAAAATTCCACATCTCACAAAATGTCCAACATCAACAAAAAGTCCAACATCCAGAAAAGCAACCAGGCTAAAAGAAAAGAGTCTAAAGGCCCAGAACAAGGCCAACAAAAAGGAACAACAACAAGTATGGATGCTACGCACCGATAACAAAACAACTGCCTAATAAAAGTAAAACACAACGAAGACACTAGGACCGGTCCCCAGTGTCCACGTACTCCCCGTCAAACACAAGCACGGGCTCGGCGTCAGCAAACACCTCGTCCTTAACAAGTAACTCAGGCTCGGGCTCTAACATGTGTCACCCAAAAGAGAAAAGGGGCACATGTCAGCAAGTCGAAAGACTTGTGCAAGGAAACGGGAATAATGGTAAACTAGCAACCTAGCAATTAAAACATGGTGCATGGCAAGTAAAGTACGGTGGTAACAAGTAAGGTAAAGGAGAGTACACGTGGCAAGTATCAAGCGGTAGGGGTGACATGTAATGTCAAGTAACAAGTAAATTACAAGGGATCACTCGACGAGTGCCCTATTGCCCGCAGGCTGTGTTCAAGTATCAAGTACAAGGGGTCACTCAACGAGTGCCCTATTGCCCGCAGGCTGTGATGAGCTCGTCTTCTGGAACACGAGCCAGAAAGTGTATTTGATAAGTATGGCGTAGGGGTGCACCTAGCCGGAACAAGTAACACTAGTATGTAGCGATGCTACGCAATCACGATGAGTATTCAAGCATGCAATGACATGAGCAGTTAATACGCGTACCGTTAATTGTATTTAAACGTGACAGGAAAAATGCAATGATATGAACATATTTGCGTACCGTTAATTGAATTAAACATGGCAGTTAAAATGCAATAGCGGTTAAGGATGCATGGATGACATGAACAGTTAATACGCGTACCGTTTAGGGAAATTAAACGTGACATACACGCATGATGAGGGTGACGGACCAAGCTTCGTTGTCAAGCTAGGTCAAAGGCGTCTAAACGGCTATCCTTTCACCGTCTAGTCTCTTTTACGCTAAAGCTAGGTAAATGGCCTAAGACATGGCCTAAATCAAGAGATGCAAGTTTCACTTGCCTACCACCGGGGATGGCGACTACTCCGTCACACGGATGCCAATCTATGGGGAAATCACTGTTATGGGGGTACAACCATCAAACAACATGAAATTTATTAGGGTTTCATAAAAAAATACCAATAGACTATGAAAACAACGGTAGATCGATTTCTTACCGAGAGGAGACGGAAGGAACACTCCGGGGAACCCTGGGATCAGATCTGGAAAAGATTGGAGAAGTTTGGGGAAACTAGGGTTTTGGGGGATTTGGGGATTTTGATGGGTTTGGGTGAGATTTTGGGGAAGATGAGGGGTAGATGGAGTGAATGGATGGTTTGGATGATGATTCTAGGGCTTGAAATGAAGGAATGGAGCTTGGAGGAAGATGGGGGCTGAAGGGGGGGGGGGAGATTTTAGGGTTTTGGGTCGTGTTGGAGAAGAAGAAGTCTTTTGGGTTGGGTATAAATAGGTTGAGCTGGCGGCTGCCCAGAAATTAGGGTTTTAACACTGGTTAGTCGGTCAAGGAGCAACCACTGACCGACTAGTTTGGCAACTAGTCGGTCGGTCGACCAACGCTGACCGACTAAGTGCAAACAGTAACTTCTGAACGAAAATAGGATTCTAGAGTTAGTCGGTCCATGAACAAGTACTGACCGACTAGTTTAGCATCTAGTCGGTCGATGAACGTTCTTAGACCGACTAAGAGTAAACAGTAGCTGATACAAAAATAAGATGATGAGTTAGTCGGTTCAAGAAGCATTGCTGACCGACTAGTTTGCAACCTAGTCGGTCAACCAACGTTCTTAGACCGACTAACGATAAACAGTAACTCCTGAGAAATTTAGAAAGCTAACTAGTCGGTCCAAGAAGGATTGCCGACCGACTGGATCGTCATCTAGTCGGTCGGTGCCCCTTCTTATACCGGCTAATGAGCACAGAAAAGTACCGATACGGAGCGCGGGGCCCCGGGATCGATTCCTAAGACTCCTAGGCTTGATCTAAAAGTAAGATACGACCGTTATGAAGTCCGTCACGAGTGACATACTTCAAAATCGACAATCCTAAGGAAGAAGCGAGAAAATACGACGAATCGATCGAAAATGAAATCTACGGGGACGAAAACCACACAAGAGGAGAAAATCCACCAAAACATATATTATATTATATTAAATCCAGATTCATGAAAAGCAGTCGTTACATCCTCCCCAACTTAAGAAAAATTCCGTCCTCGGAATTTCCAAAAACTCACGAGTCCGGAAACAAAAGTGGGAAACGCTCTCGCATCTCATCCTCATTCTCCCATGTAGACTCTCCAGGTGAACCGTGTCGCCACATCACCCTCACAAGATTGACAATCTTGTTCCGAAGCGATTTCTGACGCCTGTCTAGAATCTGCACTGGATGCTGGTCATACGTCAAATCGGGGCGAACGGTAATCTCCGAAAAATCCACCGCATGAGACGGATCGCTAATGTATCGACGAAGCTGCGACACATGGAAAACATTGTGAACTCCTTCCAAAGACGGCGGCAAGGCCAAGCGATAAGCTACCTCGCCAACCCTCTCCAAAACGTCAAATGGTTCAATGTATCGCGGGCTCAACTTTCCACGCTTCCCGAAACGAATCACACCACGATTCGGGGAAATCTTCAAGAACACATGGTCGCCCGGCTGAAACTCCAAAGGACGACGTTTAGCATCCGCCCAATGCTTAAAACGGTCCTGAGCAATTCTCAACCTCTCCCGAATATTCCTGACGATATCCACGGCCTCCACGATCATCTCAGGGCCCAATAACTCCCGATCACCAACGTCATCCCAACTCAATGGCGATCGACATTTCCTCCCATAAAGAGCGGCGAAAGGCGCCATGCCAATACTCGCCTGGAAGCTGTTGTTGTAGGAAAAATCCACCAAGTGTAGATGGTCCTCGCACGAACCCTTGAAATCCAACATGCACGCCCTCAGCATGTCTTCCAAAATCTGAATCGTCCTCTCGGACTGGCCATCCGTCTGCGGATGGTACGCCGTGCTGAAACTCAGACGCGTACCCAAGCTCTTCTGCAAACTCTGCCAAAACTGAGATGTGAACCTCGTGTCTCTGTCAGACACGATACTCACGGGGACTCCATGAAGTCGCACAATCTCCTGCACGATTCACGTTACATCACTATCCAAACTAGGAAAAGGAAATAAAAACAGAGAGTAAAAAGAATTTTACCTCCATATATCTCCTTGCTAGCGTCTCAGTGGACTGTCCCACTCGGAACGGAATAAAGTGCGCAGATTTGGTCAATCGATCTACGATCACCCAAATCGCGTCATTCTGCTTCGGACTCCGAGGTAGTCCAGTCACGAAATCCATAGTGATGTGTTGCCACTTCCACTCCGGAATCGGAAGCGGTTGTAGCAACCCGGCCGTACGCTGATGCTCCACCTTCACTTGCTGGCAAACCAAGCACTTGGCTACACTCCGAGCCACACTCCTCTTCATACCATGCCACCAATAATTCAGACGAAGATCCTGGTACATCTTGGTGCCACCAGGATGCACAGAATACGGCGAACTGTGTGCCTCCACCATCAACTCCTCTCTAATATCCCCAGCTGGCACACACAACCTGGCTCCAAACCTCAGCGAGCCATCCTCATGAATCAAAAAGTCAGTCCGCAGACCGGCTTCAACCTGCTCCCGAATCTTCACCAGCCTCGGATCCTCGGCCTGGCCAGCCTTAATCCGATCAACGATCGTCGACTGTACCTGCATGTACATCAACGAAAAAGCCTCTCCAGGAAGAACAATCTCCACGCCAGACTCGTAAAAATCCTGCTGCAATCTCCACTGCGAGGTCAAAATCATCACCGCTGGCAGCCTACTCAAAGCATCTGGAACCACATTCACCTTGCCAGGGTGATACTGCAAATCAATATCATAATCCGCCATAAGCTCCAACCATCGACGCTGTCGCATGTTGAGTTCCTTCTGAGTGAAAATATACTTCAAGCTTTTGTGATCGGTGAAAATCTTCACTTTCTCACTCAGCAAGAAGTGCCTCCAAATCTTAAGAGCAAACACAACGGCAGCCAACTCCAAATCATGCGTCGGATAATTCTTCTCATGAACCTTAAGCTGACGAGACGCATACGCCACAACGTGCCCGTGCTGATGCAACACACAACCGAGACCCTTGCCAGAAGCATCGCAAAAGATCTCAAATCCACCGCTGCGATCAGGCACGACAAGAATAGGGGCAGTCGTCAACCTCTCCTTCAGAACACCAAAAGCACCCTCACAATCACCCGACCAAACAAAAGCAACATCCTTCCGCGTCAACCTGGTCATCGGCTCAGCAATACGAGAAAAGTCCTTAATGAATCGCCGATAGTAACCGGCAAGTCCAAGGAAACTCTGAATCTCAGATGCTGACGACGGAACAGGCCACTCCCTGATGGCCCGAATCTTCTCGGGATCCACAGAAATACCATCTCCAGTCACCACATGCCCGAGAAAAGCAACTCGATCCAGCCAAAACTCGCACTTCGAAAACTTAGCATACAACCGATGCTTCCTCAAAATCTCCAACACCGTCCTTAAGTGCGAGGCATGCTCTTCCTCCGACTTCGAATAGATCAGAATGTCGTTAATAAAGATAACGACAAACTTATCCAAAAAGTCATAGAAAATCAGGTTCATCAGATTCATGAAAACTGCGGGTGCGTTAGTTACGCCAAAAGGCATAACCACGAACTCATAGTGTCCATACTTCGTCCTGAATGCTGTCTTTGGAACATCTCCCTTCTTCACCTTCAACTGATGGTAACCACTCCTCAGATCCAATTTTGAAAACACCCTCGAACCTCCAAGCTGATCAAAAATATCATCGATGCGAGGCAACGGGTATTTATTCTTAATGGTCACCGCATTCAACTCCCGATAGTCCACGAACATGCGACGCGAACCATCCTTCTTCTTCACCAACAGCACCGGTGCTCCCCACGGAGACACACTAGGATTAATATAACCCTTCTGCAAAAGCTCATCCAACTGCTTCCACAACTCTTCCAACTCTGCAGGTGCCATACGATACGGCGCCTTCGAAATCGGCTGCGCACCTGGAACAAGATCAATAGAAAATTCCAGAGCTCGATCAGGCGGCAAACCAGACATCTCCTCGGGGAAGACGTCGCCAAAATCTCGCACCACAGCTGGCCACTCCAGCTCCATCTGCATAGCCACAGCCTCCACCGGCCTGGCCCGAAATCTGACAGGACCAAGCGAACTGCTACCACGACTGAACTCGAACACTGGATGTCCGGGAATCTCGAACACCACCTTCTTTCTCCGACAGTCGATCGTAGCATAGAAGCTCGCAAGCCAGTCCATCCCAAGAACTGCATCATAGTTGATGATGTCGTGGACAATGAAATCACCACAAAGCTCACGTCCACAAACCACCAACGGGCAAGAATTGCACCCACGATGCACCGAGACGACACCGTTCCCTGTGACGATATTCCAACTCTTAGGAAGAGAGGACGTCGACAAGGAATGCTTCTCCACGAAGCTCCGGGCCAAAATGCACATCGATGCACCAGAGTCAAAGAGGACTCGTGCAGGAAATGTGCAAACCAAAACCACACCTAACAAGCAATTAACAATCAAATCCTAGTCTAGCAAACAATCATGAGCAAGCAACCAATATAATCAAAATTTCAAACTAACTAAGGAAGATAAATAGCTAGAATGAGTGTTACCTGTAATAACTTCATCCACGGCCATGCTCTCCTCCTCAGTCATCAGAAAGGCCTGCCCTCTCGGCGGAACAGCCTACCGAAAGGCCTGTCTCTGTGGAACAAGGGGCGCTCCACGTCCAACGGGCACAGGAGCTCGCTGCTGCAACGGCTGTGCTGCAATAGGAGCCCGCCAAGGCTGGCTCGACTTCGGACACTCCCGGATGGTGTGGCAGGATCTCCGCAGACAATGCACTGTCCTAGAAACCTCCTACACTGATCCCTGAGGTGTCCAGTCTTGCCACAGAAATGGCAAGTCTTCAGAATAGGCCATCCTTGCCTCTTGAACTGCACCGGATGACTAGGCTTGAAACCAGGCCTAACCACCGCCCTGGCCTGCTCCATAGGCATCTTCCCAGCTCCGGAAACATGTCCCTTCCTCTGATTCAAATTCAACTCTTGCCGCCTCGCAGCAATCAGAACCTTCTGATATGTCTCCAAGTCAGAAGAGGTCACAAAGCTCTGAAGCTCCAAGGCAAGTCCCTGGAGGAATCGCTGAGCTTTCTCATCGACATCCTGCACCATCTTAGGTGCAAACCGACTGAGCCTCGTGAACTCATGGTGGTACTGATCCACCGACAAGCTCCCCTGCTTCAGATCTATAAAGCGCTGCAGCATCACCTGCCGAGCAGCCTTCGGGAAGAACTCTCCATCGAATCTGGACTTGAAGGTAGCCCAGACGATCGGCTCCACTAGCATCTTCTCTTCAGCATCCCACCAATTCCTGGCATTGTCCTTCAGCTGCCTCTTAGCCAGATCAACCCATCCAGCCGGGTTAACCTTCGCCAAAGCCAAGTTATCCTCAATGTTCCTTATCCACTCGTCGGCAGCCAGAGGACCCTCAGAACAATCAAAATATGCGGGACCCAGCTCCCGAAATTGCTTCGCTCCCGGCTCAGAGCGAGGGGCATCCGGAAGAGCCCGGGCAGCTCGAGCAAGCGGAGCATTCTGGACTTGCAGAAGCACGCCCTGCTGAACTTGCATCATCTGGAGCATCATCTGCATCATCTCACCGCTGGTGGGTTCCCGCTCAGGCTCTTCATCATGAGGGATCGCGCCACTTCCCCCACCACGGGTGAAACGTCTTCCTGCCATCTAGTGACACAGAAAATGAATCAGATTAGACTCATAGCTTATGACTCGGACGTCGAACTTAGTTCATCGGACATTCTAATATTATTATCGCTATTCCAAAAATCGCAGTTACAGAAGGACATGAATGGGCCACCAACAAAACCTGTCACGACCCGCTTCCCTAAAATGGAGGCGAGACGTGAAAAGGTCCGCACGGGAGTGGAGCTGTGAAGCCCCAAACCCGATAAGCGTCAATAATACATAAGCAGGTCCCTGTAACCACGACAGAATAACAATAATAACACAAGTAGAGACTGAAATAAAAATTTCACATCTCACAAAATGTCCAACATCAACAAAAAGTCCAACATCCAGAAAAGCCACCAGGCTAAAAGAAAAGAGTCTAAAGGCCCAGAACAAGGCCAACAAAAAGGAACAACAACAAGTATGGATGCTACGCACCGATAAAAAAACAACTGCCTAATAAAAGTAAAACACAACGAAGACACTAGGACTGTCCCCAGTGTCCACGTACTCCCCGTCAAACACAAGCACGGGCTCGGCGTCAGCAAACACCTCGTCCTCAATAAGTAACTCAGGCTCGGGCTCTAACATGTGTCGCCCAAAAGAGAAAAGGGGCACATGTCAGCAAGTCGAAAGACTTGTGCAAGGAAACGGGAACAACGGTAAACTAGCAACCTAGCAATTAAAACATGGTGCATGGCAAGTAAAGTACGGTGGTAACAAGTAAGGTAAAGGAGAGTACACGTGGCAAGTATCAAGCGGTAGGGGTGACATGTAATGTCAAGTAACAAGTAAAGTACAAGGGATCACTCGACGAGTGCCATATTGCCCGTAGGCTGTGTTCAAGTATCATGTACAAGGGGTCACTCAACGAGTGCCCTATTGCCCGCAGGCTGTGATGAGCTCGTCTTCTGGAACACGAGTCAGAAAGTGTATTTGATAAGTATGGCGTAGGGGTGCACCTAGCCGGAACAAGTAACACTAGTATGTAGCGATGCTACGCAATCATGATGAGTATTCAAGCATGCAATGACATGAGCAGTTAATACGCGTACCGTTAATTGTATTTAAACGTGACAGGCAAAATGCAATGATATGAACATATTTGCGTACCGTTAATTGAATTAAACATGGCAGTTAAAATGCAATAGCGGTTAAGGATGCATGGATGACATGAACAGTTAATACGCGTACCGTTTAGGGAAATTAAACGTGACATACACGCATGATGAGGGTGACGGACCAAGCTTCGTTGTCAAGCTAGGTCAAAGGCGTCTAAACGGCTATCCTTTCACCGTCTAGTCTCTTTTACGCTAAAGCTAGGTAAATGGCCTAAGACATGGCCTAAATCAAGAGATGCAAGTTTCACTTGCCTACCACCGGGGATGGCGACTACTCCGTCACACGGATGCCAATCTATGGGGAAATCACTGTTATGGGGTTACAACCATCAAACAACATGAAATTTATTAGGGTTTCATAAAAAAATACCAATAGACTATCAAAACAACGGTAGATCGATTTCTTACCGAGAGGAGACGGAAGGAACACTCCGGGGAACCCTGGGATCAGATCTGGAAAAGATTGGAGAAGTTTGGGGAAACTAGGGTTTGGGGGATTTGGGGATTTTGATGGGTTTGGGTGAGATTTTGGGGAAGATGAGGGGTAGATGGAGTGAATGGATGGGTTGGATGATGATTCTAGGGCTTGAAATGAAGGAATGGAGCTTGGAGGAAGATGGAGGCTGAAGGGGGGGAGATTTTAGGGTTTTGGGTCGTGTTGGAGAAGAAGAAGTCGTTTGGGTTGGGTATAAATAGGTTGAGCTGGCGGCTGCCCAGAAATTAGGGTTTTAACACTGGTTAGTCGGTCAAGGAGCAACCAGTGACCGACTAGTTTGGCAACTAGTCGGTCGGTCGACCAACGCTGACCGACTAAGTGCAAACAGTAACTTCTGAACGAAAATAGGATTCTAGAGTTAGTCGGTCCATGAACAAGTACTGACCGACTAGTTTAGCATCTAGTCGGTCGATGAACGTTCTTAGACCGACTAAGAGTAAACAGTAGCTGATACAAAAATAAGATGATGAGTTAGTCGGTTCAAGAAGCATTGCTGACCGACTAGTTTGCAACCTAGTCGGTCAACCAACGTTCTTAGACCGACTAACGATAAACAGTAACTCCTGAGAAATTTAGAAAGCTAACTAGTCGGTCCAAGAAGGATTGCCGACCGACTGGATCGTCATCTAGTCGGTCGGTGCCCCTTCTTATACCGGCTAATGAGCACAGAAAAGTACCGATACGGAGCGCGGGGCCCCGGGATCGATTCCTAAGACTCCTAGGCTTGATCTAAAAGTAAGATACGACCGTTATGAAGTCCGTCACGAGTGACATACTTCGAAATCGACAATCCTAAGGAAGAAGCGAGAAAATACGACGAATCGATCGAAAATGAAATCTACGGGGACGAAAACCACACAAGAGGAGAAAATCCACCAAAACATATATTATATTATATTAAATCCAGATTCATGAAAAGCAGTCGTTACAATATCCCAATCCCGTGGAATTAACTCGAAAAGCCTGAAGCTACTTCGAAAGGGTGCATCTCCTTGTCCCCCTTGTCACAAAGGGAAATTGATTACGAGACCATCTCTCCTGAAGGTGGACTCAGAGTCTCCAAGCTTCCTAGAGAGGATACATGGAGACATTTACGGGCCTATTCACCCCACAAGTGGACTAATTCGGTAGTACATGGTACTGATTGACGCATCTTCCAAATGGTCGTATGTGTGCCTCCTATCCACCCGCAACGTAGCCTTTGCAAAGCTACTGGCATAAATCATAAAGTTACGGGCACATTTCCCAGATAACCAGATCAAGAAATTGCATCTGGACAACGCTGGAGAATTCACATCACAAGTCTTCCTAGACTACTGCCAAGCAACCGACATAAAAGTTGAACATCATGTAGCTCATGTTCACACCCAGAACGGGTTAGCCGAATCTCTTATAAAGAGACTACAATGGATTGCTCGTCCATTATTGATGCAATGCCAGTTGCCAGTAAATGCATAGGGACATGCCATCTTGCAGGCTGCATTGCTAATAAGATTACGACTGTCAGGGAGTCAATCTTATTCTCCGATGCAACTTGCATATGGGAACCCACCGGATATCTCTCACTTGAGGATATTCGGATGTGCTATCTATGTCCCCATAGCACCACCGCAGAGGACCAAGATGGGCCCTCAACGGTGACTGGATATCTACATAGGATTCGACTCACCATCGATCATTAGATACCTGGAACCCCTAACGGGGGACGCCTTTAAGGCACGTCTAGCAGATTGTGAGTTTGACGGAAACACTTTTCCCAAACTAGGCATTAACAGAGAGAAGCCAGAAGCTTCAAAGACCATTTCATGGGATACCAAAACTTTATCACATTTTGATCCGCGTACAAACCAATGTGAAGACGAGATCTTGAAGATCCTTCAAATACAAAATACAGATCACATTTTACCGGAGAAATTCACTGATAACTAGAAGATTGTCATATCATACGTCCCTGCTGCAAATACACCAGCTAGGATTGACATACCCAAAGATGGATACAATCCACCTGCAGCAGAAGCGGCCGTACCTCAATAAAAGAGAGGATGACCCCCAGGCTCCAAAGATAAAAACCCTCGAAAGAGGAAAAATCCTGGAGCAATAATAACGATACCACCACAGGATGCTGAGCTCAGCCCAGATACCTCTCCCCTCCTAAAACCCCCTGAAGAGAAAAATGTAGGAGAAATATCATTAAACTATGTACGTACTGGGGAGGTACTGGACAGAAAAAACACAATCATCGTGCTCATTATTGTCATTCACGTCACTGAATACGATGATGAGACCGATTCACTCTCTCTAGCAGAATGTAAACATAGAGAGGATTGGCCAAAGTGGAACGAGGCAATAGGAGTAGAGCTGGACTCACTCTCGAAGCGCAAAGTTTTTGGACCTGTAGTCCTAACACCAAAGGGTGTTAAACCTGTGGGATATAAATGGGTATTCGTAAGAAAAAGAAACGAGAATAATGAGATCGTGAGCTACAAAGCGCGCCTTGTTGCACAAGGCTTTTCCCAACGACCAGGAATGGACAATGACGATACATATTCCTCGGTCATGGATGCGATCACTTTCCGTTTCATCATTGGCCTATCTACAAAGGAAGGCCTGGATATGCAGCTCATGGACGTTGTGACTGCATAACTATATGGAAATATAGATAAGGATACCTATATGAGAATCCCAGACGGATATAAACTATCGACAAAAATGACAGAAAGACCTCGGGACGTTTATTCTGTCAAACTCCAAAGATCACTGTATGGTCTAAAACAGTCGGGTAGAATGTGGTATAATAGACTCCGTGAATTCCTAGTGCAATAAGGATTCACAACAAATGAAGTCTGCCCTTGCATCTTTATAAGAGCAAAGGGAACAGGATTCGTAATCATCACCGTCTACGTAGACGACCTAAACATCATCGGATCTCCTGAAGAGATAGGTGAGATATCCAAGAGTCTCACACAGACTTTTGAGATGAAAGACCTTGGCAAAACAAAGTTCTGCCTAGGCTTACAAATTGAACACTTGAGCGGAGGAATCCTGTTACACCAATCGACATACACAAAGAAGTTGCTGAAAAACTTCCTTATGGACAAATGTCATCCGGTTAGCACACCAATGGTCGTCAGATCATTGGATGTTAATACAGACCCCTTCTGACTGCTAGAAGAGGGGGATGAAGCACTGGGCCCTGAAATACCATACCTAAGTGCAATTGGAGCACTCATATACCTGGCAAACTGCACGTGTCCCGATATATCGTTTGCAGTTAACCTACTAGCCAGATACAGTTCAGCTCCCTCAAAGCGCCACTGGAACGGAGTGAAGCACCTTCTGCGCTACCTCCAAAGGTTTATGGACCCGGGACTATACTTCAAGAAAGGTGTATCCCCAACTTAGTCGATTATGCAGATGCAGGATACAGGTCCGACCCACACACCGTAAAGTCCCAGATCGGTTTCATGTTCACATACGATGGGACGACCATCTCATGGAGATCTGTGAAGCAGACTTCGACAGCGACCTCATCCAACCACTCCGAGCTCATAGCAATCCACGAAGATAGCATAGAATGCTTTTGGCTTCGATCAGTCATCCACCACATCCTTAAGACTACTGGCCTGAAGACGTGAGATCTTGGACCAACTACCATGTACGAAGATAATGCTGCCTGTATCGCTCAACTACAAGCTGGCTACATCAAAGGTGACAGGACGAAGCACATTTCCCCCAAGCTCTTCTGGATGCATGAACAACAAGTAGACAACCAGATCGACATCCAGCAGATCCAGCCTTGCAACAACCTGGCAGATCTATTTACTAAAGCTTTACCTCGCAGTACCTTTAGAAAACTTGTATTAGAAATTGGGATGAGACAGTTGAGAGATTTACAAGCCTGAAGCTTGTACATTTAAAGGGGGAGTTAATGTCGGGCTGTACTCTTTTTTCTTGGCTATTGGTTTTTCCTACTGGGTTTTCCATAGCTAAAGGTTTTAACGAGGCAACCACATCAACTCTGGATCCAGAAGTATCCACCTCTGATGATATCCATCGATCAGGGGAAGTTATAGAAACTTGTACTCGTTTCCCTTAGCCACTGGTTTTTCCCACTGGGTTTTCCATGGCAAAGGCTTTAACGCGGTAAGAGCTCTTAAACTTGGGATCCAGAAGTATCCATAGACCCATGATTAGATAAGCTCTATGAACCCTGAAGCGTTCATTATGGCTTACAACAATGGATGGATAAGGGGAAGTGTTATAAACGGGCTTTTAGAGGCCCAACTTGTTATTGTGTATCCACCCATTATGTAACCCTATTGTTATAAATTCAGGGCTACGGATTCCGTAGCCACCAAGTTTACAACAAGATGATATTTCTACAAAAATACCATTCGAACTTTTACATTTAGATTTGTTTGGTCCTTCTAGAAAAGCTTCTTTAAATGGCAATAAATATGCATTTGTGATTGTTGATGATTTTGCATGATATATATGGGTACTATATTTGAAACATAAACATGATGCATTTGAAGAATTTACAATATTTTGTAAACGAATTCAAAAATTAAAATCTTCATCCATAATTACTATTTGTAGTGATATTGTGGAGAACTTGAAAATGAATTATTTACAAAATTTTGTAATAAACATGGAATAACACATAAGTTTTCTTTTCCTAGAGCCGCACCACAAAATGATGTACCAAAATATTTTTGGGCAGAAACCGTTGCTACTGCATGTTATGATTTGAATAGAATTTTGGTAAGACCATAGATTAATAAAACTTGTTTTGAATTATTTTATGATCGAATTCCTTATGTATCATATTTTAAAGTCTTTGGTTGTAAATATTTTATTCTTAACACTAAGGTTTCACTAGATAAATTTGATTCTAAATCAGACAAAGGTATGTTTATAGTACACATAGTAAAGCATATATGATTTATAATTAAATAACCTTATGTATTGAGGAATCTCTTCATGTAAGTTTTGATGACAATTATACACCAATCACTCCTATAGATGATGAAGATTCGATACCTATCACTAGTTCATTAGAAAACACTAAGTTAGATGACAATGATGATAGTAATGATTCTACTAATCCCATTCCGGATATTATTCTTGATAATACAAGTCTTCTTAAAGTATTTGTTCAAGTTCCTAATCATCCACATGATCTAGTTATTGGAGATATTTCTGATAGAGTAAGAACTAGGTAACAAATAGAACAAATGCCTAATTATGCATTTATATCATCCATCAAACCAAAGAATGTTAATGAAGCATGTAAATATAGTTCATGGATTATAGCAATGCATGAAGAACTTAATCAATTCAAAAGGAATGATGTATGTGAATTAGTACCTAGACCTTCAGATCATCCTGTTATAGGAACTAAGTGGGTATTTACGAATAAATTGGATGAATCTCGACAAGTGGTTAGAAATAAGGCTAGATTAGTAGCACACGATTATAATCAAGAAAAATGCATAGATTATGATGAAACCTATGCACCTGTAGCTAGATTAGAATCTATTAGAATGCTTTTAACATATGCATGTTATAAGGATTTTAAGTTATATCAAATGGATGTTAAAAGCGCATTTCTAAATGGTATAATTAAGGAAGAAGTCTATGTAGAACAACCATCTAGATTTCAACATGAAAGTTTGGATAATCATGTTTTCAAGTTAAAGAAAGCTTTATATGGATTAAAACAAGCACCATGTGCTTGCTATGAAAGATTGAAGAACTTTCTGTTAAAATCTGGTTATTCAATTGGAAAGATAGATTCTACCTTATTTACTAAACATATAGATTCTGATGTTATCATCATACAAATATATGTTGATGATATAATTTTTGGTTCTACTAATGATTCTCTTTGTCAAGAATTTTCTAAGGAAATGCTAAGGAAATGCAGAATGAATTTGAGATGAGTCACATGGGTGAATTAACCTATTTCCTTGGACGTCAAATTAAACAAATGATGGAAGATATATATTATATACCAGAGTAAATATACAAAGGAATTTATCAAACAATTTGAACTAGAGAATTCTGCAGAGAAACGTACTCCAATGGGTACTTCATCAAATCTTGACAAGGATCCAAATGGTAAGAGTATTGATCAAACATTATATTGAGGTTTGATTGGATCATTACTTTATCTTACCGCTAGTCGACCAGATATTATGTTTTCTGTTTGTATATGTGCTAGATATCAATCTGATCCTAAGGTATCTCATTTGACTGCGGTCAAAAGGATAATTAGATATATCAAACTCGCATCTAATTTTGGCTTATTTTATCCAAATTCAAATTCGTTTGATTTAGTTTCATATAGTGACGCAGATTTTGCTGGTTGCAAATTTGATTGTAAAAAGACTAGTGGTACTTGTCACTTTTTAGGTTATGCATTAGTATCTTGGTTTAGTAAGAAATTAAATTCTGTTTCTTTATCAACTACTGACGCAGAATATATTGCCATTGGCTTAGCATGTGCACAGATTCTATGGATGAAACAAACGATACTAGATTATGGCATTAAGTGTAACACGTGTCCTATTATGTGTGATAACACTAGTGCTATAAACTTATCCCAAAATCCGGTATATCATGCACGCACTAAACACATAGATATATGTCATCACTTCTTGGATGATCATGTCCAAAAAGGTGACATTATTTTAAAATATATAGATACTAATAGTCAGATTGCCGATATACTTACTAAGCCTTTTAAAGAAGAGACTTTTCTAAAACTTAGAAGAGAACTTGGCATAGTTAGTGAATCGATATTTTAACTATATCTTATTATTACATATTGTATTATTTTCATTATATAATTTTTTCTGTATTTTTTATACTTAGTCGACTAGCACACTTGTCTGGTCGACTAATACATCAGAATATTTATATACAGATACTATATGAATGACTGAAAATATTTTATAATAAAAATTATTTTTAATAATACTGATCGGTCCAAATTAAGATGGAAACAAACTTTTTAAATTTTTGAACTTTCCCTCTCACACACAAGGACCCAAAAAAGAATCAAAGTACACAATGTATTGGCCCTTCTATTTTTTTCAAAGTATACATAAGTACTTACACTTGGTCAAAGTCACTTACACACGTACAAATTTTGACATTGCTCTTTGACCGAAATTTATTTTTAAATTTAAATTTTGAATTAATTTCGGCTCTTTCCAAACCGATCGTAATCAGCCCCCGACTAGTCAACTAATGCCGAGGACTAGTCAACTAATCGCTGTAAGTTTCAGAAGAACAACCAAATTCTGAACGTTGCTTTGCGTGATTTTCTTCTCAAAATCATTGCAGAAGTTCTCAAACCGTTCTTAGAAGTTATTAGGAAGTTTTTAATTCAGTTTTTGGATTCAAAATTCGAATTTCCCACCCAAATTCTCTATTTAAACTCAATGGTTCTTCCTTTTTCACCGTGAGAAAACCCTTACGCACGTCCTCCTCCTTCGCATCCAACGCTCCAAGATCAAATTAATCAACTCTGTGAAGATGTCAACTCTGGATTTACTGGTGTTTAAGAGCATCTTAGTGGTTTTGAGACTCGTCTTGAGCGGCTTACTAACGACATGAATTCTAGCTTTGACAATGTGCAAGGGATTCAAGCCCAAATTCTGAGCCTTTTAGAACAATGGGATCCTTACTCACCTTCAACGTCAAACTGCCATCCTAGGCCTCCACCACCGTATTAGGATTTGGACACTTCGGTTCCTGGTTGTCCAGGCAGATCAGCTGGTCGACTAATGGTCTATGTTGTTTGAATGTTTGGTTGTCTGCGTATGTGCTTTATGTTGGTCTTGTGTTTTAGTTTAGATGACTTAGTTTATTGTTGTAATCCTTCCCTTCAGTTTGTAAGCGTCCTACTATGTACTGTTTTTATAATATTTTAATGCATTTCAGTTTGCTTAAAACAAATTTCCCCTTTGTTTTTCTGCTTTCTGCATTTTTCTGCAGTTAGTCGACCAGACCATAATGTTAGTCGACTAATAACCTAAATTGGCCGAATTTATCCCATTTTGATAATTTCCAAGGGGGAGAATTACTATGCACTTTCAAGTAATACTACACATGGGGTGTGAATTTTGATATATACAGGCAAAAAGTTCATTTTGATATATACAAGCAAAAAGTTCATATTTCAACACATTACTTCACCTTTCATGTATATTCAATACATCTCACATTCATATTCTTTTTCATGAATATTCATTACATGTGTTCGTATAATAACATATATGGCTATAAACATTATCACTTTCTATATTTCATATAAGCCATATATTTTGGGGGGGAGCAATAACATCTTTTTATAATATTATATTCAATGTTTGTAAAATCATCAAAAAAGGGGAGAATGTTGAAAACTCATAAATCCTCATATCGTTTTTGTTACGCCTATTTAACCGAGACCCGAAAGACACGAGCCCAGAAACCCGACTGTCGGTCAAGAGCCCATCTGCGTGCTCAGGCCCACTCGATAAGGCCCTATAAGGGACCCCCCGGAATGTCGATCCGGCCCGGCCCCGATAACACGCTGGCCACTCGCCCACTCCTGCGATAACCGCTCCCCCGGTTCCGCGACCACTGAATGGCAGTTATGGGGAGATGCTGGCATGGCGCAGGGAGCGGCGACGGGGGGGCGGATTGAGGGGGCATGATTGAGGGCGGACGAGCGACGTGGGTCGGGGGCAATCACGGCGGAGGTCTATAAAGGGGCTAGGAGGACGACAGGACAGGGGACCGCATCTCAGGTATCCAAAACCTAAGGTACTCCATCAACGACCTAGTTCCCCCATTTCTCCTCCTTCCTCCCCCGCTCGCGCCGTGAGACGCCGTACCGATCTCCTCTCGAGTCGTACCATCTCCGCCGGGCCTCCTCTTTCAGATCACTGTCTGACTTAGGCATCGGAGGGGTTTTGGCCGGAACCAAGGTCCGGCCCCCCTGACGAGTGTTCTCGTCTACGCAGGAGGGTATCCAATCCAGGGGCCGAGGCTTCCCCTCCGCCCCTCGCCGACCACGCAACCAGCTCGACGACCGAGGCTTCCCCTCGTCGTCCGACCGCCGAGGCCGAGCACAACCGACCGAGGCCGAGCATCTCAACCCAGGCCGAGGCTTCCCCTCGCCCTACCAACGATCGAGGACCCCGATTCGACCCAGCCGACGCGCTCCACGTCGTCCGCAGATCCGACTCGAGCCTCGACTGCACCAACTCGACTCACCCGAGGGACCCAAGCGGGCCCCTTGACCACGTTGACCGGGTTGTCCACGGTCAACGCTTTGTAGTGAGAAAACACTCTGAAACATCTGGCGCCGTCTGTGGGAACGAACTGTTCCACGAAGAAGCAAACCACACCTACAATGGCACGAGCCTGCAACGGGAGGAAACGCATGCCCCCCATCCCGGAGGAGGGGAATGGCGCATCCAACGGCAACCTCGAAGGCACGCCCGTCAACAACCACCCCGCCCCCACAACTGAAGAGATTGGCGGGTCGGAATTGGCCACACAGGGGCAACTCAGTGCCCTGACCCAGGAGACCAATGCGAATCTCCAGACGCTGGTCGCGGCAGTACAGCAACTCGTCAGCACTGCGCCAGTTAACGGAGGCGCATTGGGCGACGACCATCGTTGGGCGGGGGGTCCCCCGCTCTTACGATCCACTGTGGTCAACGACCACGGGAACCAAAGACCGAACGCGGAGCGTCGGTTCACGTTGTCCGGCTCCCGCCAGGCGAGATCACGCGCCTCCTCCCCTCATCGTGAAAGGAGCCGAAGAGAAACTGAGGGCACGGGGGACGAATCGGTGACCGCGTCGTCTCGTCGACCACGGTCACCCCACCGCAGGAGAAGCAGCCGACACCACTCGAGAGACCGATCGCGGCGGAGCAGGAGCTCCCGCCGGAGGAGCCGGGAGCGCCGGGTCAGCCCGACCCCCAGTGTGGCGAGGGCCGTGGAGCTAGCCCCACCGGCGCCGGTGCACCCTCCACCACCGAACGAACCAGAGGCAGACGGGTGTCGAACCCCCGGAGGCATCCACGGGGACCGGTGCCCCCTATCACGGAGGATAACCGACGCTCGGGTCCCCTCTCGATTCAAGATCCCGACGCCGGGGAAGTACGACGGGATAGGGGACCCGGGAAACCACGTGATGGATTACGAGGGGGACATGTCCTTCCAAGGAGCCGACGATGACCTGCTCTGCCGAGGCTTCTATTCTACTCTCAGGGGAGCGGCGAGGACCTGGTACCGCAGCCTGCCCAGCCGCTCCATCGACAGCTTCGAGGAACTCACCCAGCTGTTCTGCAAACAGTTCATGGCGGGGAGGCAGATAAAGCCTGATGCTGAACATCTATTCAACATAGTGCAGGGCCCAGCCGAGCCACTCCGACAGTTCATGCGCCGCTTCAACGCGGAGAGGCTGAACGTGAACAGCCCTCCCGACCTCGTGGTCCAAACGGCCCTTAAGAAAGGGCTGCGACATAGAGGCCTTAAGAAATCTATGCACAACGATCCCCCGAAGGACCTCCCCGGGATCATGGCGAGGGCCGAGCGCTTCATGCTGACCGAAGAGGCCTTGGCCGTTGATGCGGGGAAAGCCGCTCGAGGGACCAAGCGTGGCGACAGCGGACGAGGCAGCCCCGAAGGGTACCGGACCGAGAAGAGGCCGAGAAACAGGCAACGTGGAGAAGGTACGAGGGACGCTACCCCAGACGCCGTCCTCGCTCAAGTACAGAAGGAAGAGCGCGCCGATCGCCCCCCACCAAAGGCAAAAAGAGGTGGGAAGAGTGGGGAGAAGTACTGCAAGTACCACAAAGACAATGGCCACGACACTGAAGACTGCTGGCACTTGAAGAAGGACATAGAGAAGCTGATGAGCCGGGGGCACGCCAGGAACTTAGCCGACGAGCCGACTCACGGGGAAGGGACCTCTATGCAGCCGGACAAGGGGAAGAAGATCAACACCGTCCAAGGACCCCTCCGCATCATAGAGTGAGCGGGCGAGCTCTCTCCTCCTAGTCGTAGCCTAGTCCGAGGGGATTATCTAGGTTTACATCCCTCTGTCTAGCTTTATTCCCTGTTTCCTTTCCTCCAAATGTACTAGTCCGACAGGACTCTTAAGAGTACAATTGCATTCCCTTTTGTCTTTTCTTAATCTTCGACGGAATCGACGTTTCACTAAGGGTGCAGAAGGATGAAGACCGCCGCCTCACTGGAGGGGGAGCTTTGCCCTCGCCAACCGACTCCTGCGCTCAGAAGTCTGGGGGCAATTCTCCCAGCCGGCGCAGACGCCGACCGGTCCTAAGCCGAGGAGCTGGGCCCTCGCCGACCGACTCCTGCGCTCATAAGTCTGGGGGCAATTCCCCCAGCCAGCGCGGACGCCGACCAGTCCTAAGCCGAGGGGCTGTGCCCTCGCCGACCGACTCTTGCGCTCATAAGTCTGGGGGCAATTCCCCCAGCCAGCGCGGACGCCGACCGGTCATAAGCCGAGGAGCTCTGCCCTCGCCGACCGACTCCTGCGCTCATAAGTCTGGGGGCAACTCCCCAAGCCAGCACGGACGCCGACCGGTCCTAAGCCGAGGGGCTTTGCCCTCGCCGACCGACTCCTGCGCTCATAAGTCTGGGGGCAATTCCCCCAGCCAGCGCGGACGCCGACCGGTCCTAAGCCGAGGAGCTTTGCCCTCGCAGACCGACTCCTGCGCTCATAAGTCTGGGGGCAATTCCCCCAGCAGGCACGGACGTCATCCAGTCCTAGGCCAAGAACAAGGCAGCAACGCAAAATACGCGAGAAGTCCGAGTAAGTCAATTTCGTTTATAACAGTTAACCAGGGTACAAAAATGTGTCTTATTTACAGGGAATCGAAGCGAAGAAACCTCTCTACAAATAACCCACTCACGACGAATGACAAAGTTCGTCACCTACAGAAGCTAGGTCGACACCGACAGAGCAAAATTTGTTGACAAAAGACCCAAAGTAGTCGGCCCAAGCGAGCAGCCATGCAACCAGCAATTATTGGCCCCGGAGCCGGTAGCGAAGCCGAAGGAGATAGCAGGGGCAGGGATCCATTTCAAGTAGACTGGCCCAAAGCGAAGCGGATGCTAAAAAATTTGAGAATAAGGCCAGGAGGGACGGCTTAGGGAGCCCGGGCTCGGGAGGACACATCCTCGGGCACTTCGCCCTGCTCGGAGCGAGGGGGATCGACAAGCGGGGGAGCCTGCCGAACGCGCTCCGCACAATCCCGGAAGGAAGACTGGATGACTTCGACAATCCGAGGGGCGATGAGATCTTCATACGTACCGAAGGCCTCCCTGAGAACCTCAAAGATCTTCTCCCCCAGGGTCCCGACGACACCCCTCTCCACCTCCTCCGCAAGCCGCGCCACCTGACGCCGATCCGATAGTTCCCTCTGAAGCTCCTCCCTCTCCAGGCGGAACGACTCAGCCGCGTCCTCAGCCGACTGCCGGGCATCCTCCAACTTTCCCTGGAGGTCACCCACTCGCCCCTCCAGCTCGGCCACACGGAGCTTGAGATGACGAGACTCCATCTGAGCCTCCGTCATAGCTACCTCCGCCGCCCCGGCCCGCTCGTGGGCCTTCATGGAGGACTCCTCCAGCTCCCTCAAGAGGACGGCTCGGCACTGCAACTCCACGGCGAGCACTGAACCCTGGAAGACGAGACATGGGCTAAGAAGAGGATAAAGGGAAGGAGAGGATAGCAAGATAACCGAACCTGTTGAAGGATCCAAACCAAGGAATCCGACATCTTGTCGGCAGGGATCTTCTTGAGAAGGCTGCGGTCCCGGGGTGGGACGGAGACCTCAGCAACCTGCTGGGCCAAAGCTCGGTCGACAAACATCGAACTCCCAGGGACGACATCGAGGGAAGCCAAATTGCTCGCCAACAGGGCTCTGATCCCCGGTGATATGGGCGAGGACGCTGCGAGGGGGGTGGTTGTGAAGGCAACCGGAAGATCCCCGGTGGTCGCCGCAGGGAGCACGGAACCCGCCGGACTGGAGGGATCCGCGTCCTCCCTCCTCTTCTTTCCTCTGTGAGGCTCCGAGGGCGCCGGAGGGGAGCACTTCCACCTCGCACCATCCCCACCCTCGGGAACCAGAGGGGGCGCGCCAAGGGCAGAAAGGACTGCACCAGACCCGTCGTTACCCCCCGCCTCTTGGGCTGGCGGGGCGGGTCCGGCCCTTGTGACCCCCCTGGGAAGAGGATCGCCAAAAGAAGAGGCGGGAGGCGCGGCCACCACCTTACCCACGGAAGGCTCGGCTCGGCGCACTTCCTCCTCAACGGTCCGCCGAGGCGCCCTTCCAGAGGTACTACCTCGGCTCCGAGCGGCTCCACGACGGATCAGCTCATCGACGTCACGGACGAACTCACGGCCAGCCATCCCTGCAAGGGAAACCAAAATCAGGATGAGTCACAGGGCGATTCGAGACTGAAAAAGCGACCTACCCGGAGACCACAAGACGGCCTTCAGGAGTAGGTCATCCAACAAAGACCAGATGGACTTCAATTCCAAGGGGAGGGTCGACAGCAGCGCGGCAGCTGCCTGATCAACGTCAGAGAGGGCTAGCGGCGGGTGAGGCTGGACAGACCCGCCCCAACTTGTCAAAATCTGGGCGTCCTCCAGGAAGATCACAAAGACATAATCCGAACTCCAATCCCCCGACCAGCGGGGTAGCCCAATCAGGCACTCCCTCCTCGAGCGAGCTCGGAGTTGCAGCCATGACCCCGGGCCGACCGTCTGGATCTGATAAAAGTGGAAGAGAAGGGGGAGAGACGGCTCCAGACCGCGGGTACAGCAGAGCGTCGCAAAGCCCGTCAGTACCGCAATCGAACAAGGGGTGAACTGGCAAAGGGGCACCATGAGATATTCCATGACCTGGATGAAGAAGGGATTGAGCGGGAAACGAAGACCCAGGCGGAACATTTCGACGTAGACGCCGACCTCATTGCTCCTCGGAAGGCAAATCCGCTCATCGACGAATGGAACTCGGACATCGTACGGGAAGCAGAGATACCTTTCCCGGATCTCCGTGGCCACTGAAGGAGGGGTCCCTGACGGCGTTCGGAGGACAACCGGGGGCACGTTAAGCCGCACGGCAGCCGACGCCATGTCATCACAGGCGAAGTCTGGGAAAAGCTTCCCTTTCCCCTTATCTCGGAGGGGACGACTCCCGGCGGAGGAACCTGATCCCCCTAGCCGGGGCCCGCCTCGCCTGGACTCCGGAGGATCCCTCGCCCCTTGGCCAGAACCGCCTATCCTAAGAGCAGCCATAATACGAGAGCGAGAAAGGAATTACCTTTTAACTAGTTTGGAGGAGACAAGGAAGCGAAGGCGACGGGAAACTCCGAGTTGTGAAAAGCCTAGAACAATGGGAAGAGCAAGAAAGAAGTGGAGATCAACGCAGCTGGGGATCTTATATACCGGACACAGGGACGAATTCGAAGCGCCTGACAAGAACGCGTGGCAGGCCTCGAAGAACCGGCGGCGTTTCAAAATCAGCGCCAAGGGAAGTCCAATCGATCCGCCTCATCATGACCTACATTTATGACCACGCCTCGATTAAAGCGCCACTCGGAACCCTAGGAGGCACAGCGGTCGAACCGAGCAAGCCAAGGCCGATCGACCCCACCGAGGGCGGCTCACGAACCCCTCGGCTTCTCAACTTAAGACGACCCCGCGATCGGTGGGGATAAGCTCGCAGCTACACGTGGCAGCATCAGAGGACCGACGGCGCTTCGGAGCCCGCGCCTTAAAAGTATCGAACGGACCAACTCATGATGACGACTAATAAATGAGTCGGCATCAACTGACGAGCCTGTCAAAGTCAGCGGAAGTCGCATCGGCCGAGCCGAACCGGCCGAAGCCGATCAACCCGACCGATGGGGGCAATTGTTACGCCTATTTAACCGAGACCCGAAAGACACGAGCCCAGAAACCCGACTGCCGGTCAAGAGCCCATCTGCGCGCTCAAGCCCACTCGATAAGGCCCTATAAGGGACCCCCCCGGAATGTCGATCCGGCCCGGCCCCGATAACACGCTGGCCACTCGCCCACTCCTGCGATAACCGCTCCCCCGGTTCCGCGACCACTGAATGGCAGTTATAGGGAGATGCTGGCATGGCGCAGGGAGCGGCGACGGGGGGGGCGGATTGAGGGGGCACGATTGAGGGCGGACGAGCGACGTGGGTCGGGGGCAATCACGGCGGAGGTCTATAAAGGGGCTAGGAGGACGACAGGACAGGGGACCGCATCTCAGGTATCCAAAACCTAAGGTACTCCATCAACGACCTAGTTCCCCCATTTCTCCTCCTTCCTCCCCCGCTCGCGCCGTGAGACGCCATACCGATCTCCTCTCGAGTCGTACCGTCTCCGCCGGGCCTCCTCTTTCAAATCACTGTCCGACTTAGGCATCGGAGGGGTTTTGGCCGGAACCAAGGTCCGGCCCCCCCTGACGAGTGTTCTCGTCTACGCAGGAGGGTATCCAATCCAGGGGCCGAGGCTTCCCCTCCGCCCCTCGCCGACCACACAACCAGCTCGACGACCGAGGCTTCCCCTCGTCGTCCGACCGTCGAGGCCGAGCACATCCGACCGAGGCCGAGCGTCTCAACCCAGGCCGAGGCTTCCCCTCGCCCTACCAACGACCGAGGACCCCGATTCGACCCAGCCGACGCGCTCCACGTCGTCCGCAGATCCGACTCGAGCCTCGACTGCACCAACTCGACTCACCCGAGGGACCCAAGCGGGCCCCTTGACCACGTTGACCGGGTTGTCCACGGTCAACGCTTTGTAGTGAGAAAACACTCTGAAACAGTTTTGATGATATAAACATATTATTTTATATGTACTAACTTTATCTATGTAGATATTATAGCACAATCAACTAAAACAATCATCAAGTATACAAGTTGCAAGAAGCATCCACTACAAGACGAAGCATGTCGATGATATTTTGTATCTTGTAAAAAAGAGATGTAATCCTTATTTTTTCTTTTACATGTAATTAGAATGTAAAAGCCTTGATGATGATCTCTCTTAGTCGTTTAGGGTCTGTCTTCAAAGAATCAAGTCAAAAATCCAATTTGTCGACCTTTCCCTAGTGCTAATCGACTAATTTAAATATTAAAATATTTATAAAATTCTGAAACTTTGTCAGACCTATTTTAGAGTCCCTAGGATCTTTTTCCTACAAATTTCTAAGTTTCAAAATTTTAGTCGACTAATAGACTTTATTAGTCTACAAGTTATTTGAATTAGTTATTGTAAATGATTTATCATTTAAATATTATATTTTATTACGAAAAGTTAGAACTGCCATAAACGACTAGTTCTTGACAGTTTATACCCGTTTACAAAAGTTACTTTCAATTTTCAGAAGTTACTTTCTGAAAGGACACCTCAACAATCAAAATTCTTGTCAGCAGCCCTATTAGTCGACCAGTTCATGACATTAGTCGACTAATTTGAACAAAAAATTCCCAGAATTTTTTTTGAAATTGTAGGCAGTTGTCGAACATTCAAAAACTAACTTTTAAAGCTATAAATAGACCCCCAGACCTCTGACTAAAAATCACGTAAATTCACACACACACACACTCTCTCTCTCTCTCTCTCTCTCTCTCTCTCTCTCTCTCTTCTTAAGTTTACTTTCTCTCTCTAAAAAGTGAGTAATTTTCAGATTTCTTTGGGGAACCTCTGTCTCTCTCTTCTTAAGTTTACTTTCTCTCTCTAAAAAGTGAGTAATTTTCAGATTTCTTTGGGGAACCTCTGCAGGATTTCTTCCTCAATTAGAAGTCCATTCTCCAAGTGTGTTCTACCATCAATTCTTATCCAGAACCTTGGAGAATCCATCACCATCCTTGCGTCATAATTCCTACATTATCAAGGCTATAGGTGATATTTGTTTCATACTCTTTCTTTACTTTATTTGGTGAATCGCTTGTTGAAGATATTGTACAAGTTTGCAACACGGGGGTGTTGGCATCTTTGTATGTTGATTACTTGTGGGGATCAAGTGTTATAGTGGATTCCAATCTCTACGGGGTAGAGGACTGGACGTAAGATCACAAGGATCCGAACCAGGATAAATCTCTGTGTTTGCGTTTGGAATTTTCTGGATTGTGTTTATTTACTTCCGCACTCTAATTGAAATTTTTATTTACATTTAATTTTGCAATATCTTCGTGATATACACTATTCTTCCCCCTTATCGTATTGGTTGTGCCAGGAGATCCAACAGCTCCATTCTTTGGCTCTAAGATAGACTTCCCGAAAATGGCTTCTAAGTCCTTCTTTTTAGCTTATCGATACATTCGATCTTCATGGCTTTAAAATAATTTTATACACACTTGAAATAGATATGTCAATAACCATATTACTTGTGTACATCATCAAAATCCACTGGCATGAGTCTCAATATCCCAACATTGTCCTACTTTTTTGATGATGACAACAAATGATATAAAATAAATAAATATATATAATATAACACAGAAATTACTTACACTTCTCCAACAGAGCTGCATGATTTATATATAGAAGTTATCCCATGCATCAAGGCTGGTTAGCAATAAGCAGAAATATATACATGATTCATATTATATTTCCTATTTCAAGTGTGGCACAATATTATTTTACCATGCATGAAATCAACATTATTTTATATGCATTGTACTTTCTCCCTCTTTGTCACTCAAAAAAGTGTGACAAGAGAAAAACAATACTCTTTACATCTAGTGTTGAAAATGATACCAAGTGAAAAATAATCCATGACATCAAGTGTAAATGAAAAATTTATGACACAATGTGTACAAAATAGCATGTGCAGAGAAATTATATGCATAGTAAAAAATATTTACTTTATAATAGGTCATACTAAAATGTCCAATGAATGTCTCAATATCCTTGCATGATTTTCAAAATTTTTTTATAGCACAATATCCATAGTATTTAATTTGCATATGTGTCATTGTAATAGTATTTATCCATACCCAAATATTGAAGTATAACATGTATATCAAACATTCAAGCTCAAACATTTTGGCATAAGCATTGAAAAAGAAAATTTAGGCATAATCATAGCATATATGACTTCCTCACTCAAGAAGACAAAATAGCGAGGAGTCACCGTAGAGGTTCGAAATATTACAATCCAAAGTGACATAAGTCTTAGGCATACCAAATATTACAAACCATAGAGTCATACACCTAACATACTTAGCAAAAAAACTAGCAAAGAGTTCTTTGATGTTCTTCATCCATGTCCCATCGCTTTCTTGATTTCCGTAAGTTCCTTCTAAACTTCTTCAATGACGAGGTCTGAAATATCAAGACAGTTAGTGATTGTTTTCTTTCAGTTGTCCATTCTTTGAATCAAGTCTCACCTAATGTTACTCATGTTCTTGTTCACATGAAGCTCCATCTTTTCAAGCCTAGCTATTACAGCAATTTGAAAAGCAAGAATATATGGGGGAATATCCATAGAGGAAGAAGATTGGCCCTGCTCCATGGGTTCTCTTCTTCATCATATTCTCCTTCCTCTTCATTGGTGTTCTTTGCGGGGTCCCAATAAAGATCCATTCTATGGAGGGCACCAGAATCTAACCTAGTCATAGGTTCTAGAAGTGTGTTTCACTATCTACATCTACCCCAGTAGAGATGAAAAGCTGGGTGAGATAGTGACAATGGTGGAGGGGAGATGAAGGGTTTGGAGCGGTGGCACTATGGACAATGTTGTTCATAATGATTTGATCCCAGTTGACCTTAATGTTACATACCATGGCATAGACGCATTTCACCTGGTTCATAGATTGGACCGCTTTACTTCCACCCTTCTGATTAGTGTTATATGATAAGATGTTAGCAAGAATGCGTGCAAGGGCTTAAGAGCACTATTAGGCAAGCTTGGTTTGTAATCTCTACCTTCTCAATATATAAGCTCATGAATGTCAGAGTCGTCCATAATAATTTCACGGACTAGTGCACCAGTGTGCTAGTGATTCAAATCCTAAGTCCTTGTTGGATATGGACAACATGAATACACCCATGAGGGGATATATGAGGGTATACGGACCTCAGATGTCGCGTGCACGAAGGCGTGCACGAAGGGAACCTTTTCTCGTGTGAAAAGGACCACTCGATAAGTGGAAAAAGCCACTCGATAAGTGGAAAAAGTCACTTTATAAGTGCATAAAGGCACTTGATAAGTGAAAGAAGAAGAGGATAAATGAATGTGCTAATATAGGCTAATAAGCTTATAATTGGTTATTTCCTACAATAATTACCCCTAAAGCATATAAATAGGACCCAAGGGTAAGGCATTCATTCAACACTTTCCATGCCATAAGTTTGCAAAAGGCATCTTATGTTCTTCTTCTCCCTTCCATTAAAATCCTCTTCTAGTTAGAGATTTAGGCGGTGAAACTCTGCTTCGGTCCTCCGTGACGAAGTATCGACCGTTGTGGCGAATCCGAGGGCGAAGTTCCGAGATTACGGTGCCGCGTACGCAAGCGTACGTCTCGACTTTATTATTCGATCCTAACATCCTTGTTTTGACAGGATCCAACATTGGTATCAGAGCCATACGGGTTCGCCCCGGTCAAACCGCCGCCCCGTCGAACCGATGAACGAGGCGTTGTCTTTTTCACGAATGGGTATCCTACCATTATGGATATGGTAGGAACACTTCGTGACGGAGAGAACGCAGCGGTTGTTCTTTTCACGTTAGGGTCTTCTGTCATTACGGATATGGCAAGAACTCTCCGTGACGGGAAGAACCGACCGTTCATATCGTCAAGCTCGCACTCTTCATGGATGCTGAGTCTCCATTCATAGGGAATGTGAACTCTCTTCATGTGGAGCGTGTAGTTTGCGAACTTTAGAGTGAGTTATTGCTTCATTTTGGCAAACGGCCATTAGAGAATAACTACTTTCTCGACGAACGGGTGCTTCATCGAGGAAGATGATGGTAGTTATCCCCATCGGAGAAGATGACTTTTGGTGCATGATCACCATGGCCAAATGGGCTATGGAGGCAATGCATCCTCCCTCCCCATGCGAAGGGGGTTGGCTACGGCCAATAACCACCACGGCCACCCCTCCGGCGGGGTGTGCGGTCAACCCCATGCAAAGGGGTGGCCGGCCATGGCCATATGGGCCATGGCCGGCCAAGGCCATATGGGCCATTGCTAGGCCATGGCCAGCCATGGCCAGCCATGGCCAGGCCGGCACTGGCCGGCCATGGCCAGGGCCAAGGGGCCCTGGCCGGCCTCTGGCCGAGGCCAGAGCCCCTGGCTGGCCTCTGGCCGAGGCCAGGCCAGGGCCAGAGGGCCCTGGCTGGCCTCGGTCAGGCCTGGCCGGCACTGGCCGGGGGCCAGGGCCAGGCCAGGGGCCTGGCCGGCCCTGGCAGAGGCCAGGGCCGGCGCCCTGGCAGAGGCTAGGGCCGGCGCCCTGGCCAGCCCTGGCCTCTGCCAGGGCCATGGCCGGCCCTGGCCGAGGGGCCAGGGCCCCTGGCCGGCCAGGGCAGAGGCCATGGCCGGCCCTTGGCCATCCTCGGCCAGGGCAGAGGCCCTGGCCGGGGGGTGCCAGATCCTTGGTCGGTATTGGTCGACCAATCCAGGATTTTTGGTCGACCAATTCGGCGAGAGGCCTTGTTCGATGTAACATGAACATGCCGACTAGCCCATACGGGGCCAACGACAGTCGTCTGTGGTAAAATTCTCCTATACGGGGGGAAGCGCCTGGATCCATACGGGAGCCGGCGATAATGGCTTGCAGAAAAATCCCCTAAAGGGGGATCCGACCTTGGCACGGATAAAGAACAACCCCGGCAAATGGCCAAGAAGTGCCGAATATTTCGCTAGTATCATAAGGGTACTGGATTGAAATATACATTTTCATACGTTTTGAAAAATACGTTTTCAAAAGCGCTTTTCCGCTGCGAAGTACTATAGAGTACTATCGTTTGATAAGTGAGGGGGAAATATTGAAGGATTGTTCTAGATGGTGATTGGAATCGTAGAAACCTTTCCGATTCTATAACAACATCTTCAATATTTTTCGAAAGTAACTTATCAAATTATAAATATCATTCCAAGTGGGAGTTGAAATTAGAACTATCCAAATGGGATATTCTATTATCATTTCAAGTGGGAATTGTATTTTTAAGAATTTTTAATGCAATGTTTTTTGATCAAACCTTCGGTTTTGTGTCTTTTGTCGCATTTTAAAAGTAAAATGTCTTCCGCTTCAAAGAATATCGTCGCTGAGTTAAACAGAGGTGAAAAAATCAACGGTGATAATTACAAACTTTGGTCCATCAAGATACAATACGTTCTAGAGGAGCAAGAAGTGCTCGAAACTCTAAAGAACGTAATGATTGAACCCGAGTTGGGCACTACGGCCCAACACAGACGAGACAAGGAAGCTTTTGATGCTTGGTCTCGGAAGAACAAGATAGCTCGCATTACATTATTGAGCAGTATGGCCGATGATATAATGCGCATCTTCTAAGAGCATGACCTAGCCATGGACATATGGTCCATGCTAGATGAGAAGTTAGGTGGCACATCGATGTCCAAAATTTGCGCCTTAACTATAAGATTTGATTCATACAAAAAACGTCCAGATCATTCCATGGGGAAACATCTGCGACATATGGCGAATCTAATCTCTGAGTTAAAGGATGCAGGTCATGTGCTCACAGATGAGCAACAAATCCAAGCAGTCATACGTTTCCTACCAAATGGGTGGGACCAAATAAAGATGCATCTCACTTACAATGAGAGCATCAAGAACTTCAGCGTCATTTCTAAGCACCTCGAGTTAGAGGAAGAGCGGCTTGCGACCGCCAAGCCAAGTGCAGAAGTGCACATGGTTGCTAGTTCCTCAAACGGGGGAAAGAAACGGAAAGATCGTTCGAAGTTCACTAATGAACGTAATAAGCAACCTGAGTCTACCAAGAAACCCAAACATAAGGGTGGGCACAAGAAATGGCACAAGAAGAAAGACTTGAAGAGGATCAAGTGCTTCAAGTACAACAAGCTCGGTCACTATGCTCGTTCGTGTACGAGTGGAGGCGACGAGGTAACTTGTAAATATACTAGTTACATATGTGTTTCTAGTTCAATATTTCTTGTGGAATCTAATCCATTTTGGATAATTGATTCAGGTGCCACCGACCACATAGCAAGGGACAGACGGTCCTTCGTGGAGTATCACCGGATACCCCAAGGAACGAAGTGGATCTATGTAGGAAACAACACACGTGTTGAAGTGAAAGGCGTTGGGACTTGCAAGCTAGTCTTGGACAACGGCCGCACTCTCCTACTTCATGATGTTCTCTTCGCTCCAGATATTCGAAGGAATATAATATCTGTGGTCGTGTTAATGGGTCTTGGTTATAGCTGGTTTTTTCATGATTGTAATGTGGACTTGTGTTGTAATAATTCCTTAATTGGTACTGGGTATGTATTTAAAGGATTTATTGTATTAAATACAATGTATGACTCTTCATATTGTAATGAAAATTTCCTTGTTGCGAATTCATCGGCTTATGAGTCTGATATAATTTGTTGGCATGCAAGGCTTAGTCACATTGGACCAACACGAATGGATAGACTTGCCAAACGTGGCCTTCTATCCAATGTTTCAAAGGTTGAAATATCGACCTGCGAACATTGCCTTGTAGGGAAATCTTGTCGCAAGCCGTTTGGAACCGGCACAAAGGCCGAGGTTCCATTATAGCTCATCCATTCGGACATATGTGGTCCGATGAATGTCAAGACAAGACGCGGGAAGTCCTATTTCATCACTTTTATTGATGATTTCACCCGATTCGGACATATCTATTTGATATCCCACAAAAGTGAAGCATTAACCTGCTTTAAGAACTATATGAGTTTAGTGGAGAATCAATTAGATAGCAAGATTAAGGTCTTGCAAACTGATATGGGCGGTGAATATCAATCAACAAGTTTTAAGGAACTTTGTGATGAAAAGGGCATAGTACATCAGGTAACTATGCCTTATACTCCGCAACAAAATGGTGTTGCATTAAGGAGAAATAGGACTTTAATGGAAATGGTCCGTTCAATGATGGCGCAAGCTAACTTGCCAATCACCTTTTGGGGTGATGCATTATTAACAGCCACTTTCATTTTGAACCGCGTACCCTCGAAATCAGTTAGCTCCACTCCTTATGAGTTGTGGAACCAAAAGTCTCCTGACTTAAACATTTTAAAACCTTGGGGATGTGCATCCTACGCACATATTTCCTCCCATAAGTATGGTAAACTTGGGCCAAGGGGAAGGAAATGTATCTTTATACGATACGCAGAAAACTCCAAAGGTTATGTTTTCGTTAGTCAGGAAGACAATGGAGGTCTAATTGAATTTGAGTCGAGGGATGTCACTTTCTTAGAAAACGAGTTTCCAAGACAGGGCGAGATAAGTCAGGACTTATCTCTATTTGAGATTAATGATCAAGATGGATTACCTCATTCGAGTGGGAGAATTCTTGGTGAAGACGAAAATACGTTTCAAACTTCACCAATGGATGATACGAATGACATTAATCCTATTCCATACGGGAATAATGATCCAGGTGGGAGCATTTCTAACGACATTCCAAGTGGGAGTGATATTAGAATTGATCTAAATTCGAGTCAACAAGGACTTGAAGAATCTCAAATACGACGTAGTAGTCGTACAAGGTTGGCTCCTCTAAGATTTGAGGATGAATTTCCACAAACCTTTATGACTTTACTACAAGATGATGACGAGCCTGTTAATTTCAAACAGGCCGTATCATGCCCTGCGAAAGACAAATGGATGGAAGCGATGAAGGAAGAGTTGGAATCCATGAAAGTTAACCAAGTCTGGGACTTAGTTGACTTACCCAGAGGACGTAGTGCTATTGGGAACAAATGGGTTCTCAAGATCAAGCATAAGGCTGATGGCTCTATTGACAGATATAAAGCTTGCCTTGTCGCGAAAGGTTTTACGCAACAGGAAGGGATAGACTACGAAGAGACCTTCTCACCTGTTGTCCATTTTACCTCAATTCGCCTGATTCTGGCTATGGTAGCTTGCTTAGACCTCGAATTACAGCAGATAGATGTAAAGACTGCCTTTCTCAATGGAGAATTGGACGAGGAGATCTATATGGAACAACCAACAGGGTTTGTAAAAGAAGGAAACGAACATAAGGTTTGTAAACTTCGTAAGTCCATATATGGTCTTAAACAATCCTCGATGCAATGGTATATACGATTTCAAGAAGTTGTCTTATCAAATGGTTTTTCCATGCTTAATGAAGACAACTGCGTATATATCAAGAGGATTAAGAGCAAGTACGTTATTATGTCTCTATATGTAGATGACATTTTAATAGCCAGAAATGACAAGGGCTTTGTGATGGATTTTCATCAGTTTTTGAGATGAAAGACATAGGAGAAGCCGCATATATCCTTGGAGTTAAGATTTCAAGGAATTGTTCGAAGAAACTTCTTTCTCTTTCACAGGAGACTTATATAAAGAAGGTTCTAGAACGTTTTAATATGCAGGACTGCAAGTCCATTGAAACTCCTATAAGCAAGTGCGACAATTTATGTCTGAAATCATGTCCAAAGAACCAAAAGGAAAAGGAAATTATGGAAAAAGTTCCATATTCCAGTGCAGTTGGTAGTCTTATGTACGCTATGATGTGTACAAGACCGGACATCTGTTTTGCCGTTGGAATGGTAAGTCGTTACCAATCCAACCCAGGGCAAGTACATTGAAAAGCGGTTAAGAGGATATTGCAGTATCTCAAAGGAACTGCAGACTATGCTTTATGCTATCAAGGAGATGCTTTGAGGCTCGAAGGCTACACTGATGCTGATTGGGCGGGTGATCTCGATGAGCGACGATCGACCTCAGGATATGTTTTTCTACTCGGATCCGGTGCAATATCTTGGAGTAGCAAGAAACAATCCTGCATCGCACTTTCAACTATGAAAGCCGAGTTTGTAGCATTTAGCATGGCAGTCCAAGAGGCTGTTTGGCTTAGGAAGTTCTTAGACAGGCTTATTGATGCAAATGACTCAGGTGCTGTACCAATACACAGCGACAGTCAAGCATCTATAGCCTATGTCAAAGATCCAAAATTCCATTGTAAGACCAAACACATAGATATCCGCTACAAATTTGCAAAAGACTATGATAAGACTAAGAAGGTAGACATAAGGTACATATCTACGCATGAGATGATAGCGGATCTGCTTACGAAGGCGATCCCCAGAGATGTGTTTTACAAACACTTATCATCTCAAGGATTACGTAAGAGCTGAGTTGTTCCAATGTAAATTCCCATGTCTGTAAATGATCAAATTTAATAAAAGAATAAGTTCTTTTTAACATTGCATATGAATTTCTTAAGAAATGTTTGTGTACATTTTTGAAATCTCAGCTGAATTTTAGTATGTCAGACAGATTAAGGTTGGCTCTCTCACAAGAGAAACCGCCTTTATTTTATCAGACGGGTAAAATAAAGATGAGACCTGTTTAAAGTCAAAATCGTCAGATGGACAATTTAGAGTCATGACTTAAACAAAATGGTCGTATGAAAGATCTGCATCATATGGATGCTTTCAAAAGATCTAAAAGGATTTTGAAATCCTATCTGTCTTATGCGGGATGTGAGTCCAGAAGATTATTTGAGTAGTGAAAGGGACTCAAAGTCAGACATTGTGGTGTCTGGTTATCATCCTTACAACATCATTAAGACATACGCTCCCTGGGAAAGGAGTGATGTTGTAATACGTATTCATACTACGTATGCATTTTGACCATTGGGTTAGAATAGTAATTGTGTTTACTATTATGTGAGACCCAAAGACCACATGGGTCTTAACTCGTTACCCTTATGGACTCTAATTGGTTTCTTAAGATTTGACTGGGTGATTGCTATCTTAGCATGTTGCTTATGGACTATGGTTAATTCGGTCCGGCGGGGCATGTTAGAAAAGCGAGTAAAGTCAAGATCGAAAGGATCGCAAGAAGAGGAAGATTAATTTCATATTCACATTTAGACTTTAGAGATTCAAAGCTGGCCAGCCAATTGTAATCCAGATGGGATTCAATTGTTGAATATAAAGTATAAGAAATGTGAAGAAATAAATCTAGGGTAAAGCATGCGTTGATCTACTCAACGTTGCACCTCGAGGGGTGTTGTGTATCTCTAACAAGTGCACAACAGCGGACTCTATGCGCATGACGGTCACACGGCCTATTTCTCGGTATGATAAACAGAAGAGTTAAAGGAAAGATGTTTCCTTACAATCCCCTCAAGTGTGAGTGGGAGATGTTGGATATGGACGACATGAATACACCCATGAGGGGATATATGAGGGTATACGGACCTCAGATGTCGCGTGCACGAAGGCGTGCACGAAGGGAACCTTTTCTCGTGTGAAAAGGACCACTCAATAAGTGGAAAAAGCCACTCGATAAGTGGAAAAAGTCACTTTATAAGTGCATAAAGGCACTTGATAAGTGAATGAAGAAGAGGATAAATGAATGTGCTAATATAGGCTAATAAGCTTATAATTGGTTATTTCCTACAATAACTACCCCTAAAGCCTATAAATAGGACCCAAGGGTAAGGCATTCATTCAACACTTTCCATGCCATAAGTTTACAAAAGGCATCTTATGTTCTTCTTCTCCCTTCCATAAAAATCCTCTTTTAGTTAGAGATTTAGGCGGTGAAACTCTGCTTCGGTCCTCCGTGACGAAGTATCGACCGTTGTGGCGAATCCGAGGGCGAAGTTCCGAGATTACGGTGCCGCGTATGCAAGCGTAAGTCTCGACTTTATTATTTGATCCTAACATCCTTGTTTTGACAGGATCCAACAGTCCTGGCCTGGAGTGTCAAGCACTATTGAGGAGTCCAACACCTTAGTGGTGATGTTGGGAGTTCCTGAGCTTGTGTTTACTACCATGTTGGTGTAAAAGAGATTGATCAACCTAGGGTAGCATCTTCACTTGCTATTAAGAGAAAACAATTCTTTGATTAATTGGAATTCAAATATTTGATCAATGGCATAATTTTCAAGATCCGTAATTTTCACAAACCTCTCTTGGAGGATTGTTCTATGGGCATTGGTATCAAACTTGCACTATTTAATTTTTGGTTTTTGCAGGCTCATAAAAAGGCATGCAGTAATCATCTCTCCAAAAAAGGGGACCACAGGGAACCAATCGCTAACATCAGTAATCTCTCCACATTTTTTACGACAGCTGGCTCTTTTTCAAAGAATAGCAAGAAAGAGGTAAGTGTCTCATTGGTTTTAAACTAATTAAGAAGTTAACATTTGTTCTTTGATCATCTTTGCAGGGAAACAAAACAGAAGATACTGCCAGGTTGCAATCAATTAATTCATTGTGACTTGGGAAAAGAAAGAAGGTAGATTTCAGACTTTTTGCACAAAAGTCCCGCATAGACAGAAAATTGCGTAAAGGCCCGTACAAGATTGAGAAGGCATATCTGTCAACATAGACATCCGATTGACGAACAATCAGAATCATTGCGTAGCTGTCTACGAGCATATAAACGAGGATGCATTGACGCAACAAACTGAGAGCTCTGAACTTTTTTATTAATAATTTTTGTGTCGTAGTGCGATTTGTTCCTTGTATTATTTTTATATTATTTTTATACCTTTGGGATTCTTGATTCACGTGGAGTAGATTAAGGCAGAGTCTAACTAGTTAGGTTAGTTCAGTCGAGCATGTGATTTGCGAGTCTATATAACTTGTGAGAATGGAGCATGTGATTTGCGAGTTCTGACTGTCTATATTCGTGTTGAGACTGATTGATCTATTAGTGGATTTTAGGTGTTGCTAGAGTAGGTCGAGGTTCGACCGAACCAGGGTACATCTAGTGTTATCTGTGATTGACTGTGCTTATTTATGATTTTATTTGCCTGTGTGTTGCACATATTTTTTAATGTGTCGATCACCTTATTTACCCCCCTCTAGGGTGTACTTTTCGATCCTACACCATGTATAGTCAGGGCTCTGCAAGATGACTTGATGCTATAAAATTCGAAGTGGAATAAGGTTGAGACCTACTAGGCAAGTTTGTAGGTAAAAGGTTATCGTCAAAAGGGTTGATGCGATATTACCACTTATAATGCTTGCTGTAGCAGCTTGCCATAATCAAGCTTAAGAGCTTAGAAGTTAGTGGGAGCAAGCGTCAAGAAGATGTTCATCTAAATTAATGATGTAGTCAAAGAGTTTGACTCTATCAAAATGATGATGGACCATGCATAAATAAGGTCAGTGAGAGCACTATCTTAAATCTTGTAGTGTACAAGGATTATGTGTTTTTGATTAATAACAACATAGAGATATTGAAATCAATTAAAGCATGGTTGTCACTATATTTCTATATAAAGAGTTTATGAGAATATTGGATTAACGTAAAGATACATATTAAGTACTTGAGAAGTACTAAATATATTCATTATTTATGATGGAAGTAGTAATCCTTTGATAAAAGGATTTACAGACTCCAAGTTTCTAAGGTGACATAGATGATAGCTGATCAGTGAGAGGATAACTTTTCAACCTTAATAGAATGACAATAGCTTGAAAGAGTTCCAAATAGAACACTATGGCTAAATGTACTAATGTATTGTGATATATAGTTTTATATAATGATGCATAAGTAGATCTTTAGATAGTGATCCAAAGTATATCTTGAATAGATTGCATGTGAGACATGAAATTCAAGATCAACAAAATAAAAGATAGTATGTAGCAAATCCACATAGGAAGGCATTTCCACAAACTGACTGAAGAGTTTGGTGGATAAGACAAGTATGAGATACTGTAATTGGATATAAGTGCAAGTGAGAGATGTTAGGGAATATTTGTCCTTACCTGAATTAGTGGAATTGACACATATTGTTCAAAAGGATAGTAAGCTATTTGGTAAACTTTATCTTTATAATCTTTAATACAAAAGAGTTTGTAAGAGGTTACAATATTCACATGGATAAAGTCCTTGGAAATAAATGTGACAAATATTGGGATAATGATGTGTTCATGATAATAAGGCCTAGTGGTTTCTGATACGCATGACTCCTAAAGTGTTTTTGTTCGTTGGAATATCGAGAAAGAGACATCGATATTCCAGATATGGATGGTAGTGGATATCCTCATAGCCACTTGATGTAGTGACATTGTGAGACAACGCACATGTGCATGTTGAGGAACAAGTTCATAGAAAGAATCACCGAGAAGCTTCTACATTGTATCTACTAAACTGTCAACATAAGCTCTCAAGTGACATTATATACGACATAGTCCCTATTACCTGAGATGTGCTAAAGGACCTTACTCATGGAAGGTGTAACGACTGGTTTTCATGTATCTGAATTATTTATATTATATATATGTTTTGGTGGATTTTCTCCTTATGTGTGGTTTTCCATCTCCGTAGCTTCCGTTTTCGTCGTTTGTGGTTTCGTTCGTTTCGTCGTGATTTTCTAGCTTCTTCCTTAGATCGTTGAGTTTTAGAGTAAGTCATTCGTGACGAGCTTCATATCGCTCATATCTTAGTGATAGGTTGATCCTAGAAGCCGTAGGAATCTTCCCGAAGTTTCGCGCTTCAATTCGGTACTTTCCGTGCACGTTAGTTGGTTCAAGAAGGGGGACCAACCGACTAGATTGAGATCTAGTCGGTCAGGAACTCTACTGGAACCGACTAACTCATTGAATCAATTGTACAGGAGTTACTGTTTGCTTTTAGTCGGTCTAAGAACAACCCCCGACCGACTAGATGTGAAACTAGTCGGTCAGAACTTGCTCTCAGACCGACTAGTTTCTGTCAGTAAATTTCACCTAAGTTACTGTTTATCGTTAGTCGGTCTATGAACACTCACCGACTGACTAGGTTGCAAACTAGTCGGTCGATGGGCCTTCACAGACCGACTAATTCATTACCCAGATTTTTCCCTACTTTCGCTGCTTGCTTTTAGTCGGTCACAGTTGGTCGACCGACCGACTAGTTGTTGAACTAGTCGGTCAACAACCCTTCTTTGACCGACTAATCGCTGTCGTAAACCTAGGGTTTGCCCAGCCGCCGGATGTGCCTATTTAAACCCCCCCAAACGTTTTTCTTTCTTCTTTCATTTTCTCCTGAGCCTCCTTCTTCCCCAAATCATCATCCATCTTCCCCTAGCCTTCCTCCTTCTTCAAGAGCCTCTCCCCCTCTCCATTTAGGCTGGTCACCACCTCTAGGTCGCCCAAAACCCCCCCAAAAATCCCCAAAACCCATTTCTACAGATTTTCTCCCCATTTCCAGATCTGAACCCTAGTTCCCTGGATCGTTTCTTCCGTCGCCGTGCTTGCTCGGCATCGTTCTTCCGCTAACGATTCGGTAATAACTCGATCCTATAATGTTCTCTTAACCCATTTGTGTTTTTGTAAAACCCTAATGAAATGGATGTTATTTTCATGATTGTTTCTCTATAACAGCGACTTCTAGCGATTGTGAGATGAACCTTCGTGATCGTCACCCTCGGTGCTAGGCAAGTGAAACTTGCCACTTAGGGTTTTAGGCTATTTCCTTATTTTAGCGTAAAAGAGGCTAGACAGTGAAAGGATAGCTGTCTAGACGCCTTTGATCAAGCGTGACAACGAAGTTAGATCCGTCACCTTCATCATGCTTGCATGTCATGTTTAAATTTCAATTAACGGTACGCAAATATCTGTTCATGTCATTGCATACTTGCTTGTTCATCGTGTTTGTGTAGCACACGCTACTTTAAAATGTAAGCTACGGCGAGTAGGATTTTGACTCCTACATCGTGACTTGAGGCTAGGTGCACCCCTATGCCAAATACACTTCCTGGCTCGTGATCCAGAAGCGAGCATAGTGTGTTGCTAATCCCAACGCTCGATACACGTGGATGGGTAGGGTTAAACGGTCGCTTGAGCTTAGGAGTTGGCCCGATCAGCCACTCTAGCCAAAAGACGGAAACTCTGAGCACAAAGTGAAAATCGTGACAAGTGATTCGTGATAAGTGATTCCTGAGTTAGTGTTTTGGGTAGCTTTTGCTACATCGTGCGTGCGTGTACCTTCTTGTCCTTTTAACTGTTGCATCATACTTAAATGTCATGTCCTTGCATCTTACTTGAATTGTTAGGTTGTTAGTTTACTTTCGGTTTCCTTGCTCAAGTCTTTTTAGACTTGCTGACATGTGCCCCTCTCTCTTTTGGGTGACACATGTTAGATCCTGAGCCAGAGTTCGTTGGTGAGGACGTGGTGTTTGCTGACGTCGAGTCAGGACCCGCGTTTGCTGAGGAAGAGTACGTGGACACCGGGGACCAGTCTTAGTGTCTTCGTTGAGTTTTCCCTTTTATTTTAGACTGCTTTTATTGTCGGTGCGCAGCACCAATACTTTGTTATGTTGTCGTTTTGTTGGCCTTGTTCTGGGCCTTTAGACTCTTTCTTTTAGCCTGGTGGCTTTTCTGGATGTTGAACTTAATTTTAAAATGTTGGACAATTCTGAGATTTGAGATTTTATTTCTGTCTCTCTTGTGTTATTATCTTTGTTCTATTCGTGGTTACAGGGACCTGCATTTAATTTATTGACGCTTATCAGGCGTGTGGCTTCACAGCTCCACGTCTGTGCGGACCTTCTCACGTCTCGTCTCCATTTTAGAGAAGCGGGGCGTGACAGGTTTTGTTGGTGGCCCATGCAGGTCCTCCTCTTCTGTAACTGCGATTATCAAAATAATGATAATAATATTAGAATGTCCAATAAACTAAGTTTGACGTCCGAGTCATAAGCTATGAGTCTAATTTGTTTCGTTTTCTATGTCATTAGATGGCAGGAAGGCGATTCACCCGTGGTGGTGGTAGTGGTGCGCCCCCTCATGACGAGGAGCCTGAGTGGGAGCCCACCAATGGGGAGATGATGCGGATGATGCTTCAGATGATGCAGGTGCAGCAAGGCATGCTCCTGCAAGTCCAGAATGCTCCACTTGCTCGAGTTTCCCGGGCACTTCCGAAGGCCCCTTGTTCCGAGCCTGGAGCGAAGCAGTTTCGGGAACTGGGTCCCGCTTATTTTGATGGGTCTGAGGGTCCTCTAGCTGCCAATGAGTGGATTCGGAACATTGAGGATAATTTGAAGATGGCGAAGATCAGCCCGGCTGGATGGGTTGATCTGGCGAAGAGGCAACTCAAGGATAATGCTCGGAACTGGTGGGATGCAGAAGAGAATATGTTGGTGGAGTCGATAGCTTGGGCTACTTTTAAGTCCAGGTTTGATGAGGAGTTCTTTCTGAAGGCTGCTAGGAAGGAGATGTTGCAGTGCTTTATTGAGCTGAAGCAAGGGAGCTCGTCGGTGGACCAGTACCACCAAGAGTTCACTAGGCTGAGTCGGTTCGCACCAAAGATGGTGCAGGATGCTGATGAGAGGGCTCAGAGGTTCCTGCAGGGGCTTGCTTTGGAGCTTCAGAGTTTTGTGTCCTCCTCTGATCTGGACTCTTACCAAAAGGTTCTGGTCGCTACGAGGAGGCAGGAGCTGAACCTGAGCCAGAGGAGGGGACATGTTTCTGGTGATGGGAAGAGGCCTGTGGAGCAGACCAGGGTTGTGGTTAGGCCAGGATTCAAGCCCAACCAGCCAGCTCAGTTCAAAAGGCAATGTGGGCCTGTTCTGAAGACTTGCAATCATTGTGGCAAGCCGGGTCATGTGAAGGACCAGTGCCGGAGGCTCTTGCGTCAGTGTTTGGGCTGAGGTGATGCTTCACATTCTCTGAAGGATTGTCCGAGTATCAAGCAGCCTTGGAGGGCACCTGTTGCAGCACAGCCGTTGCAGCAGAGAGCGTCTGTTCCTTCTGGACGTGGAGCAGCTCTTGTTCCACAGAGGCAGGCTTTTCAGCAGGCTTTTCCACCGAGGAGGCAGGCTTTTCTGATGACCGCTGTGGAGAGCGAGGCTGTGGATGAGCTTATCGCAGGTAATCCTCATTCTAGCTGTCCCTTCTTAGTTAGTTTTGTCTGTTGGATTATGTTTGATTGCTTGCACATGATTGTTTGCTAGACTAGGGCTTGATTGTTAGACTGTTTGTAGGTGTGGTTTTGGTGTGCACATTTCCTGCACGAGTCCTCTTTGACTCAGGTGCATCGGTGTGCATTATTTCTCGGAGCTTCGTGGAGAAGCATTCCTTATCAACGTCCCATCTTTCCAAGAGTTGGAATATCGTTACAGGGAATGGCGTGGTCTCGGTGCATCGTGGTTGCAATTCTTGCTCGTTGGTCGTCTGTGGACATGAGCTTTACGCTGACTTTATTGTCCACGACATCATCAACTACGATGCGGTTCTTGGGATGGATTGGCTTGCGAGCTTCTATGCTACGATCGACTGTCGGAGGAAGAAGGTGGTGTTCGAGATTTTCGGACATCCAGTATTTGAGTTCAGCCGGGGTAGCAGTTCGCTCGGTCCGGTCAGGTTTCGGGCCAGACCGGTGGAGATTGTGGCTATGCAGATGGAGCTGGAGAGGCCAGCGGTTGTGCAGGACTTTGATGACGTCTTCCCCGAGGAGATGTCTGGTTTGCCGCCTGATTGAGCTCTGGAATTTTCTATTGATCTTATTCCGGGAGCGCAGCCGATTTCGAAGGCGCCTTTTCGTATGGCACCCGCTGAGTTGGAGGAATTGTGGAAGCAGCTGGATGAGCTTTTGCAGAAGGGTTATATCAATCCTAGTGTGTCTCCGTGGGGAGCACCGGTGCTGCTGGTAAAGAAGAAGGATGGTTCGCGGCGCATGTGCATGGACTATCGGGAGCTGAATGCGGTGACCATCAAGAATAAATACCCGTTGCCTCGCATCGATGATATCTTTGATCAGCTTGGAGGTTCGAGGGTGTTTTCTAAGTTGGATCTGAGGAGTGGTTATCATCAGCTGAAGGTGAAGAAGGAAGATGTTCCGAAGACAGCGTTCATGACGAAGTATGGACACTACGAGTTTGTGGTTATGCCTTTCGGTGTAACCAATGCACCCGTAGTTTTCATGAATCTGATGAACCTGATTTTCTACGACTTTTTAGATAAGTTTGTCGTTATCTTTATTGACGATATTCTGATCTATTCTAAGTCGGAGGAGGAGCATGCGTCACACTTGAGGACAGTGTTGGAGATCCTGAGGAGGCATCGTTTGTATGCTAAGTTTTCGATGTGCGAGTTTTGGCTGGACAGAGTTGCTTTTCTCGGGCATGTGGTGACTGGAGATGATATTTCAGTGGATCCCGAGAAGATCAGGGCCATCAGTGGGTGGCCTGTTCCGCAGTCAGCATCTGAGATCCGGAGTTTCCTTGGGCTTGCTGGTTACTATTGGTGCTTCATTAAGGACTTTCCCCTTATTGCTGAGCCGATGACCAGATTGACGCGGAAGGATGTACCTTTTGTTTGGTCGGGTGATTGTGAGAATGCCTTTGGTGTTCTGAGGGAGAGATTGACGACTGCCCCTATTCTTGTTGTGCCTGATCGCAGCGATGGATTTGAGATCTTTTGCGATGCTTCTGGCAAGGGTCTCGGTTGTGTGTTGCATCAGCACGGTCATGTTGTGGCGTATGCTTCGCGTCAGCTCAAGACTCATGAGAAGAATTACCCGACACACGATTTGGAGTTGGCTGCTGTCGTGTTTGCGCTCAAGATTTGGAGGCACTTCCTGCTGAGTGAGAAAGTGAAGATCTTCACCGATCAAAAAAGCTTGAAGTATATTTTTACTCAGAAGGAGCTCAACATGCGACAGCGTCGATGGTTGGAGCTCATGGCGGATTATGAGATTGATTTGCAGTATCACCCTGGCAAGGTGAATGTGGTTCCTGATGCGCTGAGTAGGCTTCCGGCGGTGATGATTTTGACTTCGCAGTGGAGATTGCAGCAGGATTTTTGCGAGTCTGGTGTTGAGGTCGTTCTTCCTCGGGAGGCCTCTTCGTTGATGACTATGCAGATTCAGTCATCAATTGTGGATCGGATCAAGGCTGGCCAGGCTGAGGATCCGAAGCTGGTGAAGATTCGGGAGCAGGTGGAAGCCGGTCTACGGACTGACTTCTTGGTTCATGAGGATGGCTGGCTGAGGTTTGGAGCCAGGTTGTGTGTGCCAGCTGGAGATATTAGAGAGGAGCTGCTGGTTGAGGCACATAGTTCGTCGTATTCTGTGCATCCTGGTGGGACCAAGATGTACCAGGATCTTCGTCTGAACTTTTGGTGGCATGGTATGAAGAGGAGTGTGGCTCGGAGTGTAGCCAAGTGCTTGGTTTGCCAGCAAGTTTAAGGCGGAGCATCAGCGTACGGCAGGGTTGCTATAACCGCTTTCGATTCCGGAGTGGAAGTGGCAACACATCACTATGGATTTCGTGACTGGACTACCTCGGAGTCCGAAGCAGAATGACGAGATTTGGGTGATCGTAGATCGATTGACCAAATCTGCGCACTTTATTCCATTCTGAATAGGACAGTCCATTGAGGCGCTAGCGAGGAGATACATGGAGGTAAATTCTTTTACTCTCCGTTTCTATTTCCTTTTCCTAGTTTTGATGGTGATGTGACATGAATCATACAGGAGGTCATACGACTTCACGGAGTCCCTGTGAGTATCGTGTCGGACAGAGACACGAGGTTCACATCTCAGTTCTGACAGAGTTTGCAGAAGAGTTTGGGTACGCGTCTGAATTTCAGCACGGCGTACCATCCGCAGACAGATGGCCAGTCCGAGAGGACGATTCAGATCTTGGAGGATATGCTGAGGGAGTGTATGTTGGATTTCAAGGGTTCGTGGGAGGACCATCTACATCTGGTAGAGTTCTCTTACAACAACAGCTTCCAGGCGAGTATTGGCATGGCGCCTTTCGCCGTGCTTTATGGGAGGAAATGTCGATCACCATTGAGTTGGGATGACGTTGGAGATCAGGAGCTGTTGGGACCTGAGATGATTGTGGAGGCTGTGGATGTTGTCAGGAACATTCGGGAGAGGTTGAGGATTGCTCAGGACCGTTTTAAGCATTGGGCGGATGCTAAACGCCGTCCTTTGGAGTTTCAGCCAGGCGACCATGTGTTCTTGAAGATTTCTCCGAATCGTGGTGTGATTCGCTTTGGGAAGCGAGGGAAGTTGAGCCCGCGATACATTGGACCGTTTGACATTCTGGAGAGAGTTGGCGAGGTAGCCTACCGCTTGGCCTTGCCGCCGTCTTTGGAGGGAGTTCACAATGTTTTCCATGTGTCGCAGCTTCGTCGGTACATTAGCGACCCATCTCATGCTGTGGATTTCTCGGAGATTACCGTTCACCCTGATATGACGTATGACCAGCAGCTAGTGCAGATTCTGGACAGGCGTCAGAAGTCACTTCGGAACAAGGTTGTCAATCTTGTGAGGGTGATGTGGCGACACGGCTCGCCAGGAGAGTCTACTTGGGAGAATGAGGATGAGATGCGAGAGCGTTTCCCACTTTTGTTCCCGGACACGTGAGTGTTGGGAAATTCCGATGACGGAATTTTTCTTAAGTTGGGGAGGATGTAATGACTGGTTTTCATGTATCTGGATTATTTATATTACATATATGTTTTGGTGGATTTTCTCCTTATGTGTGGTTTTCCATCTCCGTAGCTTCCGTTTTCGTCGTTTGTGGTTTCGTTCGTTTCCTTGTGATTTTCTAGCTTCTTCCTTAGATCGTTGAGTTTTGGAGTAAGTCATTCGTGACGAGCTTCATATCGCTCATATCTTAGTGATAGGTTGATCCTAGAAGCCGTAGGAATCTTCTCGAAGCTTCGCGCTTCAATTCGGCACTTTCCGTGCACGTTAGTTGGTTCAAGAAGGGGGACCAACTGACTAGATTGAGATCTAGTCGGTCAGGAACTCTACTGGAATCGACTAACTCAGTGAATCAATTTTACAGGAGTTACTGTTTGCTTTTAGTCGGTTTAAGAACAACCCACGACCGACTAGATGTGAAACTAGTCGGTCAGAACTTGCTCTCAGACCGACTAGTTTCTGTCAGTAAATTTCACCTAAGTTAATGTTTATCGTTAGTCGGTCTATGAACACTCACCGACCGACTAGGTTGCAAACTAGTCAGTCGACGGGCCTTCACAGAACGACTAATTCTTTTCCCAGATTTTTCCCTACTTTCGTTGTTTGCTTTTAGTCGGTCACAGTTGGTCGACCGACCGACTAGTTGTTGAACTAGTCGGTCAACAACCCTTCTTTGACTGACTAATCGCTATCGTAAACCTAGGGTTTGCCCAGCCACCGGCTGTGCCTATTTAAACCCCCCCCCAAACGTTTTTCTTTCTTCTTTCATTTTCTCCTGAGCCTCCTTCTTCCCCAAATCATCATCCATCTTCCCCTAGCCTTCCTCCTTCTTCAAGAGCCTCTCCCCCTCTCCATTTAGACCGGCCACCACCTCTAGGTCGCCCAAAAACCCCCCAAAAATCCCCAAAACCACATTTCTCCAGATTTTATCCCCATTTCCAGATCTGAACCCTAGTTCCCCGGATCGTTTCTTCCATCACCGTGCTTGCTCGGCATCGTTCTTCCGCTAACGATTCGGTAATAACTCGATCCTATAATGTTCTCTTAACCCATTTGTGTTTTTGTAAAACCCTAATGAAATGGATATTGTTTTGATGGTTGTTTCTCCATAACAGCGACTTCTAGCGATTGTGAGACGAACCTTCATGATCGTCACCCTCGGTGCTAGGCAAGTGAAACTTGCCACTTAGGGTTTTAGGCTATTTCCTTATTTTAGCGTAAAAGAGGCTAGATAGTGAAAGGATAGCTGTCTAGACGCCTTTGATCTAGCTTGACAACGAAGTTAGACCCGTCACCTTCATCATGCTTGCATGTCATGTTTAAATTTCAATAACGGTACGCAAATATCTGTTCATGTCATTGCATACTTGCTTGTTCATCGTGTTTGTGTAGCACACGCTACTTTAAAATGTAAGCTGTGGCGAGTAGGATTTTGACTCCTACATCGTGACTTGAGGCTAGGTGCACCCCTATGCCAAATACACTTTCTGGCTCGTTATCCAGAACCGAGCATAGTGTGTTGCTAATCCCAACGCTCGATACACGTGGAGTGGTAGGGTTAAACGGTCGCTTGAGCTTAGGAGTTGGCCCGATTAGCCACTCTAGCCAAAAGACGGAAACTCTGAGCACAAAGTGAAAATCGTGATAAGTGATTCGTGATAAGTTATTCGTGAGTTAGTGTTTTGGGTAGCTTTTGCTACATCGTGCGTGCGTGTACCTTCTTGTCCTTTTAACTGTTGCATCATACTTAAATGTCATGTCCTTGCATCTTACTTGAATTGTTAGGTTGTTAGTTTACTTTCGGTTTCCTTGCTCAAGTCTTTTTAGACTTGCTGACATGTGCCCCTCTCTCTTTTGGGTGAAACATGTTAGATCCTGAGCCAGAGTTCGTTGGTGAGGACGTGGTATTTGCTGACGTCGAGTCAGGACCCGCGTTTGCTGAGGAAGAGTACGTGGACACCGGGGACCAGTCTTAGTGTCTTCGTTGAGTTTTCCCTTTTATTTTAGACTGCTTTTGTTATCGGTGCGCAGCACCAATACTTTGTTATGTTGTCGTTTTGTTGGCCTTGTTCTGGGCCTTTAGACTCTTTCTTTTAGCTTGGTGGCTTTTCTGGATGTTGAACTTAATTTTAAAATGTTGGACAATTCTGAGATTTGAGATTTTATTTCTGTCTCTCTTGTGTTATTATCTTTGTTCTGTTCGTGGTTACAGGGACCTGCATTTAATTTATTGACGCTTATCAGGCGTGTGGCTTCACAGCTCCACGTCTGTGCGGACCTTCTCACGTCTCGTCTCCATTTTAGGGAAGCGGGGCGTGACAGGTTTTGTTGGTGGCCCATGCAGGTCCTCCTCTTCTGTAACTGCGATTATCAAAATAATGATAATAATATTAGAATGTCCAATAAACTAAGTTTGACGTCCGAGTCATAAGCTATGAGTCTAATTTGTTTCGTTTTCTGTGTCATTAGATGGCAGGAAGGCGTTTCACCCGTGGTGGTGGTAGTGGTGCGCCCCCTCATGACGAGGATCCTGAGTGGGAGCCTACCAATGGGGAGATGATGCGGATGATGCTTCAGATGATGCAGGTGCAGCAAGGCATGCTCCTGCAAGTCCAGAATGCTCCACTTGCTCGAGCTGCCCGGGCACTTCCGGAGGCCCCTTGTTCCGAGCCTGGAGCGAAGCAGTTTCGGGAACTGGGTCCCGCTTATTTTGATGGGTCTGAGGGTCCTCTAGCTGCCAATGAGTGGATTCGGAACATTGAGGATAATTTGAAGATGACGAAGATCAGCCCGGCTGGATGGGTTGATCTGGCGAAGAGGCAACTCAAGGATAATGCTCGGAACTGGTGGGATGCGGAAGAGAATATGTTGGTGGAGTCGATAGCTTGGGCTACTTTTAAGTCCAGGTTTGATGAGGAGTTCTTTCCGAAGGCTGCTAGGAAGGAGATGCTGCAGTGCTTTATTGAGCTGAAGCAAGGGAGCTCGTCGGTGGACCAGTACCACTAAGAGTTCACTAAGCTGAGTCGGTTCGCACCAAAGATGGTGCAGGATGCTGATGAGAGGGCTCAGAGGTTCCTGCAGGGGCTTGCTTTGGAGCTTCAGAGTTTTGTGTCCTCCTCTGATCTGGACTCTTACCAGAAGGTTCTGGTCGCTGCGAGGAGGCAGGAGCTGAACCTGAGCCAGAGGAGGGGACATGTTTCTGGTGATGGGAAGAGGCCTGTGGAGCAGACCAGGGCTGTGGTTAGGCCAGGATTCAGGCCCAACCAGCCAGCTCAGTTCAAGAGGCAATGTGGGCCTGTTCTGAAGACTTGCAATCATTGTGGCAAGCCGGGTCATGTGAAGGACCAGTGCCGGAGGCTCTTGCGTCAGTGTTTGGGCTGAGGTGATGCTTCACATTCTCTGATGGATTGTCCGAGTATCAAGCAGCCTTGGAGGGCACCTGTTGCAGCACAGCCGTTGCAGCAGAGAGCGTCTGTTCCTGCTGGACGTGGAGCAGCTCTTGTTCCACAGAGGCAGGCTTTTCCGCCGAGGAGGCAGGCTTTTCTGATGACCGCTGTGGAGAGCGAGGCTGTGGATGAGGTTATGTGCATGAGTAGGCTGGGTGCGGCCTAGGTCCAATTATGGCTAGAGTTTAATTTAGGAAGGGTTTGAAACTCAATTAATTTGATTGATAATCAATTGGTTTAATGGAGAATTAGAGCTAGTTAATAGGTCTTAAAGGGGTCTAAAAAAGGTAGGCTGTATATTGAATTTCAAAAGTTTAACAGATTTTAAGGATTTGAATTTGAATTCGAATATTTAATTTAATTATAAGAAAAGATGTTTTTATTATTATAAAAAAATATTTATAATAAGGGGTTTATAATAATAATAATGTAAAGAATGGATACGGGTACGGAACGTGTACGAGTACGGAAACGTCTAACTACGGTTACGGAAAAAAGAAATACTGCACTAGATAAATACAGATGATAGTAGCAGTAAAAACCGGTCGTTACATCCTACCCACCTTAAGAACGATTCTGTCCTCGGAATCATATCGGCTAAGGTACCGGAAAAACGTAAGGGTAACGCTCGCATCTCCTCTTCTAATGCATACACACCATAAACAACCATCATATCATATTCAAATAGTATTTCTAATACCCACATCAACCCCAATAGTATTACCACTGAGAATACCGATTAACGTCCATGCTGATATTAGTAACTATACACATACACACATTACTAATTTTGTATTAACCTAACATGTTTAATATAGTATCATCCTACATATATAATCCAATCAATATTATACTCGGGTGAATAGTAACACTTTACTACACCACCACATCAATTTACTAGCTGTAAGTGTGCCATCACTTTGCACACTCACACCATAACTAAAACACAAAGCATTACCTTAGATCTTATACACTCACAATATATAATGATATAATACCACATGCCACTTAAACATACCACTAACACAATCATTCTTAGTCTATTAACACTTCAATCGTACAATCACTTTTACATACCGCATATTACCATATACACATTATAATACATATCACTACACGTATATACATGCACGTAATACCTTACACTAACACAGATTCATATTCGCCTTACTCATAGTACTAGGGTCATCGTAATCTACCCACCTTAAGATCAAGTCCGTCCTCAGACTTCCTACACAGGGTGAGCGGACTTAGACACTAAGGTCATTCTATCCCAGGCATACATACATTATAATGAAACCATATACATCCATAAGCATATACTTACTCATATATATCACACACTTTCAAATACCTATACATACGTACATTTACATACATCTACATACTTACACTACCACACTCCTGTCTCGTATCTATATAGAACACATATACACGCACCGGCATACACAACCATGGTCATCCACATAGGGCAAGTATACTATTTCATACATCCACATAACCGTAGTCACAAACATACGGCTCTGCATACCTCCTGGTATACACATGCTCACACATCATCCCATATGGGTAATACGATATAACAATCCTACTATACACAAAACACACTTATTCATTAAATATATATACATACATACCTATAACTAATCACATACATATATATATGCACGATTACACGCCAGACTTACTAACATATATATCACATAATAAATCTACACACACAACTATACGTACACCTATTATCATTACACCTAACATGCACATCACTGTACTTGCATATAATTACAACCATTAACAAGTACGACTAAGGTATATATACTCCTAGTAACTAGCCAATACTAAATCTAACATGCTCAGATATTCCTTTAGTGATATAGCTAATCACTCGCCTAAGTATAAATATAACACTTATTACTCTATACTCGACTATATACATATATATCACAAATTACCGTACATACATGCACATACGACGCAATAGATAATCACACTATACTAATATACTCAGGGTAAGCACACTCGCACATGGGTGGCGTTTAGAGATTAGCATACACGGGTCCACACGCACTATCTATATACATGCACCACAACACCACAATCAAAGCTAATGGTCCCACTATACTTAAACTAAAGCTGACATAAGCAAAGATAAGCACTAATGTGATAACTAAGTAATGGAGCAGGATTCAGAGTTGAATAGGGCAACGAGTTAATGTTGTGATGGACGGTCCCGGAGGTGGTATGGAAAAGAGGTAGTTTGGTTGGTGACATGAATAATTAAATAACTAAGAAGATAAGAATATGTGTGAAAATAATAACATCGTTATAATTTACATAAAATAGCGAGCATACGGTGGGAGTTAAAACGTAAAATGTGATCAGTCAAAGAATAGGCGAAGTGTAAAATGGACATAGTGTCGTAGTGCATGTCTTGTAAATGGAAATAGGTTTGAGAAAAAAAAATTTTGTTTTTATATAAAAAAAAATATGAAGACAACGACTATAAGACTGACACATAAGATATTGAAGTTCTTTTTAACCTAGGAAAGTATTTTAAAAGCATGTAGGAATGACTGTTTTTGAAGTATGTTGGGAAGAAAAGAGGATGATATTTTGAACCTAGCGAAATAGAAATAAAGTTTTAAAAGAAGTTCTTTACATGAGAAAAATAGAGTAGTTATATAAGGTCATGTGAAATAGAAGTGCGAAAGATGTATGTTAGAAAATCGTTATAAGATAGTAACTAAAGATCGCGTCAGAAGAGTTTCATAATCAAAATTGGGTTTACGGTGACTGAAGTGTAGGAAAATCTAAGTAAAAGTTTTCGAAAGGATTTTAAAACTTAGCGAAGAATTTAATACTAAAAAAATCGAAAATACTTTTTAAAAGACCCTGGATCTGCAATGGGGAAGTTCAAGTTTAAGGATGGCAGACCTGAAGAGTTTATGTGAATCGAGAACAAGGAATAGGTTTGACGATTGAAAAGTAAGGACGACTAAGAACTAACCCCGTGAATACACTACGATGGCTTTCTACGATCATTAACTTGGAAGTGGAAAGATTAGGAAATAGTAAAATCAGGGGGAAATAATCATTGGGTCGACTAAGGTTTAGCACTAGGGTTTATCAGCGTACTAGACTGCGATAGGAACGCCGAGGTAAGGGTTAGTTGAGGATCGAGATTGAGGTCTTATTTATAGATCTGGAATATCCTACGCTTCGAAGTCTACTCATTGCAGGCGTCTCAGGTTCGACTTGCACGGATGTGACGATCGCTACGTTCGGTTGGGCCCTAGATTCGATAAATCTAAGCGAACGACTATCGAACTCAAAAGTCTAATATGGTCGGAGCTCGATGATCAATTGATAGGGTGACTCCTAAGATGATAGTACTAAGTCGTGGCAAGGGTGTCTAACTAACGAGCATGAGCGTCTAACTAACTCTTCCGATTATCCTGGTATTTGGTTTTCCTATCGTGCTGAGACAAGGTATTCGAGTAATTTTGCGTACAAACTAATTCTGGATGTTTTGGCTAATGAAAAGTGTTCTCATTGTTCTGAATTTCGCAGTTGCAGGACCTGCATAGGCCACCACTAAAACCTGTAACGTCCCGCTTCCCAAAAGACACCGGAAGCGAGAGCGTTACGCGGTCCGCTTGAACTGGAGCGGTGAAGCTCGAGTTCAATAAGCGTCTGTGATAAAAACACAGATGAGGTTCTTGCAATTGCTAATCAGAACAATCAGAAACACTTCAGAAGATAAAGCCACATCCGGAGTTAAAAGGTTCGTACACGAAATTAAACAAGCCACATCTGGGCTAAAGTAGCAACAAGAAATGAAACGTACACAACTATTGCAACGACTGAAAATAAACTAAGAAAAACTGGAAGTGAAGGGGTCCTCTAGTCCTCAGCTGGAAGAGACACTGCGTCAGGTGCGAACTCCTGACTCTCCAAGTCTGGCGTCTCGTACGGGTCCTCCGGGTACTCAAGCGCTGAATCTGTTTTTGACGTTCTTGGTGTCGTTGGAAACGTCTTGACGAATACTACGCTACGGAGGAGACGGTTTGCTGGTTTGACAAAACATGAAATCAGAATAGACGTTTTTCGATCAGGACAGATTTACAACAAACTCCTACGACGTTTAATCACCCGGTTTTATTAAGTTATCTACTTTACGGTGTGGGTTAAGAGTTTTTAGGGGTAGATCTACTGACCTGAAGTGCAGCGAGGGATCGAATGACGACAACGGCAACGGCGTACGGTTCTGAAACGGCGATGTTGAGTGTCGGGGGTCTGTCGTCGTCACGCGGGGAGGCGCAGCGGCTGATCTGCACGTGGCAGCGACAAGGAGGGGAGGTCAGGTGATCAGCAGTGGATAGGGGAGCCACACGGTGTCGTTGGGCTGTCGTTGCGCGCAAGAGGGATGTTGTGCGACGTTACGGCGATCTGCAGGCGTTTAGGAGATCGCGCGGTGTTCGGGAGGAGCTAGGCGCTGTCGGATCTGGGTGTGGCGGATGGGTGAGATCTGGCGACGCGGCCTGGGAAGATGGGTGGCTGTGAGCTCGGTGCAAGGGAAGATGGGAGATGGCCTAGCGTCGATTGCTCGGAGAGAAGATGCGCACGCGGCCTGGAGAGGGTGGTCGCAAGTTCGAGCATGGGGGAGGCCGTGAGGGAGGTGGAGCGGGGTCACGCGTGAATGGAGGAGGAAGGGTAATGGATGATCGGCGTTGGCGTGGAGATGGGTTGTGCTGGCGTGGAAGGGATGCGAGGGTGGTGCCCTCGCGGACGTGGAGGAGAAGGGGAGACAGTGTGATATGTTGGCGGCTGGGTGATGTAGGGAGAAGAAAAATGTAGGTGACCTAGGTTTTTATATATATATGAAATGTAGGGTAGCTGTGTTGGCCTTAGGGTTTAATAAGATAAGATAGCTGCTATAGGGTAGGGGCTTTAGGTCAGCTATTTGATATATGGGTAGGTCTCCTAGGTTCTCTTATAAGAAGGTAGGTTTGAAGGGTTACCCTAGGGTCTTACAGCTAACCTTAGGTGTTATAAAAATTAGTTGTGTGGGGTTTGGGGCAACACGTGAACAATAGGTCTAGGGTTTTTAAAATTGAGTGTGTGTGTGTGTGTAATGGTTGTGTGCGTGAGTAGGCTGGGTGCAGCCTAGGTCCAATTATGGCTAGAGTTTAATTTAGGAAGGGTTTGAAACTCAATTAATTTGATTGATAATCAATTGGTTTAATGGAGAATTAGAGCTAGTTAATAGGTCTTAAAGCGGTCTAAAAAAGGTAGGCTGTATATTGAATTTCAAAAGTTTAACAAATTTTAAGGATTTGAATTTGAATTCGAATATTTAATTTAATTATAAGAAAAGATGTTTTTATTATTATAAAAAAATATTTATAATAAGGGGTTTATAATAATAATAATGTAAAGAATGGATACAGGTACGGAACGTGTACGAGTACGGAAACGTCTAACTACGGTTACAGAAAAAAGAAATACTGCACTAGATAAATACAGATGATAGTAGCGGTAAAAACCGGTCGTTACATATGGTCGGAAGCGTGTGAAGGGAGTAGCCATAAAGATGTGATTCGTCTCCTCCAGTATGAGAGGTTAGTGTCACAAAGAGTCCAATGCAATTCATAGTGAAGTCCTTAGCCAAGACAAATAGATAAACTTGTTAATGTAACAAGTTGTAGCTAATCTCAAACTATGGGGTCACATTCCACTCAAGGTTTAAGGTATAATGTGGTTTGACAGGAACCCATACACTAGACACCTTGCGACATAGTGGTGATGAAGGGACCAGATAGCACGAGGTTTGTCACAGTAAGGCCCTTGATGTTTGAAAAGATTCCAATTTATAGCTGACCAAACAATGATGATTTCTTAACGAGGGTGACAGTACCTCTGCAACACCTTGAACACGATATGATTGTGCTTGTTGGAATTGAGATATTAGAGCCACACATAAGTGACAACCTATAACGAGAAACGCAGAAATGAGCTTCATGTACATGTGATGTATGTGACCGATCATAAATGTTGTGATCAAGCTTATTAGAGAGAGAATGTGTGTCGTAAGGAGTTGTGAGTGCGCAATGAAAAGACTCGTAAAAGAGTTATGGATGATCCAAGCAAAAGAAGATGACAGAAACTCCAAACCAAACCCCTAACAGGTGATTATTTGACAAATGATGTCAACTAATTAGTTTGCAAGAAAAACAAAAAGCTAGCTAGTCGACTAGTGCTTTAGCAATAGTCAACTAACTTGGCACTAGTCAACTGTGCATATGCACCAGTCGACTAATTGGCCCAGATGCATAAGGGGTGTTGGTTCAGTGATTGGGTGTTGTTTAATCCAAGAGTTGGATCCAAAACCGACATAAACTAAGAGTGTAACTCTATTATGAATTTCTAAGTGTTTGGATATTCATGGGAGTTTTGGCTTGAATAATCCACATTATATTAGGATTTGATTTGAATTCAAATCAACAGTCTTAATTAGTTTAGAAAACCTATGTGCATTTTTCTACTGCATATTTGGATTCAAGTTGAACTCCTACTCTCTATAAAAGGGGATCACGAGAATTGGGTGTAAGATTTCAATCAATGCAATCCCACCCATGTATCTTATGAATGGAGTTCCTCTCCCTGTCATGAGGCATGGACATCCCATGCACATTATCATATCATGCACTATGTCACATCCCCATGCGTGAGTCACCAAATTCACACCATGCTAGGTGCAACGCTTGGCTACTGTACATGACGCAAGGAGTTGTGTTACTATGAAGATCTTCCTTATCATCCTCTGAATACATAGCCACAAAGATTGGGAGTCGAGTTCGGGCTTAGGACGAGCTCGTGGAGCTTGACAGGGCAGTCACCACTGTGTGACTTCAATAATACCATAGTGGATGAGTGATGGCACATACTAAAAAAGTCTAGATCCATGTACATCGCGTAAGAATATTCATGCAAAGGTATGACTATTAATTAGCATTAATTTCAAGTATTGCAGTAGATCTTGGCAGAATATTCTAGTCGTAGATTTTTTTTTTGATTTTTCAGTCTTCCGCTACATGCTAAATTACTTAGCGTACCTAGCATATTCTCTTACACTTGTCATGGAAGTCTTTAATTCAACTTGTCTTGTCCTGTAATACAATCACATGTTCCTGTACATCATCAATTAATATGCATAATAGAGCTAGTACAATAAATATATTTTCTCATCATCAAAACTCATATTAGTTTTATTTAACACTAAGATGCACTAAAGAACTATGCACGTGTGAGACTATGTTTTGGCTTTTATCGACCAACGATAAATGTTGATCGTTGCTAGGTACTCGCTGGGTATAGTCCAAATTGTGTGAATGGATGTGATGGTCTAGAAGTGATTCTTTTGGTATGGGTGGTTACTGTCACAAGGAGTTAGTATGGATCCATATTACGTCCTTGGCCAATGCCATATGGACAAACTTATTAGTGTAATAAGTTTGATCCATCTTTGACTAGGTATCACATACATGTCTTATGATATTAAAGTATTATTGGAGTTAGACAGATCTCCATACCCTAAACACCTTAGTGACATAATTATGACGACGAGATCAGACTACATGAGAACTATGACTGAAAAGCCCAAATTTAATTTAAAGGAGAGTCCAATCTCACACCAACCATATAATAACAATTCTGAAATAAGTGATCTTCATATACAACTAGCGACACAATCGTATCTGTGACAAGATCGTATACTACGATTGAGTCATTGCCGACGTAGGAACCGGGCTTTTAGAGTCTCACAATGATGATGATTCATCATGATAATCGAAAACAACTTGACATTGCAAGGTGTTGGTGTGAGATTGGACTCTCCTTTAGAGTCTCACAATGTGATCAACTTGATTGAGAAAGAGAAACATTGCAAGGTGTTGCTAATGCGAGCAATCGATCACAATGAGTTATGACTTGATCAAGAGATTGGAGAATATCACTAATTATTGCAAATGCGAGTAGGAAATATTTGTAAAGAGGTACCAATTCCTAATTCTTAAAAAAAGATGAAAACCATATTAAAACTATACCCAAGGTATCACTGGTGACAAAGCATCGTCAACGAATGGATGACCTACTAGCCGACGGACAGCCAATACATTGTTTGGTGATAGCCAGTGGCTGTTGATCATGGCCAATGATTGCCATCCAATAGCAGAGGGTTGTGGCAAGCCACTGACTAGCCTGGGTTTGGGTTTTGGGTTTTGGGGCAGATTAAGTTTGAGTTTGATCTAATTGTTAGGTCAAGATCCAACACAAAAACAAGGAGTTTTATTGAAATTAGAAATCCTAAAGATTATAGGATTTCTAGGAATTTTCTCTTAATCCTATGTAATTATTAGATAGAGTTTGACTCTAATAAATGCTCCTATATGATTAAAGGAATTCATGGTATATTTCTTTTATTCTTACATGTTTAGGGATATGTTTTTTACTCTAATAAGAACTCCTAAACATAGTTAGATTTTATGGACCCTAAAAAAGGGTCCGCTCTTCCTCTCCTTGGAACTTAACAACTCAACAGATTTAAGATCTAAGCATCCTAATATCTAAAACGAAAAATATAATCTTGAAGCATTGGCTTAAAGATACAATTGTTCTCTAACAAAATAAAAAGTCTTTTTCCCTCCTTATCTTAATCGTTAGCAACGTTTGGGACCGAGTTCGTGCACTTGGAGGGTTCATATATCCCGAGGAGCTTTATAATCAAGGTAAATCTTCTATCATGGTTGGTTGGGGTGGAGATTGAATGTCTTCATTGGAAAAGATTTGAAATAGTAGATATCGTAAAAGTACATCCGTACAAAGGTATGATTTCTATTTACAGCATTTAACTCTTGAATTCAATATGTTCTTGATTTTACGATAGTTTTTAGAAATTTTTGAAATCTAAATGCATCTGTATGTTTCTAATTTGATTAAAACCCTAATGCGATTTCTTACAGTGACATGGTTGGTTGAATCAATGTGGTTACGTCCGAGCATTTATTCTCTTTTTAAGGGAAATCCATGACAACTTACAGGTTTCAAAAGTTTGGTACATTATTCGTTGGTGATGCTGAGTATAAAGTTGTTATTGAAGTTTGCAAGGAGAGGTTGTGGATGAAGTGAGTCTTTAAGGAATTTGATATGAAGAATGAATTGCATTATGACAGTCAAAGTGCACTCCGCTTAAGTAAGTAAGAATTGGAGATTTCATTAGGAGTTGAAACATATAGACCCAAGATATTATTGAGCATAGGATGTTCTCGTCTTGAAGTCGGTTAAACTTATGAAGATCCATGTTGATATGATGGCAAGAGGCTTGTCGAAGGAGAAGCAAATGTTATAACAAAAAAGTGGCCGATATGGATGCTTTGTGAGAAGTGTTGATTGCCTTCCTTTATTGCAAGGATGGGAAATTTATTAGATTTGATTTGTGTCCTTCCCATTGGCTATAAGTAGGGTTTGCAAGTGAGTTTGTAACCTTATACTTATAAACCTGGTCTTTGAATTGGATCATCACATTTGTTGCTTATACGAATAGAGGGGTTGGCGACCACCAACCCGAAAGTAAAAAAATAATCCTGACGCGGTACAAGCAAATTGACTAGGCCGGAAAATTTCTGCTTTTCATGCCAAATATTTTTACATTACATGAGTAGAGAAAGTTGGAATTTAATAATGTTCGTCCAACCAAAATATTGGATAACGTAGTTTTCGTAGTTGGTATAAAATATATAAATTTAGAAGAAGGCACTCTCAACTCCGGCATTGGTCGTAGCCACTTTTGAATTGTGCACGTGTCCTGTTAAAGAAGTATGAGCCTCTGACAGAAGGGAAGTACTAAATAATACTCAACCAAAAAAAAAATTTAAATAAAAAGATATCACAACATGAGAACTAGTAAGGGGTTACAAGAACCGCACACCTACCAGATCAAGAAACCACAACTTCTTGGAAGGCGCCGAGGCGTAAATATAATGAATTGAGATAAAAATTATGCAATAAAGGTTGGCAAGTGTTGGAGACTTGGACCGGGGCAGTGCAGGCCAATCAGGTCTCCTCTGGCAATTGGAGTGTGCAACATGGATATGATTTCATTTGTATTTCATACATATATACATATACACATATATATCCTCTTTACAAATAAGAGAGGACAAGCGTGTCCTACGTGGTAGTGTCCCCTCAACCCGTGGGGGAAGCTCACCCATTCACAAATTTAAAAAAAATGCCCCCCCCCCCACAACATCCCACTTAATTGCCAAAAAAAACCCCGCCAACATCCCACTTGATTGCATGTTTGTCCTTTTTACCCCCGACGCTGACGACACACACCCCGAGTTCTCGCTCCTTCTCGGTTACGCGCGTGAACCATACCCTGTTCGTTGGGTGTTATTTTTATTCCGTGCACTTTGTGCACGGGTAATTCCTAGTCTAGCGTACAAATGGAGGAGCCCCCAACGGGGTTGTCCCCCGTGGCATTGTCACATCCCCGTGGGGATCCCCCACTCTAAATAAAAAACTTTGCCCACCCTCCCCAACTTCCCATTTGTTTGCATTTTCGCCCATGGGTTTTTGCTCCCCCTTTACCCCCCAACGCTGCAGACACACGCACCCACAATTTTCCACCCTTTACGGTTACGCACGTGCACCGTTCCCGGCCATGGGGGTTGTTATTACTCCATGCACTTGGTGCATGGGTAATTTCTAGTAAATATATATGCTATGAATAACCCATGCATTACCCCAAAAAAAAACTACCCACCTGATGTGGGATCCGAGCACAGTGGGAAAGGAGAGAGAAAAGTCGCGGTGAGTACGGGTATTGTTTAGGGATAAAAGAGAGAAGAGTCTCAATGAAAAACATGTAAATAGGGTATTAAAGGGCTTAAAATGCCACAATAGCAAAACCTCTATTAAGTGGGATGGAGGGGTTTGATGATGTGGCATCTCGTGTGGCATGCTTGTGTGATTGTCACATGGGCATTTGACAAGCTCCTTAATTGTACTATAGATAACACGTGCACATATTGCACAGACACCCCAAAAAAACCCACCCATAGGATGCACGACCTGAGCAAAATGGGAAAGGAGATAGAAGAGAGTGTGTGAGTGTGGGTATTATTAGGGGATAACAGGGGAATGGTCTCATGGAAAACTTGTAAATATGGGGTTAAAGGGGGTGGAAAAGCATCATTGGCAAAACCACAGTTAAGTTGGATGGGGGAATTTCTGTGTGAGTAGTGGGGTGACATCCCTTGTGGTATGCTTGTGTAATTGCCATATGAGACAACCTCCTCAATTTTAATATAGCTACAAGGGATAGAGGTGTCACATTGGACAACCTTTAGTTGTAATACACACACATATGATCTAAATATATATGTACGTATGTATATATGTGAAAGTGTTATTAAGATGACTTCTTAGGAAATTATCTAAAGAGTATGGCTAAAATTATCTAATTGAGCTACTTCATTGATAATCCACTTCATCCATCATGCACTCCGTAATTCAAAATTATTGTCTGTAAAAAATCATGTGATTTAGACATTTTTTGATTGTTATTCAAGTATCATCATTATTCTATTATTAAGAAATCGTTCATTTTGCAACTGCATAACACATGATTAAAACACATTAAAAGCGAATGGTTTTTAAAAAACAAGTATTTGATGACATATAGATCACAATGAATGAATCATCCATAAAATTCATACAAAGTATATATTGAGATGACTATATAAATAATTTTCTAAGGAGTGAACTTAGGAACACTTTTTTCTATGCACACACATACATGTATGTATGTACACATACACATACATACATATATATATAAATAATCTATTATACATTTGACAATCTTTTTTTTAATTCTAGGGCTCACTACGACAAGATAAAGAGTGGCTGAGATTTGATCTTGGTAAATCAATGGTTGAGATTGGATTTTGTGAAAATTTTAGTGGGAAAACGTACATTTTGGTGTTAAAAGGGTCTTGGAAACCAAAACTTTGAAATTAAAAGTGTATTGGAAAAGATTGTGGAGATAAATTTAATAGAGAAAAGTGTCTTGAGAACCAAAAATTTGAAATTAAAAGTGTCTTAAGAAAGATCGTGGAGAAACATGGTCCATTAAATTTAACAAAGTAAAAAAATGAACATAAAAAATTTACTTTAATACCATCACCGAAATATACCCTGAGGTTTGTTGTTCCACGCCAATGCCGCCCGCTAAATTTTTTAACACTAATTTGTTGTTCCGTGCCGAAGGCGCCTGCGCCGAATTTGTTGTTCTACGCCGAAGGCGCCTGCGCCGAATTTGTTGTTCTACGCCGAAGGCGCTCGTGTGTTTTTCCGTGCCGAATTTGTTGTTCCGCGCCAAATGCACCCGCACCGAATTTGTTGTTCGACGCCGAATTTGTTGTTCTGCTAATAATTTACGCTAATTTGTTGTTCTACACAGAAGGTGCTCGCGCATTGTTCCGCCCCGGACATGCCAAACCCGCCCTCGCCAAATTTGTTGTCCTACGCCGAATTTGTTGTTCCGCCCCTAAGGCGCCCACGCCGAATTTGTTGTTCCGCATTGAACAACAAATTTGTTGTTTCGTGCCAAATTTGTTGTTTCCCGCTGAAAGCACCCGCGCCGTATTTGTTGTTCTGCGTCGTATTTGTTGTTCCATACCGAAGGCACCCGCGCCGTATGTGTTGTTAAGTGCCAAAGGCATCCACGCCGAAGATGCTCGTGCCGCTAAATATTTTTAATTCGTTGTTCTTTTAAATTTTGGCTGTGTAAATAATTTTTTGGAGGAACAAAGCTTTTGTGGGGGAAATCTTAAATGAATCGTGCCTGCGGGCACGGGTTATGACTAGTCTATTTTACATTTGACAACCTTTTTTGTATTCTAGGACTGATTAGGATAAGAAAAAGAGTGGCTGAGATTTGATCTTGGTAAATCAATGGTTGAGATTGGATTTTGTGAAAATTTTAGTGGGAAAACTTGAATTTTTGGGGAAAAAGTGTCTTGAGAACTAAAACTTTGAAATTAAAAGTGTCTTGGGAAAGATTGTGGAGATTAAATTTTGGACGGAAAAGTGTCTTGTGAACAAAAACTATTAAAAGTATTCTGAAAAAGAGTATGGAGAAACATGATCCAGTAAATTAAACAAAGTAAAAAATTAGTGAAAAAAATTCAACGGAACAACAAGATAGCCTGAGGTTTGTTGTTCCGTGTTGAATGTGTAAAAAAAATTTAAACTAATACCGTCACCGAAAAAAACCTTGAGGTTTGTCGTTTTGCGCCAAAGGTGCCCGCTAAATTTTTTTATGCGTGCGCATTGTTCTGCACCAACAAACGGCGCCCGCGCATTTTTTACGCTTATTTGTTGTTCAGCGCCAAAGGCGCCCACACCAATTTTGATGTACCGCGCCAAATACGTTCGCGCGTTGTTTCGCTAAATTTTTTACTCTAATATGTTGTTCCGCGCCGAACAACAAACGACGACCGCACAATTTTGTTACGCTAATTTGTTGTTCCGCGCCAAAAGCACCCGCGTCGAATTTGTTGTTCCGTGTTGCAAACTTGTAAAAGAGTATGAAATAATAAAGTAAAAGAAAGAGTATAAAATAATATCACCTATAGCCTTGATGATATCAGAATTATAGCATAAGGTTGGTGATGGAATCTTCAATGTTCAAGATATGAATTGTGGTAGAACACTCTTGGAAATTATACTTTCTAAAGGGGCAAAATTTCTGTGGAGGTTCCCATATGAAAATCTGAAAATCACACACCTTCTAGAGAGAGAAAGAAAACTTAAGAAAAGAGAGAGTGAGTGAATTTTTGTGATTTTTAGGCAGGGGTCTGGGGGTCTATTTATAGACCAAAAAGTTAGTTTTTGAACGTTGGACAACTGCCTAGATTTTCAAAAAATTCTGAGCCGTTTTTCCAAAAATTAGTCGACTTGGCAAAGTGTTACTCGACTAATAGTGCTACCAGGTCAGAAAATGACTGTTGAAATGTCCTTTGACATGAGATAGTTAATAAACGACTAGAAACTGTCATAAACGACTAGAAACTATCCATTTCTATCTGTTGACAGTTAGTTATAATTTCCATTAATTAATTTTAAATTAATTAATAGAAATCAGTTAAAACAACTGCTGATATAACTATTTGAAAAATTGTTTGGTTAACCAAGAAAAACTATTAGTCGACTAGGAACAAAAAAAATTTGGGAAATTTTCAGAAACTGATCCTTATAAATGGAAAATATATTTTGACAAAAAATTATTTTATTTTTCTTAATAAAATAAGAAAAATTGTATTAATCGACTAGAGGAAAGTGCTGGTCTGCTAATTTTTCTGAGACTTGGATTTTGAAGTTGAATCCCAAAGAACTAAGATAGAGTATTATCAAGGCTTTAACAATCTAAAGTTATGCAAGAATAGAAAGAAAAATTACATCATCTTTCTCAAGATATAAGAATTTATCGCTTGAGCTTCGACTTGCATTTTGATGCTTTTTCTTGCAAAGTGACTTTGACGATTGTCATATGCAAAGAAGTTGAGCTTGATAATTTGCATCCAAAGAGTTAGTGTACACATATATATACAAAATAATTGTATCATCAAAACTTTATAGGAAGAAAACTTTATGTTTTCAACATTCTCCCCTTTTTGATGATTACAATATATCTAAAGATAATATGAAATATATGTAACTGTAAAGAAATATTTTTAACTATAAAGATCTCCCTGAATATTTGCTTGATAAAATGAGTAAACAATATGCCAATGTGAATGCTTGTGTAATAATTTAATATCAATTAGAAAATGCATATATCATTAAAAAATGAATGATCCTAAAAAATGGGAATGATTGTATGTTTATGAGTCTAAATAAAATGTTGTTGTTCAATAACATTCCATATTGTTCATAATGTTGTCCCCCTTTAAAATTATAAAAAATGGGATGAACTTCGGCCAAAGAACTAATTAGTCGACTAGAAAATTGTCCTGGTCGACTAATCTATGCAGAATGCTAAGAACAGTACAGAATATGAACCAAACAACCTGAACTTCATTAACATAACATAAGTGATATAAGAATAATGTCATACAGAGGAGACCAAGTACATGATAGGCAACATACAACTGAGAACTAACAAATCCCAATGCAACCTAAACCAAACTAACAGAGTACAGACTGACTTGATAACATAACAGAATTAGGCCACTACAACAACTAAAAAACAAAAGCAAACACCAAACAACACAACCGAAATATCAACCATTCATAACTAAGCATTAGTTGACTAACTGATAGCCCTAGTCGACTAATAACCGAACTTCGCCTGAAATCACTCAATACGGTGGAGGAGGATACTGCGAATTGGAAGGGGAATATGGGGACCAACGTTCAAGGAGACTGAGGATCTGGGCCTGACTGCTTTGGAAAGTCTCGAAGCCCTTGCTCATTGTGGAGGTAATGTTCTCTAGACGCATTTCAAACCCGCTCAAATGGTATTGCACTCCTGAAAATCCTCTGTCAACATCATTGCGCAAGTTATCAATATGCGTTTGTAGGAAGGCACGATGAGGAGGAGGGTTAGGATTATTGGGGGTAACACCAAAGCAGTGAAGATGAAGAGGATGTTCAACGGGGCGATCTTCTTCTTCGTTTCTAGGAGGAGGCGGTGGTAGGGTCATGCGATTAAGGACGGAACGATCAAAGTTGATGGTAGGAAACACTGAAACTTCACCAACAAGAGGGATATTGAAGTGTTTGAATATCTGGGTGATGGTGCATGGTAGGTAAATATGTGTCGAAACGGGCTTTGTAATCACCATTATGATAGCGTAAGCCCAGTTTACCTTCAAACCACCTACAATGCGTAAAGGCAAAGAGCAAGATGATTGCTAACATAGTTTAGGGATCCAGATTTGGGAAGGAGGTTGTAAATCAGGATTTTGAAAATGAGGTGCAGAGTAGCTAGGGAGCAAATCAATCGCCCTCATGCCCACATGGATAGTAGGACTTAGGCAAGCAAGAACGGAGGTGTTATCCATGAGGAAGCCAAGATCAGAGACATTATAGCGAGGAATACTTAAGCATTCGGATAGAGAATCGTAGGTAAGATGAATCTCACGGCCTTTGACAATGGATTCAAAATAGACATTGCCATCATCATGGGTGACTTCCATATTAGCATAGAATTCCTTAACAAGGCTTGGATAGTAAGAAACAATCTCAACATAACTCCAGCGATGGAGGAGGGAGACATCATGAAGAAGGTTGAAAACATCATAGTTGATGATTTCGGAATCATTGAAATCTATGAATCTCTCCGGGTGAATGGAGTATTGGCCATGGAATCAAACTTTTCATGGCCTTTAGCAGAGTTGAACACCAATGGCCGACGATCAGAGGGATGTGGGCGATGGGAGGAGGAGGAGGCCATCCTAGATCGGTATCTAAAGATGGATTAACGTTTGGACCAAGTAGAGAGGGGTTTTCGCATGGTAGAAATGAAAGAGAACCCATTGATTTAAATATAGAAAAAGAAGAGGAAATTTCGAAATTTGAAAGAAAAACTGATTTGGAACCAATTAAAAACTTCCCTTAAGTTCTCTAGACATTGAATAACCAATTGGTGCAGAAAATGGTGGAAGAAAACGGTCGAAATCGCAGTTTTTCTCAGAACTGGTATTTTCTGGTTGATTAGTCGAAACTCCTAGTCGACTAATCAAGGCAGAGAAGATGCCTATGGGAAAGATGCGAAAAGGAAGAATATTTTAAAGCCGGTCAAAATAAAGGACGAAAGGACCTGACCTCTGTCGAATGCCTAGAGGGTAGGTTGAACCTGGATTTTACTTGGCAAGGGCCCTTTTCAATGTGCTTTTTACTTGACAATTTGCCTTTCCAAAGAGCTTTGAAACTTTGGAAGGAAAACAAAAAATAGTTTTCTTTTTGTTTCTAGTGATTTCAAAAAGGATTGACCCATCAGATCAGAAATTTTATGATATATATAAAAAATAAAAGAATATATATAGATATAACTGAGACACAATAATATATAGCAGCTTAGTCGACCAGAACTATCAGCTAGTCGACTAATAATAATATAAAATAATTCTGAAAATTCCAGAAAAATTCTATAATGATAATAACATAATATGTTACTATAATCTATAGTGAAAATTCTGATTCACTAACAATACCAAGTTCTCTTCTAAGTTTTCGAAAAGTCTCTTCTTTAAGAGGGTTAGTCAGGATATCTACAATTTGATTCTTAGTATCGATATACTTAAGAAAAATATCACCTTTTTGGACATGATCATCCAAGAAATGGTGATGTATATCTATGTGTTTAGTGCATGCATGATGTACCAGATTTTTGGATAAATTTATAGCACTAGTGTTATCACACATGATTGGACATATGTTACATTTAATGCCATAATCTGGTATTGTTTATTTCATCCATAAAATCTGTGCACATGCTAAACCAGCGAAAATATATTCATATTCAGTAGTAGAGAAAGAAACAGAGTTTTGTTTCTTACTAAACCATGATACTAATGCATAACCTAAAAAGTGACAAGTTCCACATGTACTTTAACGATCAGATTAGCAACCAGCAAAATCTACGTCACTATATGAAACTAAATCAAATGAATTTGATTTTGGATAATATAAACCAAAATCAGATGTGTGTTTGATATACCTAATTATCTGTTTGACAAAAATCTAATGTGATAACTTAGGATCAGACTGATAGCTAGCACATATACAAACAAAAAACATAATATCTGGTCTACTAGCGCTAAAATAAAATAATGATCCACTCATACCATGATATAATGTTTGATCAACACTCTTACCATTTGGATCTTTGTCAAGATTTGAGGAAGTACCCATTGGAGTATGCTTTTCTGCAGATTCTCTAATCAAACCTTTTGATGAGTTCCTTTGTATATTTACTTTGTTGTATAAATATACCTTCCTTTATTTGCTTGATTTGAAGTCCAAGGAAATAGGTTAATTCACCCATGTGACTCATCTCAAATTCATTCTGCATTTCCTTAGAAATTTTTTGACAAAGAGTATCATTAGTAGAACCAAAAATTATGTCATCAACATATATTTGTATAATGATAACATCAGAATCTATATGTTTGGTAAATAAAGTAGGGTCTATATTGCCAATAGAATAACCAGATTTTAAAATAAAGTTCTTTAACCTTTCATACTAAGCACGAAGTGCTTGTTTTAATCCATTTAGAGCTTTCTTTAACTTAAAAACATGATTATCCAAACTTTCATGTTGAAATCCAGGTGGTTGTTCTACATAAACTTCTTCCTTTATAATACCATTTAGAAATACGCTTTTAACATCCATTTGTTATAACTTAAAATCTTTGTAACATGCATATGCTAAAAGCATTCTAATAGATTCTAATCTTGCTACAGGTGCATATGTTTCATCATAATCTATGCCTTCTTCCTGATTATAATCTTGTGCAACTAATCAAGCCTTATTTCTAACTACTTGACTAGATTCATCCAATTTATTCTTAAATACCTACTTAGTTCAAATAATAGGATGATCTGAAGGTCTATGTACTAATTCACATACATCATTCCTTTTGAATTGATTAAGTGCATTGCTATAATCCATGAACTATCTTTACATGCTTCAATAACATTCTTTGGTTCGATAAATGATATAAATGCACAATTAGTCATTTGTTCTATTTAAGATCTAGTTCTTTCTATAACAGAAATATCACCAATAATTAGATCATGTGGATGATTAGAAACTTAAACAAATGCTTTAGGAAGACTTGTATTTTCAGGGATAGTCTCAGGAATGGAATTGGTAGAAACATCATCATCTAACTTAGTGTTTTCTAAAGAACCAGTGATAGGTATAGAATCTTCTTCATCTAAATGTGTGATAGGTATATAATTCTCATCGAAACTTACATGAAGAGATTCCTCAATACACAAGGTTCTTTTATTATAAATCATATCTGCTTTACTACATGTAGAATATCCTACAAAAATACATTCGTCTGATTTAGAATCGAACTTTTCTACTGAATCCTTAGTGTTAAGAATATAACATTTACAACCAATGACTTTAAAATATGATACACGTGTTATGCGATCATAAAATAATTCAAAACAAGTCTTATTGAGTTGTGGTCTTACCAAAATTCTATTCAAAACATAACATGCAATAACAATGGCTTCTGCCCAAAAATATTTTGGTAAAGAACTATCACATAACATGGTTCTAGCACATTCTTGTAACGTTCTATTTTTTCTTTCAACTACACCATTTTGTGGTGCGGCTTGAGGAAAAGAGAAGTTATGTGTTATACCATGTTCATTACAACATTTTGTAAAAAATTCATTTTCAAAGTCTCCTCCATGATCACTACAAATAGTAACAATGGATGAAGACTTTAAGTTTTGAATTATTTTACAAATATTGTAAATTCTTCAAATGCATCATTTTTATGCTTCAAAAATAATACCCAAGTATATCTTGAAAAATCATCAACAATTACAATTGCATACTTATTACCATTTAAAGACGTTATTCTAGAAGGACCAAATAAATCCAAATGTAAAAGTTCAAGAGGTCTTTTTGTAGAGATAACATCTGTCAATTTAAAAGAAGATTTATGCATCTTACCTTGTTGACATGCATCACAAAATTGTGTGTGTGTAAAAGATATATTAGGCATTCCAGAAACTAACTTATGTTTTGAAATACGTGCCAAATGCTTAAAGTTAGTATGTCCAAAATGTTTATGCCATAATAATGCATTATCTGTGGATGCTAGTAAGCAATGATCATGTGAAGATATTTTCATGCATAATATATATATTATTCTTACGACTACCTTGAAATAAAACATTAGTCATATTAAGATCATATATAATGCATGCATTCCTTTCGAAAATAATTTTAAAATTTTTTATCGCATAATTGAGAAATGTAAAAGAGATTGTGTTTCAAAACTGGTACCCAAATTCGACTGCAGACTCTTCCAGAACTGAGAGTGAATCTCGTATCTCGGTCGGAGACGATACTCACGGGAACTCCATGCAATCGCACAATCTCCTGCACGATTATCATTCACATCTCGACATATATTAGAAGGAAGTTATAAAGGTATGAGAAAGATAAATACCTCCATATACTTCTTCGTAAGTATCTCCATAGATTGTCCCCACTCGGAAGGGTATGAAATGCACATGCTTGGTTAAGAGGTCAACGATAACCCAAATCGTGTCATTTTGATTGGTGCTCCGAGGTAGTCCAGTCACGAAGTCCATGGTGATGTGCTGCCACTTCCACTCTGGAATCGGCAGGGGTTGAAGTAAGCAAGCAATACGATGATGTTCAGCCTTCACTTGCTGACACACCATGCACTTGGTGAAGCTTCGAGCTACGCTCCTTTTCATACCATGACACCAAAAATTCAGACGAAGGTCCTTGTACATCTTGCTACCACTGAGATGAATGGAATATGGAGAGCTATGAGCCTCATTCACCAGATCTTCTCTGATATCACCTGAAGGTACACATATCCTACTGTCGTATCTCAGGGAACAATCCTCATGAATGAGAAAATCAGTCCGAAGTCTAGCTTCTACTTGCTCTCGGATCTTTCGCAGCTTTGCATCTCCAAACTATGCAGCTTTGATCCAATCCACAATTGTCGACTGAATCTACAAATTCATCAACGATGATGTGACTCCATGTGAAACAACTTCCATATTCATCTCCTACAGATCTTGATGTAGTCTCCACTGAACTATGTCATGACTGCTGGAAGTCTACTCAAGGCATTGGGTACGACATTAACCTTTCCTGGATGATACTAGAGGTCGATGTCGTAATCCACCATTTGCTATAACCATATGCACTGCCTTATATTCAACTCCTTCTGGGTAAAAATATATTTCAAACTTTTCTGATCAGTGAAGATTTTCACTTTCTCACTCAGTAAGAAATGTCTCCAAATCTTCAGGGCAAATATGACAGTGGCTGGCTCCAAGTCGTGAGTCAGATAATTCTTCTGGTGAACCTTCAACTACCGAGAAGCATATGCGACCACATGACCATGCTGGTGTAGGACACATCCAAGGCCTTTGCATGATGCATCACAGAAGATCTCAAATCCTCCAGTCTAATCTGGTATAGCCAGGACTGGTGCAGATGTCAGTCTTGCTTTCAATATCCCAAATGCCTGCTCACAAGAGTCTGACCATATAAACTTGACATCCTTCCTGATCAATCGAGTCATGGGCTCGGCTATCCTCGAGAAATCCTTGATGAATCGACGATAATAACCCGCCAATCCTAGGAAACTCATGATGTCTGATGCCGACCGAGGGGTAGGTCAATTGCTGCCTGATGCAACCTTCTCTGGGTCGACAAAGATACTGTTGCCCGATACCACATAACCAAGATATGCAATCCAGTCAAGCCAGAATTTGTTGGGGGATGTACCCCCTCAGATCATTTGTACTTGATGCAAATGATTTTTTAATATTAGATGTGGAATTTTTGCATTCGTTGCAAAGGAAATTAAATGCGTCGTAAATTGTTTATGTGCAAATTTAATATAAAAACACATGGAAAGGGTTACATGTATGACGGGATCGTCCCGGTCTAAACCCAGGTTTGAATGGCATCCAAAACGAACGCTAAACACAGGATTTAGAGCAAAAACGATCCTTAGCCTAGTCCCAAGGGGACTGGGCACACCAGTCCAACTAGGCTGGGTGCCCAGGCCCGTTTTGGGCCTGGGCACCTAGCCCAATGGCAGGCCTGCCTGCCCAAAGCTGGGCGGGTTAGGGCTCGCCCGCAGGGGCAGCGGGCGGGTCGGGCCCGCCTGCATGGGCGGGTCCTTCTGCATGGGCGGGTCCGCCTGCATGGGAAGGCTCCTGACCCGCCCGCCCCTGGGCGGGTCAAGCCCGCCCATCAGGCGGGTTGGGCCTGCTCGCATGGGCGGGCGCCTAACCCGCCCGTCCCCAGGGAGGCTGAGCCCGTTGGAATGCGGGTGGGGCCCGCGGGTGGGCCCCACCTAGCCTAAGGTTGAGGCAAAAAAACGACGATGACAGTTTTTGCGAAAATCAAACTTTTGGGCAACTTTGAGACAATGTTTGAGGGGTTAAACGAAGTCGGAATTGAGTGCCGTTCGAACATACACGTTCACCGCTCAACTCTCTTCAAATTGATAAGTTGTATCACTTACGAAGATGAATGATGAGGGAAGAAAAATTCGATAAAGTTTGGCCTTTGTGAAAGGAAAACTTTAATTAATTTCTTCCTCCAAAATTAGTAGTCCCACATCAGATATGGAGCAAAGGGGAGGGGTCAGATGCCTATATAAATAGGGGCCTACTCCCCTCCTTGAAATTCGTCCCAAGCTCCTGATCTGAGTAGCTTCATTAAACGTGAGCAAGCCCAGATCTGAGCTTAAATTAAATGTTCTCTTTCTCCCTAAATTTTTTCCTTGCTCCCGTTCGTGATCTAGCAAAGCTACGGAGGAGCTCAGATCGGATCCGAAGTCTTGACGGAGGATCCACTCATGGTGATTCGGCGCGTGGTTGGCTCGGTGATAAGGGTGTTGCTTGCCTCAGGACATTGTGCAGTTCGAAAAGCGGTTTGACTCGGGACGAGGTGAGACTTGGGACACGGTTCGGTTTGGAAGAAGCGGTGCGGGGGCCAAAGAAATGTTGTTGAAAACGACGCTTCGCAGTCTACAGAAATGAAGTGATATGTATGTAGTTTAAATTAAACATGTGTTTATAAATTGCAAATGTTAGATAGATCTATCCATAGGGGTTGGTCGGATCCAACCCCGGGATAGTATAGGTCTTGGCTAGAGTTTGTTCCCTTTAGGGCTTGATTTAGAAATGTTTTAAATCCATTTTTTCGCTGCATATTCGATCTCGTCGTCCGTCCGACTTAGGGCGGACGTCGATTTTATTACCCTAAGGACCCATAAAACCATACATGCCATTTTCTAGGAAATTCCTTAGTTTCTTGGTTTTCTAAGAAATAGAATTCGGTGTCATTGTCCACGACTGAATCAGAATATATTGCCACGGGTCTTCCATATGCACAAGTTCTTTGGATGAGACACACTCTTATGGATTATGGTGTCAACTGTGATACTTGCCCAATCATGGTTGATAACCAAAGTGTCATATGTCTTTTCAAGAATCCGGTACACCACTCCTGTACCAAACACATAGACGTGAGACACCATTTTATAAATGATCATGTAGCTAAGAAGGACATCATCTTAGAGTACAATGAAATCCAAAAACAAATTGCCGACATCTTCTTAAAACCTCTTAAAGAAGATTCATTTGTGAGGTTGCGTGGATAATTAGGAATTATGGGTGAATCTGAAATTTAGAAGCTCAACATTCATGGTATAACACCTTTTGAGCTCATGTCATCATATTGTCTTTCTTCTTTTGATATATGCTATATATGTGTTTAAGAAAGGACATTGAGACTTATGTGATTTCATGATTTCTTTGAGATTAATTTTAGAGATTTGTGTTTCAATTGATTTATCGTATTACATTGTTTTTATGATGAGTTTGTGATTAGAGTATAGGTCCTAGGGTGAGTGTTCTTATTCTCTGGATTTCTATCTCACTGTGCATCTTTGGACCAGGACAAACGACTATCTTTCCTTCGACAGTCGACTGCCCAACTCTATCTCATCAGTCTGAGAATTTGTATCTTTCGCACAGCCGACTGATGACTGTTTTCCAGTCGACTGTTATTCTAACAGGCGACTGAATTTTATTCATCAGGTGCCTGTCTTATTTGTCAAAATTCTTACAGTGCTCTCTGTCTTTTTGATGAAGTTTATTGATTATCGGTTAGTCGACTGATGTGTATAGTACAGTCGACTGTCCATCGGACAGACGACTGTATGTTACCCAACAGTCGACTGTCTGTCTTTCTAAGTCTAATTCTTATCACTTCATCCAGTCGACTGACTTTTGTTCATCAGTCGACTATCTACTGTTTGTGACGGTTCACTGTTTCGATCTGAGCCGTCGATTCTTTGATCCAACGGCCCAGATTTATTCCCTCTTTCATATATACTTCGAGACGGTTCTTTTCCCCACGACGTTTCTCTCTCCTTCGATTGAACCGCATCGACTTCCCGCTCTTTTCCTTAGCTGTCGCCGTCGACCTCCTCCTCCCCGCAAGTCGATTGTTTCGTCGTTACGTTTTCGTGTCTTCTCGACTTGGTTTGTCTTTCGTTCTCCAGTCTTTCGTTCGATTTTTATCCTTTGATTTCATCGCCTGTCGTTTATCTCTCTTTCGATTGACTGACTCCATGGCACCCAAGACCAAGGGTAAGGGGAAGATCATGGGTTCTAAGAATCCTAGGGCTAGCCAAGAACAAGAAGCCCTACAAAGCTCGTACCAAACAAGCCGATTCTCCCTCGCATTCTGCTTTGCAGGGATATTCTCCGTCAGCATCTTCTTTAGACGCTCAGCCCCTGATCAAGCGTCAGCGGAAGTGCATTGGTGTTACCATCAATGAGCCTACTGCTGACGCTCCCCATCTGTCTGCTTCTCTTCGAGCTCTGCAGAAGAGTCTCTCATTGTGGCCCCTACAGATCCCCTTGTTCCACTTTGCCGAGATGACCTTTGCTTGGCAAAATTCCAATCTCTTTTAGGGATCAAGCTTCTTAGGGAGCGGTACATCATTTTTCCCACCTTTACTACTGAGAGACTTTTAGACATTCTATCTGCTATACACTTGGCCAATCTTTTTCGCTTCTCTCAGAGCGAGTCCCCTCGAGCCTATCCATTTCTGGTGAAGCTCTTCTATGCTAACCGCGTTCGCGGTGAGTATTCTACCTCCGGAGTTCTTGACACCGTTGTTCAGGGAACCCACATCCAGATTACTCCCACTCTATTAGGGACCATTCTTGGTATTCTCTCTACCGGTTCTCTTCCTTCAGATATTTCCATCTATGATATTGACGAGCTTGGCCTGTCTGTCCTTCGAGATATGTTTCGTGAGATACCTTCAGCCCTGGATTCTGGTATCAGGTCATCTATGTTTTCAGCTAGAGGTTGGGCAGTTCACCTAGTGGTGAAGTCCAACATCCTGTCGAGGTATGGATCATCTGACCAGCCTTCCCAGGATATTCAGAAGTGTATGTATGCGACTTTCTCTGGGATGTCCGTGAACTGGGCCGGTGTCCTCCTTGACAAGATGGACAATGTCGAGTTTACTTCTTCCTCAGCTCACATTCCATATGGTGGTCTTTTGACTCTTGTCTTTCGACATTTTGGTGTTGATTTGTCTCGCTACGAGCCCATGCCTTTTGCTCCTCTCCTTGATGCTTCTGTGAAGTCGAAGTACTCTTTGGCTCTGCAGTCTGCATCAAAGAAGAGGAAATCCACTTCAGCCCCATCTTCCTACACTGTTCCTCAAGCTGACCAGCCTTCCACCTCAGCTCCACCATCTCATGATATTCTTTTTGAGATGGTCTGTGGACTTTACAGGTTGCTTTCCCTTTCCTTCCTGCATCAGGGAATACACTTCCCTGAGGATCTGAGACAGTTTGTTCCTTAGCCTCATGTGCCTCCTCAGCCCATCGTCACTGATGTCGTTGTGCATCCTGGTGTAGCTTCTACTCAGGATGCTGCTGATGCTGCTGCTGTTGATACTTCTGACCCTCCTCCAGAAGATACACCTGCTGTCACAGAGCCTGCGTCTCCTTCTGCAGCCCCTGGAGATGCTCACTCATAGTTGTGTGTTTGAGCTTGCATGATGGTTGTATTTTGATGTATGATGGATTTCTGATGATGATGTACGATGGTATCATGATGTATTTTTTGGGATCAAGATGTATTTTTTTTGTTGGACATGTTGATGTTCGTATGCCATGTACTCATCTTTTGATATATATATATATATATATATATATATATATATATATATATATATATATATAATACAGTTGACATCGATTTTTGAATCCTAGGGCTGACTAGGACAAGATAAAAGACGGTTGAGATTTGATCATGAAAAATCAACGGTTGAGATGGGTTGATGTAATTTAGATGGGATCAACTGATGGGACCAGCTAAAAAGAAAACAACAGGTGGGACCAGCTAAAAATAGAAAGGGTTAATATATGGGTTTTATTGGTTTGTGTATAAAGAGAAAGAATCATTAATCTTTCCTCACACAGCACGCCATCATCTTACCCCAACCCCTCGATCTCCACGCACGGCTCGCCTCGACTCCCCCCCAAAGACGCCTCGCCTTCTCCCCAAAACCCCCAAAGCTCCACGCACAGCTCGCCTTCATGGGTTCCGCTTCTTCTCCCAAAATCTCCACGCACAGCACGCTTCTCCTCTAGCCTCGCAAGCTTCCTCCAGCCTCGAGAGCATCTTGGATCTTCATCTCTTCGAATCTTTCATCTCATCGCCGGTAACCCCATATCTCTTCGGGATCCATGAAACCGACGGTGGGATTTGCCCAGACAATAGATTGAAGCTGAGATCGAGGGTCCTCAAACGCGAGAACGAGGGCAACGATGGAGGAATTGGGCCGGAGAGGAAATTCTTACTGAGGGCCAGGAACCGGAGCTCGGAGCCACGTGATCTAACACTTGGGACATGGAATTGGGAGCGGGATCGAGAAATTGAAAGAAAACAAATAAATTAGCGTACAAATAAAATCGGAGCTCGGAGCCACGGTATTTTGATTCTTACAATGTTCCCATACAAAGAAAAAAAATTGAAAATTTTGTTTGCATTATTTTTCTTTTCCAAATCGAAAACGAGTCTCGATTCAATCTTTGCTCGCACAATCTTCCATTTTTCTTTCTTTTTTTCTTTTTAATGTCCACAGAATGGCGCTTGGTGGCGAGCACGAACGGAGCAGTGCAAGGTCATCGGGACCGGATGACGAGGGCACCGGCCATCAGGATCGAGACTGCAAGGAGGGCTGCCGAGCTCAATTTCTTCTTGGAGGAACCGACCAACTTTGAGATGTCAGGGATCAATTTTAACAAGTAAGATGTTATTTTGTAATAGCCATTTTGCATTTAACAAGTCAGGGAACAATTTTAACAACTTTGAGCTTTGAGATCCCACAAGGTGTTTGATGATGCGTCCCAGTTTGAACCTTTAAAAAGATTTGATTTTGATTCCTGTTTGATGATATCAACATTTTATAAAGATACTGGTATGTGGATGATTTCAACACTTTATATATTTGAAAGCTTTTTAGGCACAGTTTTCTCTTTCACAACTCACATTTTGAAAATCTTTAAAAATAGCCATCTTGCATTGATCTTTCGACACACACACATTGATCTTTAAAAATAGCCAAAATCAACTTTAAGCTTTTTAGGCACAGTTCCCCCCTCACATTACGAAAAATGGACTAATCTTTGGGTTTCCACCTGTCTACTTATATTTAATGGTTGTTACACTTGGCAAGCAATATAGAATGTTTTCTGGAAATCAAAGATCTGTCGACACACACACACCTTTTCTGGAAATCAAAGTCTGCAAAACTTTCCAGAGGGAATGGCATTGTTTCTTGGTTGAATGAAGGTGCTTCCCTGTTTTTGTTTGTAAGAGTTAGTGTGTTGTGGCAAGGATGTTAATTGTTTTCTATCTCAGTTCAACATCTGATATGCCTACTTTTTTCCGTTTGACCTAGCCAGAATACTACACCAGATATGCTTACTTTTTTCCCCGTCTGAGTTCAGCATCTGTGGAGTTGGTTGTTAGTCTTTCTTTCTTTCGAAGTGCAACATGATCATTTAACAGTTGAATTACATCACTGAGGTAACAAATCCACAAAATAACTTCTCTGATGCCCTACCTTAATCACTGAGGAAACTTGAAACACAGTTCTTACTTTCAGATGATCTATTGTGTGCCATAGTCATTGTGTTTGGTGTCAATTAGTTGCCATTGACAGAATGTTTACCTTATTTAGCAGTCTGTATGGCAATATGTAGATGCTTTTAATCACAGTCGGTTGCTGACTTCGTCATGCATTTCTTGACATATAATATTTGTAACCAATGATCTATATGTACTTACATGCGTATGTGGTGTTGTACACTGCAATCCTCCAAAAAAAACCAGACACGAGATCATGTGCTCATTGTTATTTGCCTATCGAAGAACCTAAAATAGTAAAATGATTGAACCATGAGCTTTTGTAATAAGCGTGTATTATATAATGTTCTACATTCTTTTGCGTCTTCTTGGTTTGTCTGCTGGAATGGCGATCGGGATCTTGATATCAGTTCTATGTATTTGCTAATTATGTAATCTCCTTAAAATCACAAGTTTCATGCTGGAACTACATTTTCCTACATAGGTAGTTGATCAACTACTGCATTTTCAGCTAGACATTTATTTCCATCCAAAGTGTTAAAAAAAATGAAGTTCAGATACTTCACGTGAACTGAGACTATTTGGCAAATGGAATTTTTTCACTTCCTGGTTTTTTATTTATAGTTAAAACGAGATGTCAAACTGTAACCTGGAAGCCAAATATGCATGTCAAATATGCATGTTGAATTTGTCTGAACCTGGATGCCAAATATGCATGTCACTTGAGCATGTCTGAATGTAAATGTGAATGTCTGTTGCTCAAACCTTTCTTGAGGAACTTGGAAATTATATTTCATCCATGGATGCCGTAGGTGTAACATGCTAGATCCATTGCATATATTCACTGCATACTTGCCATTTCAACGCATATATAATTTTTTTGATTCAGATACTTGCCATTGCATATTGTAACAGATTTTTTTGATTCAGATACTCAGGTATCACTGAAGGGGTAACATGCATGCTGCAACCTGGATGCTGGACAACCCTGGTGGGAAATTTCTGTGTAACATGGAAGCGTAGCACATGCCAATTTTGAACTGAGACTGCGTATTTTTGAACAAAAAGGGCTAGATACGGTGTATTTTTTAACTGAGACTGAGAAGGTGTATTTTTTGAGAATGAAGCTAGCAATTTTTTGAGAATGATGCTGTAGGTGAATGAAGCTAGCAATTTTTTGAAATTGTGACATTGTGTATGAAATTGTGACATTGTGAGATTTTTGGTATATGACATTGTGACATTTTTGGTATATGGCATTGTGAAATGTATATGAAAAGGTGATTTTAGTTAGCCCCTTTGCAGTTTGCTATGTTATATGTACCATTAAAAAATGACCTATGTGGCATCAATATAAGTTCCAACAGACTCTAAGTAAAGTTTGGCCGTTAGGCTGAGATTGGAGGCTTATATGATATGTGTACTTTTGTAGAATTTTGTTAGTCTCAATGATATGATTGTCTTGGATGAACAGTCCTTTATTTTGTGATATTACCTTGATTTCTTTCTTTAACTTCTTTTTCTATTTTTTAGATGTTGTTTAAACCTTTTCCTAATTGGAGGTTCTGGTAGTCGTAGCTTGGTGCGGCCTCTAAGACGCTTGAACTATGGTTATGTTTGCGTTGATGTTTTATTTGATATGAATGTGAGTGTTGGGTACTTGATATGGGAAACTTCAATTGCTTGAACTATGGCGCCTGCTAAATGTTTTTTTACACTAATTTGTTGTTTCATGCCGAATGCGTCCATGTCGCTAAATATTTTTACGCAAATTTGTTGTTCCGCGCAATTTTGACCGTCGAAATAATTTTTTGGGGAACAAAGATTTTGCGGGGGAAAATCTTAATTGAAGGCGCCCGCGCCGATTTTTAAACCAATTTGTTGTTCCGCTCCGAAGGCGCCCGCTAAATGTTTTTACACTAATTTGTTGTTCTGCGCCGAATTTATTGTTTCATGCCGAATGCGTCCATGTCGTTAAATATTTTTACGTAAATTTGTTGTTCCACGTAATTTTGACCGTGGAAATAACTGTTTGGGGAACAAAGATTTTGCGGGGGAAAATCTTAATTGAACCGTGCCCGCGGGCACATGTTATGACTAGTATATATATATATATATATATATATATATATATATATGATGTTGCTATTGAATCTCATGTGTCACACAGTGTATAATTGATTATCTTATCTGTGTGATGTTTGCCATATTATCTCCATGAATATTTATTCTCTTATAATGTGCTTGTGAGACAATATAGGATTTGATATTGGTTTATTCATGCTATCTCTAATGTGATGCATTTTTGAAACTATTTTTGTTTTGTATATCTAAAATGTTGATATTAGACTTCAATTCCTCTATTCACATAAGTATATGATGTGCTTTTATGAGTTTTTGATTCCATATATCTTTATACTCCTTGATTGTTGTTAGTTCGTAATTAGCACGATTATTGTTGATGTTATTTACTCCCACCTTTTTGGATAATGCCATAGGGGGAGAGAAATAAACATACAAGATTCATAATGAATGTGCTAAGTATGTTCTAACACTTTGAATCTAAGATTGAAGTTGCCTTAGATTCAGGGGGAGTAAGATTACAATGAATAGGGATTTTAATTCCTAGATTTTTTGAATGAAATTCATGTGTATCTTACTCATTTGCTTCAATTGATATGTAGATGCCCTATTATTTGTTGACTAACTTTATTGGCATCTATATAGGGGGGGTAAGTTTTCATTATGCACAATTATTTATCTTTTTGTTTTTGTTTGTTTGTCATCATCAAAAAGCGGGAGAATGTTGAGTATTGGACTTCTCCCTACTTGGTGTTAATGATGAGCAAACATAAATACTTGTGACTAATCCCCTATTTTACAGTTAATCCATTGCCTAAGCTATTTGTGAAGATCTACTAGCAATAGATGACTCTCAAAGTTGATTGAAGGCAAATGAAAATGGATTGGGTGATTGTAGATGTTGATTGAAGCTCCATGAAGACTTCAAGCTCATGCGATGGATAGAAGAGAGATTTCGTGAATGTAATTTTCTTTTATCTCTTCTAGTATATAGCTTAGAAGTAGAACTTTGATGGAGCACTCACACACATCTTAATTTCAGTCTTAGGACATCATTAGATCAATTGTCCTTTGACCCCAATTCATTTCTTTAGTGATTGTGCTTGGTTTGGTTATAACAGTCGACTGTTGAACATTTTACAATCGTCTGTCTCAAAAACAGTCGACTGTGTTTTATTCTACAGTCGCCTGTTATGCACAAACTTTTGCAATCTAGTTTTGTGCTTTTCTGTTTATTTCGCACAGACAACTGATGAACGATTCACAAGCGCATGTCCTAGTGACAGTCGGTTGTGTTTTGTAAATCAGTCGCCTGTCTATCCTTCTGCCCAAACTTTGTTGATCTGACTTTTACGGCCAGTCGACTAATGTTGAATATACAGTCGACTGTCTCTTGGATCAGTCGACTGTGTATGCAGCAACAGTCGTCTGTCTGTGAGCCAATTTATTGACTCAGCTCTCTGAAAATTCTCAGGGTATTTGACAGTCGTCTGTATAAGGATTTACAGTCGCCCGTTCTGATTAACAGTCGACTGTATTATCCTCATCAGTCCTCTGTCCTGTTATCTTACATGATTTCCAGATTTATTCAACTTACCATTCTTTCGGCCAGTCGCCTGTAGAAGTAATTACAGTCGCCTATTGATTCAACAGTCGACTGTCTTTGCTTCATCAGTCGACTGTCCATGTAGTAAGTTACCGTTATGAATTCTTACCTACCCATGCTGACTGTGCAATAGTCGACTGTGGTTTCTACAACAGTCGACTGTCGCGAGTTCAGCTTCTATCCGTTGAGAATTTTCTCACGGATTCCAAAAGGGTTTTTGCCTAAACTGTTTTGTGGATTTGAGAAACCTATATAATGGGCTGCTACTATTCCATTGAAAGGTTACCTAAGCTATTGAAAAATCTCTTAAGCTTTCATTTCTAAAGTTTAAATCTCTCAAATCCAAAGCCATAAGAATTCCAATCTTTGATCTCTTGCTCTCCAACCTAGAACCAAAGAGTGATCCTCTAGGTATTTGGTGCAGTCAAGAGAAAGGGCTTTCTCCTCACTTCCAAGAGAGTCTACAACACACACCACACTTCTCCTTCAAGTTCCACTTCAAGGCATAGGTGAGTGTAAGTGTTGCTTTCGTATTTCATTACTTTCATAAATTGAATTTGCTCTCGGGTTGTGAGAGCGGTTTGCATGCTCCCAAGTTATGGGAGTCAAGGACATCGATTGTATTCGATTTCACTTGTAGGGTTGCTACAAGTGGGTTTTAAGGTAACCTCAAGTTAGGGTTCTAACTTGAGTATCCGGAGGTATCCGGGTGGAAGGGACGTAGGATTACCGGGAACAAGTCGGGAAGTGACTTGGATAATCCGAACCCTAGAAACATAATTGTGTTTGCATACGTTTCTTATTTGGGTTTAATTCTATTTCTGCACTATATTGTTTAGCAATTTAATTTGCTGTAACTATCGTTTTAAATTGCTTAAACACTATTCAACCCCCCTTCTAATGTTTTCTCCATAGACAGGATCCTTACAGCTATTGTATGCCATAAGCCACCACACACATCCTAGCATCCGCTGTATTAAATTGCACAAAAAGAAGATAAAAGAAGAATAAATTCATGTAGGAAATGTGATTCTTGCTCTATTTCATTGAGATTTGAGTACTTCTCACATACCCATAATATGCACTAACAACAGAAAAGCAATCCGTCATCTTCCATTGTAAGCAAATATTAGAAAAATGGCTAAGTTTCTTTACGTCATAATCTCATTATCGAAAATTTATACCGGGATTCACATGCAAGATTCAGATATCATTTACATTACATCATATTACCTCCACAGATCATCAGAAATACAATTATTTAAAGATTACTTGGTTCGGAATCCTCCCTTTGCGCATGAGCTACTGATGGAGAAAAAGAAGACGGTTAAAAAGACATGCACAACACAATTAATGACCTCGGCCACGTCCACGCCCACGTCCTCTACCCCTTCCTCATCCGAAAGCTCTCCCTGATCCAGAATCAACAAAGAAGAGGGGCAGGCTGTCGTTATTTATATTTTCCCTATCAGGGATGTGGCTGTTTTAATATACTCTATTATCGTCATTAAATTTTCTGATATTTCACATATGAATTATTACTCAAATAATCAATGGGAAATTTGCAGCAAAAGTTCTGTATGACTCTTAATCTAATAATAAACTGACGATCTTTTTTCCCTTTTGTAAGGACAGTGTTATACTCCATTTTAAAAATCAAACATGACAGTTTATTTGTACATATGGTGCATGATATGAAAGTAAATAGATGATAGGTGGTGTAATTTAGCATGCAAATAAATAAATTTAGCACCATAAATATCTATCACTATAGAAGAAATTATTATTACCGAATCTAAATTTTCTGTTTAACGCATGGAAAAAATATGAGAGAAGGCATGGATCATCATTTGAATGTAACAGGATTGAGGACTGGGGAAAGGATTTTTTCGCGAAAATTTAGCAGCCTCAAATGTAACAGGCTGGTTAAGTCCCCTTTCTTATTTAACAAATATCTAAAAATTTAGCAACCTCAAATGTAACAGGACTGGTTAAGCTACATCATCAAATGTTTCCCCCTTTGTTGTTGGCTGGTTAAAAGTTTATTTATAAACCAACAGGACTGGGGAAAGAGATTGCAGATCGCGTAGAAATTAACAGGACTGGGGAACAGAAATTAACAGGACCTGAAACGAAAATTAAAATAAGAAGAAATCGCTAAAATACCTGATGTTAGCGAAGAGATTAAAGATGATGTCGATCTTTTCGAGGTCCCGCAGAGATCAAAGAAGATGCAGATTTCAATCTCTTCAAGGTTCCACATGAAAAGCCACACCAATTGCAACACCCCATAACAATCTCCTACTCCTTGCATTCTCTGCAAAAATCAGAACAAAAAATTTGGATGAAGGAGTCTGGTGAAAACTGAGTTCTCATATATAGAAACCCAAGAACAAAATCTGCAAAAAAACACCTTATATGAGAACTCATTTTTTTTTCCATTATAGCTAGTAAATAGACATGTGGTGAAAAGTGAAGATGGTGCAAATATACATTACTTATATTATTATGTGGTGGGGGTTTTCCTTTTTTCTGTTACTGTGATTTTCTTGCTGCAATGAACAAAATGTCATAAACCGAAAAAAGCGTTAGACCAACAATTTGATAGTGAAGATGGTCCAAGAAAATTCAGCTTTCAATATCAACTTAAATATTGAACTATACTTGAATGCAGTTCGAATTTAGGCATGGGAATTTAGGCATTAGATAATAAGATATTGGCATGATTTCTGTGAAATGAATAGTTCGAACTAAGAGTGTTCTATTTGCATGTTTTCTATTTGATATGAAAACTAAGAGTGTTCTGTAAACGATGTCTAACAGAACATTTTGTAAACCAAACTAAATGATGATCTTTTTTTCTAACAGAACATCTTAAAATTAACAGAACTTACTCGTAGTACTTATATCAAGTAAGTTCTCATATCAAGTAAGTTCTTCATATACAGATACAACCTTAGCCTTCTTTTATGGAACCTGAGTTTTTGAAGCAGATTCAGCAGGTCGCTTTCCAGGTGCACCCTACAATGAGAACACAAAGTTGGGAAACTATCTAGAAACAGAACCAAAGATCTTAGCAGCTCCATAAAAGAATGTCTAGTTACCTTCTTAGGAGTAGCATCATATTCCTCAGAGCTTTCATCATCTTCATCTTCATCACTGTCACCCATTGCTTCTTGTGCGTCCTGCATCACAAATTAATTCAGAATTTAAATTAAAACATGAGTCATTGATGTGAGCCCTTACAATCGATAATGTTAACATTACCATCATTAGATGATATTTATGGTACCCAATAATGGGTTCATGTAATCAAACAATAAGCTTTGAATATGTCAATAAGTTTTGTTCTTAGTGGTGTGTTGTATTGCCGGATCTTAGTCTCCATGGTACCAGAGAATGATCCACATGTCTGCGAACTTCCAACACCTTACAATTTTTCGTTCAACAAAAGAACAATGAATCAGGAATAAGGGAGCAAAAGATATGCATACTTTTTGCGTCAATAATCACATATGCATATATAATCAGAATAAAACATAAAATAGAAAAAATAAATGGCCAATCAGTTGGCTAACTGACAAATGGAAACAGAGGCTTAAGATTACCTTATTCCCTCTTTTAGTAAGGGCACCCTGTAATATCATATCTAACTGACAAAAGGAAACAAATGCAAGTTGATATGCACTTGGTATGTCCACACCATATAGTTCAGTTGCACAATTCCTAAGAAAATGAATGTGATGCTGCTTTGATCTACTAACAGATTTGGATAATTTGAAATTCATCACATATGCCTTGTACACACCCTTGAGGCAAGTATCAAGACAATCTAAACCAAGACGAATGCCCAAATCATCAAAGATATAAGTGTGAATCAAATTTAGCTCAACAATGTCACTTTGAGTGATCTCCATACTTATACATCATGAATCACAATTCAAAAGAATCAAAAGATTATGATTATATATATATATAGAGTATAAAAACAATTGGGACTGAAAGATGATGTTGGTACCTCAAGGAATACTGAAAGATTGTCTTTTTAGCATTTCATGTTCCCTTCTGATGTTATGATCTCTAATTTCTGACTTCAATTAAGTAAAGAATCAGTATGTTGTTCCAGTGTGTATACAATAGAGCATGATTAAGCTTTAAGATTTTGTTAAATATAGCATAAGATGTTGGTAACTTAGTGTTCTTCTGATAGAAAAGCGGACATGTCTGATTGATAATTTAATTTGTATATGCCCAATTAGGTACTTTAACCGTCAATTTATGAGAATTTATGAGAATATTTCCAAGCATGTTGCATTTATTTTGGGATTTAATATAAAATGTAAAGCATAACTTAGTGGAAATAAATGTTTATTTGTATCACTTTGTACTAATGGATATAAATTATCAAAAATCATGAATTGTTACAATCTTCTTGTGGTAGATTTTTCTTCTTGTTTGCAGAAACAGTTAGATCATGTAGCAGAATAATTGAAGCTTAAAATTAAGAAATTGGCCTTGCAGTTCTCTTTCTATCCATTAGGACATTAGCATGATCTAGTAGAAGTGGAAAGGATTTTTCTAAAAAGAATCGTTTGATTTAATGATACCACTCTGTATTCGATTTGTCTTTATGTATGCCTAGGTATGAATATAATGGTGATTACTCATTTAGACAAACTTTTTGTAACATATGATGCGGCTACAGTTGTGAATGAGCTCAAGGTCCAGCATCCTGCTGCCAATGTCTTGGTTTTTGCTGGCAAGGCTCAACATGAAGAGATTGGTGATCGTGCTAACTTAAATATTTTGTTTGCAGCGGAAACACTTTAGAATGTGGAGGAGCTTATTAGGATGGGCCTTCATCCTAGCAAGATCATCAATGGCTAGACACAAGCAATTAATAAGGTTCATTCTTGAACCTGATGGGTTGCTTGTGATTTGATAGAATTTTGATGATAACCTTATTATTCAAATGTTATTTGTTAGTTACCAATTCTGTGCATAAGCTATTTACTCAAGATGAATTTATACATTTGTTCGTTGTATACTACGATTTTCTATATGCAGTATTATCCATTTTATCGGATTGTTTAATTTCACCTATAATCTCAGTAACTGCATGCTTTTTAGAATAAGGCCATTTGATATCATTCCAATATGCTAATAGATGATGCAGGTACCTCAAAGAATAGAACTGAGATTCACAAAATCAAAACTATCCATTTCATATAATAGCACAAAAATGTGACCGACGCCTATAATTTAATCATCAAACAGGGGTGTTTCAGAGTGTTTTCTCACTACAATGCGTTGACCGTGGAGAGCCCGGTCAACGTGGTCAAGGGGCCCGCTTTGGGTCCCTCGGGGGCTTCGGATCGGTGCAGAAGGGGCGAGGGGAAGCCTCGGCCCTGGTTGAGACGCTCGGCCTCGGACGGGTGTGCTCGGCCTCGGCTGGTAGGGGGATGAGGGGTAGCCTCAGTCGCCCGGGTAGATGCACGGCTGACGGGTGGCGAGGGAGAGTCTCGGACCCAATTGGGACGCTCGGCCTCGGTAGGGCGTGCTCGGCCACGGCAGACTGACGGTGAGGGGAAGCCTCACTGTCCGGTTGATCGAGTGGTCGTAGAGGGGCGAGGGGTAGCCTCGGCCCGTTGATCTGCTGTCCACCTGCGCAGACGAGAACGCTCGTCAGGGGGCCGGACCTTGGTTCCGGCCAAATCCCCTCCGATGCCTAAGTCAGATAGAGATCTGAGAAAGGAGGCCCGGCGGAGACGGTCCGACTCGTGAGGAGATCGTGACGGCGTCTCTCGGCGCGAGCGGGGGAGGAAGGAGATGAATTGGGGGAACGAGGTCGTTGATGGAGTACCTTAGGTTTAGTTACCTGAGATGCGGTCCCTTTCTTCATCGTCTTCCTGGCCCTTTTATAGAGCTCATGCTTGACTGCCTCTGGCCCACGTCCCACGCCCGCCATTGATCGTGCCCCATCAGTCCCCCCTCGCCGCCGCTCTCTCCGCCATGCCAGCACCTCCCCATTATCGCTATTTAGTGGTCGCGCGTCCGGGGGAGTGGTTTTCGCAGGAGTGGGTGAGCGACCAACGGGTTGTTGGGGCCGGGTCGGACCAACGTTCGAGGAGGTCCCTTATAGGGCCTTTGTTGAATGGGCTTTGAGGACGCAGATGGGATTTTGGCCAGTAGTCGGGCTCTTGGGCTCGTGCTTTATGGGCCTCGGTCAAATAGGCGTAACAATTGCCCCCATCGGTCGGGTTGATCGGCCTCGGCCGGTTCGGCTCGGCCGATGTGACCTCTGCCGTTTTTGGCGAGCTCGCCAGTCGATGCCGACTCATTTATTAGTCGTCATCATGAGTTGGCCCGTTCGATACTTTTAAGGCGCGGGTCCCGAAGCGCCGTCGGCCTTCGGATGCTGCCACGTGTAGCGGCAAGCCTATCCGCCGTTCGCGGAGTCGCCTTAAGTTCGAGAAGCCGAAGGGTTCGTGAGCCGCCATTGGTGGGGTCGATCAGCCCCGGCTCGCTCAGATCGCCCGTTATGTCTCCTGGGATTCCGAGCGGCGCTTCAATCGAGGCGAGGCCATAAATGCGGGTTATGATGAGGCGGATCGATTGGACTTCGACTGGCGCTGGTTTCGAAACGCCGCCAGTTATTCGAAGCCCGCCACGCGTTCTTGTCAGCCGCTTCGAATTCACCCTTGCGCCCGGTATATAAAATCCTCAGCCGCGTTGATCTCCACTTCTCTCTTGCTTCTCCCGGTATTCAAAGCTTTCCACAACTCGGAGTTTCCTGTCGCCTTCGCTTCCTTGCCTTCTCCAGACCAGTCGAAAAAGGTAATTCCTCCCTCGCTTTCATCTTATGGCTGCCCTTAGGATAGGCAGTTCTGGTCAAAGGGCAAGGGATCCTTCGGAGTCCAGGCGGGGTGAGCTCCGGCTAGGGGGATCAGGTTCCCCCGCCGGGAGTCGTTCCCTTCAGGATAAGGGAAAGGAGAAACTTTTTCCAGACTTCGCCCGTGATGACGTGGCGTCGGCTGCCATACGGCTTAATGTGCCCCCGGTTGTCCTCCGTACGCCGTCGAGGACCCCTCCTTCGGTGGCCGCGGAGATCCGGGAAAGATATCTCTGCTTCCCATACGAGGTTCGGGTTCCATTTGTCGACGAGCGGGTTTGCCTTCCGAGGGGCAATGAGGTCGGCGTCTACGTCGAGATGTTCCGCCTGGGTCTTCGCTTCCCGCTCCATCCCTTCTTCATCTAGGTCATGGAACATTTCACAGTGTCCCTGTGTCAGTTCGCCCCGTGTTCGATCGCGGTACTGACGGGCTTCGTAACGCTCTGCTGTACCCGTGGTCTGGAGCCGACTCTTCCCCTTCTCTTCCACTTTTACCAGGTCCAGACGGTCGGTCCAGGGTCATGGCTGCTACTCCGAGCTCGCTCGAGGAGGGAATGCCTGATCGGGTTACCCCGCTAGTCAGGGGATTGGAACTTGGATTACGTTTTCGTGGTCTTCTTGGGTGAGGCCCAGATTCTAACAAGCTGGGGCAGTTCTGTCCATCCTCGCCCGTCGTTAGTTCTCTCAGATGCCGACCGGGCAGCCGCTGCGCTTCTGTTGGCTCTTCCTTTGGAAATGAAGTCCATCTGGTCTTTGCTGGACGATCTACTCCTGAAGGCCGTCTTGTGGTCTCCGGGTAGGTCGCTTTTTAATCCCCGGATCGCCCTGTGACTCATCCTGATTTCGGTCTCCTTTGCAGGGATGGCCGGCCGCGAATTCGTCCGTGACGTCGACGAGCTGATCCGTCGTGGAGCCGCTCGGAGCCGGGGTAGTACCTCGGGAAGGGCGCCTCGGAGGACCGTCGAGGAGGAAGTGCGCCGAGCCGAGCCTTCCGTGGGTAAGGTGGTGGCCGTGCCTCCCGCCTCTTCTTCTGGCGATCCCCTTCCGGGGGGCGAGGACGGTGCGAGGCGGAAGCGTTCCCCTCCGGCACCTTCGGAGCCCCACGGTGGAAAGAAGAGGAAGGAGGACGTAGATCCCTCCGGGCCGGCAGGTTCGGCGCTTCCCGTAGCGACTGCCGAGGACCCTTCGATAGCTTTGCCAGCTACCCCCCTCGCAGCGTCTTCGCCCGTGTCACCAGGGGTCGGGGCCTTGTTGGCGAGCGACTTGGCTTCGATCGTCGTCCCTGGGAGTTCGATGTTTGCTGACCGAGCCGTGGCCCAGCAGGTTGCCGAGGTCTCCGTCCCTCCCCGGGATCGCAGCCTCCTCAAGAAGATCCCGGCCGACAAGATGTCGGATTCCTTGGTCTGGATCCTTCAACAGGTTCGGTTATCTTGCTATCCTCTCTTTCTCTTTATCCTCTTCTTAGCCCATGTCTCGTCTTTTCAGGGTTCAGCGCTCGCTGTGGAGTTGCAGTGCCGAGCCGTCCGCTTGAGGGAGCTGGAGGAGTCCTCCATGAGGGCTCAGGAGCGGGCCGGGGCGGCCGAGGTGGCCATGATGGAGGCCCAGATGGAGTCTCGGCGCCTCACCCTCCGTGTGGCTGCGTTGGAGGGACAAGTGGGTGACCTCGAGGGAAAGCTGGGGGATGCTCGTCAGTCGGCTAAGGAAGCGGCGGAGTCGTTCCACCTGGAGAGGGAGGAACTTCAGAGGGAGTTGTCTGATCGGCGCCAGGTGGCGCGGCTCGCGGAGGAGGTGGAGAAAGGCGTCGTCGAGACCCTGGGGAAGAAGATCTTTGAGGTTCTCCGGGAGGCCTTCGGTAAGTATGTAGACATCATCGCCCCCTGGATCGTCGAAGTCATCCAGTCTTCCTTCCAGGACTGTGCGGAGCGCGTTCGGGAAGCCCCTCCGCCAGCCGAGTCCCCTCGCTCCGAGCAGGGCAAAGTGCCTGAGGATGTGTCCTCTCGAGCCCGGGCCCCCTGAGCCGTCCCTCCTGGCCTTATCCCCAAAATTTTTAAGCATCCGCTTCGCTTTGGGCCAGTCTACTTGAAATGGATCCCTAGCCATCTCCTTCAGCCCCGCGGCCAACAATTGCTGGTTGCATGGCCGTTAGCTTGGGTCACCTACTATGGGTCTTTTGTCAACCAATTTTGCTTTGTCGGTGTCGATCTAGCTTTTGTTGGTGATGAACTCTGTCATTTGTCATGAGTAGATTGTTTGTAGGGTGTTCCCTTCGCCTTGATCCCCTGTAAATAAGACGCATTTTTGTACTCGGGTTAACTATTATAAACGAAATCGACTTACTTGGATTTCTTGTGTGCTTTGCGTTGTCGCCTTGTTCTTGGCTTGGGAATGGACGAAACCGGCGTTGGGGATTCTCCCCCGACTTATGAGCGCAGGGGTCGGTCAGCGAGGGCAGAGCTCCTCGGCTTAGGACCGGTCGGCGTCCGTGCCTGCTGGGGGAATTGCCCCCAGACCTATGAGCTCTGGAGTCGGTCGGCGAGGGCAAAGCTCCTCGGCTTAGGACCGGTCGGCGTCCATGCCTGCTGGGGGAATCGCTCCCAGACTTATGAGCACTGGAGTCGGTCGGCGAGGGCAAAGCTCCTCGGCTTAGGACCGGTCAGCATCCGCGTCTGCTGGGGGAATCGCCCCCAGACTTATGAGCTCTGGAGTCGGTCGGCGAGGCAAAGCTCCTCAACTTAGGACCGGTCAGCATCCGCGTCTGCTGGGGGAATCGCCCCCAGACTTATGAGCTCTGGAGTCGGTCGGCGAGGGCAAAGCTCCTCGGCTTAGGACCGATCAGCATTCGCGCCTGCTGGGGGAATTGCCCCCAGACTTATGAGTGTTGGAGTCGGCCGACGAGGGCAAAGCTTCTCGGCTTAGGACCGGTCAGCATCCGCGTCCGCTGGGTGAATTACCCCCAGACTTATGAGCACTGGAGTCGGTCGGCGAGGGCAGAGCTCCTCAGCTTAGGGCTGGTCAGCATCCGCGTCTGCTGGGGGAATTGCCCCCAAACTTATGAGTGCTGGAGTCGGTCGGCGAGGGCAAAGCTCCTCTTCCTCCTCCAGTGAGGCGGTGGTCCCCGGCCTTTTGCGTTATTGGCGACATGTCAACTCCGTCGGGATTTTAAGTAAAGACAATAAAAAGAATGCGTTTGTACTCTCATGAGTCCTATCGGACCGGTACATTTGGAGGAAACGGAAAAAAGGAAATGAAGCTTAAACAGAGGGATGTAAAACTAGATAACTCCCTCATACTAGGCTGCCACCGTGGGGAGAGACGTTGCCTACTTACTCTATGATGCGGAGGGGGCCTTGGAGGGTGTTGATCTTCTTCCCCTTGTCTGGCTGTGCGGAGGTCCCTTCTCCGTAGGCCGGCTCGTCAGCCTGATTCCTGGCGTGCCCTCGGCTCATCAGCTTCTCAATGTCCTTCTTCAGATGCCAGCAATCTTCCGTGTCATGGCCATCGTCCTTATGGTACTTACAGTACTTCTCCCGGTTCTTCCCGCCTCTTTTAGCCTTCGGTGGGGGACGATCAGCTCGCTCTTCCTTCTGTACTTGGGCGAGAATGGCGTCTGGGGTGGTGTCCCTCGCGCTTTCTCCCCGCTGCCTGTTCCTCTGCCTCTTCTCGGTCCGGTACCCTTCGGGGCTAGCTCGTCCGCCGTCGCCACGCTTGGTCCCTCGAGCGGTTTTTCCCGCATCCTCGGCCAAGGCCTCCTCGGTCAGCATGAAGCGTTCGGCCCTCGCCATGATCCCGGGGAGGTCCTTTGGGGGGTCGGTGTGTAGGGACTTCTTGAGGCCCCTGTGGCGAAGCCCTTTCTTAAGAGCCGTCTGGACCACCAGGTCGGGTGGGTTGTTCACGTTCAGCCTTTCCGCATTGAAGCGGCGCATGAACTGTCGGAGTGGCTCGGCTGGGTCTTGCACTATGTTGAACAGATGTTCAGGACCAGGTTTGATCAGCCTCCCCGCCATGAACTGTTTGCAGAACAACTGGGCGAGTTGCTCGAAACTGTCGATGGAGCGGCCGGGCAGGCTGTGGTACCAGATCCTCGCCGCTCCCCTGAGGGTTGAATAGAAGCCCCGGCAGAGCAGGTCATCGTCAGCTCCCTGGAAGGCCATGTCCCCCTCGTAATCCATCACGTGGTGCGCCGGGTCTCCTATTCCGTCGTACTTTCCCAGCACCGGGATCCTGAATCGGGAGGGGACCCGGGCGTCGGTTATTCTCCGCGATAAGGGACACCGGTCCCCGTGGATGCCTCCAGGGATGCGGTATTCGCCTGTTTCCGGCTCGAGCGGGGGTGGAGGTAGCACCGGCGCCGGTGGGGCCGGCTCCGCAGCCTTCGCCACGCTGGGTGTCGGGCTGACCCGACGCTCCCGACTCCTCCTGCGGGAGCTCCTGCTCCGCCGTGATCGGTCTCTTGAGTGGTGTCGTTCGCTTCTCCTGCGGTGGGACGACCGTGATCGACGAGACGATGCCGTCATCGATTCGCCGTTCGTCCCTTCAGTCTCTCTCCGGCTCCTTTCACGATAGGGCGAGGAGGCACGTGACCTCGCCTGACGGGAGCCGGACCGCGTGAACCGACGCTCTGCGTTCGGTTTCCGGGTCCCGTGGTCGTCGACCACCGCGGACCGTAAGTGCGGGGACCCCCCGCCCATCGGTGGCTATCGTTCAACGTGCCCCCGTCGGACGGCGCGGGGCCGACAAGCTGCTGTACTATCGCGACCAACGTCTGGAGGCTCGCGTTGGTCTCCTGAGCCAGGGCACGGAGCTGTCCCTGTGTGGCTAGTTCTGAGCCGCCGGTCTCTTCGATTGAGTGGGCGGGGTGGCCGTCGACGTGCGTGCCCTCGGGGTTGCCATTGGATGCGCCATTCTCCTCCTCCGGGATGGGGGTCATGCGCTTCCTTCAATTGCTGGCTCGTGCCATTGTTGGTGTGGTTTTCTGCTTCGTGGGATGATCTTCGCTTCCCACAGACGGCGCCAGATGTTTCAGAGTGTTTTCTCACTACAATGCGTTGACCGTGGAGAGCCCGGTCAACATGGTCAAGGGGCCCGCTTTGGGTCCCTCGGGGGCTTCGGATCGGTGCAGAAGGGGCGAGGGGAAGCCTCGGCCCTGGTTGAGACGCTCGGCCTCGGACGGGTGTGCTCGGCCTCGGCTGGTAGGGGGACGAGGGGTAGCCTCAGTCGCCCGGGTAGATGCACGGCCGACGGGTGGCGAGGGAGAGTCTCGGACCCGATTGGGATGCTCGGCCTCGGTAGGGCATGCTCGGCCACGGCAGACTGACGGTGAGGGGAAGCCTCACTGTCCGGTTGATCGAGTGGTCGTAGAGGGGCGAGGGGTAGCCTCGGCCCGTTGATCTGCTGTCCACCTGCGCAGACGAGAACGCTCGTCAGGGGGCCGGACCTTGGTTCCGGCCAAATCCCCTCCGATGCCTAAGTCAGATAGAGATCTGAGAAAGGAGGCCCGACGGAGACGGTCCGACTCGTGAGGAGATCGTGACGGCGTCTCTCGGCGTGAGCGGGGGAGGAAGGAGATGAATTGGGGGAACGAGGTCGTTGATGGAGTACCTTAGGTTTAGTTACCTGAGATGCGGTCCCTTTCTTTGTCGTCTTCCTGGCCCTTTTATAGAGCTCCTGCTTGACTGCCTCCGGCCCACGTCCCACGCCCGCCATTGATCATGCCCCATCAGTCCCCCCTCGCCGCCGCTCTCTCCGCCATGCCAGCACCTCCCCATTATCGCTATTTAGTGGTCGCGCGTCCGGGGGAGTGGTTTTCGCAGGAGTGGGTGAGCGACCAACGGGTTGTTGGGGCCGGGTTGGACCAACGTTCGAGGAGGTCCCTTATAGGGCCTTTGTCGAATGGGCTTTGAGGACGCAGATGGGCTTTTGGCCAGTAGTCGGGCTCTTGGGCTCGTGCTTTATGGGCCTCGGTCAAATAGGCGTAACAAGGGGATTCAACAATATTATTTCCAAGCATTAACCCATTGATTCCTAGTGATAATAGTCCAAACTGTATAAACTAAAAATCTAGATGTGTACAAACAGAATAACACAGATTTAGATATATGTAACATGCGGAATCTTAAATCATTAACCTACTCTGTTTAGCGGAAGCGTACCTGAGTCCATCGCTAATAATCTGAAAGATCCTGACGATAGCACAACGGACGATCTTCCAGAATAGCACGAATCCCTTTAGCTTTCTCCCGGTTTCTCTCCTAGCGACGGGACGTAGAAAAGACGGCTCAACTTTGTTCGTGTATTCCGGGGACCATGACCGCTAATATTTATAGGCTAGCCTACATAGCCCTAGGGTTTCCAACTCGGCCCATCAACGAGTTGAAGCCCAATAGTCTCTACACATAAAGGCCCCACAACCTGTTTAACTCATTTAACCCATTTAATTAATTAAAACCAGATCACTAATATATTGGGCTTAATATGACAGCGTAGCACTTATATATTTATTCACCGCATATTAGCCCAACGTTGGATTAAGATCCAACTTGTTGGATAAGTTCCAACAATCTCCCACTTGGGCTATATGCTTAAACTTTATAATTATATTTCATAGTGCATACAACCAAATAAGATCTTAACTTACTGTCATTTCTTTAATGAGTTAAGAACAATCCGGTCCATCAATTATATTAGCAAGGGATCAAAGAGATCTTCGCCGCAGCAATTGCAGCTCGACCCATCAGTGGTCACCGTGCTAATACAAAAGAATGACATGGATTATGAAGTGGATGTGTAGCATGGAAATTACATGTAATGTGATCTAACATGTCTATTTCAAACTGATCCTCCTTAACCTTAGTGAGATCATATACAAACCAAAATCGGAGTGAAGTCGAACTGAAACCAAAAACTTTATTTCTGATCAGAAAACAACCTCAAGCTTAAGCTGGAGACTTAATTTTGTCTATCATATGAGCACCCAAAAGAACAAACTCCCACAAAACTGAATGTTCTTAATGAAATGACATCCATATGAGTAGCTAGCTCATAAAACCTTTTGGATGACATTTCCTTACTATAACGGATCCGTAATTACATGGTTTGTTCCGATGTGCTCATTAGACAATTATACACTCCTATTAATCAACAATCTAGGAACTTGATCTCTGAATATCTAAACTTTGTCGAGTTCCTGTTGTTGCTGGAATATAAAACTGCAGACTTCATTGTCACTAAATAAACTGTGTGGTGTTTCAACACCATCCCTAATTTATAGCATAGTGACAAAATATGCAGATATATTTCATGATTTGGATGTCACATAATGTGATATGAAATCTAAAGCCATGTCAGAAGAGACTATATAAAAGGGACCATTTAGATCTCTTCTAGTAGATGGCGCCTAACATAGATTTTCATATATTCTTTGCATCCAATAAATGATCAGAGTCAGTATACCAAAATGATCTCAAACCTTTTTGACTACTGATCCTTGAACATGTAACCCTTTTGTTCTCCATAAGTACCGTAAGACACATTTGGCTGCTGTCAAATGGTCAACTCCTGAACTTAACAATCTGCCCAACACACCTGTAATATATGCAACAACCAAATGCATATAAAACTGACTCCCTATTGGTGAGATATAGGAAATCTTCTGAAGATTATTCTCAGGGTAATTAATGAGACTAAACTTGTCTCCCACAGAACTTAGCATTCATTACCACATAGATATTATATAAATTACATGCTCCCACAGAACTTAGATAACATCATTAAATATCATCTCAAAACCAAACGAGGTGATCACTTAATGAAATTTAATATATCAGTAACGATATTGAAATGCTCTACTAATGCCATTATAAACCTTATAGAGTCTTTCATGAAAACTGAATAAAAGACTCTTTACAATTAATGCATTCTTTTCCGTATAAAGTCTCTGAGTGATACGCTTTAAAGCTTTTCTTAATACCCTTTTGAATTCCTTTTGATTGTAAAAAACTATTTACAATCAATAGGTTTCAAACCTTATGGCAATGAGAAAAAGATTTAAAGTATCATTTAAAGACTTTCTTAATTAATGCAATAATCCATTTTAGAGATGTATAACTTTTATGACTTGATGTAAGTCGAACTTCCATCATCCTAATGTCAACAGTGAGCTTGTCATCTCTTTAATGGATTTCCCGAATGGCAATTAGTGCTTTGAGGGTGCTAGAGTTTGTCCTTATGAACAATTTCCCGAATAGGAGGAATTGCAACATTATCTTGAATTTATTGTGTCTTGAACAATGTCAGAAATACCATCCTGAACAATGCCAACAACACCTGTGAGATTAATCTTCTTCAAGAATAATGTCACTAACCAAACTTCCCCCCTCAAACTCAGCATCCTCAAATAGGTGTGCATTTCCTAATTCGTAAACTAACTTAACAGTGGGATTATGTAAAACCTTTCAAAATAATATCAACTTTAAACTATTCAACAAAATTAGAAAATCATTTGTAATGCCCTACCAGCTACTGCACAAGTACTAGAGGGGGGGTGAATAGTACTTTAAAATAATAAGGACTATAATTCCAAATTAAATTGCAAACAACTACCAAATCAATTTGCGGAAGCTTAAATTGAGTGACAACACAAAATTAACAATGCTAACAAACGATGTTAATGGGTTCGGATCCACCCAAGTCTCCCCGACTTGTTCCCGGTGATCCTACGTCCCAACCACCCGGATCCCTTCCGGATACTTGAGTTAGAAACCCTAACTCAAGATTTCCACTATGAATATCTTGTGAAAAAACCTTCACAAGATCAAATCATACATGCAATAGCAAACGTGAATCCCACAACCCGGGATCACAACCTTCTCTCACAACCGAGAGAATCACAAGCAATATAAATGAGTTATATTGAAATAAACAAATCTTACCACAAAATCCTATACCTTGAGTTTTTCTTACCCAAATGGTGAAATGAAGGATTTGAGGAAGATGAAGTTACCAAAACCTAGCACCAAGGAAATGACCAGCAATGGGTGCCTAGGGTTGATTTGGAAACTTGAATCAAGCAATAGCTTGAAGAGCTCACCAAGAACAAGCTTCTCTCTAGATCTAGAAATGAGATAGAATGGGTTTCTTGTGAGGAAGAGAGCTTTAGATTTGAGGGAGAATAGCTATCTCTTTAGAACTCAATGAATCTCTTAATGGCAGCTCTATTGAAGATAGAAATGACCTAGGTTCGTATTTATAGGGTCCCATAAAAACAAGTTAGGTCATTCTCCAACGGAAAGAAATCTGTGAGTATTAGTCGGTCAAAGAACAAACACTGACCGACTAGTTCATCAACTAGTCGGTCAGTCACAAAGCATGGACCGACTAAGAGCAGATCTGAGAAGAGATAGAATTTCAGACCTAGAAATCTAGTCGGTCCAAAAAGACTGTCTGACCGACTAGTTTCACAACTAGTCAGTCAGTCAATGAACGTAGACTGACTAAGAGGCAAAATGACTTAGTCTGAAAGCAAGTGACTTAGTCGGTCCAAGAACAAAAGTTGACCGACTAGATTGTCAACTAGTCGGTCATCAAACGTTCTTAGACCGACTAACGGTAAACAGTAGCTTAGGAGAATTTTAGGATGAACATTAAGTCACAACTAGTCGGTCAAAGAAGCATCACTGACCGACTAGTTCATAAACTAGTCGGTCGGTGAGTCAACGTAGACCGACTAACAGTAAACAGTAAAGTCCAAGAAATTAAGGAATCAAACTAGTCGGTCCAAGAACAGTTGCCGACCGACTAGATCACCATCTAGTCGGTCAGTACTTGTTCTTGTACCAACTAACATGCACATACAAATCCGAATCGAAGCGCGACGCTTCGAGGAAGTTAGAATGAACTTGTGCAAGGATCCTAGAGCAACGAAATGAGCGAAATGAAGATAGAAACGTAAGATATACTCAAGGCTTAACATTTTATATATCGAAGCTAAAAGACTATAAATAAAACCTTAATAAACGGTCTTCGAGAGCTTCGATTGAATCTTCATATCTTCCAAAGCATCGCAAGAGCTTCAACGAAGCTTTAGTCATGAATATGAGCTTTGGAAAGTGTTGAGATGTCGCTTTGAATATTCTCGTGAAATTGGCGACGATCTCCAAAACTGCGCTCACAAATTGTTAGTTCATGGATTATTTATGTTTGCTCATCATCAAAACCAAATCCGGGGAGTCCAATATTCAACATTCTCCCCCTTTTTGGTGATGACAAACCAACATAAATAATAATCAAAATAGTAATTCAAATGAAAAATACTTACTCCCCCTGCATTGATGACACGTTAATTCCAAATTGAATATAAATGAATTGCATCAAGCAGACGAGTAAGATAAATAAAGTGAATTGATTTTTGAAATATTGGATTTTGAAAATCCTTATATATATCTTAACTCCCCCTAAATCTAACATATCAAACTAGATTCTTGGAAATTGAGTTAAATTTTCATTTGCGCTATTTATTATCATTATCTCTCCCCCTTTGGCATTATCCCAAAAATGGGGGGCATACAACGACAACAATTAGGAAATGTAAAATCCAACATCGGGAGTCGTAGACAAAGACAATGGACCAACTTGACACCAAGGGAAAATTGTGGAAATCAAAACAAGGTGTGCCAAATTTTCCATTATCAATAAAAATCAACGATAATCAAAATCATCAAAAATACCAAATGTTTATTCATTTCTTGAATAAAGAAACATACTCTTCAATATTCAATATTCTTGGTTAAATTTGTGCATGGAAAACAATTCTATACAATTATAGAATTTAAATCTATTTAACCAAGTTTTCATGCGACGAGCGACGAAATCACATTTCATATACATTCAACGAATATTAAAATGTGCACGACGAATTAAGATAAAGACAACGACGATGTATATATATATTAATGATAACATCAAGAGTACATCCAAAAAGATATCAATGCATCAAAATACAACATACCCATCAAGAAGAAATACATCATCATCATCCTCATCAAATTAAGTACAACATCATAGACAACATCCAAAATACATCAAAACATCATAACCCTCATACTCTATCCTAACCCAAAATACTCTCGCAATGATAAATCATCCAAAGCGTATATGGAGAGTCCTCGGAACAACGATCACGAGGAGGAGGCTGGATCTGCAGCGTCCGTGGGTCCAGTCGACGGAGTGGACTCAGGATCTGCAGGGAGTAGAGGTGTCTCAACAGATGGAATCGTCGGGGCAGGAGTGGAGATCTCAGCAACAGGCTCAACAGCAGCAAGGGTCTCGACAGCAGATGTGTCAGCAGGAAGATCAGCAGGCACTGCAGCAGGGTCAGCAGCAGGCTCAGAAGTCTGAAGAGCTGAAGCAGAGAGCTCGGGAACACCTGAAGTGGTGCCAACACCAGGAGCAGAAGTGGTAGTACCAGCAGCAGCAACAGCAGTGGCCTCAGCGCCACAGGCAAAAGAAGTGACAAGCTCGTCAATCTCCTCATCGTCCATCTCCTCGGCCTCAGAGACTGAAGGAGGAAGATCAATGCCCATCTGACGAGCCATACGGCAAACTACCTCCTCGGTACGAGCCAAGCGAGACTCGTGCCGACGAAGTATCCGTACGACATCGTCCAATGTAGCAGGACGAGAGGGGGCTGCAGCAGCTGACGGAGAAGCCTGAGAAGCAGATGCGGTAGACCTCTGCACGTGACGAAGAGCCGCTAGAGATTTCTTCACGGCCGTCGCGTTCAGAGGCGTACCCAAGGGACGCTCATCGTCAGGAGGGAGGGGGACTCGGAAATGACGAAATACAAGAGTCAACAGGCAAGGGTATGGAATGTGCGCAGACTTATTGGTCTTGCGTATACACTCGAAAGAATCCATCTTATCGAGTATCACGCGAGCCCAATTTATCTCGCACCCCAAGAAAAGAGCGTATATGAGCTTCAAAAACGGCTGAGATGGGAGTGAAGAGGATCCATACTTCGGGAGAAGACAAGACTTCAAAATTAGGTTAAGAACCCACGCATTCGGCTTAAAGGATTTCGAAGGAACACCAATGAATGCGGAGGGGATAACCTGGAAAATCTCAGAAAGAACAGTCTGATCCAAGGAAGAGATATCGTCTACGGAAATGTCCGAAGGGAGGAGACCACACGATGAACAACCAAGAATCTCCCCCAAGATTTCTGCCGTGAGAACTATAGGAGTTCCCAAGACAGTCGTCTCAATGGAGTGGCTGGCATCGTACTGGCCTCGAATGCGATTGGCATAGAACAATTTCACGAGGCGAGGATACGGTTTGGGATTGGCCTTGGGGTCGTATCGGAGATAATCTAGAAGACCACTATAGGACAGAAGATCAGCAAGGCCGAGGAAATCAGAAAACTGAACGTAATGCTCTAACAACAGTGGACAGTGCTCTATACGGTTGTACGCTGCGAGACACTGAGGGTCATCGCGGCACAACGATATGTCTACACCGCCGACTGGCATAGGAGCTTTACCCTTAGCCTTACGGGTCTTCGGAGGAGGAGTGGGTTCCCTAGTAGGCTCATCCTCTGGGATAAAATCAGTGTCGGAATCGGGAGGAGTAGCCGGAGATTGAGGTATGGGCTTTTTGGTCTTGGATTTGCGGGGTTTAGCTGTGGCAGTCCTAGGCTTCTTAAGAGGGGGCGACGATGGAGAGGCTTGGGTAGACTTGGCACGACGCTTAGGCTTCGGGGGATTCCTAGGGTCGGAAGGCCCTACGGTCATAGGAGAAGCCCCGGAAGAGGCGATAGGAATACGAGTCTTAGCCATAGCACTACGAGCACAAGCAATCGAAGATTAGGTCACTAACAACCTAGAGATCACAAGCTAACAACCTTAGAAATCAATAAATTCGAAAATCACAAGCCCTAGGTTAAAAATTGAAACCCTAGGATCTAGAGCTTGAAATCAGGGAGAGACAACCCTAGAATAGGAAATCGACCTAGGAGAGGGAGGGAGATACCTAGGAGGTGGAGTTGACGGCGGTGGATGGCGGCGATCGACGGAGAAACGGCCGGAAGACGAAGGGTTTCGAGTTGAGGGTTTTGGGTTTTCGGGCTGGAGCAAGTGAGAAGACCGACTAAATGAGAATTTAGTCGGACGAGATCGAGTATAAGTCGGTCGGGAAGCGAAAAGACTCAACTGCCCTAACACACTTAGTCGGTCACAGTTCAAGCACTGACCGAATAGATTACGATCTAGTCGGTCGGTCAATGAGCTTGAACCGACTAAGTCGAAACAGTAGCTCAGATGAATTTCTAGGGCAAGAATTAGTCGGTCGCAGTATATTCACTGACCGACTAGTTTTCAATCTAGTCGGTCGGTAAGAGTACTGTGACCGACTAACGAAAGAAAATGATAGGAGTTAGATATAGGCTTGATCTAGTCAGTCTGAGTTCATTTGCTGACCGACTAGATGAGCATCTAGTCGGTTGACAAGTGAACTTAGACCGACTAGAGGAGTCCAAAAGTTTATAATTGATTTCTCTTCACAAACCACTTGGATGAAACATCATAACTCACTCATTAGTCATCTAAATTACCCCATAAAACGTCGAAATCTTAAATACGACTTTCAAATACGAATTCGATCATAAATTCAAATATATCACATAAAATTCCCAAGAATTCAATTAATCTAGCATGAACAAAATATCGCGAAATCGAATAACATGCAAGATAATTGAATGAAATATGAATCCTATATCTCGGATTCACCCATAATCCCCAATTCTCGACGCAACCGCACAAAGGAGTCCTCCTTTAGGGGTTTCGTGAAAATATCGGCGATTTGCTTTTGGGTTTCAACGTACACTAAAATGATGTCCTTTTTAGCAACATGATCATCTAAGAAATGGTGTCGGACATCTATGTGTTTTGATCGGGAATGGTGCACCGGATTCTTTGAAAGACAGATAGCACTTTGGTTATCCACCATGATAGGGCTAGTATCACAGTGAATACCAAAATCCTTCAAAGTGTGTCTCATCCAAAGAACCTGGGCACAAGCGGCACCGGCGGCAATATATTCCGCCTCGGTGGTTGAAAGTGATACGGAATTTTGTTTCTTGGAAAACCAAGAGACAAGAGAATTTCCTAGAAAATGGCAAGTGCCACTAGTACTTTTCCTGTCGGATTTGCATCCCGCATAATCGGCATCACTGTATGAGACTAACTCATACGTGCTAGATTTCGGATAAAGTAATCCAAAATCTAAAGTGTAACTTAGATAACGGAAAATACGCTTTACCGCTACTAAGTGAGACTCCTTAGGTTGAGACTGATAACGAGCACAAATGCATATGGCAAACATAATATCGGGCCTACTTGCGGTAAGATAAAGTAAACTACCTATCATACCTCGATATAGACGAATGTCTACATCCTTACCACCCGTATCCTTGTCGAGATGCGTAGTCGTGCTCATTGGAGTCTTTTTCCCGGAGGCATTCTCCATTCCAAATCGCTTTAGCAACTCCACTGTGTACTTCGTTTGGTGGATGAAGATTGCATCGTTCATTTGGCGAATTTGGAGACCTAAGAAATATTTGAGTTCGCCCATGTGGCTCATCTCAAATTGTTCCTTCATAACATTAGAAAACTCTTCGCAAAGAGTGAAGTTAGTAGCACCGAAAATGATATCATCAACATAAATTTGAACTAATAAAATATCATTATTCGCATGCTTAACAAAAAGTGTAGAATCGGCTTCGCCCATTTTAAAATTCAAATCCAAAAGAAAATTCTTTAGGCGATCATACCAAGCTCGAGGAGCTTGTCTCAAACCATAAAGAGCTTTCTTTAGTATAAAAACATGATTTGGAAAATTTTTATTTATGAAGCCCGGAGGTTGAGAAACGTAAACTTCCTCAACGACATCTCCGTTTAAAAATGCACTTTTAACATCCATTTGAAATAACTTAAAATTTTTATGGCATGCATAAGACAATAAAAGTCTAATTGATTCTAATCTAGCTACCGGAGCGAAGGATTCTTCGAAATCGATACCTTCCTCTTGGCGATAGCCTTGAGCAACTAACCGAGCTTTGTTCCGGATGACGACTTGATTTTCGTCGGATTTGTTCTTGAAGATCCACTTTGTCCCTATGACGGTGTGGTTCTTTGATGGCAAATGAACAAGCTCCCATACCTCATTCCTCTCGAATTGAATGAGTTCCTCCTCCATGGCAAGGATCCAAGCACTATCTTCGCAAGCTTCAACTATATTCTTTGGCTCTATTGATGAGACAAAGGCACTATTGGCGAAGTGGTGGACTTGCGATCTCGTCTTGACACTATCATGAATATTGCCAATTACTTGCTCATGGGGATGGTCACGAACTGAATGAAGCCGTTTGGGAATACCTTGATCACTAGGAACATTCTCAACAACTTCATTAGTTGGGTTAGTCTCAATAGAATCAATAGAATCATTAGACTTAGAATTATCAAACGAATCACATAAAACATCCATAGAATCATTATCATTTGAAATTCTAGTTGGAACAAATCCTTCATTAAATGAGACATGAAGCGACTCCTCGATCGTTGAGGTTCGTTTGTTGAATATCCGGTAGGCTTTGCTACGCGAAGAATATCCAACAAAAATCCCCTCATCGGATCTTGGATCGAATTTGTCCAAACTACCATATGTGTTCTTAATAAAACATTTCGAACCAAAAACACGAAAATGTTTAACTTGAGGCAACCTACCAAACAACAATTCATAACAAGTTTGTTTAGTGCCGGGCCTCAAAAGTATTCTATTAAACACATAGCAAGCGGTGTGTACCGCTTCCGCCCAAAATTGATGGCCAAGTTAGCTATCATCAAGCATAGTGCGAGCACACTCCACTAGCGTCCTATTCTTTCTCTCAACTACACCATTTTGAGGAGGTGCACGAGGGAAAGAGAAGGTGTGAGTAATACCAACTTCATCACAAAATGTCTCAAAAGACTCATTCTCAAATTCACCTCCATGATCACTACGAATAGTGACAATGGTGGTTCCTAAGAGATTTTGTACTTTCTTAACAAAAATTGTGAAGTTTTCAAAAGCTTCATTTTTATTACACAATGAAAATACCCAAGTAAATCTTGAATAGTCATCTACGATGACAAGTCCATACCTTGCATTTCCTAAGGAAGCTACTCTAGTTGGCCCAAATAAGTCTAGATGTAATAGCTCTAGTGGCCGTTTAGTAGAGATGCTTTTCTTAGGTTTAAATGAAGATTTAGGAAGCTTGCCACGTTGACAACAATCACAAAAACTTTTCTTTTCAAAAACAAGCTTCGGAAAACCTTTAATAGAATTTAATTTCGAAAGCTTATAAAGTGTTCCAAAGTTCACATGTCCAAAGCGTCGATGCCATAAGTGTTGTTCACTTGTGTTGGCAACGAGACATTGTTCATATGACTTCGGAAGATCCAAAATATAAATGTCTTTATGACGAGTTCCGGAAAATAATAATTTATCATTATCTTTTCTTAAAATATGACACAATCCTTTCGCAAAACTAACTTTGTAACCTTTGTCACAAAGTTGGCTTATTGAAATAAGATTATGATTTAAACCACTAACAAGATAAACATCACTAATTAAGGGTTTAGAGGGGTTACCGACTTTACCAACACCTATGATGGTTCCGCTCTCGTTGCCTCCAAATACGACGCGGTTTCCATTCGCAATGGGAACCACTCCGAAGAGCAATCGAGCGTCACCCGTCATGTGTTTTGAACACCCGCTATCGAGTATCCAATTCCCTTTGGAGCTAAATTTAAATTTGTTGCTCCTTTTCTTTTTCTTTTCCTTGAGTACCTAAAGATAGAAACTTTCATATCATGGTACCCAAGGTCATTGGGTCCAAGGGATTAGACCTTTGGAAGCCAAGTCCAAGTGGACTTAGACTTCCCCACATAATTCTTACTATGCACAACATCCGAAAAATAAGCATTCATATACATTTGTTTTTCGTCCATGCTTGTGTCCTTTGGGCTCCAAATAGTGAAAATTTTGGGAGCCATCATCCTATTGGGTGCATGCATGCGACGTTGATTTCTACGTGATGCATGTTGTGGATAGGCATTATTCATATGATGAGGTGGGTGTACATATGCATGTGTGGGAACACGTGCGTGAGGGTGTCTCACATGGTGTGCACGTGCCCGAGAATGTGTTGCATAAAAATCATCATATGTGTGAGCCGGTGGAGTAGGACGTGTGTTCCTACGTGGCATGTTATTGGTGTATATGTAGGCATGCCCCTTCTTTGGAGGTCCACCCGAAGTGGGTTTCTTTCCAAAAGAGGGCGTGGACGAGGTGGAAGCACCATTGGTAGATGAACTACCAATAGAGTGTTTGCTCCCACTCGTTGAGGCTTCGGAAGTTGGCCTAACAAAAGTAGTGACCGACTTGGATGAATTTCCCATCATATACCCCAAACCAATGTGGTGATTGGCCGGAAGTAAGTCACTTAGGATTTTATCCAAATTGTCCTTACCTTTGTTGAATTTGTTAATTCGGCCCAATGTGTTCTCATATTTCTCTTTGAGAGAACGCATAGAAGTATCCAAATTGGATACTTGCGATGTGAGCACAAAAACACGAGATTTAAGATTCTCGTTCTCAATACTCAAAGTCGAGTTTTGAGAAGTTAAATCCGCTATCTCATGTTCTTCCGCATCCTCAATGCTAACATGTTCAAGTTTAGATTTGAGATTTACAATCTCATTTCTTAACTCTTCAACAACGGTGTCGTTGTTGGTGATGATATTCTTAGGCGATGTTTGAATGCTAGCTAGGTCATCTTTTACCTTAGTATATCTATTTACTAACTTAGTGTATTTTAACCAAAGTTGAGAGTTAGCATTTCTAAGATCATCCATTGATACCTCATCGCTTTCGTCATCACTATCATCGGAAGAGGAGGATCCTTGATCGTGCTCCTCTCTTGCCATGAAACACATGTGCGCTTGCTCCACGTGTTCATCGTCCGACTCACCGCTTGTAGAATCATCGGAGTCGGTGAAGGTAGCTCCGACAAGTCCCTTCTTGTTTCCTTTTGTGTACTTCTTGGACTTGTCATACTTTGGCGCCTTCCACTTCTCCTTTTGCTTATTGAGGGGACACTCCGCTTTCATGTGTCCTGGCTTATTGCACTTGAAACACAAAGGAGAGGAAGAGGCGTTAGAAGAACCAAATTTACCTTTGGTCTTGAAGTTACCTTTTCGGAAGAAACGGTTGAACTTCTTGGCCATGAGTGCCATGGACTCCAAGTCCAACTCGTTTTCCCAGTCTTCATCATCGGTTGATGTGGATGTGGATGGAGCGGCTTTGAAGGCAATAGCCTTTTTCTTTGGCTCGTCTTGCTTTAGATAAGACTTCATCTTTTCTTGCAATTTGAGCTTGCTATCCTTGCGTACCTCGTACGACATTAAAGTACCCATTAGTTGAACTACGGTATATTTGTTCATGTCATTACCTTCCTCGATGGCGAAGGTGTGTTTCTCCCAAGAAGAAGGAAGTCCTTCGATAATCTTTGAGCACTTCTCCTTTTGAGTATAGGACTTACCGAGGGCCTCTAACTCGTTTATTATGTCAACGAAACGAGCGTAATATTCTTTCATCTTCTCGCCCTGTTGCATATGAAACATTTCGTAATCTTTGTTTACGACTACGAGTTTAGAGTCTCTTACCCGACTCATCCCTTCATGAAGAATGAGGAGGGAGTTCCAAATTTGATATGCACTCTTACATGTGCATATCTTATTGAAATCCTCGGGCTCCAATGCACATTGCAAGGCGTTCATTGCCTTGGCATTGCTTACCTCCGCGGCGACCTCCGCGGTAGTCCATTTCTCAAAGTCTTCTTCTTCGGGCTCGGTGTACTCCTTCATTGTAGTCCTCCATAAGGATGCACTTCGGAGGAAGGTTTCCATCCTACATTTCCAGTACCCGTAGTTGGTACCGTTGAAGAATGGAGGCCTCGTAGAGGAATGTCCTTCCATCACCGAAGATGCTCCTTCACGGTTCCTGAAGGTGTCATAGTTGGAAGGTGGACGCACGGTCTTGTTGTCGTTGGCAGACATAGCTGAGTATCTGGCTCTGATACCAAATGTAATGCCCTACCAGCTACTGCACAAGTACTAGAGGGGGGGGGGGGTTGAATAGTACTTTAAAATAATAAGGAGTATAATTCCAAATTAAATTGCAAACAACTACCAAATCAATTTGCGGAAGCTTAAATTGAGTGACAACACAAAATTAACAATGCTAACAAACGATGTTAATGGGTTCGGATCCACCCAAGTCTCCCGACTTGTTCCCGGTGATCCTACGTCCCAACCACCCGGATCCCTTCCGGATACTTGAGTTAGAAACCCTAACTCAAGATTTCCACTATGAATATCTTGTGAAAAAACCTTCACAAGATCAAATCATACATGCAATAGCAAACGTGAATCGCACAACCCGGGATCACAACCTTCTCTCACAACCGAGAGAATCACAAGCAATATAAATGAGTTATATTGAAATAAACAAATCTTACCACAAAATCCTATACCTTGAGTTTTTCTTACCCAAATGGTGAAATGAAGGATTTGAGGAAGATGAAGTTACCAAAACCTAGCACCAAGGAAATGACCAGTTATGGGTGCCTAGGGTTGATTTGGAAACTTGAATCAAGCAATAGCTTGAAGAGCTCACCAAGAACAAGCTTCTCTCTAGATCTAGAAATGAGAGAGAATGGGTTTCTTGTGAGGAAGAGAGCTTTAGATTTGAGGGAGAATGGCTATCTCTTTAGAACTCAATGAATCTCTTAATGGCAGCTCTATTGAAGATAGAAATGACCTAGGTTCGTATTTATAGGGTCCCATAAAAACAAGTTAGGTCATTCTCCAACAGAAAGAAATCTGTGAGTATTAGTCGGTCAAAGAACAAACACTGACCGACTAGTTCATCAACTAGTCGGTCAGTCACAAAGCATGGACCGACTAAGAGCAGATCTGAGAAGAGATAGAATTTCAGACCTAGAAATCTAGTCGGTCCAAGAAGACTGTCTGACCGACTAGTTTCACAACTAGTCGGTCAGTTAATGAACGTAGACCGACTAAGAGGCAAAATGACTTAGTCTGAAAGCAAGTGACTTAGTCGGTCCAAGAACAAAAGTTGACCGACTAGATTGTCAACTAGTCGGTCATCAAACGTTCTTAGACCGACTAACGGTAAACAGTAGCTTAGGAGAATTTTAGGATGAACATTAAGTCACAACTAGTCGGTCAAAGAAGCATCACTGACCGACTAGTTCACAAACTAGTCGGTCGGTGAGTCAACGTAGACCGACTAACAGTAAACAGTAAAGTCCAAGAAATTAAGGAATCAAACTAGTCGGTCCAAGAACAGTTGCCGACCGACTAGATCACCATCTAGTCGGTCAGTACTTGTTCTTGTACCAACTAACATGCACATACAAATCCGAATCGAAGCGCGACGCTTCGAGGAAGTTAGAATGAACTTGTGCAAGGATCCTAGAGCTACGAAATGAGCGAAATGAAGATAGTAACTTAAGATATACTCAAGGCTTAACATTCTATATATCGAAGCTAAAAGACTATAAATAAAACCTTAATAAACGGTCTTCGAGAGCTTCGATTGAATCTTCATATCTTCCAAAGCATCGCAAGAGCTTCAACGGAGCTTTAGTCATGAATATGAGCTTTGGAAAGTGTTGAGATGTCGCTTTGAATATTCTCGTGAAATTGGCGACGATCTCCAAAACTGCGCTCACAAATTGTTAGTTCATGGATTATTTATGTTTGCTCATCATCAAAACCAAATCCGGGGAGTCCAATATTCAACATCATTAGCATTATGTCCTATTACTTTATTAGGCTTATAAAGCCTTACCTTAGTTGGACATCTCCAAACATGCAAGTGATTCATTTGTTGAAACTTTATTAAGGATATAAGCTACAATCAAAATATAACTGAATTCTAAACTGTTAATTCTTTCATTACAACACATGTACATAAATGCAGGAATTCTATAGATAAAGCAACATTTCCAAATAAATGAAGATTATAATGATCTTTTAAAGAACTAGAATAAACTAATTTTGAATTAAGAGACAACCAAATTTTCCATTCAAAATTGAACACTTATAACCGAATTTGTTCAAAATAGAAATGGAAATCCAAATTCCGTTAAAAACGGTACATAATAGTCTCATAAAATTCAAATACAATCTAGCATTTAAAAGAAATAATCTAAATTTAATGTGCCTCTACTTGAACCATCTTGCCATTGCCCATATCGATGTATCTTTCACCATCATTTGGCTCTTGGCATCTTAGGCAATCCTGCATAGACACAATGATGTGAATGGTTATACCAAATCTTTCCATCACGTGCCTATAAGTACCAAAGGTTGCATGAAAAGAAATTAACTTAGAATCAAACCGAATTAAAGAAACATACCCTTTTTAGCACGCCAAGCGTGATAATTTGAGCAATTCTTCTTTACATGCCCTTCAGCTCCACAAAAGAAACAACCATGACCTTCTGAACTTTTCAGTTCCCTTCGTTGTTTCTTTTGAGAAGCTGTATCTGTAGCTTCAGTATCCTTCTTCCTTTTGTTGAAGGTGGATGTCAGGAGAGGGCTTTCTGTCAATTCTTGCTCAAGCCTTTCATCTTCCTTTACACAGTTTGAGATGAGCTCATCCAGAGACCAAGTCTCATCCTTCAGATTGTAGCTCATCTTAAACTGGTCAAACTGGGATGGAAGAGATATCATAACAAAATGCACTAGCCGAGCCTCAGAGAGGTCTAGCTCAAGTGCTTTCAACCTTGAAGCAATATCAGACATCTTCATTATATGCTCCCTGATGTTTCCTTTTCCTTCATATTTCATTGAAGATAGGTTTGTCAAGAGTGTATTAATTTCACCCTTTTCATTCTTGACAAAATTCTTTTCAAGCTCTATAAGGAACCATTTAGCTGTGGAAATTTTCTCTGAAAGAGAACCCCTGAGATATTCTGGAATGGAATTCTTTATAAGCAGTAGGCTCATGCGATTTGATCTCTTCCACTCCTCCATCTCCCTCTTTTCATCAGAGGTACTCTCATCAGTGAGTGGTGGGGGACAATGAGTCCTTAATGCCATATCAAGATCCATGACTCCGAGGATTATCAAAAGATTCTCCTTCCATGCCTTGAAGTTAGTGCCATTAAGGACTGGAATTGATTTTAGGTTGGCAGAAAAATTTTCAGGAATAATAGCTGAAAAAGAGAACAAGAAAACAATTTTAACATGTTCATATGAGTATTAAACAAAACAACACCAAATTCAAATTAATGCTATTTTCCCATCTCAAGACATCCCCCATTAGTCCAATATTTATCTTTGGATAATCTATTGAATAGTCACTGACATCTTGTTGTAGCAATCAGACAATGACAATAATAACATGCCAAAAATAAAACTTCCTTTGGGCCGAATTAAATTTGCATGCATTGAACTCACTAATCATCACCTTGTCTATTGCCACAGGTGCGCATGAAATGGTAGAGAACGGTAATCTTCCTTTGGGCCGATTTAGCATTCTTATGCAAATCACGGGCACATTTGATTCCTTTTATATTTAAGAAATGAAATAATGCAAATCAACAGAGCCCACTTTGGCGAGATGATGATTGCACGAAGTCATTTCAAAAATATATACCTTTGCAAAATTTGAATTTATGTTGCAATTTAATACATGAATATACTTTAAGTGGAAATATTCAAGTCCACTTTTCTTCAAAATCAAATTTAAGGCGACCAAAATTTTCATACAAAAGTATGTATTCAACTTGTTATATTTCGAGATTAGAACTGATCTTCACAAGAAAACCCACTTTGGTGAGTTGATGATCTAATCATTCTATATTCGAAATATATAATAATTGTGCCAAAAATTGAAATTGAAACTAAACCGAATTTAACAAAAAAATGATTACAACAAGCGGAAATATATAAAAGAACCTTTTATTCCACCCTTCTAATCATTTATATTGAGTTAAATAATATTTATAACTTCAACACAAATTTTCTTCTTCAAAATGGGGTATATAGGTATACTAATGTGTATATGAACATACATTATAAAGTCACATATATAAATATACACCCTATCCCATTTTAGATATAACTTTAAAATGTGTCAAATTTCCTTAAAGCCATTTGCTTGATGGTTAGTGCACAAAAAAATTCTTTAAGGCCTTTTAAACTTATTCTTGAGGAGAATATATGTTAAAGCTTTTTATCTACTCCCGAAGAAAACTCTTGAATTTTGTGTTTTAATTTAAATCTAAATTCAGGCTAACTGAATTTTCATACCAACGTATGAAGTCAACTTGTTATATACCGAAGTATATATATGTGGTTTTAAGCCTTAAACTTAGAATTTAAATTTATTTTGCACAATTAACACAAAATTTATCTTTGAGGAGGAATATACATATAAATGTCTTATTTCCTCCTTCAATCCAAATTAAATTCAATATTGGGCAACCAATCATACAAAAGTATGTATTTAACCGTTTATGTTCCGAAATAATAATAATTTAACAGTAAACCCACTTTGGTGGGATCCCGTAATAATTAAAATTATTTTGAAACATATAATCTAATTTGTCCAAAAATTGAATTCAAATTAAACTGAACTTAAATGTAAATATATTTGAAAAACTTTTATTTACTCCTTCGATCCGTTTAAAATTCATCAAGGCAACTGATCATACTGTTGTATGTATTTACCGTTTACATTCTGAAATAATAACAATTTTAATAGTGGAACCCACTTTGGTGGAATTTCACAAAAAATTAGAATTATTTCGAAATGTGTATAAAACTGAATTTTGCCTAAAGAATTAAAAACAGAATGAACTTAAATTTAACACACAAAATTGGGCCTAAAGGAAATATATATATTCACACCCATTTATTTCCCCTTCAACGAATTTAAATATAAGAATTTTAGGCACTGATTTTACATACAAAGTATGTCCATAACTTTTTATATCTCGAAATAAGGGTAATTGCCACGATAAAGCCCACTTTGGTGGGGATTTGATTTAATTACAATCATTTCGAAATATATATTGTAGCATGCCTAAAATAAATAAATTTAAAATTAAAGCTGAATTTTAACACAAAAATTTCACTTACGGGAAATATACAAAGTCCTTTTTATTCCCTCCTTTAACATGTGTTAAAATATCCCAAAGTAGGGTTAAATTTGTGTCCAAAATAGACTAAGCCCATAGTCAAGCCAAACAACCCAAAGGGCCCAAATATAACAGCCCAGCCCCTCTGATAACAGGCCCAAAGTCGGATAAAACATCTATCTTTTTTTTAAAAAACTGTTTGTGGGCCGGCCTGGGGAGGGCCGGCCCAAGAGGGTTCGGGTTTCTGTTGGGGGGGCAGCGGCCGCCGCCCCCATCTATGCCGTCGGACACCGGCAGGGAGGCCGGCGCCCCGGTCTCTGGCGGGGGGCGGCGGGGCGCCGCCCACCCCCCCGTGCAACCTGACTGGGGGCGGATGAGGCCGCCCCCTCCTTTAAATCGACGGGGGCGGCCGGCGCCGCCCCCTGTTTCTGAACGGGGGGCGGCACCGACCGCCCCCTTTTTATTCCGTCGGGGGCGGCAAGCGCCGTCGCCTGTTGCTGAATGGCGGGCGGCGAAGGCCGCCCCCTTTAATCCGCCGGGGGCGGCAGGCGCCGCCCCCTGTTTCTGAACGGGGGTGGCGCAGGCCGCCCCCCTTATTCCGCCGGGGGGCGGCCGGCGCCGCCCCCTGTTTCTGAACGGGGGCGACGCCGGCCGCCCCCTTTGTCTGCGCCGGGCGGCGACCGGTGGCCGTCTCCGATCAAAATAATTTTTTTAAATTAGGGGAAAACCAATAAAAAAAACCCCTTCCTTTATGTAGATCTGAAAATTAAAGCTGATAAAAAATGATTTTTTTAACAGATCCGAAACTTTAAACAGATTAAAAATCTGATTTTTATCAGATCTACTACGAGCAGACAAAAAATTTAAGATCCACAGCATGGAGGCTCTGATACCACTTGTAGAAACTAAAAATCTAGATGTGTACAAACCGAATATGACAGATCTAGATATATGTAACATGCGGAATCTTAAATCATTAACATACTCTGTTTAGCGGAAGCGTACCTGAGTCCATCGCTAATAATTTGAAAGATACTGACGATAGCACAACGGACGATCTTCCAGAATAGCACGAATTAACCGTTTGGAGAATCCCTTTAGCTTTCTCCCGGTTTCTCTCCTAGCGACGGGACGTAGAAAAGACGGCTCAACTTTGTTCGTGCATTCCGGGACCACGACCGCTAATATTTATAGGCTAGCCTCCATAGCCCTAGGGTTTCCAACTCGGCCCATCAACGTGTTGAAGCCCAATAGTCTCTACACATAAAGGCCCCACAACCTGTTTAACTCATTTAGCCCATTTAATTAATTAAAACCAGATCACTAATATATTGGGCTTAATATGACAGCGTAGCACTTATATAATTATTCACCGCATATTAGCCCAACGTTGGATTAAGATCCAACTTGTTGGATAAGTTCCAACACAAACAAATCAAACTATAAATGCCTCGACATAAAAGAACCAAGAATATTAACCAAGAGAGGAAGATAAAAGAATCAAGACTATTACGTAATCAAACCAAAGTGAGATGGCAACATCATAAACTTTCTAAAAATAGTTCGTAGTAAGCATCCAATGGCTAATGACATTAACAACTACCACAAAAACATGCTAACAGCAATAAATTTTAAAGATCAAGTAAATGATCGTACCATATCGAGCAGCATTGAAGACCTAGCAGCTTTAACATCAATGAGTCAGATTGCGATTGAACCCCTATTGATAAAAAAATAGAAAAATACAATGAATTTTTTCCTTTACTAAACTGCATTGAGTGCGTAATAGTCATTTAACCATTGGTTTTAACAGAATTGAATTATACATTGCTATTTTTTAGAAGATAAATCCATATATTTTATTTTTATAGGTTAAGTTGAGTGAGTAGTATTTAATGAGCTGTTAAAAAGTCATTTTAATAAGGCACATATAATAGAAAACTGACGGGATTTAATTTTTGGTAGACCAAACTACAGTAAGGAAGGTTTACTGTTAATTTCGATAACATTGTAAAGGGTATGATACATAATCTCTATAATTATAGCTGCCCGAATGCAATTTTCAATTTCGTTTATAAGCAACTGCTTTTATCAACTTCAGATTTAGCTTCAACCAAGCAGGATTTGTGCCTTAAACATTTTGACCACTGTGCAGACATTTTTATAAATATGCCATAATAGTACTAGTAAATAATATATATACGACCTTCTGATCACAAAATACGAAGTGTTTTGTTTACATTGTTAATGTTTCTAGTACTGGTGATTAAGACAAAGGGTTTCAAGGATAAATAGTAGATATGTGACAAAAATGGATGCTTAAGATATGATGCCTAAGATATATGAAAAAGATGACAGTTCCCAAGAGTGACGTGAGCCTAACCACGCTATGGCCAACACTAAAGTAGTTCTCTCTGATCTTCAAATTTACAGAATATTCTATGTTTTGATTTTATGCATGAAGTTATCATCAATAGCTTTCATCGTCCTCTTTTGACAACTTATTATTTGCTAGGGCCAAGAAATTACCAGCTCAATTAAGTGTTCCTTGTTCCACAAAGTTTGCCCAATTAAAATGAACATAAAGAACTAACTTCAATAACTGAGGCACGTGGACAGAAAAATGTATCAGTATGTATGTTTTTATGTCATCCAATGAGGAAAACATATTATGAAATTACAACCTCAGCTTATCAGCGAAGAACTAACTTCAATATCTCAGGTGGACTTGAGCATGGCCTCCACCTCGCCCACAACCTCAGCTTCATCGCGAACTATCAGCTTTCCACCAGGCCTCGTAATCCTGTCAACCTCTGCTATCATTGGAGATATCTTGCATCTGAAATTTTAGTATCAAACGGGTCTTGTTAGGTGCAAACAAGGGCACACACACAAACCTGAACCGAAAAACAAAAATATTAAATATCAAACGGGTCTTGTTAAAAAACTCTAATGATTCAAATGGAAAATCCACCACCTGGCCATCATATTCATCGAAAATATCAAACATGTCATAAAGTTTGTGGCAGCCTCATTAGCCAAAGCATCCATATGCATCTTCTTTTTGGAACCTATAAGCCTTCTTCGGGCCTTGTTCACATCACTGTCCCTCGAGCTAGCTACCAATATTGGTGTAACAACTTTCAAACTATAAGATCACGTAAGCATAAATTAAACTTAAAAAGCAACACAAAAATTACAAAAGTAAAACCAAAACTGAAATTGGCCCATCTTCGGTCATCAAGTCCACAAAATTTACATTTTTGCATGTAATAGGCTGAATATTAAAGAAACAATACAATGATAAGAACTAAAGGGAGTCTTATAATGTACGATATTTGCTTAGCAAAAAATAAAGAAGTACAGAAGGGAAAAGAAATGTAGATCAACTGATGGGCCATCCCCAAAAAAAATAAATGCAAATCACATGGAATTTGATCCTAATAAATGCATTCAATGTTTATTTTTTTGTTTTGTTATTTTTTTTAAAAATATTTTTTACATGATATTTGCAGCGTTCTGATATGCCAAAGAGCAGTCTTCACAGCACATTCTCCTTGCATATATGAAATACTGTTCTTCCAACATAAAATTGGGAACCATAAGGGAACCTTTAAATTGACTCTAAAGAAGTAGCATGAGGTTACATCATTATTATGTCAATAGCATTTTTTTCATGAGCAGTTATATTCATTAAGCTAGACCTAAGTTCGGAGGATGCCAAACCTTGAAGTGAACATTGGTTGGTGGACTTTCCAAATGGATTACTCTTCAACTGATCTTCTTCCTGATTTCTACCGAATCTTGAAAACGACACAAAGTGGAGAAACATTTTTAAAATCGGAGAGTCTTTGCAAGATGTTTTATTTGGAAGACATCACAATATTAACATTTTGCAGATGTTTCATTTTTGCTCACTATTCTTGATAATCAAAAAGTGCCACCACATTTAAACAAAAGCCAAAAAACTGAAAACTCAATGTACCTGAGAGGCGGAAAACAGCAATGTGGAGGTTTCTTCTCTGAGGTTTTTTTCCTCTCCATGTAATAGCTCAAAGATCAGAAGCTATTTTTCTCGTAAGCTCAAAGCAATCCATGGTAAAACAACAATCCATGACCGGAGTGCAACGACCCCAACCGAAAATGCCTCATATCCATGGTAAAAGAACAATCCAAAATGGAAGACATGATCTCTTCATCAATGCCTCTTCCATTATTGCAAGCTCTCTGTAAACAAACAGAATCTCACTAAAACACAAACCGATTGCAAGCTAGAGTTAAGTTGGTCAAATAGGAGCATTATTGATTCTAATTGCAACCCCAAATCTCACTGAATTACAAACCGATGTTTTTATTCAACTCAGCAAATTACATTTTTTCTTTTTTTCGTATGGTTGATTTTCATTGTGGCATATGTAATAAATTATTCATTTTGGGGTTTCCTTGAATATTTCGTTCATAATTCAATTCATACATGAGCTATACAACTGAAAAACGTGTGTAAAATTGATGTTGAAAGCTACAAACAAAATTGTGCATCAGGAATGAGTGGATTTTTCAAAAAATTAAAAAAAAATTATTTAAGCATCACATTCATGGAAAACCTACATTACTTAATCTAAGTACTTCGAAATTATCACAAAATTGCATGAGTTTCTTATCTACCATAGCAAGATGGAGTTTTTAATATAATTATTCCTTAGATGCCAGATGCTAGGTTCTCAGATCACCTTCTTGAAGACTTTCTGCTTCAGAATCCAAATGAATTAGACAATTCTACACTGTTGGTGGTTCGACAACAATAAGATAAAAAGACTGACATACCTAATGGCATCAGTTTCCCTTGTTTTCGCTTGATGGGTCATGGCAGCTACATCACCAAAGTTTATGATAAGATAACATCAAAATTGATTAGATGAGATTAAATTTTTGTTCAATCTTCAAAGTTTACCTCTAACTCATTACCGAGATTCTGTTTTTTTGTGGTTTTTTCTTTTTCTTCTTAGTCTTCAATGTCTTCTACTTGATTGATCTAAATAATTCAAAATGTAAGATCAAAGTTTAAGACATGATAAGATCAAAATATCAAACAATAAACAAAAGAAATTATTAGTTCCTACCAGTAACCTAAATTTTAATTTAACAACCAACATTGTGTTTTGTAGCATAGTAGCAACGGTGAGTGTGCTGATTTTAACATAATTCACAAAAAAAATTCCCAAGCAATATAAACTAAACAAACAAACATTAATATATAGTTCAAATGCAGCTTAAATCTTAATATCATTCATGCAAAAATGTAGTTCCTCTGAGATCACTAAGTTATTTGGTTAAAAGGTGCGAAATGGAATATTTACCTAATTAATAGTTCTATAAACAACAAAAAACAAAAAAAATGACAGTTTTAATAACAACATTAGCTACTACAGAAATCTGAAAATGCAAACTACAGATTAATTTGATAGAAGTAGAAAGCAATTTAAAATGGTAGAGTCCTAATAAAGAATTTCCAATTGTTATTATGTGACTACTTTTCAAGTGACTTGTAGGTTCCTACATTTTCTTTGTGAGATGACCTTATAGGTTTATTGTCAATTTGTAATCTCAAGTGAATAATAGTTATCATATGTCGTATTGCCAAAGGTTTATCTGTCTAAAACTATTCAGCACACATATACCATTTTTGTTCCATTCCAGGCATGTTCTGTGTTGGAGTCTAGCAATAGAGTTCAATACAATGTGCATATTGCCAAATTTTTAGTTTATAGGAATAGAATTTTTGCACTTGTGTTAACTTCTCTTCAAAATAAATATATAGACATCTTTAATTTATAGGAATTTGATGTCCAGAATTTGATGTCCAGAATTTGATGAAACGCAAAATTTGATGAATTTGTACATTGCAACTTGCAGTTCAAAATAAACCATAGTGAAACTTAATTGTGTTGATATTTTGGAGGAGAACGTCAAGGTCTTAAACTCGAAAACCCCTATACTTTATCAAAGAATAATTGAAAAGTACATGACACATGCTAGATCCTAAACAAAGTAGGAAAGGAACAGAGTATCAGACTATTACATAACTAATTTGCAATTGAAGTCAAAAAATTGTTTAGTCTTTATTTAATTTTTGTCCAATTTTAATCAATGTTTAGTAAGGTTTGACTGATTGTAAGTTTCAAATATAATGTAAATGTAATTAGAATTATGTGATTCATAGTTAAAATTACATAATAAAAGCTGCAGCTTAACATTTAAAATTTAGTTCCAATGTTTAATTCTAACTACACTAGGATCCAATCAAGTTAAAATTTAGTTCCAAACCATGCCCAATCAAGTTAAAATTCATAGTGTAATTAGAATTACGTGAATCACATAATATAATTTAAAGCTGTAGCAATTCCTCAAAAGATTCATATAAATCGTCAAAACAAATCATAAACCCAAATTCGAGGATACTGAGGAAGGATCTCTCACCATGGAATCAACCCATCCAACTCTGCATGGAATATCAATAAAGATTCTGAGATGTTTTTGAAAAAAATGAATGAAGCTCCTGAGACACGAAAAAAACAGAAAATCCCCCAAAATTGAAATGTTTAAAGCCTAAATTCGATAGAAACATGCACCTTCGAGGTGCATAGATGTTTTAAGCCTAAAAGATCTTGCAATTTATGTTTATTATCTCTAATCAGTAACAAAATCAACTAACAATGAGATCTAAGATTAATAAGTATTGGAACAAAGTAAACAGAAAAAATATTAAAGTATTTTTTGAGAAGAGTATAACATGTTTAGCAGTTTAAAAAGGTTTTATCAAGACTTTGGCAATGCATGTATTTTTATAGTCTTAAACAGAGTTCCTTTCGCAGAGGTATATTTTCCTTTTTCCTTTTCCTTTTTAAGCAGTTTGTTGCATACTTACTTTTAACCACAAAACTAAGTAAATATAATCAATAATTTCAAGTATTTAAACATGGTTGTATTTAATGATCATGTACGTAAGAAAGTATTATATCATGTAAAGGATTTCATGTAACATGATAGGAAAACTATGATCAAATTAAAATTGGAAAACTTTTGTGTGATTATGATAAGAAGAATTGAGTATAATTCAAAATGATGGGTAAGCATAAACTTGGAATGATCAAATTAAATTTGAGTTTATGACATACTTCATTCATACTCCGTAGAATCAATGCAATGAACTGGTCATATGTAATCCTAATTGCTATGAACTGTGCTATGAAAAGATTCTACGAAAAAGTGCTTCTGTACTGGTTGAAATATATTGATCTTGGTAGAGAAACTATGAACTGTGCTACGTAAAGCTGGTTCAACTTCTCATTGTCCTCAAATGCCATGTTTGGCCAAAACGGGTTGGTCACGCTTAAGATTCAAATATACTCTAAAAATATTAATGAACATGACATCGTTGTGATTAATACTTCTTGCGTGAAGTTAGAATGTTTATCATTGAAGAATAGACATATATACCTTTGTAAGGTATTGTCACGACCCGCTTCCCTAAAATGGAGGCGAGGCGAGACGAGGCCCGCTTAGGCTTGGAGCTGTGAGGCTCTAGCCTGTAAAGCGTCTGGAATAAACACGCAGGTCCCTATAATGTGATACGGAACAAAGACAAGAATAATAGAAGAGACAATTATAATAAATTATAAATCTCAAAGTGCAGATAAAGTTCAACAACCGCAGAAATACCACCAGGCAACAAAAGAGTCTGAAGGAAAAGGCCAAGCATGGCCAACAAGATAACGACTGACAAAAAGGTGCTACTCATCGACAAACAACAACAACTAAGAAAGAGCTACGAAGGAACACTAGGACTGGTCACCGGTGTCCTCGTACTCGACGTCAGCAATGGGATCGGGCACGAACTCCACGAACTCGTCGCCCTCAACAGCAGACTCCGGCTCAGCAACTAACATGCGACACCCAAAGGGAAAGGGCACATGTCAGCTGTCACGGCCCGCTTCCCCAAAATGAAGTCGAGACGTGAGAAGGTCCGCACGAGAGTGGAGCTGTGAAGCCCCAAACCCGATAAGCGTCAATAAAAAATAAGCAGGTCCCTGTAACCACAAACGGAACAACAATAATAACACAAGGAGAGACGGAAATAAAATCTCATATCTCATTATTTGTCCAACATGGAAATTAAGTTCAACATCCAGAAAAGCCACCAGGCTAAAAGAAGAGTCTAAAGGCCCAGAACAAGGCCAACAAAAGGAACAACGTAACAAAGTATAGGTGCTACGCACCGACAACAAACAGCAGTCTAAAAAAGGGGAAAGCTCAACGAAGACACTAGGACTGGTCCCCAGTGTCCACGTACTCCTCGCCAAACACAGGCTCGGACTCGGCGTCAGCAAACACCTCGTCCTCAACAATGTACTCAGGCTCAGGGTCTAACATGTGTCACCCAAAAGAGTAAAGGGGCACATGTCAGCAAGTCTAAAAGACTTGGGCAAGGAAACTGAAGGTAAAGTAAACTAGCAACCTAGCAGTTATAGTATTATGTATGGCATGTCAGGAATAGTATAGAAGTGACAAGTAAAGGAAAGTACAGGTAGCAAGTATGTCACGGATAACAAGTAAAACACGGACAAGTACAAGTCAAATGGTTCACGTCAAGTGAACAGTCAAGTAAACAAGTCAAGTAACAAGTTGTGCACAGAGATTCCGCCTGTTGGCTAGAGTGGCTGATCGGGCCAACTCCTAAGCTCAAGTGACCGTTTATCTCTACCCCTCCACGTGTATCGAGCCAGGGAATTACCCCGAACACGGAATGCTCGCTTCTAGAACACGAGCCAGGAAGTGTATTTAACAAGTATGGCGTAGGGTTAAGCCTGCAACGCAGGTGCCTAGCCGGAAGCAAGTAGGTCGGGTATTGGCTATCAACCAACTCACGTAGCCCGCTTCTAGAACACGAGCCAGGAAACACAAGTATTGTAGCGTGTGCTACGAATGCGACATTCAATATGGATAGCATGGATGACAATTAATTCGCGTACCGTTAATCAAAATTAAACATGACATGATAGTTATGCAACATGATAAATGACGGTCCTAGCTTTGTTGTCAAGCTAGTTCCTGAAATTTACGCCTAGGCGAGTATCATTTTGTCGCCTAGTCTCTTTTACGCCTACAACAAGCAAATGGCCTAAGACATGGCCCAAAACCCTAGGTGGCAAGTTTCACTTGCCTAGCACCGAGGATGACGATCAACGAGGGTTCGTCCCACAGACGCTAATCTACGGGGAGGTCGCTGTTATAGAGAAACAATCATCAAAACAACTTTCATTAGGGTTTCATAAAAACACAAATGAGTTATGCTAAAACTAAAGGAATCGAGCATTACCGTGAAGAAGCGGAGGAACGATGCCGAGCAATCACGGCAACGGAAGAATGATCCGGCTCAGATCTGGAAATGGGGAAAAATCTGGAGAAATAGGTTTGTATGTGGATTTTGGGCTTGGGAGGAAGGAATAAGGGTTTGAGGTAGTAGGGGGCTCAATTGGGGAGAAATTAGGTTTAGAGTTGAAGAAGAAGAAGAAGAAAGCGTTTGGGAGAGGTTTAAATAGGAAGTGCTGGCGGCTGCCCAGAAATTAGGGTTTTGACACTGATTAGTCGGTCAAAGAGCAACCACTGACCGACTAGTTTGGGAACTAGTCGGTCGGTTGACCAACGCAGACCGACTAAGTCCAAACAGTAACTCCTGTACAAAAATAGGATTTAGATTTAGTCGGTCAAAGAACAACTACTGACCGACTAGTTTCTCATCTAGTCGGTCGATGAACGTTCTTAGACCGACTAAGAATGAATAGTACTTGGTGTCAAAAATGATCATAGAGCTAGTTGGTTGAAGAACGATTGCTGACCGACTAGTTTGGCAACTAGTCGGTCGATAAACGTTCTTAGACCGACTAAAAGTGAACAGTAACTGGCATCAAAAATAGTTAATACGTTAGTCGGTTAAAGAAGCATTGCTGACCAACTAGTTTGCAACCTAGTCGGTCAACCAACGTTCTTAGACCGACTAACGATAAACAGTAACTCCTGAGAAATTTACAAAGCCCATTAGTCGGTTTAAGAAGGTTTTCCGACCGACTGGATCGTCATCTAGTCGGTCGGTGCCCCTTCTTACACCGGCTAATGTGCACCAAAAGTTCCGAAATGGAGCGCGAAGCTCCGGGATCGATTCCTAAGACTCCTAGGCTTGATCTAACAATAAGATATGACCGATATGAAGCCCGTCACGAATGACTTACTCCAAAATCGACGACCGACGGAAGAATCTAGAGAATCCCGACGAAACGAACGAAAATGAAAGCTAAGGAGACGGGAATGGAAATCACAAGGAAGGGTGAAAACAACCAATAATATAATATATATATATATATATATAATCCATACATGAAAAACCAGTCGTTACATCAGCAAAGTCTACAAGACTTTGTGCAAGGAAACTAAAGACAAGTAGAAACAACCTAGTAGTTCTAGAGTATATTATGACATGGAATTTTATGCGATAAGAGCAGCAAGTAAAGTAAACAGCAGTCAGTATTAACATGGCATGAATTATAGCATGGAATATGAGCATGGCATGGAAACGTTTAACATGGCATGGTACATGTAACATTCACAAGGACAAGGACAAGTATGTATAGCACGTCGTGCACAGAGATTCCGCCCTTTGGCTAGAGTGGCTGTACGGGCCAACTCTTACGCTCAAGTGACCGTTTATCCCTACCCCTCCACGTGTATCGAGCCAGGGCTTTACCCCCGAACATGAAATGCTCGCTTCTGGATCACGAGCCAGGAAGTGTTTTAACAAGTATGGCGTAGGGTTATGCACGCATAGCAGGTGCCTAGCCGGAAACACAAAAACACGGATTGTACATGTATTTAGTAGCGTGTGCTACGATGCAACATACAAATCAAATGGCATGTAAAGAATGCAATGCATGGCAAATATTCAATTTAAATTGCGTACCGTTAAAGAAATTAAACATGATAGGCAATGCTTGACATGACATGACAAGGCAATTCTAGCTTCGTTGTCAAGCTAGAATTTGAATTTGCGCCTAGAACGCTATCATTTCACGGTCTAGTCTCTTTCACGCTAAAACAAGGTAATGGCCTAAAACATGGCCTAAAACAAAGGTTGGCAAGTTTCACTTGCCTGATACCGAGGTTGTTGATCGTCGAGTCTCAAGGTCGCTATTTTACGGGAATTGGGTTCGCTGTTATGGCAAAACAGGAAATTAGAATCGAAAGCTAATCCGGATTTGTATTGGATTCCTATAACGTCTAGTAATCCATTTTTATTAGGGTTTTCTAAATTATAGTGTGGGTTATGGGAATTTAAGGGTAGATTCACTAACCGTTTACGACGCGAAGATCGAGACGCCTACGGATCTGCTGGTAGGAGAAGATCTCGCTGGATTCCGGTTTGCCGTCGCCAAATCGGATCTAGCACGGCAACGAAAAAAGCGATCCTGGGAACTACGCTGAAAGATCTCCTGGAGGCTGAAATAGGACAGATCTGGCGATAGGAGAAAAACTGGTGCAAAAGGAAATTATGGGGTTTTTGGTGTCGGCCGGCGGCCTACGAGGTGGTGCCGGTGCAATGGAGGGTGAGAGGGAGCACGAGAATATGCGGGAAGGCAAGAGGAAGGTTGGGGAATGATGGAGAAGAAACGTCGGCTAGAAAATATGAAGGAAGAATAGAAAAGGTCGAGGGTTTAAATAAAGAAAGGGTGCGGCGACTACAACTTAACCTAGGTTTACTGGGCAAACTAGTCGGTCAGTGAAGAGTGGTCGACCGACTAGTTTGGGAACTAGTCGGTCGGTCGTCCAACTGAGACCGACTAAAAACAAACAGTGAACAGGGTCGACACAAGGTAGACAGATTTAGTCGGTCTGTGAAGGCTCGTCAACCGACTAGTTTGGAAACTAGTCGGTCGGTGATTGTTCATAGACCGACTAAGGGTAAAATTAGATAGATATTAAGTACTGATAGTTAATCGGTCAGAGAAGGAACTCTAACCGACTAGTTTAGGAACTAGTCGGTCGGTAGATGTTCTTTGACCGACTAACTACAAATATTAACTCGACTATTCAGAAGAACTCAGAATTAGTCGGTCTGAGTACAAGTTCTAACCGACTAGTTTGGGAACTAGTCGGTCGAAGAATGTGCTTAGACCGACTAAACATAAACAATAACTCAGCTGAAATTATTAAGATGAACTAGTCGGTCCCTGAAGGGTTGTCGACCGACTAGATTGCAATCTAGTTGGTTGGTTCTCCTTCATGAACCAACTAAGATGCACCAAAAGTGTCGAATCGAAGCGCGAAGCTTCGGGAATATTCCTATGGCATCTAGGATCACTCTAGCTCAAAAATATAGATGCTGTGAAGCTCATCGTAAGAATACTTACTCCAAGCCCCATCAAGATATGCAACGGAAGATAAAAGATCAGAATGAACCGAACAAAAACGTCAGACGGAGAAAAGCACACAAGGAGAGAACATCCATAATATATAATAGTCATTACAAAAACCGGTCGTTACATCCTCCCCACCTTAAGAAAAATTCCGCCCTCGGAATTTCCTAACACTTACGTGTCAGGGAACAAAAGTGGGTTTCACTCTCTCATCTCGTCTTCTCTCTCCCAAGTAGACTCTCCTGGTGAGCCGTGTCGCCACATCACCCTAACAAGATCGACGGTCATGTTCCGGAGTGACTTCTGACGCCTGTCCAAAATATGCACTGGATGCTGGTCATACGTCAGATCAGGGCGAACAGTGATCTCTGAGAAATCCACAGCGTGAGATGGATCGCTGATTCACCGACGAAGCTGCGACACATGGAAGACATCGTGAACTCCTTCCAAAGATGGAGGCAAGGCTAAGCGGTAGGCTACCTCGCCAACTCTCTCCAGAATGTCAAACGGTCCAATGTATCTCGGGCTCAGCTTCCCTCGTTTCCCAAAGCGAATCACTCCTCGATTCGGGGAGATCTTCAGAAACACATGGTCACCTGGCTGAAACTCCAACGGACGTCGTTTAGCATCAGCCCAATGCTTAAAATGGTCCTGAGCAATCCTCAGCCTCTCCGTATGTTCCTCACAACATCCACCGCCTCCACGATCATCTTAGGTCCTAACAGCTCCCGATCTCCAATGTCATCCCAGCTCAGCGGCGATCGACATTTCTTCCCATATAGCGCGGCAAAAGGTGTCATGCCAATACTCGCCTGGTAGTTGTTATTGTAGGCAAACTCAACAAGGTGGAGATGATCCTCCCAAGATCCTTTGAAGTCCAACATGCACGCCCTCAGCATGTCCTCCAAGATCTGGATTGTCCTATCGGACTGGCCATCCGTCTGTGGATGGTACGCCGTGCTGAAACTCAGACTCGTACCCAAACTCTTCTGCAGACTCTGCCAGAACTGAGATGTGAACCTCGTGTCTCTGTCCGACACGATATTCATGGGGACTCCGTGAAGTCGTACGATCTCCTGCACGATTCACGTTACATCACTATCTAAACTAGGAAAAAGGAAATTAAAACAGAGAGTAAAAGATTTACCTCCATATATCTCCTCGCTAGCGCCTCAGTAGATTGTCCTACCTAGAAAGGAATAAAGTGCGCGGATTTGGTCAATTGGTCGACGATCACCCAAATCACGTCATTCTGCTTCAGACTCCGAGGTAGTCCAGTCACAAAGTCCATAGTGATGTGTTGCCACTTCCACTCTGGAATCGGAAGCGGTTTCAGCAACCCTGCCGTACGCTGATGCTCCGCCTTTACCTACTGGCAAACCAGGCACTTGGCTACACTCCGAGCCACACTCCTCTTTATACCATGCCACCAATAGTTCATGCGAAGATCCTTGTACATCTTGGTCCCACCAGGATGCACAGAATACGGCAAACCGTGTGCCTTAACCAACAGCTCCTCTCTGATGTCCCCAGTTGGCACACACAACCTGGCTCCAAACCTCAGCGAGCCATCCTCATGAATCAAGAAGTCAGTCCACAGACCGGCTTCCACCAACTCCCGTATCTTCACCAACTTTGGGTCTCCAGCCTGTCCAGCCTTGATCCTATCCACGATCATTGACTGTATCTGCATACACATCAACAAAGAAGTCTCCCCAGGAAGGCAAATCTCAATACCGGACTCGCAAAAATCTTGCTGCAATCTCCACTGCGAAGTCAACACCATCACCACTGGAAGCCTACTCAGTGCATCCGGAACCACATTCACCTTGCCAGGGTGATACTGCAGATCGATCTCATAATCCGCCATGAGCTCCAACCACCGACACTGTCACATGTTGAGCTCCTTCTGAGTGAAAATATACTTCAAGCTTTTGTGATCGGTGAAGATCTTCACCCTCTCACTCAGCAGGAAGTGCCTTCAAATCTTCAGCGCAAACACGACTGCTGCCAACTCCAAGTTGTGTGTCGGGTAATTCTTCTCATGGGTCTTAAGCTGACGTGAAGAATATGCAACCACGTGCCCATGCTGATGCAATACACAACCGAGACCCTTGCCAGAAGCATCACAAAAGATCTCGAATCTTCCACTCCGATCAGGCACAGCAAGAACAGGGGCAGTCGTCAGCCTCTCCTTCAGAACACAAAAAGCCTCCTCACACCCATCAGACCAAACAAGAGGCACATCCTTCTATGTCAGTCTGGTCATTGGCTTAGTAATACGGGAGAAGTCCTTAATGAACCACCAGTAATAACCAGCCAATCCAAGGAAACTTCGGATCTCAGACGCTGACCGCGGAATAGGCCACTCCCTGATAGCCTTAATCTTCTCAGGATCCACTGAAATACCATCTCCTGTTACCACATGCCTGAGAAAAGCAACTCTATCCAGCCAAAACTCGCACTTGGAATACTTAGCATACAATCGATGCTTCCTCAAGATCTCCAATACTGTCCTCAAGTGCGACGCATGCTCCTCCTCTGACCTCGAGTAGATCAGAATGTCGTCAATGAAGATAACGACAAACTTGTCTAAAAAGTCATAGAAGATCAGATTCATCAGATTCATAAAAACTGCGGGCACGTTGGTTACACCGAAAGGCATAACCACGAACTCGTAGTGTCCATACTTCGTCCTGAATGCTGTCTTCGGAACATCTTCCTTCCTCACCTTCAGCTGATGATAACCGCTCCTCAAATCCAACTTAGAGAATACCCTCGATCCTCCCAGCTGATCAAAGATGTCATCAATATGAGGCAATGGATATCGATTCTTGACGGTCACCACATTCAACTCCCGGTAGTCCACACACATGCGACGCGAACCGTCCTTCTTCTTCACCAGCAAGACCGGTGCTCCCCACGGAGATACACTGGGATTAATGTAACCCTTCTGAAGAAGTTCGTCCAGCTGCTTCCGCAATTCCTCTAATTCTGCTGGTGCCATGCGATAGGGCGCCTTCGAGATAGGCTGCGTTCCCAGAATAAGTTTGATCGAAAACTCGAGAGCTCGATCAGGCGGAAATCCAGACATCTCCTCGGGGAAGATGTCGTCGAAGTCACGCACTACCGCAGGTCTACACTGCTCCATCTGTATACCAATGATCTCCACCAGCTTGGCCTGAAACCTGACCAGACCAAGAGAACTGCTGCCACGGCTGAACTCAAACACCGGATGTCCAGGGATCTCGAACACCACCTTCTTCCTCCGACAGTCGATCGTGGCATAGAAACTCCCAAGCCAGTCCATCCCAAGCACTGCATCGTAGTTGATGATGTCGTGGACAATAAAATCAGCGTAAAGCTCATGTCCACAGACCACCAAAGGGCAAGAATTGCAACCACGATGCACCGAGATCATGCCATTCCCTGTAACGATATTTCAACTATTGGGAAGAGGGGAAGTCAACAAGGAATGCTTCTCCACGAAGCTCCGGGAAATAATGCACATCGATGCACCTGAGTCGAAGAGGACTCGTGCAGGGAATGTGCAAACCAAAATCACACCTAACAGACAGTCTAACAATCAAATTCTATTCTAGCATACATAACAAACAACCCAACAAATTTCCAACAACAAGATTAACTAAGAAAAGAACAACTAGATTGAGGGTTACCTGCAATAACCTCATCCTCCGCCTCAGCCTCAACTGCAGTCATCAGGAAAGCCTGCCTCCTCGGCTGAACAGCCTGCTGAACAGCCTGCCTCTGCGGAACGAGAGGCGCTCCACGCCCAGCAGGTACAGGTGCCCTCTGCTGCAACGTCTGAGCTGCAACGGATCCCTTCCACAGCTGCTTGGACTTCGGGCAGTCCTTCATGGTATGTGTAGGATCACCAAAAACCAAGCAATGTCCCAACATCTTCCGGCATTGATCTTTGACATGCCCAGTCTTGCCACAAAAATGGCAAGTCTTCAGAGTAGGAGGTCCTCCGGGCCTCTTGAACTGTACCGACTGATTGGGCCTGAACCCTGGTCTCATCACTACCCTGGCCAGCTCCACAGGCCTCTTCCCAGCTCCAGAAGCACATCCTCTCTTTTGGTTCACAATCTGCTCCTGCCTCTTCGCTGCATCCAGCACCTTCTGATAGGACTCCAAATTAGAAGAAGTCACAAAGCTCTGCAGATCCAAGGAAAGCCCCTGCAGAAACCTCTGAGCCCTCTCATCAGCATCCTGCACCATCTTCGGTGCGAAACGGCTCAACCTGGTGAACTCCTGGTGGTACTGATCCACCGTCAAGCTCCCCTGCTTCAGGTCAATGAAGTGCTGCGCCATCTCCCTCCTGGCAGCCTTCGGAAAGTATTCCTCATCGAATCTGGACTTGAAAGTAGCCCAAGATATCGGCTCCTCCAGCATTTCCTCCTCGACATCCCACCAGTTCCGAGCATTATCCTTAAGCTGCCTCTTTGCCAAGTCAACCCATCCAGCTGGGTCGACCTTCGACATCTTCAGGTTGTCCTCCATATTCCTCATCCAATCATCCGCAGCTAGAGGTCCTTCAGTCCCATCGAAGTAAGCTGGGCCCAGCTCCTGAAACTCCTTCGCTCCTGGCTCGAAGCAAGAGACATTCTGAACAGGCTGCGCTGCTCGAGCAGGCGGAACATTCTGGGCATTCTGCAGCATCCCCTACTGGACCTGCATCATCTGATGCATCATCCGCATGATCTCCCCATTGGTGGGCTCTCGATCTGGCTCCTCGACACGAGGGGGCACACCACCACCAGCACATGTATTCCGTCTTCCAGCCATCTAATGACACAGAAAACGAAACAAAATCAGACTCTTTGCCTATGACTCGGGTGTCGAAATTGTTTATCGGACATTCTATAATTCTTATCGTTGTTCCGATTAAGTCACAGTTATAGAGGAGGGGGACCTGCATGGGCCACCAAAGAAACCTGTCACGACCCGCTTCCCTAAAATGGAGGCGAGGCGAGACGAGGCCCGCTCAGGCTTGGAGCTGTGAGGCTCTAGCCTGTAAAGTGTCTAGAATAAACACGCAGGTCCCTGTAATGTGAAACGGAACAAAGACAAGAATAATAGAAGAGACAATTATAATAAATTATAAATCTCAAAGTCCAGATAAAGTTCAACAACCGCAGAAATGCCACCAGGCAACAAAAGAGTCTGAAGGAAAAGGCCCAGCATGGCCAACAAGATAACGACTAACAAAAAGGTGCTACTCACCGACAAACAACAACAACTAAGAAAGAGCTGCGAAGGAACACTAGGACTGGTCACCGGTGTCCTTGTACTCGACGTCAGCAACGGGATCGGGCACGAACTCCACGAACTCGTCGCCCTCAACAGCAGACTCAGGCTCAGCAACTAACATGCGACACCCAAAGAGAAGGAGCACATGTCAGCAAAGTCTACAAAACTTTGGGCAAGGAAACTAAAGACAAGTAGAAACAACCTAGCAGTTCAAGAGTATAGTATGACATGGCATTTTATGCGATAAGTGCAGCAAGTAAAGTAAACAACAGTTTTAACATGACATGAATTATAGCATGGCAGGTGAGCATGGCATGGAAACGTTTAACATGGCATGGTACATGTAACATTCACAAGGGCAAGTACAAGTATGTAAAGTACGTCGTGCACAGAGATTCCGCCCTTTGGCTAGAGTGGCTGTACGGGCCAACTCTTACCCTCAAGTGACCGTTTATCCCTACCCCTCCACGTGTATCGAGCCAGGGCTTTACCACCGAACATGGAATGCTCGCTTCTGGATCATGAACGAGGAAGTGTTTTAACAAGTATGGCGTAGGGTTATGCCCGCATAGCAGGTGCCTAGCCGGAAATACGGAAACACGGATTGTACATGTATTTAGTAGCGTGTGCTACGATGCAACATACAAATCAAATGGCATGTAAAGAATGCAATGCATGGCAGATATTCAATTTAAATTGCATACCGTTAAAGAAATTAAACATGATAGGCAATGCTTGACATGACATGACAAGGCAATTCTAGCTTCGTTGTCAAGCTAGAATTTGAATTTGCGCCTAGAACGCTATCATTTCACGGTCTAGTCTCTTTCATGCTAAAACAAGGTAATGGCCTAAAACATGGCCTAAAACAAAGGTTGGCAAGTTTCACTTGCCTGATACCGAGGTTGTTGATCGTCGAGTCTCAAGATCGCTATTTAACGGGAATTGGGTTCGCTGTTATGGCAAAACAGGAAATTAGAATCGAAAGCTAATCCAGATTTGTATTGGATTCCTATAACGTCTAGTAATCCATTTTTATTAGGGTTTTCTAAATTATAGTGTGGGTCATGTGAATTTAAGGGTAGATTCACTAACCGTTTACGACGTGAAGATCGAGACGCCTACTGATCTGTAGGTAGGAGAAGATCTCGCTGGATTCCGGTTTGTCGTCGCCAAATCGGATCTAGCACAGCAACGGAAAAAGCGATCCCGGGAACTACGCTGAAAGATCTCCTGGAGGCTGAAATAGGACAGATCTGGAGATGGGAGAAAAACTGGTGCAAAAGGAAAATTTGGGGTTTTTGGTGTCGGCCGGCGGCCTACGAGGTGGTGCCGGCGCAATAGAGGGTGAGAGGGAGCACGGGAGGATGCGGGAAGGCAAGAGGAAGGTTGGGGAATGATGGAGAAGAAACGTCGGCTAGAAAATATGAAGGAAGAATAGAAAAGGTCGAGGGTTTAAATAAAGAAATGGTGCGGCGGCTACGACTTAACCTAGGTTTAGTGGGCAAACTAGTTGGTCAGTGAAGAGTGGTCGACCGACTATTTTGGGAACTAGTCGGTCGGTCGTCCAACTGAGACCGACTAAAAACAAATAGTGAACAGGGTCGACACAGGGTAGACAGATTTAGTCGGTCCGTTAAGGCTCGTCAACCGACTAGTTTTGAAACTAGTCGGTCGATGATTGTTCATAGACCGACTAAGGGTAAAATTAGATAGATATTAAGTACTGAGAGTTAGTCGGTCAGAGATGGAATTCTAACCGACTAGTTTGGGAACTAGTCGATCGGTAGATGTTCTTTGACCGACTAACTACAAACAGTAACTCGGCTGTTCAGAAGAACTCAGAATTAGTCGGTCCGAGTACAAGTTCTAACCGACTAGTTTGGGAACTAGTCAGTCGAAGAATGTGCTTAGACCGATTAAACGTAAACAGTAACTCAGCTAAAATTATTAAGATGAACTAGTCGGTCCCTGAAGGGTTGCCGACAGACTAGATTGCAATCTAGTCGGTTGGTTCTCCTTCATGAACCAACTAAGATGCACCAAAAGTGCCGAATCGAAGCGCGAAGCTTCGGGAAGATTCCTATGGCCTCTAGGATCACTCTAGCTCTAAAATATAGATGCTATGAAGCTCATCGTAAGAATACTTACTTCAAGCCCCATCAAGATATGCAATGAAAGATAAAAGATCAGAATGAACCGAACGAAAACGTCTGACTGAGAAAAGCACACAAGGAGAGAACATCCATAATATATAATAGTCATTACAAAAACCGGTCGTTACAGGTATGATATACACATATGTGATACATAACTTGAAACAAAACTGTGCAACTAAACATACTGGAACTTGTCAAACTTGAATGTCAAACTGAAACCTAGGTCGTAAACCTTGATTACCATGTGATCACTGGAATATCCATGAATACCTTATATGTTATGCTTTATTGGTCATAATGTCCATAAACTGGTTCCGAGATGACAAAACCATGAATGCCTCTTCTCTGAATAATTTCTTGATTTTTTTGCCCTTTGTTTTCACAATCTGATGCCATTTTGCTCACTGTTCTTTACACTCTGATCCTTTTTGCAGTTAAAAAACATGGCTATGAGATGTGGTCACCTCCCCAAGTCTCATTACTATAAATCTATTGCGATCATCATCATGTTATTATTATCTGATGATCTAACGGCATGAGACTGACATACTGATGTTTATGCTACTTAAATGACAGCTTGGCATTTAAAAGATGTTTTACTCTTTTATCATATACTCATTGATCAAAATCGCAAGGTATGCTCATGTCCCTCATGAACAGAAACTACCCAACACATAAAATATTAATTAATGATTCAAAATATGAAGATAAATGTTGATATTAAGTTCTTAACTTCCCCAATACAGGTCGTCCATTCCGTCGTGTATTTTGATTATCAAAAAACTTGCAGCACAATAACCAAATCAAAAATCAGATTGAATATCAATCAGCGCCAAATAGGTAAATTTAAAAATTAGAAAATTACCAGCATGCAGTACTTTGAAGTTCTCCTCAAATTAATCTGATTGGTCATTCGGCATCGCAGTAGATTCCTCCAAAGGTGCTAACTTCAAAAACATGTAGCCGAGTAAGATAGCTTTCTGGAAGGAATATACCACATCGATTTAGAAGGAATAAGCCCTAGATCAAGCGAAGCAACCAGTTACCTCTTAATGATGCCTCTTGATCCATCGCCGAGTCTCAGAATGATTCTCGCTGCCACTGAATCAGTCAGGAGAGAGAGCAGGGGGGAGAAGGAGAGAAGGGGAGAGTTGGGAGACTGAGAGGATGAAGTGAGAGCTCCATTGAAGAGTAAAAGACATGTTTCTGAGGTTTGGGCTGGGCGTTCCTCCTCCGGCTCTCCGCCGTGATCTTCCCCTCTCTTTGAATGGTCGTAAGGATAAAGGGGCTGAGGCAGAGAGATGAGTTCCCCCCAAAGTTTCGAGCTCCCCCCAAATTTCGACCTTTATGAGTTCTCTTCTCCTAACGCACCTAGGAAAGCATGCACACATTTCAAATTTTTGATGACTGGGACATTCTTGATGACTGGGACAAAGAAACTTATGACTGGACTTATGACTGGGAAAAAATTCAAAATATGCACTCTTTTATAGAATAGATAGACACACACACACACACACACACACACACACACACACACACACACACACACACACACACACACACACACACACACACAGACAATTCAATTCTTTTGAGCTTTATTTTTATCCAAGGCAAGACACATCTTATCCCTTAGATTTTCAGTTATTTTTCGTCCTACATTCACTTTCCAATATTTCATAAAAGATATCTCCAAATGTACAACAACATTTAATACTTGCGGAAGTGAAAGTGTATGTATAGCAATCAAATTATTCTAATCATTGAACATGTCATGGTTATATAGAAAAGCAAACATGCACATGTAGCTATAACAATAATACATCAATTTCTACACGGAAATGAATCTCATTCATTAAAACCAATTTAATGATTCAAAATAAAGATACACATTAGGCACCATTTTTATAGCTTTTTGTATTTTTTATTTTTTTAATGTTGTTTATAGAGAACTAAACTCGCAAGGAAACAAACTAGCATACAAACAAAAACAAATCAAGCACACAAAAATACTATGAATGTATACATTAAGCTCAAAGTAGAAACCATACCTTCGCATTGTCATTTGGCTAATGAACTTTAATGAAATGCGACATCCAATCCATAGTTCCTAGCCACTCCATCTTACCTACACGGAAGATGTTATGTGTGACATTGGAATCCAACAAGGTCCACTCACGTTAGTCATCAGACTCTTAGGAAATCAAATTTGTTAAACTTTATGTTTTTGTTCCTATATTTGCAATAATGAGAAGTATGACCAACACAACCACATGTGAAGAACTTTGCATGAATATTTATAGCTTTTGTTGTCTCAATGTGAACTTTCTTATATTCTGACTTTTCAACATGTTTCAAATCATATCCAAGTCCATGCCTATTATTGCCATATATTTGATTTTCCAGAATTATATCCAAAGATTGTTTCCCCACACCAAATTTCTTTATGGTCAATTCTAGGTTCGTGACTTTAGATTTCAAATAAATATTTTCGTTCACAAACAAAGTGCATTTACTAATGAAAGCCTTCTTGTTTTCCTCTTCATTCTTTTTCATATTTTGAGCTTTCTTTTCAAAATCAAACATTTTTCCTTTAAGCTCATTTTAGCATGCACATCTTTTCAATAAGCTCTTTATTTTCAGTTTCTAGCTTAGTCAATTTTTCTTTATGCTTGATATTTTCTTTTAATAAAATAGGACAATTAAGGCATTCAATTTTATCATGCATGCTAGATTTTTCCTTTTTCAACATATTACTGGTAGAATTACATGCAACAATTGTTTCTTTTAGTTTATCAGCTTCTACGGACATGTTGTAATTATCTTGTTGCAGTTCATCATTAGCATTTCTAAACTTTTCTATATGGATCCAAGTTTCTCTACAGTTGATTCTAGGCTTTCAATTTCACCTTGCATTTCTTTAACCGCATTCAGAAGTCGAACTTTGGTGCAAGATTTTACCTCATCAAGCTCTCCCATCAAGCAAAGGGAGGAATGTGCAGTCTCCTCCTGAGTCTCGTCATCACTATCGTCATCTTACGTTACTGCTAAAGATTTTCCTTTATTCTATGCAGTGTAGTTCTTTGCTTGTGGGCAATTCATTATAAAGTGTCCCTACTTTTTGCATTTAAAACATTGAACTTCATTAATAGTATTCTGTTCAGAAGTATTTCTAGCAGGATTAAATTTATTAGAGCGATTAAACCTTTGTACCATTTCAAATCTTCCTTGGTTGGTCTTGATGAATCTTTTGAAACCTCTAACCATCAGTGCTTGCTCATCATCAAGATCATCGTCGTCATTTTCCTTAGCTTGAAGAGCTGGTGCTTTTGAAGTCTTGATATCCGCTTTCTCTCTAGTTTCTATGATGTAACGCCCAGCTCCCCAGGATACCTGGGAAGTACAAATCCATCCCCGGTGATCTCAAAGCAGCGAGTGTTATAAAGAAAATACGAAATAACTCAAGCAGGTCACTGCGCACTGCTGGGATAGTACCTGTAGCATTCTCAAGAAACAACCAACATCCAACACAAAGGAAACAAAGAACACAAAAACAACACTAATAAACCCAAGAAACACTGTTATCACATATCAATATCTTATACATCAACTTATACATATGTACAATGAAACAGCTCATCACAAAAAACCCCAAGAGTACAATATCCCTCACCTCTCCTCTCACCACCTAATCAAACACTCGAACACCTCAACCATAACTCCATACTCCATCTCCTGAAACCAACTCCACAACCTGAAAAGACAACGGTGGAGCACGTCAACGTGTGACCCAGTAGGAAATCCCAACTTCAACTAGTATGTCATCCCTTAAATGCATCTACTCATGCTTAATGTAATAAAATGTACGAGCTGCACAGATTTATGCATGGCATGGCATTTATAGTGTGATGCACAAAGTAAACGTGACATGGCAGAAAGGAAGATAATCAAGACAATGACATAGAAAGAAGTAAAACAAGCATAGATAAATGGTTAGCGTTTTGGAACCTAGGTAGTGGGTAGGACCCTTTGAGAATGGACCTCCCCCTAGTTGAGGTGTAACTGGAACTTCCCTCGACATGCTATGGACTGAGCCAAGCGTGTAATGCTGTTAACAAAGGAGCCCTTCCCTTATTTCTCATTATATCTGCCACTCCCTGCCTCATGGGCTACGTCAGGAGTGCAATCCACAAACGGTCCATCCCTCATGTCCACCTACTACTTTGGTTCTCCTAAACCCAATGTCACCCTCCTCTGCGGAGGACTTAATCATTTATTTAGGACAACTATAACAACATTCGTAATTACAACAACTACAACATAATGCCATGAGTAAGAGCAATTACAACATCACCAGCACATAGTTTAAAGGAGGGCATCTTTATATGAAAATGCAACCCTCTTTCCACATGCCACTGCTCTTTCAATAAAGGTATGAGCCATTACAACTTTAGTTAATAACAACAACAACATTATCAAGGGTGATAACAACAACAACATAATAACATCAAGAAGAACAATACGAACTACATCCAAAGAGAGGACATTAAAACTTGCAAGGCCATTGTTACATACTACTACCCATATTTCAATCACCCAGGACCACACAAATGCCATTGGTAACATGAAATCAAAACTACATCACATATTACAAATCTGAAATCTGTTAACAGTCAGATTAATGAGCATATTTCTCCATATTTTTTATACTAAACATGACCAAGGTATTTAAATGAAAGTTTCAGATATATGTGTTGTGGATTCACTGATGAAACTTCAAGAAGAAATACCAACTGAGTGATTTATGGTGATTTATTTGATGAGGCCTGTCGAAATTGTTTTTTAGACAGATTCTGAGGACTGTAACAATTGCTATTTTAAGTCATTTTGCAGTTAGAATCTCAAACACAAGCACTAGTGGAAGTTGTTGAATAAATTATTAACTTTACGACGAGACCAAGAACACTAAATTCTATGGAATGTACATGGACTGAGATCAATTTTTCCAAACTGTGCCCAGACTGAATGAAATGCAGAAATGTTGTAAAGATGGAATTTTTATTCCTAATTACGGAACTGAACATAGGCAAGTTATTGACGTGCGTTTATATTTCATATATTCACGCACGTTTTATTTTGTGTTTCTCCATGTTTTTCCGCCGTCTCTTATTCGTTTTCGTGTATTTTCCCATTTTCTTTCACTTTTATTTGTTTTTCCATGATTGCAGGGGATTGACCACCTAGGGGACGTTTAACGATGATATCCCAAGTCCCCGGAGCAACGGGAGAAGTCACGCATGATCCAGGGGGTCAAACGGCGAAGTATTCATCTTTCAGCCCCTCACCCGGTCGGTTGGTCATCTCCAACCGATCGGGTGATGCACGTGTGCACCACCCGGTCTCTACCGCAGCTCACAAAGAAGCCACCCGACCGGTTCACAGACCGGTTCTGCGGGCGGCTGTTCTCTGTTTTTTCGAGCAGAATTCCAACCGATCGGGTGACTCTCACCCGATCGGTTCATCTGTAGCTGAAGAAGATGAGCTGAAGACACGGACGTTGAACCGATCGATTCACCCGACCGCTCCAAGATCCTACCGGCCACTCAAGAACTCACCCGACCGGTTCATGAGATCGGGTGAAAAGTCGCCGTTTTCTGTAATTTATCTGTAACGGATCAACCGATCGGTTGACTTGTCAACCGATCGGTTGATGCGGCGGTCTATAAATAGAACCCCTAGGGTTCCAGAAACGGGGGCTGTTATTTTTCCTACTGTTTTATTTGCTTGTGACGGCTGTAATTGTTACTCTTTTGTAAGTTTTCAGATCTTTCTAAAATTTTAGTATTGTCTTTATTACTCTATTACTTCCGCATTGCAATTGTCCGATTATGATTCCAATGGTTAAATATCATTTAGATTGCTTTTTCATGAATTTTTGTGAGTAGTCCCCAAATCTGGGATTTTGGTGGAAACCCCTTCGGGGGCTCTTCCCGATGCGTCCATAGGGTTAGGAAATCGATAGGGAGTAGGAATCTAACGGTTACGCGGGGTGTTTCATTTTCATCGGCGGGAAAAAGACCGCCTTTGACCGTCGGGCCAAGGGGGAATAAACTTGGCGGTTGACTCCCTAGCCATAGCTCACACCCTTAGCGTAGACGCCGAATCCTAGCACGCGGGAGCGACAGGATGAGACGTTGGGAGTTATCGTTGCGGGCTTAGTGCTCCCGGGATCGATCAGTGTTAATGGACACGGGAGTGCCCACTGATCGAATCTGGGAAGTCCGGTGTATCATCCGGGGCACCGACCGGAATATCGGGCCCATGGGACGCCGGTACCACTTTTGGAGGCAACGTCTCACCATTAGACCCTAATCCCGATCGCTATCCATACCCGTAGGCCGTATCGGCGAGAGTCTCTCGTCGGGTCGGAAACCGAAGTCCCGGGTTTTCTTTCTTGTTGTTCATACCCATTCATTTCCTTTCGTGACAACCATTCACCGATTCGGGCTAGCTCGCCCCTCGGGGTGATTTAGGTCCTACCTGACCCAAGCACAACCTCGCCTCCCTGAGTTCGATATTCCCGCACCCTACACTAACCGTGAAACTTGCGGTAAACGACACCGCGCCGCCGCGACGCAAGCGGGGCGCCGGTCAAGTTTATGGCACGGGTGTTTGTTGTTTTTCATGCGCAGGAGTTCAAGGAGTCTTGACGACTTGATTCCCCTCGATCCAGAGATTAACGCCACCCTTAGGTGTTTGGCCGCCGAGAAACGAAGAAGAGAAGATGTTGCATGCAGCAGGATCACTGAATATGCCGCCGTGGAAGGTCCGAGATGCGCAGGAACGCCTTGCCATGTCATCTCCCTTTCCCCTATGGTCTCGAATGTATCGAAGATTTGACCGCAGAAGCCACCCGACCGGGTGGCAGACTTCTATCGAGTGTCCCCGGTCTTTGGGCAATGGAGAAGTTGGAAACGGTTGTGGAGAATCGTCGATGACTGAAACCTGTTTTCACCTACAAGCCTTCTTCCCGGATAGTTATGATGAGCTCGGAAGAGACCCGGTGCATCCCTCGATCGTTCCCACTATACCCTGCGAAGTTTCGCCGTGAGGTGCCACGGCTGAGGGAGAGATTATGGATGCTGGCTTCAGTGAAATCCACGAAGAACTCCTTTCCCTTGAGGATGCTCAGCTTGAAAGGTATGCGTCAGGGCCCCAAGAAGTTGAGATGAAAGAATTACCGCCGGGGCTTAAATATGAATATTTGGGAGCAGGCTCGACCCTTCCGGTTATAGTCAACTCTTCACTACCCGAAGATCAAATGAACAAACTTCTTGGAGTTCTGAAAAGGTTTAAAGGAGTTTTTAGATATGCAATAGAGGATTTAAAAGGGGTTAGCTTAGGCCTCTGCTCACACAGAATCCTGTTTGAAGATGAGCAAGCCTCCTCGATTGAGCCACAGCGAAGGTTAAATCCCATAATGATGGAAGTTGTGAAGAAAGAGATTGTTAGGCTTCTGCATGCCGGTATTATATACCCTATCTCCGATAGTCGCTGGGTTAGCCCGGTGCACGTTGTACCCAAGAAAGGAGGGATGACGGTGATTCGCAATGAAAAGAACGAGCTTGTACCAACGAGGACCATCACGGGGTACAGGATGTGCATTGACTATAGAAAGCTAAACAAGTCTACAAGGAAGGATCATTACCCCCTCCCCTTTATCGACCAGATGCTCGAGAGGCTGGCGAAGCATAATTATTTCTGTTTCATGGACGGGTATTCAGGATTTCTTCAAATCCCAATTCATAACGACGTTCGGGACGTATCCCTAGCTACATTCCAACGACTCATGTCCGCTATCTTCTCCGACTACTCCCAAGACATCATGGAGGTTTTCATGGACGACTTCTCAGTCTACGGAACTAAATTTGACTCGTGCCTCAGTAATCTCACTAAGGTCCTAGAGAGATGTCAGGAAAAGGGACTAGTCCTAAACTGAGAGAAGTGTCACTTCATGGTCCAAGAGGGAGTTGTGCTGGGACACGTCATCTCTTCGAGGGGAATCGAGGTTGATAAGGCTAAAGTCGAAGTGATTGAAAAGCTTCCACCACCGCACAACCTTCGAGGAGTCCGTGGTTTCTTAGGACACGCGGGATTTTATCGCCGCTTCATAAAAGACTTCTCGAAGATCTCCAGGCCTATTGATTTCAGCGCCCAGTCCTAGGGCAGAGGAGCGCTATGGATAAGTTCTACAATATCTTATTGGCGTCGTACACACGGACCATCACGCGAGCACTTACATTGGTTATGTCCAAGCCTCTACATCCTGGAGATTGTCTTCCCCCGGTTCGGTCATACTAGAAAAGACCACTAATTCTAGGAAGGACTAAGGCATATTGGGCGAAGAACGCCAAGATCTTCGTAAATGGGCAGCGGCTTGTTCTAAAACTTATACTAAATCCTGCCGAATCTGAAAAAGGCCTCAACCGTCGGGTGGATTCCCACAGATCGGTTGAGTTCGTATGAGCTGCCCTAATTTCACCGACTAGATCTTTCGTATAAATAACCTGGACGACGGCGACTGCACCCGAGCGATTTCACACCCCCACTTCGCCATCATGGACATCTTCAAAATTCTGTTCGACGGCTTCCCGGATTACGAGACCCTCGGGCGCGCATTCTTCCACTCTGCTCTTAAGTTTTCCACCCTCTCCGCGGCCCCTTCCGGAAGCTCTAGGGCTTGCTCTAACGCTTGAATTTCCTGCACATTCGACCAACCAAAGACTTACCCGGTGACCTTTCCACACAAGGCGTATCTAGGGATGAGCATGCCCATTAACGCTGCTACTTCTGGTCCCATCTGGTGAAGGGATGATCACTTACCTCCCAACCTCCCAGATTGGCACCCCGCTGTACTACGGTCTTCTTCCATCCCGTACTCCAGCCTGCTTCCGACTCCCCCTATGACTCTCCCTTGCACATTCTATCTGTTTTCCTCGCTTTAGCTCTTTCTCCGATGATTCCAGGGGATTGCGCGTGCACCATCCAGTTCCCTAGGGTTATTATCTCTAACGGTTACACGGACTTAATGCTCCTGGGATCGATCAGTGTTAATGGACACGGGAGTGCCCACTGACCGAATCTGGGAAGTCCGGTGTATCATCCTGGGCACCGACCGGAATATCGGGCCCATGGGACGCCGGGGGGGGGGTACCAGTTTTGGAGGCAACGTCTCACCATTAGACCCTAATCCCGATCGCTATCCATACACGTAGGCCGTATCGGCGAGAGTCTCTCGTCGGGTCGGAAACCGAAGTCCCGGGTTTTCTTTCTTGTTGTTCATACCCATTCATTTCCTTTCGTGACAACCATTCACCGATTCGGGCTAGCTCGCCCCTCGGGGTGATTTAGGTCCTACCTGACCCAAGCACAACCTCGCCTCCCTGAGTTCGATATTCCCGCACCCTACACTAACCGTGAAACTTGCGGTAAACGACACCGCGCCGCCGCGACGCAAGCGGGGCGCCAGTCAGTTATATATGAAAATGGGGTATAATTTCATGAACTACATGAAACTATTTTTTTTCAGAATTTTAATCAAGCTAAAATACTGCCGAAAACACAGGTGAACATAGAACAAATCTGCAGGAAAAAAATAGAAACAGAAAATCAACAAGTTGAGATGAAAAATGCTATGCAAGTGACATAGAGATGGGAGAGGGATTCCTACCTTCTACCATGCACCCCATGAAGTTTCACCAAGCTCCTAGAATGCTCCTCCAATGGCTCCACCAAACATCATGGCCAAGCTTCCAAGACCCTAGCATAACCCCCTCCTTCCTTCTCCTTTTCCTCTTCTCTTTTTCTTCTCTTTTTCTCTTCATTCATTTTTCCTTGGGGATTTCGGCCCAACTGATGTAGGTGAGAGAGAGGGCGAGGTTTGGATAAGGGTTAGAGAAGTGTGTGGGTGTGTGCGGAAACTTCTTGCTAAAGGAAATGACCAAAATACCCCTTTTCCCAAATACCCCTCAACCTCCACTTATGTACCACTATGCCATTATGCAATATGACAACTCATCATTATCTCTCTTCATATTGGCCCTCCACATTCCCTATCTATTTACAAGTCATGCCATAAGAGGGAATTTTGCATAAAACCCCTTTCATATATCACTAATGAAAACTAGTCCAATTTTGGGTAGAAATGAAAAGTGATTGGGTATCAATGCAATCTCTTGGGTTTAAGTGTCACGACCCGCTTCCCATAAACAGAAGGTGAGGCGTGAAAAGTCCGCTCAGACTTGAAGCTGTGAGGCTACAGTCTATAAAGCGTCTGGTATAACCAAGTAGAGGTCCTTACAATTGCGAAATAGAACAAAAATAATAATAAAAGAAAGAGAGATTTTAAAATTCAAATCTCAGAATGTCCACAAATAAAGTTCAACATCACATAAAAGCCATCAGGTTTAAAAGAGTCTAAAAAGGGCCCAAAGCATGGCCAACAGAAATAACAAATGTACAGAAAAGGAAAGGCCCTACGCACCGACAACCTAACAAGAACTAAGCAGAAAGTAACATAGAAGTCTTTACGACTGGTCGCCGGTGTCCTCGTACTCCACGTCAACAGTGGACCCAGGCTCAACGTCAACAAACACCTCGTCCTCAGCAATGGGCTCTGGCTCAGCAACAAACATGCGACACCCAAAAGAGACGAGGGCGCATGTCAACAAGTCTACAAGAGACTTGTGCAAGAAAACTAAAAGAAAGAGAAACAACCTAGCAGTTCTAAAATATGCGATGACATGGCAGTTTAAAGTATGGATGCAACAAGTAATAAAGTGCAACAAGTATGACATGGCAAGGGTAGCAAAGCTACTAAAACATTCACATGGATTTACAAGACAAGTAAGCACGTCGTGCACAGAGTTTACGCCTTTTGGCTGGAGCGGTTGTACGGGCCAACTCCTAAGCTCAGAGATAAAAATCTTCTGGTAGTCAACTCCCTAAGAACGGTAGTCGACTCCCAGAGGGAAATTAAGCACAGCTCAGTTAAATAAATACTTAATGAGGATATATAAGATTTCACAGAAGTATAAGAGAGAAGTAGATACAGAAATTAATCTTGCAATATATTATGAATGAGTTACAAATATAATACTCAATGAATCAAGATAAACAAAGTAGAGATGAACAATCACAGAGAGAATCAAACGCAAACACAAGGATTTTTATCCTGGATCCCCACAACCTTGGGTACGTCCAGTCCACGACCATTCCGGTACGAGATTTCCAATATTGCCTTAGCAATATAAATACCTAGCCTCAACTAGGATTTCCGACCACCTGGACTTGTCTAGGATTTTACCCTTGCCTCACAACCCGAGGACTTTACCTTGCCTCACAATCCGAGGACTTTTCACAAACAGCTTGCCTACAACAACGATTTACAACCACCCTTATCACCAAGGGACTACAAGTAAAATCAAATCCAATACACCACAATGAATTAGTGGATGTTGGTTTTTACACCCGATAATTCTATAGCCAAGATTAAATTTGCAATAGTGCTTAACGTGGCTAAAAGAATTTTAAATCGTCCGTAGATCACACAAAGAATATGAGTTTATTCACTGTAATCTAGAATCTAGATGTGTTCTTAGATCACACAAAGAATATGAAATTATTCGATGTGATCTAGAATCTAGATGTTTCAAAAATCCTTTGAGAACATAAAAAAATCAAAAAGAAGGATTTTGAAAACCAATTTGCAATAGCCAAATAATAGTAATGATCTTAAAAAGAATTATAAAAGAATATAAGCAATAAGATCAGAAATTGAAAACCGTGTTTGGCTATGAAGAACTTTGAGGGCAATGAGAACGATGAGATCTTTTGAGAGAATAATAATTTTGCTCAAGAATGAATTGGTGAGAAAAATGTCTCATAGGGTCTCTATTTATAGAGCCAAAGGAGAATTCAAAATGATTCAAATCAAGTTTGACTTTTGCCCAAGAATCAAGCAAAGAATAAATTAGAGAGTGAATCAAGGAATTCTAGTCGCACAGCTGGTAGTCGACTCCCTAACTTTGGTAGTCCACTCCCAGAGTGTTTCAGAGAAAATCTGCTACAACTAGTAGTCGACTCCCTAACTTTGGTAGTTGACTACCAGAGTATCTTTTCTGGTAGAAGACAGAAATCAGTGTAGTGAACTGCTGGGTGTTTATAGTTGACTACAAGTTGAAACTTAGCTTCTATGTAAAGTATGCTCTCAAATAAGTTTAAAATGAGTTTTAAAAACATGTTAGAAAATCATTTTGTGTGTGTGCAAATTCTTCTTGGCTTTGACATAATCCTAAGAAAATGAAAAACAACTCACAACAAGACTCTATGAAAAACTTGAAGCCATGAATGAGCTTGAGCTAGTTACATATGCTTCGCTTGAATTTGAGCTCCTCTTTAGCTTTAGCTTTAGAACATTCTTTGAGATTTGGAGTTGCGAGCTAAATTCATCTTCATCTTCTAGGTGTGTGGTTGAAGTTCTTCTTCTCGGAGTATGTTTCGAACTTCAATTAGCTTATTGCACAACCTACACATTAAGTAGTATGATTAGTAATTTAACAATATTTGGTGTGATCATCAACAAAACAAACCACTTGGGGTGGGACAATATTCCCATCAAAACTTAAGGTTAAACAAATAATTAAACTGGGGAAAAAGTGAAAGTGGGTCAAACGGGGCTCTAAAATCGTAAGATAAATACTGGGGTGACCATACCGATGAGAGAAACAAAACAAAGAAGACGGATCATAATTTCGATGACGAGGAATGAAACTAAAAATAAAAAGACCTTACGAAAAAAGTGAAAATCGCGACGTCTCATTAAACAAAGTCAAATCGTGAGAGAACGACCCGTGAAATGACGTTCCAAAATAATTCGACAATCTAATACTCTCCGAGAGGGTCACAGCGGCATATTACATCATGCGTTCTGAAAGAAAGATGAGGCTAAGAAAAATACGCGAACTTCAAGGAAAAAAATACGCGTACAAGGATACGAGGTCCAAATGCGACAGTAATCCCAAGTTGGGCACACGTCGGGGTTGGCTTGCTAAGGATGCAACCAAGGTGCTATGGCCCTATCGACACAACGACACAACTCACATACAAAACAACAAAACCAATCTGGTACCCAAAATTGCTATACGCACAGCCGTATTAACGAATAGTGAGTACCGGACGTTACATCCTACCCACCTTAGAACAAAGTCAGTCCTCGGACTTTCTAACATATCTAGTCGCTCTAGTAACTACCCGGATCATGACAGTCTATAATTCAAACATGCATAGTCACCACAAGTGCTTATAAATGCACTAGATATTCAAACATTAACGTCACAACGTACATATATCTATATGTACATTCTATACTTATATCGATCATGGAAGTCAAGTTCACACACGTATTTCAATCATATATATATGCATACATCCCTTATATAACTACTACTTACCTAGCACAAAACAATAGTTCAGATACTTACATAAGAATAGTCTCACACTAGCAAATATAATCATTGCTCTACGTATAGATAACTACCTATGCACAAAACAAACATGGGTAAACTACTCCCTAATATTTCCTAGTATACATCCAATAACAAACACATCAACACATGTAATCACACCACTCAATATTAAATCGTGTTATTATATCTAAGATACATTTGCCACTACTATAATTTCACAATTATATAGTCATTCCAATGCATGCAAATATTTCACCATATATTCACATCACATACGGTGCTATAACTATATTCACGACACGCCACACATATCATAGTCACCAATACCTATAACTAAGCACATACTTACCCGTGCATGGTGCACACCCACACACGTTAACATTTCATTCATATATACCAATCATACCACTATATACTCAGCACATCTACACACCTAGTTTAGCTAGCACATATACGTTCACACAGGCAAGGCCTTAGTAAATAACTATACCACAAGACCAACACCTATAACTATATACTGGTATAGCGACCCACAATCATGTGCGTAACACAACCAGGCACAAACAATCCTATCACTATACATACATCATCCATCACTATATTCATGGTACTACACGCAAACCACAGACATATGTAACAATATACTTAGAGTATACCCACTCAAGCTTGAATGAGACTCAAAACACATATCAGAATACTCTATATACGTAACACAGTATCTATACCTATACCAATACCACTCCAATGTATACACATCTACCAACATAACCATACACATACCATAATGTCAATCACACTTAATATTTAGTCAGGTAACACCCACATAGTTCAATCACTTTATATACAATAACAATATTACAAACATCAGCACACGTATAATTATACTACGCTCACTAATACACGCATCCGTTGTATAGTCACATACATGTAATATATTCACGCCGTAGCAATGTTAAATACAATCAATACACTACTACATATACCTATCCATGCATAGTCACGACCTACAATAATCGTGTATACTTCATGGTATACACGCACACACACAACATCTCCTAAAGGCAACAATACCAGATAAAATTATAATCATATTACCATACGCATATCACATATATTCATGCATCAAATACATATCTACTTACGACTAAGCACAAAACATATCTACGTACGAGCACACGCTCACACGTACTAACATATATGTCATATAATAGGCTTACTCACTTAACTATAAGTACACCTATTATCATTACACCTAACATGCACACGACTTACTAATTTATAAATATCAAGCACTTACAAGTATCTTCGAACCACATACTCAACTAACAGATATTCCAACACAAATTCCTAAGCGATATAGCTATCCGCACATATATAATAACACCACCATATATACAACTTCACACATATATCTCAAATAACACTGATTATACATACATAATACAAGAGTCAAATATTAATATCCTAAGGGTAGCACGCTCATACAGGTCCACACACTCCACCTATATGCATGCACCACCACGACATAACAACTTATACTAATGGGCCCACCAAACTATACTAAGGTTGACACAGGCAACGACAAGCACTAATGGCTAAACAATAGGAAAGAAACCAAAGCCAAAAATGTAACGAAGGAAAGATCGAGAAGCACAAGTTCAGATAGGACGAAGATAAGGAGACAGCTTGGTTAGGTGAATCAGGGGTATAATTGTGAATGTTTAGATAGAAAAGAAAGAAGTAATGATACTCTTATAGGAAACAGGAAAATAGTGTGTAAAAGATATAAGTTAAAATACGAAGAGTACAAAACCGGTCGTACCTCAAAAGTTGGAGTTCTCTTATGCATAGAAAAAATATTGGTGGTCGATAAAATGAGTTGTTCGAAATAAGTTGAGTCGTATATACATAATAAAATGAGTTGTCCAAAAGAAACGGTTTTATACAAAGATTTTAAAGTTAGAGTACGGCGTACCTAGAACTGATATATAAAAATAATTGAAGTTCTATTTAGCTTGGAATATTTTTAAAGTATGTATGTTAAGCGGTTAAAATGAATCTCATAGTTTAGAAAAGATGGTATATCAAATTTTCAAAATAGTAATAGAGTTTTTAAACCGAAATGCGAAAGTATATGTCAGAAAATAGTTACGAGATAGTAATTAAACTTACAACCAATAGACTTCAAAATCTACGAAGGAAATTTTTTTTACTCAATCGTAAAGTGAGGAATTAAATATATAAGAAGAGGGTTTAAAAACAAAATTTATACTGAGCAAAACTTTTAATCAAAGGAAACCGAAACAACTTTGAAAGAATCCAACTTTGCAACAGAGGACATTCGAAAAATCAATGATTATCATAATGTGGTGAGCATGTGAATCGAGCCAAGGAATATGGTTGCATGATCGAAACATAAACACGCCTAGGATATGACTCAGGAAAATCTACAGAAAACTCCTATGGTCGACCAACTAAAGATTAGAAAACTTGTCGCTAAGACTTTCTAAGGAACTAGACTGTAATGAACTGTGTTCGGCTTGGCCCGAAATTGATGAACCTAAGCGAACGACTAAAGAAATTCTAAAGTCTATCATGGTCAGAGCTAGACATGAACCACTAAGGTAACTCCTAAGACGATTATATCAATCTCTAGCATGGAGTCTAGCTAACAATCAGGGACCTCTAACTAGCAAGCACAGACGTCTAACTAAGTCTTACTATAGTCATGATCTAATGGATTCCCTACTAAGCTGAGATAGATGTTCGGGCAACACGTCTACTAGCCACATAAGACATAGGAAACGATAAAATTAGACTCAAGTCTTATGACTTGAAAGTTTTAATTTATTTAATGGACAATCTATTTTTTTATTATCGGTGTTTCGATAATTCGTAGTTGCAAGAGGGACCTGCATGGGCCACCAATAAAACCTGTCCGACGAGCTTCCCATAAACGGAAGGCAAGGCATGAAAAGTCTGCTCAGACTGAAGCTGTGAGGTTACTGTCTGTAAAGCGTCTGGTATAACTAAGTAGAGGTCCTTGTAATTGCGAAACAGAACAAAAATAATAATAAAAGAAAGAGAGATATTAAAATTCAAATCTTAGAATGTCCACAATATCACAGAAAAGCCACCAGGCTTAAAAGAGTCTAAAAAGGGCCCCAAGCATGGCCAACAGAAATAACAAACATACAGAAAAGGAAAGGCACTACGCACCGACAACCTAACAAGAACTAAGCAGAAAGCAACATAGAAGTCTCTACGACTGGTCGCCGGTGTCCTCGTACTCCACGTCAATAGTGGACCCATGCTTAACGTCAACAAACACCTCGTCCTCAGCAACGGGCTCTGGCTCAGTAACTAACATGCGACACCCAAAAGAGACGATGGCGCATGTTAGCAAGTCTACAAGAGACTTGTGCAAGGAAACTTAAAGAAAGAGAAACAACCTAGCAGTTCTAAAATATGCGATGACATGGCAGTTTAAAGTATGGATGCAACAAGTAATAAAGTGCAACAAGTATGACATGGCAAGGGTAGCAAAGCTACTAAAACATTCACATGGATTTACAAGAAAAGTAAGCACGTCGAGCACAGAGTTTATGCCTTTTGGCTGGAGCGGCTGTACGGGCCAACTCCTAAGCTCAAGTGATCGCTTAACCCTAACCCTTCACGTGTAATCGGGCATTGGCTTTTGACCAACACATGTAGCCCGCTTCTGGTTCACGAGCCAGGAAGTGTATTTGGCTTAGGGTTATGCCTGCAACGCAGGTGCCTAGCCTCAACAAGGAAGTATAGTAGCGTGTGCTACGAATGCATCATTCACGCATGGAATGACATGTTATGATACATGGCATGGCAAGAGTAGAATTTAAGTGCGTACAAATATGGAATTTAAACGTGACATGCATGGCAGAGTACAAATAAAATGTGTACAGATATGTAAATTTAAACGTGACGGGTAAAATGTATGAATGACATGGCAGGTTATCAGATCTAGCTTCGTTATCAAGCTAGAACTTAAAGTTGCGTCTAGGCGACTATCATTTCGTCGCCTAGTCTCTTTTACGCTAAAAACAAGGGATAATCTAAAAACATGGCCCAAAACACAAGTTGGCAAGTTTCACTTGCCTGCAATCAGCTGTTCTACAATCACCGTCCAATCAGTCCAATCTACCTATGTGCTCGGTTTCACCAACATACAGTCCCAGATTAGATTATCTTCATTAGTGATTTGCTTAGCAATTAAAATACCGATTTTAATCTTGATTAGCATGCATTGGTTGGGGTCCTAAGTATTCAGAAAATTACCCTTACACGCCGCGAGAGCTACACTGACGTCGGGTAGCGACATCAAGAGTTGGAATAAAGATAGCGCTCCTAATCCAGATTCCGAAATAAGAGTCCACGATCGCCAATCCTTGGGCAGTGACAAGATCTGCGAGAAGAGTCCAGATCAGCGAGAGTGAACGGTTGACGTTCTACGGCTCACGAGAAGCCGTAACAATGAACGGGGACGAAGGGGATGACGCACACGAAGACTACGACGTTAAGTGTCGTAGGGGCTGATCGTGACATCGAGGAACACCTCTAGGCAAGGTAGGGGGCTGTCGAAAGAATCCAACATCGAGAGAGAGTGACGAGGAGGCGAAACGACGCGTTGCGACGTCGTTAAAACGCGTAACAACGAGTTCACTCGCTGTTTTGAAGCAACGATGGCCTGCATGGCTGCCGTTGACAGCGCAGAGGTCGGAGGGGATCTCGGGGACGCCGGAGGGGAGACTCACAGCGGCAACAGCGGCCGGAGACGGCTGCGGTGGCTGTCGCTACTACTGCGAAATAACGACGCACTAGTGGTTGCGGCGCCTAGAGACGTCGGCGAAGGGTCCGACGGTGATAGGGGATCACGGCGGAGGGGTGAGGCAAGGAGAAAGGTCGGAGAGTCTGGGGTTGCTTGCGTGTGGCGCTTGGATCTTTTGGTTGCGTGAATAAGGTATAGGGGGCGACGGCTATGATGTTTGCTGTGAAAAGAATAGAATGACCTAGGTTAATTTTTATATGGGTGTGCTCATGTGAGCAGGGCTGAAACATGGGGGAAAGACTAGGTCTAAAGGCTAGTTGCTTTATGGTTTGTTTGTTTTTTTATTAGAAATGTTATTATAAATATCAAAAACAAAGATGTTACACCCTCTCTCTCCTCACATGGGTTGGGTGCGGCCAAGAGTTGCAAATCTGGGTTGGGTCAACATAATATGGATGTGTAATATTAAAAATTATATTAGGGGATATAAGCCAAGTGAAACTTAGGCTTAAACAAATAATTAAACTGGGGAAAAAGTGAAAGTGGGTCAAACGGGGCTCTAAAATCGTAAGATAAATACTGGGGTGACCGTACCGATGAGAGAAACAAAACAAAGAAGACGGATCATAATTTCGACAACGAGGAATGAAACTAAAAATAAAAAGACCTCACGACAAAAGTGAAAATCGCGACGTCTCATCAAACAAAGTCAAATCGTGGGAGAACGACACGTGAAATGACGTTCCAAAATAATTCCACAGTCTAATACTCTCTGAGAGGGTCACACCGGCATATTACATTATGCGTTCCGAAAGAAAGATGAGGCTAAGAAAAATACGCGAACTTCAAGGAGAAAAATACGCGTACAAGGATACGAGGTCCAAAGGTGACAGTAATCCCAAGTTGGGCACACGTCGGGGTTGGCTTGCTAAGGATGCAACCAAGGTGCTACGGCCCTATCGACACAACGACACGACTCACATACAAAGCAACAAAACCAATCAGGTACCCAAAATTGCTATTCGCACAGCCGTATTAACGAATAGCGAGTACCGGTCGTTACATTAAGTGTAAAGACCACTACTCCTCTTCCTTCCTTACATCCCCACTTGCCTATTACACATCCCTAACTACTCTACACACTCTCTCTCGCTTACTAAATACACTACACTTCTGATTATACACACATTCTCACTCTCTACACCAACTTATACCCACTAACTTCTCTCTAATATGCATCACACCATATACTCAAGCAAACAAGAGGACATCCATGTAGGCTTATCTTTTCTCATAGCACAACAATAGGCAACCACAAAGACATCTAATCTGGTATTACTATACTCACTACGCACTATACATCAACATACAAGTACAAATACACCACACAAATATATTACTCTACACACCTTAGGTATAGGGAACTTGGGTCATTACATCATATCCATCTTCAAATAATGTCCGTCCTTGGACTTTCCAACCCAGGACATAGATAAGGGTGAATATAGATATACAAGGTAAATCTACCCCAAACTTAAATATACAACACATTCATATATCAATACTTATACAATTTCATACTACACGCATTCATGGTTTTGCACATACATACACATGCACCTCATTATATGGGTGTAGACATACAACCATGTATATCTCCTAGCATATATCCAAGAAAACACCCACATGTTATCACATGAAGTCTTATACCTCAATAACAACTCATACAGCTATCCAGATAATGGTATATACATACAAACACTCGGTGTAGGCGTATCCGCTTACAACTAGACAAGCAACTATATACATCTTCCATATATATATATATATATATATATATATATATATATATATATATATATATATATATATATATATATATATATATATATATATATATATATATATATATATATACATATATATCACACACACAACTCTAATACACCTAGGGCATGCCCACTCATACTTGAGTGGGACACAAAGATCCGCACATGGATCTACACAATCAGCATGTACATATATACCACATACTACAAATACAGATGGCATACCATATCTATACATCGCCTAGGGCTCAATCAAATATATCTATATTACAAAATAGGGATGTTATCAAGAGTTATTGGATAAGAGTTGAGAAATTGGATAATACAAGTGTTAGATAAGAGAATTTGATTAAGAGAATTTGGATAAGACAAGTGAAATTGAATAAGAGAAATTGAGAGACAAGAGAAATTAGGAGTAGAAAGAGGGTTGAGATTTAATCTTGAGAATCTAATGGTTGAGATGAGAATAAAGTTTGGGGGGAAACTTTATATTTTGGGGGCAAAACATTGGAGGGAAACTCAAAAATTTGGTCTTACATGAAAAGTTGTGCTAAAAATTTAATGTGTTGCTCAGCCTTTGAAAATTGGGATGTCCTTCTTCTCTTTGAAATATTTCTCAAAAATGGGAGCGAAAAAGCTCAAAGCTCTCATATTTCTATTTTAGGCACGGCGGAGGCAGAAGGTGAAAATCGTAAGGTTGTGGGAAGAGCGCTCAAGGAAGAACTGATTTCTGCAAGGCTCACGATGGAGGGAAGAGGTGTTCCTGGGGCCATGTGGGATTGAGCAATCCAGGGACTGGTGGCCCTCCTTGTGACATGTTTGCTCGAGGAAAGAGTGGCCTATGTGCTGCGAACAGTGCTCTTGTGTAGGACCGTTGTGTTCATGGTGGGGCCACCCTGGGACCTGCCATTGCCAACCAATGTCCGGTCATGCTAGGACCTGTCGTTGCCATGGAATGTCCAATGTCTATCAACCATGAGAAGTTGAACCAATCGGAGTTCGACGTGCAGCTCGGCGAGTTCAAGACCGACTACAACCAGACCCACTTTGTCTGCAGCCCCGAGTTCAAGGAGGCCACCGACAAGATTCAAGGGCCGCTACGTCAGATCTTCATCGAGTTCATAAAGAGGTCTTGCACTGCCGAGTTCTCCGGATTCTTTCTCTACAAGGAGCTCGGTCGCAGGCTCAAGGTTAAATCTTGCCATTTCTATTTCATCCCTTGCATTTTTAGTTCAATTAGATTATTTCCAATGTGAGAAATGCAAATGCCAACCTTTTTATGCGATTAATTAAAGACATCGATTTAATCAAGAAGCTCGGATTTTATTAATCGCATTTGAGGATAACAAATTGTTATCATTGGAAACAATCCGAGCTTCTTGGCAATTTGTTATCATCAATTAAAGACAAATTTTTTATCATTGATGTCATTGCAAACAATTTGTTATCATTGAGAAATTGTTATCCTCAATTAAAGACAAATTTGAGAAATTGTTATCCTCAATTAAAGACAAATTTGTTATCAATCTTAGTAAGAAGCTCAATTAAAGACATCAATGATAACAAATTAAAAAGAAATTTGTTATCATCAATTAAAGACATCAATTTGTTATCATCAATTCTTGGCAAGCTCTGATTGTTTTTGAGGACAACAATTTAACCAATCTAACCGCATTCAGCAGAAAGACATTAATCAAAGACTTCAATTCTAAGTTTTCAAGTAAAGGATACTTTTCGAATGCAAACAAATTTTATACTTGACATAGCGATTGTTAAAGAACACATCTAAAAAGAATGAACAATGAAATACAAAAAATAGATATATTCCAGGTGATTACAGGTATATGATGTTCAGAAGTCGGTGTTAGGGAATAGATGCTTGATTCATCTCTGTACTCACTGTTGTAGGCATAATAATTTCCTTGCGGCAACCTCAAGCATGAGGTATCAGTCTTGCACCCTTTTATGACAAAAAATGTTGTGTTACATGTCAGAAAACCAATCATGTGGTGGCCGAGATCTTTTCCCTCATGTCATGGGATGAAGCCATGCATACAGGGTATGCATTTAACCTAAACTCTTTCTACCCACACCCTTATCTTTATGAATCATGATGGAAATGCTTATCGTTATATTAAATTTGAAGGTTTCTGAACAAAGGCATGTCTGATTTCAAAATGGCATTGGATTTGGGGTTCCTGACGAAGGCTAGGAAGACACATTCTTCAAGCTGAAGTTCATTTTCTACGTGACGTACCTCTCAGAGAAGATTGGATACTGGAGGTACATCACCATCTACATGCATCTGAAGGTATGATGTTGCTGTTTTTGTCCCCAGTAGATATATCTATCTATTTTTGTCCCCAGCAGCATCAGGGGACTGAAATTGTTTGTTTATGATGTTGTTTGATGTTTTTGGTATGATACGGTGTTATGCAGAGGATTCCTGGATTTAGAAATAGGAACAAAGCTGGTGGAGTAGGGACAGGTCTCGGATCTCGGAGATTGATAATGAATCTATTGGCAGCGACAGCGGCGATACTCTGATGACCTCATGGGAAGAATCTCACATGCTATCCGACAACAACCCCAAATTAAATCATTAGGTACCAATAAGCCCAAATTAAATTTATCCATTGATGCTTTGCTTTTGGAGAAATAGTTTCATTTCTTTTGCTCATGGGTATTTACAGAATGGAGGAGAGGTACGAAATGGGCTGAGCCACCAGTTCAGCCTACCGAAGACCTCGACGGATATGGCGGCCATCGAGAAGTTCTTGCAGTTTCACGATTCGGTGCCTTGCAAGATCCGAGCCAAGCGAGGGTGTGCCACTTACCATCGAAGCATCGCCGAAAGGATAATCATTTATTGTTTATGTTTCTGATTCAATTTTAGAAAGTTTCAGTTCTGGAAATGATTAGTCTAATATTTTTAATATCAGATTCTGATTAAAGTCTAGAACCAGGATATTTACTGTTCATAGAACTGTAGTTGTAGTCCCAGTCCTCTGAATCTCTTGAATATTTGTTATTTATATTGTTCAATTGTTTTTTGATAGATTGAGCTTTAAATTTTTTTTGCTATTTTTAAAGGCATGTGAGCAGTAATGGAATTCTGAGCAGCAGCGGCTCAGTTGAAATTCTCGCCCAGTCGAAGGGGTTTCCGACCATAAAACCGGCAACTGTCCCATTGAGACGGAAACTGAAAACCATAGCCGACAGCAATTCTTAAAAACAAACCCTTTCTACTCAATGCAGTGAGAACTACGAGCGCGATCTTGCCAAGAACATTTGTTATTCGTGAATCGTTGCCAAAATACATTAAATCTTTGGATATATTGCTAGTTTCTTTGTGGATCCATGAAGAAAATGCTAATTTGCTCATTATTTTGTTTGATTTGGGAATAATGCTTATTAGATCTGGATTTTTATTCATTATAAGAGAAATTTTCTTGCTGTACATTTTGGCAATTTTTATATATGTAGGATCATGATTCTAATGTTGATGTAACTCGGTTAATTTTTAAAGACAAATCTGCGTATGCCTCTCAATTTTTTGTGAACTTTGTTTGCTAATCCTAACCATATGTATTCTGAACATTTTTTTACTTAGATTTGTGGATCTGCTAATTTATCCCCCATCGGTTTAAAGACTGTATCTTTTTTACTTTGATTCTTATGTCTGCCATATAGGAGCCATTTTTATACAAATATGCATTTTTATCATCATATCAGATTAATGCTAAGGAGTCTTTTAAAATTTTTTGTTTCAACCTAATGGCTAGATGCCAAGTGACGACTATCGGTGGAGGTGACGATGCCTTCAACACCTTCTTCAGCGAGACGGGTGCTGGGAAGCACGTGCCCAAAATTGTCTTCGTTGATCTCGAACCCATTGTGATCGATGATGTGAGGACTGGTACCTACCGTCAGCTCTTCCACCCCGAGCAACTCATCAACGGTAAAGAGGAAATTTGTACTAAATTTGCCCGGCCAGTAAATCTTGGATTGTTTCACTAAATTTGTCCAAGTTGTTAAATTTGTATTAAGCTACATCTTGAAATACATATATTTATGTGAAATCTAATCTTCATGCTATTTTTGTACTACCCATTTTGGAAATTCTTAAAGATCAGTTCTTGGCATGTTGGCAATTGGAGTGTATAATGTTTATAAGAGAATGATAAATTACATATGTCTCAGTCAGCTCGAAGTGGTGGTGAGGTATGCGATTGTTTACTTTTTGTACACCACCAAAGTGAAGAGCATCTTGGAGATCAAGAGCAAGTGACGGTGTCCGGTCTCAACTGGTACATAAAGCTCTGATCTTGATGCTATTTTTGTAATACCCATTAGGAAAATTCTTAAAATTTAGTTCTTATGATTTATGTGTGTATGGAGGAGTACAATGGAAGGGGGAGTTGAGGAAGCTCCTAGTTGGGATCTTTGAGGGATAATGTGGAGAATTTGAGGTAAAGAAAGCTGGCTCAATTTTTAGTAGAAAATTCAAGAATAATAGGCCTACCATTTTTTATTATATTGTTATGTATAGTTGCCATATCACATGCTACATTAAAATTATGTTGGTATCTTTATTCATTTACAACTTTGTGATTCTCATTGTTTAATATACATTCTGCTTTCAACCATCATACTGTCAGGTGCTCTTCCTTCACAATTAGGGAAGTTATATTACCGGATACAATTGATGTGGTAAACAAGAAAATTGCAGTCCTTTCATGTTAAAAGGGATGTATCTACTTTTTGACCATTTTAGAAGGCTCTACTGATCTATTGAGTTTTAGACTGATAGCTTTTAAGACATCGATCACTTATATAATCAAATGACACTTTACTATTTCATACTGCTCTTTTACAATTGAGATATAGATAATATCAATTCAGGATCATAGTTAACGGAGAAGTTAAGAAATCGGTTATATGTGATATTTAATATCAAGGCTATCAGATTTTTGTATTGTAAGCACAAATAAACTTGATCCATATTGATTTTATCAATTTTTTATGCCAAATCTTTATGCCCTTCACATGTTTGCTAAAATGCCCATTAAGGTTTGTCCTCTTTACATGTGAATGCTATCAAATTACTTAGGTGCTTCTCAGCCTATACTGAAGATATTCACAACTGAAAATATTCCAATTAGTACGCTTTGAATCTTAGGTAATTAATTATGAAGGTTTTGGTTATTTCATTCATTATCCAAGGATATGCATTATTAATCAGTAAAATAAGCTAGCATTCTCACTGAATTGGGTTACTTGGGTGATTCAATTTGTTCCCGTTTGACAAGGTGATCAATAAAATAAGCTAGCATTATCACCGCATTGGGGCTTGGACAATGAATAAAGTTTTTGATAATGAAAAATATTCAGCCACGCTCATTCAAGCTTGAAATGCTAGATTATTCTGGGGTTTGACAAAGTGAACCATCCTCTAGTTGGTACCAGTCTTCCGATTCATGGTCTATAAAGAATGAAAATTTGCATGCATTATTGGATGTTGAATTTTCCCATATAGATGAGTTCAACCAGTTCTGAAAATCAGAACCCATATTTGCCAGCAGATCTTCAAATGATAGAGGTTTAAACATGGAATCTGGAAACATTTGGTCATTTTCTACGAATGCATTGCTGAAAGAAACATAAAGAAGATGCAAGAAAAACTGATAATATCATTTCCAGAATAGAAGAAACATCAATGCATGTCGTAATTCTCTTGGACTATTGTCTCATATTTGAGGGATCCTGCATCGGTATCTGGTGAACATTGGACATAGTGAAATGCCTCAAACAAGTGGAGATTCATGAAGAAGCATTTGGAATTTAGGTAGGCATAAAACTTTCGACGTACCCTAATATTATGCCTTCTTCAAATTTGGTGCGGCACACTAGCAAAAAACATGATGCCAAGTGCACGCTACCTAAGGTTGGGAATCTGCCTTTGGCATTAATTAATTAATATAGTTAGTTAGTCGATCACATTAAAAATTGAGAGAAATCCAAAAAGTTAATTTAACTTTAATTAGCTTAAGTTCAGGTTTTTTATTTGCATGTTCTTGTACCAATAGTGCAAAGACACCAGCGACAGTGCAGTTGTCTACTAAAACAAGCAAAGGATCGATTAATGTTTGATGTAGCATGAGATTCCAACACATAACTTACAAGTTCAATGCCAATAACAACAGACAATAGAAATTTAAGGAGAGAAACAATAGTTATGTGTTACTTATGTAAATGAAATGACCCAAATAATTAACAAATCCTAAAGCTATTCTCCCTCATCCGAACCTATTCCCGGGAAATGAAATCAGGAGCTTGATTAGATGGTAATCTTTAGTCACCAGTGCTAACCACACCACTATCTCACTAAACAGGTGCTAGAAATATATTTAATGTCCCGAATGGAAAGAAAAAAACCATTATGTTATCTTTTCTAAGAATAAATCTATTTGCTTTTAGCTTTATGGAGAAGGATTTATGTTTGTCTTATTGTGGAAACGTGTTTATCAGAAATTTCTGGAAAACATATCTCATAACTGGAAATGTTTGTCAGATATGTTTATCAGATAGTGTTAATATGGTTTGGCAAACAAATCTCATAACTAGAAATGTGAAAGTTGATACGTTTCCATTTCCATTTCCATTAACAGATATGTTTATCAGAAATTAACACTATCTGATAAACATTTCAGATATGGAAACATGGTGTTTGATAGATAAACATATCTCATAAACATTATCTGATTAACACTATCTTATAGTGTTAATTTCTAGTAAGCTGTCAAATAGCGTGAAAGCTGATATCTCATATCAGATATGTTTATGATATATGTTTATGAGAAAAGGAAATGTTTGTCTGATATGTTTCTAGATAGTTAATTTCTGATAAACACCATGTTTCACATTTATCAGATAGTGTTAATATCTAACAAACAGCATGTTTATCAGATATGTTTATCAGATATGTTTGCCAAATCTTTATTCACCAGTGCTAACCACACCATATTTTTGATATACAACATGCCTAGCTTTATGAGCTTTCACATTCCCATTTGTCAAATATTAGTCTTAATTTTGGACAAAGAATTGAGATATGTTTGCCAAACAAGTAAGCAACGTAGTAATTCGGCCTAGGCATGAATTTATGTGTTTTCGTAAACCTCATGTTGCACGGCTAGCCCGAATTACCATGTCATATATTTGGAGTTCAACAATCCTAGCTTTCTAACTTTTGAATTTATTATCTTATCAGTCCAGCACAAATCAATGATATTAAACTGAAGAGTAATTCTCTCTTTGATTATTACAAAGTTTAATCAGTTAGGTGTGTTTGTTTCTGAACCTGTTGGATTTGATCAACACTGTGTAGTGTTGAAACCCACACCAATGCAAATTTTGTACTTTGTTTTGAGTTTTGATTTATATCTGGTAGTCTTCATGACAATGGTTCAATTTTCCAACCGCTTATTGACAGAATTTCAGCCTACCTTAATGAAGTCTTGAAATAAACTGGTACATTGATATAATGCAACGTATACATAGAGGTGTATATTTTTTGCTGGTACGTTGATAAAGTTATAAATAGCTTTGTCAATAAAAATGACAGGAACCAGTGAGCTCGATGTAATGAGATGAAATGTTATTTTTTCAACAGTACATAATAAGTAGTAGTATAGTAGTATAAAGGAAGGAATAGTACAAAATCTATGCTTACGTAAGATTATATCAATTCAACTTTTAAGCACATCAAACTAACCCAACTCCGTAATAGGATGGGGTATCACATACTTTATGGTATTGTAAAATGTAAAACATTTCACAATCTATGTTCAAACTAACCCAACTCCTTAATATGATGTGGTATCACATAGTTCGCAGTATTGTAAAAAGCAATACATGTTACAATCTATTATACATTCAGTGACCCAGCTGAAATTGTATGGAAAATACTGCTCCTTTTATTTGTATTTGGATCTACAAAATTTCTGATTTTCTTGGTTTCTTGAATCTTTTGCCAGTTTGTGAGAATTATGATAAATATGATGTCGCAAGGAGATAGGAGTTCCAAGGTGGCGGATATACGATATTGTCAACCTATTGGAGACTGTTGGTATCTGATCTTGCTTTTTTCAAGCTGTCAGGTTCTCCCATGAAAGAGATAAATTACTTAGTTTTTGAACATCATGGCACTTAAATGAGTTATTGCTTTTTTGGTGAAAATAAGTTGCAACTATTTAAACTTCACGGATGTTCAATCGGTTAGCTGGAAATGTTCATTCATTCCAGTCAGTTTAAATATTAAATGTGAAATGTTCATTCCTTCAGTTAGCTGGAAATGTTCATTCATCCCAGATGTTCACTCAGCTTGTTCATTATATTAACATCGTTAATTAATAATCATCATGTTCATTCATTCATTCAGTTAGCATACTCAGCATCGTTAATTAATACTCATCATGTTCATTCCTATTTAAGCTAACTAGAAATTTGAAATGTGAAATAAACAACATGAGCTTTCAAAAAGGAAAAACATATTCATAACTGGAAACGTGAAAGATCATGCTAAGTATGTTTTTCTATTGGTGTGCATCTCCTTTTTGAGTTTCCTTTTGTTGTGCATCTCCTTTTTGAGTTTTTAATGTGTTTATTTTTTTAATGATTTGTCCTTTTTGTGCTTACTGGTTTATGTGCTTACTGGTTTATGTGCTTGCATATTTGGGGCCACACTGGATCATTTTGAAATCATTTTGTTTTGATTTTCTTTTATGTGAAGGGTAGCAGCTAACATTTAATTGTATGGGTTTTTTTGATGTAATACAGTGGATTATTGTATGGAAAAAGCTTTTAATGAGAATTAATGAATATTCGGAGCCATTTTATGGAGTTTTTATTTAGTTGAACAAATTTTTTCCCTTCGTTCTATTTTTTATCTATTATAAACACAGATGTTTATCACTCATCATTCTTCTAATAACTTTAATTTGATTTCACAAACGAAGGACCACTGCGGTTTGCATATTTTTATAAAATTAGGTCCTCATAAGCATGTCGATGTTTTAAGGGAGAAACAAGAATAATTTTATAAAGCATCGAGGGTAACCAAGCAACTTTGACATTGTTCCTAGACATAAGAATTATCACTCGAGACAACCACATCAAGTGATTTAGACAGTATGAAAGCATGAATATGAATTAATGAATAGTAGCAACATGCAAGCATGATAGGATATTAAAAAGAGGACAGATTGATTGTTGATTTAGACAAGTGTGAATAAATTCAACAAAATGGGGGGAAATGGGGGGTGTGGTAGATTGATATGGGTAATAGCACCGATTCAGTTGTCTAGATAGATTGATATGTGTGATAACAAAATGGATGAACTAATTCTATTTTGGTATTATGTCTGGAATTAAAAATTGTGAAGGTAGGCTCTGTATCTGAACTAATTGGATGATTGATTATTAATAATGGACTATAGGTGTACGTGCCTTGGCTAGATGACCCATCGTCACGCACCTTCTAGAATCGCTCAACGGACTCATTCAACACACAAGGGCCATTTGGGTACGTGATCTACTACATGTACTTGCATCGAGAGGGATGGGTCGTTCTGTGTCCTACTACAACTCTTCTTTCGATTGCAGTGTGGTACGACTTCAATCAGTGCCCCAGACACACAATTGCCCCCAATGCAATCGAGGCCTTTACAACAGTGTCTTCTAGCAGAAGTGAGCAGAATCGGTGGACATGTCCATATATTGTACTTTAATTATTGATGTTTGTCTAAAATTAGGGGATCCATGATTTTAATTGATGAAAAACTAAATTTGGAGGTTCTAAATTTTGGTAGAAACTAAGTTATTTGGGAAGAACAAAGTTATTTGTGATGAGCAAAATTTACGGGGGAACCGAACTTTTGAGGGGGGAAATATCTTAAATGAACTGTGCCTTACAGGCACGGGTTATGGCTAGTAGTTCTATGATACATTCTGCTCATATGCTACCATATATTAACACATATACACATGCACCACTATACTCAGATATACAATCAGGTATATCTTCTAGTATCCATCCAACATTCACAGGTGTATCATCATGCAAGGTCTACTATATCAATATCAGCACACAAAGATAACCATACAAAAATATATTCATCCATACACAGGTGTAAGTGTACCAGCTTACAGCCATACATGAATCATATACTCATCACATGTAGCAACTCATAACACTAATATTCGTAAGACATATCCACACATACATGGGTGGAACTCAAGGACCCACACATGCATCCGCACACTCTACATGTGCATATATCACATACAGTATATAGCCAGTATATAGCCGCTACACAGTACATCTATACACTACTCGCACCTCAATCAAATAACACACTACTTATAAGTTAACCATTTATTAACACATATATTTCAATTATAATCACATAGCCATATAATCATTCATACATATACCATAGTCATATGCACATGAGTATGTCATCTCAATTGCTCGACAAACCATATTCAACACTTATAGAGTGATAGACACATATGTACACATACATATACACATAGATATGTACACACATTCTTACTCAATCAACACTTTAGTGTCTACCCTCAGGGCGCTATACCTCAAGCTTCTGATATCAGGAATATATCTTAAGGCAAAACTCCTACCCACCTTAAGACTAAACAACCCTCGGAACGATACACGCACTACCCTTACACAGCCACAGTGCGGTGACCTGCATGGGCCACCAAATGTAACGCCCCGCTCACCAAGATACCTGGAAAGTACCAATCCATCCCCGGTGATCCCAGAGCAGCGAGTGTTACGAAGGGAAATACGAGATAACTCAAGCAGGTCCACTGCACACTGCTGGGATAGTACATGTAGCATTCTCAAAAAACAACCAACATCCAACACAAGGGAAACAGAGAACACAAGAACAACACTAATAAACCTAAGAAACACTGTTATCATATATCAATATCTTATACATCAACGTATACATCTGTACAAGGAAACAGCTCATCCCCAAAAAAAACCAAGAGTACAATATCCCTCACCTCTCCTCTCACCACCTAATCCTACACTCAAACCCTCAACCATAACTACATACTCCATCTCCTGCAACCAACTCCACAACCTGAAAATATAACGGTGGGGCACGTCAATACGTGACCCAGTAGGAAATCCCATCTTCCATTAGTATGCCATCCCTTAAATGCATCAACTCATGCTTAAGGTAATAAAATGTATGAGCTACACAGATTTATGCATGGCATGACTTTTATAGTGTGATGCACAGAATAAACGTGACATGGCAGAAAGGAAAATAAACAAGACAATGACATAGAAAGAAGTAAAACAAGCATAGATAAATGGTTAGCGTTTTGGAACCTAGGTAGTGGGTAGGACCCTTGTGGGAATGGACCTTCCTCCCTAGTTGGGTTGGAACTGGAACTCCCCCAGACATGCTATGGACAGAGCCAAGCATGCAATGCTATTAACAAATGAGCCCTTCCCTCATTTCTCCTTATATCTGCCACTCCCCGCCTCATGGGCTACGTCAGGAGTGTAATCCACAAACGGTCCATCCCTCATGTACACTACTAGTTTGGTTCCCCCAAACCCCGTGTCACCCACCTCTGTGGAGGACTTAGTCATTTATTTAGGAAGACTATAACGACATTCGTAATTACAACAACTACAACATAATGCCATGAGTAAGAGCAATTACAACATCATCACCACATAGTTTAAAGGAGGGCATCTTTATATGAAAATGCAACCCTCTTTCCATATGACACTGCTCTTTCAATAAAGGTATAAGCCATCACAACTTTAGTTAATAACAACAACAACAATATCAAGGGTGACAACAACAACATAATAATAACAACAAGAAGAACAATACCAACTACATCCAAAGAGAGGACTTTAAAACTTGCATGGCCATTGTTACATACTACCTCCCATATTTCAATCACCCAACACCACACCAATGCCATTGGTAACATGAAATCAAAACTACATCACACATTACAAATCTGAAATCTGTCCACTGTCAGATTAATAAGCATGTTTCTCCTTATTTTTGTATTGAACATGACCAAGGTATTTAAATGAAAGTTTCAGATATATGTGTGATTCACTGATGAAATATCAAGAAGAAGTACCAACTGAGTGATTTATGGTTATTTATTTGGTGAGGCCTGTCGAAACTGTTTTTCAGACGGATTCTGAGGGCTGTAACAATTGCTATTTTATGTCATTTTGCCATTAGAATCTCAAACACAAGCACTAGGAGAAAGTTGTAGAACAAGTTGTTAACTTTACAACGAGACCAAGAACACTAAATTCTATGCACTGTACATGAACTGAGATCAATATTTCCAAACTATGCCCAGACTGAATGAAATGCAGACATGTTGTAAAGATGGAATTTTTATTCCTAATTACTGAACTGAACATAGGCATGTTATATATGAACATGGGGTATAATTTCACGAACTACATGAATCTATTTTTTTAGAATTTTAATCAAGCTAAAATACTGCCAAAAACACCGGTGAACATAGAACAAATCTGCAGAAAAAAACTAGAAACAGAACATCAACAAATTGAGATGAAAAATGCTGTGCAAGTGACATTAGAGATGGAAGAGGGATTCCTACCTTCTACCATGCACCCCATGAAGCTTCATCAAGCTCCTAGAATGCTCCTCCCTTGGCTCCTCCAAGCATTATGGCCAAGTCTCCAAGACCTTAGCATAACCCCCCACCTTCAGTCTCCTTTTCCTCTTCTCTTTTTCTTTCTCTTTATCTCTTCATTCGTTTTTCCTTGGGGATTTCGGCCCAACTAATGTAGGTGAGAGAAAGGGAGGTTGGGATAAGATTTAGAGATGTGTGTGGGTGTGTGGGTGTGGACACTTCATGCTAAAGGAAATGACCAAAATACCCCCCTTTCCCAAATACCCATCAACCTCCACTTATTTACCACTATGCCATTATGCAATATGAATAATTGGCCCTCCACATTCCCCATCTATTTACAAGTCATGCCATAAGAGGAAATTTTGCATAAAACCCCTTTCATGTATCACTTTTGGAAATTAGTCCAATTTTGGGTAGAAATGATAAGTGATTGGGTATCAATGCAATCTCTTGAGTTTAAGTGCAATGACCACTACTCCTCTCTCTTCCTTACATCCCCACTTGCCCATCACACATCCCTAATTACTCTACACACTCTCTCTCACTTACTAAATACACTACACTTCCGATTATACACCCATTCTCACACTCTACACGAACTTATACCCACTAACTTCTCTCTAATATGCATCACACCATATACTCAAGCATACAAGAGGAGATCCATATAGGCTTATCTTTGCTCATAGCACAACAATAGGCAACCATGTAGACATCTAATCTGGTATTACTATACACACTACACATTATACATCAACATACACGTACAAATACATCACATAAATATATTACTATACACACCCTAGGTATAGAGAACTAGGGTCATTGCAAATGCTCTGAAACTCAAGCTCATGTGACATTAAGTTTCCTATCAGATCTTCCACCCTCATCTTTGATAGATCCTTGGCTTCCTGAATGGTTGTGCCTTTTGGACGGAAGGAACTCGACAACGCCCCTCAAGATATTCCTTATTTGCTCAAGGCTTGAGTATGGTTTTCCAAGAGAGCTAGATTTATAAACGATGTATGTGAACCTCGCAAACATATCCTTGATGGACTCTGATGGATGCATATGGAAGCTTTCATATTCTGTGCTGAGCAAAGAAAGTCTGAACGCCTTCATCTGCGATGTTTCCTCATGTGTCACCTCAAGCGTGTGCCAAACTTCCTGTGTAGTTTGACATTGAGAGATATGATTAAACTAAGCTTTATCCAAAGTGCAAATAAGTGCATTCATAACTCTACTATTTAGAGAAAAATGTTTTTTATCAGCATCATCCCATTTATCTTTTGGTTTTAGGATTTCAATGTCTTCAATTTTAATTGTGGTTGGTTTATATCCTTTTCAACAATGTTCCACACATCATAATCAACAGACGCTAAATAGATTCTCATTCTAATTTTCCAGTAAGCAAAATCAGTGCCATTAAATTTTGGGGGTCTACTTATAGACTGGACTTCAGCAAAAGCTGAATCAGATATATTCATGGTTTATAGACTTGTTCCTCTAACCTGCTCTGATACCACTTATTGGATTTGGATCTAAGCCTAGAGGGGGATGAATAGGCTAATAAAAATTCTTCGAGAACACATGCAGTTTTTCAGCACAGATAGCCAGATGTAGAGTAAATAAAAGCAATTACAGAGTGCACAGAAAGATTTACACTGGTTCGATCGCACCAACGAGCTACTCCAACCCCAAATCAGATACTAGCATTAATATGTCAAGGGTACAACTAAAGGGCTACGAGCATCGACTCTACGCTCACCAAGTTCGTACCACACTCACCAAAGTGCCAAACACTATTAATCTAGCAAACTCTCTCTCTCTTAGCTAGCCCCGACTAGTCAAGACCCTATTGTCTAGCACTGACTAGACAAGACCCCAAAAGAATGAAAAAGTAACGTACAAAGATCAACACACCAATACACAAATATAGAATAATAAAGTGTTCAGAAAAGCTCAGTTCTTGTAGAAGTCGCTGTCTCTGTCGTTCAGCACTGGTCAGTTCTGATCTGATAAGATGTAGTTGTCTATCTCATGTCATGGCACCCCTAAGATGTTGTGGCCTCCTTCTTTTGCTTTGTGACTTGCGGCTATGGAGGGAGAGGCCTTAAACTTGTGACAATGTTAGAAGATGGACTCCTTTGGCGTTGTGTAATGAAGGAGGATGAGCTTCTTTGATATTACGACAAGAGAGAAGCTCTCTAGGTTGCGGCCTTGGTGAAGCACCCCTAAAGATTTTGCGGCTAGGAGAAGCTCTCTAGGGTGTTGCAGCCTTGGAGACTTGGGAATCCAAACTTGCATCAATGAGGAGTTTGAAGATGCTTCTTTGCTTGCTCGATAGCTTGCGTAATGGAGGAGAAGAGGCTTCCTTTGGATGCTTGCGCAATGAAGAATGATGAGCACCTTTCTTTGGCCTTCGAAATAGAGAAGAAGAGCTTGGCTTCGAATCTTGCAACTTGCGCAATGTAGGATGGAGATGAGGCTAGCAACTTGCGCAATGATAATGATGGAGAGGTTCAAGCTTGCGGCAATGGGAGAGGGAGAGGCTCTTGAAGATTGCTTGCAAGGGGATGTTGAATACTTGAAAATTTGCGGCTTTGGCTTTCCTCTTTGTGTTGGTCGCCCCCTCTTGGATTTGCGTTTTTGGCCACATGAAGTAGCCCTCTTTTGAAGAGGGGTTTAAATAGGAGAGGGAGAGGATCTTTGGCTCATGTAGAATCCCATAGAACAAGGAGGTTTGATGGAATCCTAACTAGTATACGATTTGAAATAATCATATGGAAGATCACTTGTAATCTCAATAGGATATTGAGTTTGAATTTGGATTGAAGAGGATTTGAATTTGAATGGCAATGGGATTTGCATTGGATCTCATTTAATCACAAATTGATTTGCATAAGATTTGGTTCATTAATCTTTGATATAAATGAGATCTCTCCATATCTTTCCATCTTTGACCAAGTCTTCATATGTGTAGACAGGATTTGGTTCAACCACTTTTGATATGAATGTGATCTCTCCTTATCTATCCATCTTTGACCAAGTCTTCATTTGTGTAGCAATTTTCTCCATTACTTTGACTAGGTCATCCTTTGAGTATTTACGAGCTTCACACTCCTGAAAAACACTTAACACACACACATCAAATTGTTTGCACATGTTTTTATCATCAAACACGAAGCCATCGTTTGTTGTATCCAACTACACGCTGTATCCAACACCTATGCCCTACAAAAGAAAGGGAGCATTGAATTTATTCCCAATATGAATGTATACCAAAGATAGTCATCAAAATAGAATGAAGTATATGGAATGTAGTGACGAAAAATCCTTGGAATTATGATGTAATCTCTCGACAATGACACTATCGTCACCTTGCTAATCCCATATATATGCTCCTCGGGTGCAACCATGGACCAACACACCTCCGTTGGATGCAAATCTGTATCCTGTGAGGGTTTTGTTATGTAAATAACATCTGAATGAAAAGAGTTATGAAATGGAATGGATGATTCAGAAGTGGACTTTAACATACTTCCCTAAACGGGAGCGGTAGGCTCTGGTGGGTGCGATGTATCTAGTGGAGTGGGAGCATTGTGCAGAGGTGATGACGGATTGCTCTCACCATCATCCTCCTCGTCAATGTGGACATCCTCCACGGGCTCCTCGTTGCTCTCACGTAGTACAAAGTAGGGGATGCGATCTAACGGGAAGAGTGACTTGGGTTCTTCTATATCTGAGATCTTGCTTTTGCCCAAGTACACCTCACTCCCGTCTTCCACGGTGGAAGAATGAAGAATATTGTTCCACGAAATTCGTACAAAAGACCCATCATCCATATCACCATTGTCTGTGAGGTCAACGGTGGTATGGCTTGGTCCTTTGTCACGCCCCGCTTCCCAAAAACGTGGAGGCGAAGCGTGAGAAGGTCCGCTCAGACTTGAAGCTACAAAGCCGCAAGTCCGATAAGCGTCAATCACTTTAAAACTGCAGGTCCTTGCAACGCGAAACGAAACAAAGATAATAATAACGAAAGAGACAAAAAGAACATCTCAGAATATCCATAATAATAAATCTCAACATCGCAGAAAAGCCACCAGGCTAAAATAAAAGAGTCTAAAAGAGGCCCAGCATGGCCAACAAAAGTACAAAGTACAGAAACGAAGTAATGGTGCAAGCACCGACATCTAGCAGCAACCTAAAGCAACAGCAACGCCAACAGTCTCTAAAACTGGTCTCCGGTGTTTACGAACTCCTCGACGGACGTAGGCTCAGGCTCAGCGTCAGCAACACCTCAACCTCAACAACTATCTATGGCTCAGGGTCTAACATGTGACACCCAAAGAGAAAGGGGCACATGTGAGCAAGTCTAAAAGACTTGTGCAAGTGAAACTGAAAGTACAAGTAAGAGCAACCTAAAAGTTCTAGCATGATGCAATGACATGGCAGTTAAAGTAATGAGTGCAACAGGTAAAGTAAAGTAAAGTAAAGTACGAGCATGGCATGACATTCACAAGACAAGTACACGACAAGTAAAGTAAGCACCTCGTGCACAGAGATTCCGTCTTTTGGCTAGAGTGGCTGCGCGGGCCAACTCCTAAGCTCAAGTAACCGTTTATCCCTACCCCTCCACGTGTATCGGGCATTGGTTTCTAGCCAACACATGAGGCCCGCTTCTGGACCACGAGCCAGGAAGTGTGTAAACAAGTATGGCGTAGGGGTGCACCTAGCCGGACAAGTAGTACGAGGACAAGTATTGTAGCGTGTGCTACGATGCAACATTCAATGCATGGATGACATGGCATGGCAAGTAGTAAAGCGTACAAGTAAGAAAAGTAAACGTGACAGTTTAGCATGCATGAATGACAAGTTTAAGGGTTGGATCTAGCTTCGTTGTCAAGCTAGATCATTTAGGTGACGGATCTAGTTTCGTTGTCAAACTAGATCAAGTAGGCGTCTAGCCAGCTATCATTTCACTGACTAGTCTCTTTTACGCTAAAAGCAAGGAAGTGGCCTAAAAACATGGCCCTACACAAGAGTTGGCAAGTTTCACTTGCCTGTAACTATCACGTCAAGAAAACACCGTCCAACGAGTCCAAAGTCACGATTCCTACGTGCACAAGTCCACCGGCCTACATCCGTTTTATTAATCTTGATTAGTGGTTTCTAAAACATTTAAAATACTTTAAAAATACTGATTTTAGTCTTGATTAGCATGCAATTGGGTTTGGGGTCCTAGGGGTGCAAAACGTTACCTCAACACGACGCGAAAGCTACACCGGCGTCGGGTAGCGACGCCGGGGGTTGGAATGAAAGATCGCGCTCCAAGTCCAGATTCCAATTAGATTCCTCGCTGGAAATTTCAGAGCAATCAACTCGGGCGACGATTCCAGATTCCAAAGCTCGTACGTGCGACGACGGGCTATGACGTGCGACGACGTCGTACGCGACGAATCCTCGAAGAGCAAGCACCTTGGTGGGGCCCACAGTAGTCCTAGGGACCATTGGGGAACCCACAATACCTCTGGAGAACTTGGGGGGCCCACGGAGGCAAGTGGTGCGACGGATGCGGGGTTGCGACGAGTGGCTCTCGGTCGTACCCCTCCAATGCGGGAGAATCCCTCGGTCGCTGCGGGGGAACGGCGCTGTGCAGCAGCGGGGGTCGGTCGCAGCAGCGGGTGCGGGCGCTTCCTTCGGTCAGACCGGTCGGGGGCTTCGGTCGTGCGCTTGGGATGTGAGGCGGGCGATGTTGCAACGATGCAGCGCTTGGGCGCTCGGTCACAGCGGGCGGGGCGATCGGTCAGACACGCTGCGGAGCGGGGCGACGAGCGGGCGACAAGCGGGCGACAAGCTGGGGTCGGTGCGGAGCGGGGCCTCGGTCAGACCGAGGGCTCCTCTCGGTCAAGCGGGGGAACGGGCGTGGGTGACAGCAGCGGTGCGGACGGCGAGAATGCGGGGGCGGCTATCGGTCTGAGCGGGGGAACGGCGCTGTTTTCCTCGGTCGTACGGGGGCTGAACGTCGCAACGTTGCGACGATTCGTCGCAACGTCCAAAATGAGTTTGGAAGAGGCTATGGCTAATTTCTTTGGAAAATAGGTCTTGCTAGGGGTTGCTTATATAGTATAGATGGGTTGACTTGGTCTAGGGCTAAATCTAATAGGATTAGAAGTTCAAAAAGATTTAAAATTTGAAATTCAATTACTCCAACTCATCCAAGGGTTTGACCTGGTCCAAATGAGCTGAAAATTGGCTCAAAAATTCTTTAAAACGTTAAAAACTTAAATAAATTTTATTTGGCCGAAAATAATTTATAAATTAATTATTAAAAATAATATAAAACTTGTAAAAATTATAAAAGTGGTCAAATAAACTCCAAAAATTATAAAATAAATATCGTGGTGATCGTGGTGACGAATGTGAGCTAACTAAGAAGACGGATCTCAAATTCGACGTCGGACGACGAAACTAAAAATAGAAACGTCTCCCGTCAAGAGTGAGAATCGTCACGTCTCATCGAATAAATTTAACTTGTGGGAAAACGACTCGAGAAACGTCGTTCCTAATTAGTGCCACTATTTAATACTCTCAGAGACGTTCATAACGGCATATCGCACAAAAGTGTTCGCAAACAACCAAAGTCTAAAACAAACACGTGCACGGCCAAAAGCACGTGCACGAAAAACGTACGACGAAAAGTGGTCGTTACATCCTCCCCACCTTAGAATAAAGTCCGTCCTCGGACTTTCTAATATAGCTAGTCGCTCTAGTAACTACCCCAATCAAGTCACTTTATAATTCAAACCAAGTATAGTCATTACAAGTGCTCATATATGCACTAGGTAGTCAAACATTATTACTACCAACACTTATATATATACATTCACGTACGTATACACTTATACCTATTATAGTCCGTCAACTTCATACATGTATTTCAATCAGGTATATAAACATACATCCCTTATATAACTGCTACTCCCAAACAGTAGTTCAGATACTTATATAGGATAGTCTCACACTTAGCCAATACAATCATCGCTCTACCTATATGTAGCTACCTATGCACAAGCATCAAGGGTATACTACCCTCTAATATTCATCCATTACCAAGCATCTCAACACATATAGTCACACCATACCATTATTAAATCAAGTTCACTATATCTAATATACATTCACCACTACTATAATTTCACAATATATAGTCATTCAAATACATGCAATTAGTTCACCATATATTCACATCACGTACGGTCCTATAACTATATTTACGACACGCCACATAGACCATAGTCATCCATACCTATAACTAAGCACATACTTACCCGTGCATGGTGCACTCCCATACACGCTAACATTTCATTTTCATACGCCAATCATACCATTATATAACTAGCACACCTACACACCTAGTTTTAGCTAGTACACATACGTTCACACAACAAGTCCTTAGTAAATAACTATACCGCAAGACCAACACCTATAACTATATACTGGTGTAGCGACCCACAATCATGTGCGTAGCACAACCAGGCACAAACACTCCTATCACTATACATACATCAAGCATTGCTATATTCAAACTACAACATACATTCAATATACTTAGAGTATACTCACTCAAGCTTGAGTGAGACTCAATACACATATCAGAATATTCCATATACGTAGCACGACATTCATACTTATACCATATCACTCCAATATTTATACGTCTACCAATACAACCATATACATACCATAAGTCATTCACCTAATATCTAGTCAGGTAATACTCACATGGTTAAATCAATCTATATACCATAATAATAATACAGACATCAGCACACGTATAACTATAATACACTCCCTAATACATACGCATTCATCGTATAGTCACACACATGTAACATATATTCACACCATAGCCTACTACCTATAATTAGTATACTAACACATCCACACATACATAATTAAGATGTGCAATGGTCGTGTATACCTCACGGTATGCACGCATGCGACATCCCGCGAAAGCAAACAATACCAATCAAAATTATAACCCTACTACCTATATATATATCACCTATATACTCATGCAACGAAACATAACTACTTACATATAAGCACATATATACCTACCTACGAGCACATACTCATACGTAATAATATATGGGTCACTCAATAGGCCTACTTACTTAACTATACATACACTTATTATTATCACACCTAGCACACACATAGCTTTACAAATCATTTTATTTCAACCATTATAAGTATCTCTAACTAATACACTCCATTAGATATTCCAACACTAACTCTTATATACTCAAGCATCCCTAGTATAGTATAGCTATCCACACAAAATCCATAACTACTAACTCACAACAACTTCATACTATCACGAATAACTCCGAGTATATATATATATAAATATATCACACAATAGGCAAGCACCAATATACTATGGGGGGGGTACACTCATTCAAGCCCACGTACACAACTTAGGTACGTGCACAACGACACCTCTCAAGGGTCCAAGGGTCTACTAACAACTAAGGGTTAACACAGACATTGACGGACCCTAAGGCCTAAGCAATAAAGAGAGATCGAGGGCGAGACGAGGGAAGGATCGATAAGCACGAGTTCAGGTAGGACGAATACGAGGAGACGGCTTGGTTGGACGAAACATTGACTCAAAGGTGAGGTTTAGGTTGAGGGAAAAAGGAGATGTAGTGATGCTTTATAGAGGGGGAAAGAAATAGGGTAAATAGCATAAGCTAAAATACGCGGAGTTTGAAAACTTTTTGTACTTCAAAAGTTAAAATCCTCGTCTGAAAAGAAATATTTAGGGATCGATAAAACGAGTTGTTCAAAATAAATTTGAGTCGAATATTCATAATAAGAGAAAATGGTCTCTTGGTTTTTAAAATTTTTAAAAGGAAGTAAAATCATTTACGCGAATATTAAGGACATGGTTTAGAAAATTCCATCAGTCAGTAATTTAATAAAATGTTGTCTAAAGTTTTGGAAAGTCGAAGAATGAAATCGAGTAGCGGAAGAATTTAAACTCATGTTAATGCTTTCAAAACTTTTAGGCTATGGAAAATTTAAAATGATCAATTTGAAACTACTTTTAGAGAACCAAGGTTTGCCAAAAATGAGAAACAGAGTTACACAAGGTTCTTAATATACGAGCACAACAAGTTTGGTACGGATATAGAAATATTTGAAAGTATGTATGGTGCACAGAAAATAATATTAACTTAGTAGTAGAATTATCGAAATCGAATAGCAAGTCTTAAAAATCAAATCAGGGAGGGTCTAAAGCAGGAAGAGGTTATGAAAATAGTAATTTTTCAAAAAATCTGAAATAGTGAGAACGACGAGCAAAAACCAACTTGCTGAAATCTGAAATTCCATGTGACTTGAAAAGTATATTAAAAGTAACCACGAAGTATTATTCAAATGGCATAAATAAGAGGGAAAATTATAAATCGAACTGAGCAAAATAAAGGTACGGTTCAGAATAAAATTTAATATATGAAAAGACGACATGAGTACGAAAACATAGGCTGGGAAAAATATTATCAGCTAGAGTTCAAAATTCCGACAAACGTTTTAAAAATTTAAATCAATGAAGAAGTATGAAGTATAAGTATATTAAAATTTTGAACAAATTTAAACCTAGGGAAAGAGGAAATCGAAAGATACTTTTGGAAGATTCAAGATTGTAACGGAAAGGTTTGAAAATTGACGACGATCGTCATGGGGCGATCTCGTGAATCGAGGCAAGGAAATTGGTCAGGTGATCAAAACATTCGTACGCCTAGGATATGACTCAGGAGAGGCTACGGGAAACTCCTACGGTCGACCAACTAAAGATTAAAACTAAGCACTAAGACTTCTAAAGGTTAGACGGTAAAGAAGTGCGTTCAGCTTGGTCCGAAATCGATGACCCCAAGCGAACGACAAATGGAAATTCTAGAAGTCTAATATGGTCAGAGGTAGACAAGGACCACTAAGGTAACTCCTACGACGATCAAGTCAATTGCTAGAAGGGAGTCTAACTAACAATCAGGGGCCTCTAACTATCAAGCACAGACGTCTAACTAAGTCTTCTAATCACCTAGTGTCCTAAAAACGACTAGACTCAGGGCTTCTGACTTGGATGTTGCAATTTATTTAATGGACATTCTGTTATTATCGTTGTTCCGTTAATTCGCAATTGCAAGACTGGAGGACCTGCATGGGCCACCAACAAAACCTGTCACGCCCCGCTTCCCAAAAACGTGGAGGCGAAGCGTGAGAAGGTCCGCTCAGACTTGAAGCTACAAAGCCGCAAGTCCGATAAGCGTCAATCACTTTAAAACTGCAGGTCCTTGCAACGCGAAACGAAACAAAGATAATAATAACGAAAGAGACAAAAAGAACATCTCAGAATATCCATAATAATAAATCTCAACATCGCAGAAAAGCCACCAGGCTAAAATAAAAGAGTCTAAAAGAGGCCCAGCATGGCCAACAAAAGTACAAAGTACAGAAACGAAGTAATGGTGCAAGCACCGACATCTAGCAGCAACCTAAAGCAACAGCAACGCCAACAGTCTCTAAAACTGGTCTCCGGTGTTTACGAACTCCTCGACGGACGTAGGCTCAGGCTCAGCGTCAGCAACACCTCAACCTCAACAACTATCTATGGCTCAGGGTCTAACATGTGACACCCAAAGAGAAAGGGGCACATGTGAGCAAGTCTAAAAGACTTGTGCAAGTGAAACTGAAAGTACAAGTAAGAGCAACCTAAAAGTTCTAGCATGATGCAATGACATGGCAGTTAAAGTAATGAGTGCAACAGGTAAAGTAAAGTAAAGTAAAGTACGAGCATGGCATGACATTCACAAGACAAGTACACGACAAGTAAAGTAAGCACCTCGTGCACAGAGATTCCGTCTTTTGGCTAGAGTGGCTGCGCGGGCCAACTCCTAAGCTCAAGTAACCATTTATCCCTACCCCTCCACGTGTATCGGGCATTGGTTTCTAGCCAACACATGAGGCCCGCTTCTGGACCACGAGCCAGGAAGTGTGTAAACAAGTATGGCGTAGGGGTGCACCTAGCCGGACAAGTAGTACGAGGACAAGTATTGTAGCGTGTGCTACGATGCAACATTCAATGCATGGATGACATGGCATGGCAAGTAGCAAAGCGTACAAGTAAGAAAAGTAAACGTGACAGTTTAGCATGCATGAATGACAAGTTTAAGGGTTGGATCTAGCTTCGTTGTCAAGCTAGATCATTTAGGTGACGGATCTAGTTTCTTTGTCAAACTAGATCAAGTAGGCGTCTAGCCAGCTATCATTTCACTGACTAGTCTCTTTTACGCTAAAAGCAAGGAAGTGGCCTAAAAACATGGCCCTACACAAGAGTTGGCAAGTTTCACTTGCCTGCAACTATCACGTCAAGAAAACACCGTCCAACGAGTCCAAAGTCACGATTCCTACGTGCACAAGTCCACCGGCCTACATCCGTTTTATTAATCTTGATTAGTGGTTTCTAAAACATTTAAAATACTTTAAAAATACTGATTTTAGTCTTGATTAGCATGCAATTGGGTTTGGGGTCCTAGGGGTGCAAAACGTTACCTCAACACGACGCGAAAGCTACACCGGCGTCGGGTAGCGACGCCGGGGGTTGGAATGAAAGATCGCGCTCCAAGTCCAGATTCCTATTAGATACCTCGCTGGAAATTTCAGAGCAATCAACTCGGGCGAAGATTCCAGATTCCAAAGCTCGTACGTACGACGACGTCGTACGCGACGAATCCTCGAAGAGCAAGCACCTTGGTGGGGCCCACAGTAGTCCTAGGGACCTTTGGGGAACCCACAATACCTCTGGAGAACTTGGGGGGCCCACAGAGGCAAGTGGTGCGACGGATGCGGGGTTGCGACGAGTGGCTCTCGGTCGTACCCCTCCAATGCGGGAGAATCCCTCGGTCGCTGCGGGGGAACGGCGCTGTGCAGCAGCGGGGGTCGGTCGCAGCAGCGGGTGCGGGCGCTTCCTTCGGTCAGACCGGTCGGGGGCTTCGGTCGTGCGCTTGGGATGTGAGGCGGGCGATGTTGCAACGATGCAGCGCTTGGGCGCTCGGTCACAGCGGGCGGGGCGATTGGTCAGACACGCTACGGAGCGGGGCGACGAGCGGGCGACAAGCGGGCGACAAGCGGGGGTCGGTGCGGAGCGGGGCCTCGGTCAGACCGAGGGCTCCTCTCGGTCAAGCGGGGGAACGGGCGTGGGTGACAGCAGCGGTGCGGACGGCGAGAATGCGGGGGCGGCTATCGGTCTGAGCGGGGGAACGGCGCTGTTTTCCTCGGTCGTACGGGGGCTGAACGTCGCAACGTTGCGACGATTCGTCGCAACGTCCAAAATGAGTTTGGAAGAGGCTAGGGCTAATTTCTTTGGAAAATAGGTCTTGCTAGGGGTTGCTTATATAGTATAGATGGGTTGACTTGGTCTAGGGCTAAATCTAATAGGATTAGAAGTTCAAAAAGATTTAAAATTTGAAATTCAATTACTCCAACTCATCCAAGGGTTTGACCTGGTCCAAATGAGCTGAAAATTGGCTCAAAAATTCTTTAAAACGTTTAAAACTTAAATATATTTTATTTGGCAGAAAATAATTTATAAATTAATTATTAAAAATAATATAAAACTTGTAAAAATTATAAAAGTGGTCAAATAAACTCCAAAAATTATAAAATAAATATCGTGGTGATCGTGGTGACGAACGTGAGCTAACTAAGAAGACGGATCTCAAATTCGACGTCGGACGACGAAACTAAAAATAGAAACGTCTCCCGTCAAGAGTGAGAATCGTCACGTCTCATCAAATAAATTTAACTTGTGGGAAAACGACTTGAGAAACGTCGTTCCTAATTAGTGCCACTATTTAATACTCTCAGAGACGTTCATAATGGCATATCGCACAAAAGTGTTCGCAAACAACCAAAGTCTAAAACAAACACGTGCACGGCCAAAAGCACGTGCACGAAAAACGTACGACGAAAAGTGGTCGTTACATCCTTGGTCACTACCAATCTCTCCAAGAAAAACTGTGTCCACCCATGGGCCAATGCATCGTTCATCATCCAATTGAGATGTATCTTTTTGACTGTGGTGTTGGACGTAGACCTCGGTGGTAGTATCTGCATGGAAAAATAAACTCATGTCAAAATTCTTCAAATTCGAATCATATGAGTTACATTTCATCGATATGTGAGATGCAGCTGCAATCTCCATATACTCACATTCATCTTCAGGCGGCATGTCAAAGAATCTCCCTCCATTCATCTTCACCATAGATTCTTGCAGGTCAAAGTGCAGTCCTCCATTGAAGATGCAGAGGAGATCATGCGTGCTTATCCCATACCTCGGTAATCCATTCACCAATCTGATAAATCTCCCCCAAGCTTGCCTAAGCATCTCTTCAGCGAGTTAGGTGAAGGTGGAAATCTGATCTCGTGGTGTGTGGAGTGGCCTCGCCTGAATCTCGACGGTGTAGGTGACTCCTCCATCACGATTATCCCATCCTGACGATGTTTATAAAGCAATCGAATTCCTATCAAGCATATGTGACTACCCCTGTGATATGACCAATTGGTTGACACTTTGGGTAAGTTCTTGGAGTTGAGCTTGGGCATTGGTTTGGGTTTCGAGCCATCGAACTTCGCCTCGGAGTTGGTCTTCTAAAAGAAACTCTAGATGTGATTTTTCTGGTGGTGGTGGAGGGTTACTGTAGGAGGGTTCATGAGATAGGTTGTGAGTATATGATGGTGGGTCGTATGGGTATGTGTGGTTTGGCTTTGGGTGAAGACATGCCCCTGCATCCCATATCTCATATTAAGCGCTGCAACATATGGAACATGAATGTAACCTCCTATTTGTGCATCTCGCGAGAGTAAATCGTTGAAACTCTCCACATAGGATCCACTTGGCATCCACATATTCTACAAATAGCACCTGAAATGTAAAAGATAAAGCTAAGGCAGGAGCGTCAGTGGTACAAGAGAATTGCAAATAAATTGATAATCGGCGGTGGAAAAAATTGGTTTATTGGTATTTTTATAATTTTAATGAATAAAACGTAGTCTAGCAAACCCTAATCTTACTAATATCAATCAAATCGTGCCACTCCGGCAATGGCACTAAAAACTTGTTATCGTCTTGTAATTTATAAACCGCAAGCGCACGACATCGTCGTAGCACTTAACGGGTTGTCCGAAGGGAGGTGGTTTGATCGATTACTAGCTCGATTTCGGGTTGTATGCTAGCTAGCTAATCAATTAGAAGGTGAAACATGGGTTACGGAGTTTTAACAGAGAAAATGGTGTGGAGATACAAAAACGATAATAAAAACACATATGGGATGTTGAAACAACAACACAACAGCAACAACAACAACTACTACTACAAAGAACAAATAAAAACAACAAAGCAACATCAACAGTGTTAAGAAGAATGCAAATGAAAATCATATCGCAATGATTTATTAGAGGAGTTGTCAGTGTTGGAAGCAAAGATCTAGGATCTTGGTTTGATGATGACAAACCTGTTGTTATATTTGATGTGTGTGCTTAGTGTGTCTCAAGATTGGCGAAACGATGATTCTTTCAACATTTGGGGAAATTGCTAATCATATAGCAACTGGAGAGAGGATGAAGTATTGTGCGCAAAGCAATGAGGACTAGGTCCAATGTGAGAGCAAAGTTGGACTTGGTCCTATATGGGATGAGATGGATTTGGTCAAAATATTTAGCTAGATTTGCAAATATCTGATTCTGCCAATTTCCTTTTCATATACAAATCAAATCCCTACAAAATCCTATTTACTCTCAACCCCCATATTCTTAGGGATGCTAATTGATCATATCCTATCCTTTGACGTGCCAACCATCCTTAAACCCTAGCCGAACCTCTCCCTTTGAAAGCCGTGACCTAATTTCCTAAGAGCTGGCCGTAAACAAAAAAAACATTGATCCCTTAAAAACACACAGCATAAAACGATGCATTAAAAATTCGTTTTGAATTATTGAGGGACAGCCGAAATATAGGAGAGGCCTTTGCATCTTTAACATATATGAATTAAAAAATAAAAGAGCAGCCTGTCAAATTTTGATACTCCCCATTGTTTTAACCTAGGGAGGCTGAAATCATTTTTTTTCAAGGCCGGCGTCAATATTTCTATGCCCATTTTTTTCGTTCACATCTGAAAAATTCCCAGGCCAATTCTTTCCCAAGAGGCGCACGGCTTGTTCAAAATTTTTTTAATAGACGCACATTTTAGAAACCCTCTGCTCTCCCATTAAATTAACAAGAGCCTGCTTCTTCATCAAAAAATTCCAAAAAGCTCTTCAATTATTTTTCATCGTCCTTAAGAGCCGGCCAAAATTTTGAAGGGGGCAGCCGCATAATCAAGAGGAGCATAGGCTGACATTGCCTCAGCATCAAACAACAATTGGGGGTTCCTTTGATCTCGACGAGCACAAGACAGAAGGGGCCATGCATCCTTTTTATTTACACTTTGCCTAAAATCTGTTTTTCTTTTTCTTTGGGCAAGACTTGCGTAAGAATTGAGGTTTGTTTGTTTTTATTGATTATTCAAGGCTAACAAATCTCTTATGTGTTTGCAGGTCACGCACAGATCTTTTGTGTGTGCTTGGAAAATTCCCAGAGCACTCTACCGATTTGTGTGTGCTTGGAAAATTCCAGAGTGTCTCTTTCATAAAACAAAAATTATAAAAAGAGGTTGATCACTGATTCTTTTTAAGAGGCCAAAATATCTTGTGCTGGATTTCAAAGATGAGGAAAACTCTGTGAAAGGATTTTGCCACCTTCAGATTTTGTGCCATCCCTCAGCAGAAGGCCGAAAACTACATCCTTTGCAAATCTCAAAGCTGTAACTCTTCAAGTTGCACTTTCCAAGGAGTTGGGATCAGGGACATCAGAGACTACTACTTGTCAGATTGATCTGACCACGTGCTGAACGGCAGAGACGACACACCATTACTGAGCATGTCTAAAACTCTATTTATTTATCTTTGTATTGGTGTAGCGATCTCTGTAGGGGAAACTTTACCTATATCTTGTGATTATTTTGGGACTTGTTTGGTTGGGGCTAGACAAGGGGGACCCAGCTAGTTTGGGACTAGCTGGTAGAAAGCGTTACTAGGATTGATAGTGAGAGAAAACACATTGAGTCGGGGTACTGAGAGCCTGGCGAGTGTAGAGACGTAGAGGGTGCTCTGAGCGTGCTCTAACTTGTGGTTTTATACCTATTGCGCTATTCAATACTAGTATCTGCTTTGGGGGCTGGAGTAGGTCGTTGGGACGACCAAACCAGGGTAAATCTGTTGTGTACTCTGTGTCTGCATTTTATTTACTCTGCTGCTGCTATAACTGTGTGAGTTTATTTGTGGGTTGCACGAATTTTTTATAAGCCTATTCACCTCCCTCTAGGCTAGGATCTAGATCCAACAAGTTGTATCAGAGCAGGTTTTAAGATCTAGCCTAGGTTTGACCATGAATAACCATATGGATAGTGCTTTTACTGAGGGTCAGTCTGTTTCCCGTCCCCCTAGATTTAATGGAGGTGATTATGCATATTGAAAAATCCAATGAAAATTTGCCTCATTTCTGTTGATTATAATGCTTGGAAAATAATTGAAAAAGGTTATAAACTGCCTGTTATTAAAGTAGATGGTGTTGAGATTGATAAACCAAATGACAAATGGGATGAGAATGATTGGAAATCTTATTATTTAAATGCTAAAGCTATGAATGCTCTTATTTGTGCACTTGATAAATCTGAATATAATAGAATCTCACATTGCTTAACTGCACAGGAAAGATGGCATACTTTGGAGGTGACGCACGAGGGAACGTCACAGGTAAAGGAGTCTAGACTGTCTCTTTTGAGTGTAGAGTTCGAGGGATTTCGCATGCTACCATCAGAGAGCATATCAGAGATGTATGCGAGGTTCACCGACATAGTTTACAATTCTAGCTCGCTTGGAAAGCCATATGATAGCCTCGATCAAGTGAGGAAGATCCTAAGAGCATTGCCAAGCTCTTTCAGACCAAAGGTCACCACCATTCATGAAGCAAAGCTATTGTCTCAATTGAAGGTGGAGGACCTTATTGGTAATTTGATGTCCCATGAGTTGGAACTGCAAAATGTTGAAGCAAGAGAGAAACTTGAGGAGAAAGAGAAAGCCATAAAGCCCCTTGCTTTGAAAGCTAGGGAAGAAGATGAGGATGATGACATGTCACTAATGGTAAGAAACTTCAGAAAATTTGTCAGGACCAAGCAAGGAAGAGAAGAAATGGCACCCAGGTTTAATCGTTCTAACTTTAATAATTCTTCTAAGCAATTTAATGATCAGAAATCTACTGATAGAATGCAATGTTTTAAATGCATGGATAGAGGACATCTGATGAAGGATTGCCCAAATGAAACTACTCAGCTCGCTAAAAGAAAAGGAAAAGCGAGGGTATTAATATGGGATATGGATAGCGAAGCTGAAAGCCAGGAGGAACATGAAGCCCATTCTTGCATGGCTTTGATGGGGATCCAAGATGAGACACCGTTAGGTAGCAAAGCTGAACTTCTTAAAATTTGTGAAGAAATGCAAAATCAAATAGTAGATCATGAGTTTACTATTGAATGTCTCCAAAATCAGAACTATGACATGCAAGTTAGAGATGATTAGGTGTTTAAAGAGAATGAAAAGCTTAAAATTGATTTTAATGCTTGTAAGTCTACTATTGAAATCATGAAGAAGGAAAAAGCTAGCTTTGATGAAACTGCTCCTTGTATTTCTTGTTCCTCATTATTAAACCAAAATAGCATGATTAAACAAGATTTAATGAAGCTCGAAGCTGAAAAAGAATATGAAATAAGAGAGCTTAAGGATAAATTTTGCATGCTAGATAACGATCTTAAAAAGAATACTATTGAATATGAAAATAAGAAAAAAGAAAACAAGTTGGCTTTCATTAGTAAATGCACGATGCTTGTGGAAGAAAATAAACAATTAAAAATCAAAGTCTCTCATCTTGAAGTGGCCATTAAGAAATTCTCTATAGGAAAACAATCGTTGGACACAATTTTAGAAAATCAATTATATGGCAATAATAGAAGAGGACTTGGTTTTGGTCTGAAAAATGTTGAAAAGCAAAAATTCAAGAAATTCCGCAATGTACACTCTAGTGCAAAGAACAAACATGCAAAGTGCTTTACTTGTGATAGTGTAGGCCACACTTCATATTATTGTAAATTTAGGAACACAAACATCAAGTTTAAACAAATGTTGGTTCCTAAAGCAACAATGGCTAACACTAGTGGACCTTGTTGGATTACAAGGTCACACTTAACACCTTTCATGTAGGTAAGGTGGAGATTTGGCGAGGAGCGATAAACTCAATGTCTCATTCTTTTAGCTCCTTCGTCAAATAGCGGTGAGAAGGTATAATTTTTATCCCTCTTTGCATTTCATTGCATACCTTCATAGATTGTTTTGTGTGCTTGATTTTTTTTTTGTTTGAGTGCTTGTTTGCATGGCTTTTAATGTTTTTATTTCTGAAAAAAACAAAAAAATGAAAAAAAAATCAAAAAACTTTGTGCTTATTGAATATCCTCTTATGAATCTCTGTAAGTGGTATTATTGAATGTTCTCAAATCTATCCCTTGTAGAAGTCAATTCATTACTGTTGTAGCTACATGAACATGTTGTTATCTTTTTAGTAGCCATGAAATGTCTCAAAAATTTCAAATTTGACTTCTACACCTACATTTGCACTTTCACGAAATATTAGACTTCAAGTACTTTTGGAGATTCTTTTGAAGAATAATGGAAATTGAATGTAGGGATGATTAATTTCTGAATTTTCCAAGAGATATGAAGTATTTAGCCATGAATTAAAATTGAGCACAAAAGAACTGCAAAACAAAAACATGAAAACTGCTCCGTATGAAAAATGGATACACTTCATGGCTAATACACAACCCACGAGTATCCAACTTAAGCTACATGGGTAATCATTAGCGTTGGTGTATATAACTCGTCAAGCAACGCCACCCCACATTTAAAAGTCCTTGTAGGCCAGGTTTTGGGGTTCGGAAACTTGAACTCATCTTTGATGAGGTGGGAAAAATAAATCCTAGTGATATTCATGAAAAGTTGGAAAATGTGGATTGATGTGGTTGATTTTCTGAAATTGAATCTCCTCTTGTACTTTATCGTCTGTATCACTACACTTACACAAAGGTGGAGAAGTCTTGTTATGAATTCTATGAGCGTGGATTGTCTATTTTGTGGAAAACTCAGGCAAATTGCACGCTATATTTAATAATGGTTTATTTTTGCATGGAAGATTTTTGTGACTTCATTAATCCACTTTTGGTGATTACAAAGGAGGAGAAAGAAAAGAAAGATTTGACAGATATTATTATGTGTTGAAGGGGGAGCTTGAGAGAAGGGGGATCATGCTATTATATTTGTTAAAATGTTGTGCATGCTATGATGTAATACTTGAATATCTCAGTATCTCATCATATTGCATTACACCATTCAACACACTTCACACTCCCATACTTATTACTCAAATCTTTTATGGGTTTGTCATCACCAAAAGGGGAAGATTGTTGGAAGCAACGATCTAGGATCTTGGTTTGATGATGAAAAACCTGTTGTTATATTTGACGTGTGTGCTTAGTGTGTCTCAGGATTGGTGAAACGATGATTCTTTCAACATTTGGGGAAATTGCTAATCATATAGCAACTGGAGAGAGGATGAAGTATTGTACACAAAGCAATGAGGACTAGGTCCAATGTGAGAGCAAAGTTGGACTTGGTCCTATATGGGATGCGATGGATTTTGTCAAAATATTTAGCTAGATTTGCAAATATCTGATTCTACCAATTTCCTTTTCATATACAAATCAAATCCCTACAAAATCCTATTTACTCTCAACCCCCATATTCTTAGGGATGCTAATTGATCATATCCTATCCTTTGCCATGCCAACCATCCTTAAACCCTAGCCGAACCTCTCCCTTTGATAAGCCGTGACCTAATTTCCTAAGAGCTGGCCGTAAACAAAAAAACATTGATCCCTTAAAAACACACAGCATAAAACGATGCATTAAAAATTCGTTTTGAATTATTGAGGGCCAGCCGAAATATAGCAGAGGCCTTTGCATCTTTAACATATATGAAGAAAAAAATAAAAGAGCAGCCTGTCAAATTTTGATACTCCCCATTGTTTTAACCTAGGGAGGCTGAAATCATTTTTTTTCCAAGGCCGGCCTCAAGATTTCTTTGCCCATTTTTTTCGTTCACAGCTGAAAAATTCCCAGGCCAATTCTTTCCCAAGAGGTGCACGACTTGTTCAAAAAGTTTTTAAGAGCCGTACATTTTAGAAACCCTCTGCTCTCCCATCAAATTAACAAGAGCCGGCTTCTTCATCAAAAAATTCCAAAAAGCTCTTCAATTATTTTTCATCGTCCTTAAGAGCTGGCCAAAATTTTGAAGGGGGCAGTCGCATGATCAAGAGGAGCACAGGCCGGCCATTGCCTCAGCATCAAACAACAATTGGGGGTTCCTTTGATCTAGACAAGCACAAGACAGAAGGGGCCATGCATCCTTTTTATTTACACTTTGCCTAAAATCTGTTTTTCTTTTTCTTTGGGCAGGACTTGCGTAAGAATTGAGGTTTGTTTGTTTTTATTGATTATTCAAGGCTAACAAATCTCTTGTGTGCTTGCAGGTCACGCACAGATCTTTTGTGTGTGCTTGGAAAATTCCCAGAGCACTCTGCCGATTTGTGTGTGCTTGGAAAATTCCCAGAGTGTCTCTTTCATTAAAAAAAATTATAAAAAGAGGTTGATCGCCGATTCTTTTTAAGAGGCCGAAATATCTTGTGCTGGATTTCAAAGATGAGGAAAACACTGTGAAAGGATTTGCCACCTTCAGATTTTGTGACATCCCTCAGCAGAAGGCCGAAAACTACATCCTTTGCAAATCTCAAAGCTGCAACTCTTCAAGTTGCACTTTCCTAGGAGTTGGGATCAGGGACATCAAAGACTACTACTTGTCAGATTGATCTGACCACGCACTGAACGGCAGAGACGACACACCATTACTGAGCATTTCTAAAACTCTATTTATTTATCTTTGTATTGGTGTAGCGATCTCTGTAGGGGAAGCTTTACCTATATCTTGTGATTATTTTGGGACTTGTCTGGTTAGGGCTAGACAAGTGGGACCCAGCTAGTTTGGGACTAGCTGGTAGAAAGCGTTACTAGGATTGATAGTGAGAGAAAACACACTAAGTGGGGTACTGAGAACTTGGTGAGTGTAGAGACGTAGAGGGTGCTCTGAGCGTGCTCTAACTTGTGGTTTTGTACCTATTGCGCTATTCAATACTAGTATCTGCTTTGGGGGCTGGAGTAGGTCGTTGGGACGACTGAACCGGGGTAAATCTGCTGTGTACACTGTGTCTGTATTTTATTTACTCTGCTGCTGCTGTAACTGCGTGAGTTTATTTATGGGTTGCACGAATTTTTTTATAAGCCTATTCACCCCCCTTCTAGGCTAGGATCCAGATCCAACAGTCAGATCCACGTACAAACCAAGGAAGATAGCTTCAAAATCTGTCAAAAAATATTAATATCTAAATCTACTCCTAAGAAAGCCAATGAAATAGTAAAAAGAAGAGGGAACGAGACTATTGCTCGACGCCCCTGGCAATGATGGTGCCCAGAAGTTTTTATACAACCTTACATGCTAACGGATTGTGCCTCAAACCCGCTTTCAAGCAGTCGCATGGTTGAACAACGCGACCGTGTCGTTCTCTTGCTGCCGCTACCCCAGAAGATTGACACGGCCGTATGGAGAGATCATACGGCCGTGTGGCTTGCTTTCTTGCCGTTGTCGCTTCTTTAGCTGAGGTGAGATGATATTGCCCTATGAAGCTAGTTCATCTGGTCGTGTGAATGTTTCGATTGCTGCTGCTGCTGCGTTGTTGTAGGGGAGTGATACGGTCGTATACAGGCAATCCATACGGTCATATGGGAACTCCAGCATCAATCTTCAAGTGCTCCATCTCCTTGCAAGCTCTTCTTCAGCAACCATCAGCATTCCTCCATGCTCACATCTCCAACTCTAGACTTTCATGCTCCAGCTCCATGCATGCACCATCTGCATGCCTTCTTCCTCAATAAAATCCACTCCAAGGCTTTATGCTCCAGCATCTCCAGCTCCAAGGCTAGGCTCATGCTCACTACTCCTCTACCAAGCTCATTTCTCCAGCCAATATCCTTCAAGTTCATCTTCCTCGAGGCAGCATCCAAGCTCATTCCATTTTCAATCTATGAAGCTAAACTCCATGCTCAATGCTAAATGCTCCATCACTACATCACTCCAAGTTCCATGCTCCAGAACACATGCATCTCAAAAAGCTCCACTGCATGGCTCCACAACACAAACTCATCTCCATCTCCACAATACTCCAATGTTTCAATGTAACACTAAGGCCTAAATATGCTCAATTAAGCTCCATGTGCCAATCTTTGTGTAACACCCCGCTTCCCAAAAGACACCGGAAGCGAGAGTGTTACGAGGTCTGCTTGAACTGGAGCGACGACGCTCGAGTTCAATAAGCGTCTGTGTTTAAAACACAGATGAGGTCCTTGCAACTACCATTCAGAAATAATAAGAAAACACAACCAGCACAGATATAGCCACATCCAGAAATAAAGTTCGTACACAGAGTTTAACAATGCCACAGCTGGGCTAAAAGTAGCAACGAGGAAGGTAACGTACTCAAAAGTAACTACAACGACTAGAAAGAACTAAGAAAGCAGTAAAGGTGACGGGGTCCACTAGTCCTCTGCTGGGAGAGGAACTGCGTCAGGTGCGAACTCCTGACTCTCCAACTCAGGCGTCTCGTACTGGTCCTCCAGGTACTCGAGCTCTGAACCTGACATACATCCACAAACATGAATGTATGTCAGCTAGGGGTCTGCAAGAAGAGTTAGCATCCCAAGGCGAAGTATATAACAAGTGTCACGACCCGATTCCCTAAAATGGAGGCGAGACGTGAAAAGGTCCGCACGGGAGTGGAGCGGTGAAGCCCCAAACCCGATAAGCGTCAATTTAGTATAAGCAGGTCCCTGTAATTGCAATCGAAACAACAATAATAATAATATGAGACGGAAAAGAAACACCAATCCCAAGGGTTGTCCACAAATATTCAACATCACAGAAAAGCCACCAGGCTAAAAGAAAGAGTCTAAGGGCCCAGAACAAGGCCAAACAAAAGCAACAACATAAATAAGTATAGGTGCCACGCACCAATAACAAAACAACTGTTTAACAAAATTTAAAACACAACGGAGACACTAGGACTGGTCCCCAGTGTCCACGTACTCCCCGTCCAACACGGGCTCAAGCTCAGCGTCCGCAAACACCTCACCCTCAGCGGGCAACTCAGGCTCAAGGTCTAACATGCGTCACCCAAAAGAGAGAGGGGCACATGTCAGCAAGTCTAAAGGACTTGGGCAAGGAAACTGAAAGTAAGGCAACTAGCAACCTAACAGTTTAGTATGCATGACATGGCAGTTACAACATGAGTGCACAATTTAAAACATGGCAAGACAATTTGTACATGAGAGCAATCATCGGGACAAGACAAGACAAGAGTAGCTACGCTACTATCAATCAATCCACATTGTTTTGCAAGTGTTTACGCCCTTCGCTGAATGGTAAAACATGTCAGACCGATCGGCACTAAACACAATTCACATTTCACGGCTGTTTTGTAGATGTTTACGCCCTTCGCTGAATGGCATAGCATTTCAGTCCGATCGGCACTAAACACTACCCCACCCCAAAGAGTTTACGCCTTACAACTGCAGTTGTTGATCAAACAGACCCCCAGTTGAATGGCCGCTTAACCCTCACCCCATCCCGCACTAAACAAGCCAGGGTCCCTGTACATGAGCCCAGCTAGTGAGCCAGGGTTGCCCCGCACGGGAGCTTGTTTCTTAATTCACGATTCAATATCGAGCGTTGGGGTTTCCAACTCATTATGCTCGTTTCTGGTCACGAGCCAGGAAACACAAGCATTCGTAGCAAAGCTACGCAATCACAGAAACACTTAAAGAATGCAATGACATGACATTTGATTTGCGTACCGTTAGGGAAAGTAAACATGACATGGTATTTGTGCAACATGCTAAATGTCGGAACTAGCTTCGTTGTCAAGCTAGTTCCCCAATTTGCGCCTAGGCGAGTATCATTTCGTCGCCTAGCCTCTTTTACGCCTACAACATGCAAACGGCCTAAAACATGGCCTAAACCCTAAGTGGCAAGTTTCACTTGCCTAGCACCGGAAATGATGACCACTTCGTCACACGGATGCCAATCTACGGGGAAATCGCTGTTTGGGGGGGACCAATCAACAAACAACATGAATTATTATTAGGGTTTCATAAAAATATATCTAAGTTACAAAAACAACGGTAGATCGATTTCTTACCGAGAGGAAGCGGAAGAAATACTCCGGGGAACCCTAGGACCAGATCTGGAAACGATTGGGAAAGTTTGGAGAAACTAGGGTTTTGGGGGATTTTGGGGATTTGATGGGTTTTGATGGAGATTTGGGGAAGATTAGAGGTAGATAGGGTGAATGGATGGATTGGATGATGGATTTAGGGCTTGGAATGAGGGATTGAAGCTTGGAGGAAGATGGGGGCTTAGAGGGGAAGAAACTAGGGCTTAGGGTCGTGTTGGAGAAGAAGAAAACGAATGGGTAGGGTATTTATAGGTTGAGCTGGCGGCTGCCCAGAAATTAGGGTTTTAACACAGACTAGTCGGTCAAAGAACAACCACTGACCGACTAGTTTGGCAACTAGTCGGTCGGTCGACCAACGCAGACCGACTAAGTGTAAACAGTAACTCCTGAACGAAAATAGGATTTAGAGTTAGTCGGTCCATGAACAAGTACTGACCGACTAGTTTAGCAACTAGTCGGTCGATGAACGTTCTTAGACCGACTAAGAGTAAACAGTAACTCAACTAAAATTAAGATGATGTGTTAGTCGGTTCAAGAAGCATTGCCGACCGACTAGTTTGCAATCTAGTCGGTCAACAGCACTTCTTAGACCGACTAACGATAAACAGTAGCTTCCTCAGGAAATTTAGAAAGCTCACTAGTCGGTCCAAGAAGGATTGCCGACCGACTGGATCGTCATCTAGTCGGTCGGTGCCCCTTCTTATACCGGCTAATGAGCACCAAAAGTTCTAATACGGAGCGCGAGACCCCGTGATCGAATCCTAAGACTCCTAGGCTTGATCTAATAGTTAGATATGACCGTAATGAAGCCCGTCACAAACGACGTACTTCGAAATTGACGATCCTAAGGAAGAAACGAGAAAATACGACGAACCGATCGAAATTGAAAGCTACGGAGACGAAAACCACACAAGAGGAGAAAATCCACCAAAACATATATTATATTATAATAAATTCAGATACAAGAAAACCAGTCGTTACATCCTCCCCAACTTAAGAAAAATTCCGTCCTCGGAATTTCCGAATATTCACGAGTCCAGAAACAAAAGTGGGTAGCGCTCTCGCATCTCATCTTCTCTCTCCCAAGTAGACTCTCCCGGCGAACCGTGCCGCCACATCACTCTAACAAGATCGACGACCTTGTTTCGAAGTGACTTCTGACGCCTGTCCAGAATCTGCACCGGATACTGGTCATACGTCAAATCTGAGCGAACGGCGATCTCCGAGAAATCCACGACATGAGATGGATCGCTAATGTATCGACGAAGCTGCGACACATGGAAAACATTGTGAACTCCTTCCAAAGACGGCGGCAAGGCCAAGCGATACGCTACCTCGCCAACCCTCTCCAAAACATCAAATGGTCCAATGTATCGCGGGCTCAACTTCCCACGCTTCCCAAAACGAATCACACCACGATTCGGGGAAATCTTCAAGAACACATGGTCGCCCGGCTGAAATTCCAAAGGACGACGTTTAGCATCAGCCCAATGCTTAAAACGGTCCTGAGCAATCCTCAACCTCTCCCGAATATTCCTGACGATCTCCACGGCCTCCACGATCATCTCAGGTCCCAACAACTCCCAATCACCAACGTCATCCCAACTCAATGGCGATCGACATTTCCTCCCATAAAGAGCGGCGAAAGGCGCCATGCCAATACTCGCCTGGAAGATGTTGTAGTAGGAAAACTCCACCAAATGCAGATGGTCCTCCCACGAACCCTTGAAATCCAACATGCACGCCCTCAGCATGTCTTCCAAAATCTGAATCGTCCTCTCGGACTGGCCATCCGTCTGCGGATGGTACGCCGTGCTGAAACTCAGACGCGTACCCAAACTCTTCTGCAAACTCTGCCAAAACTGAGATGTGAACCTCGTGTCTCTGTCAGATACGATACTCACGGGGACTCCATGAAGTCGCACGACTTCCTCCATATATCTCCTCGCTAGCACCTCCGTGGACTGTCCCACTCGGAACGGAATAAAGTGCGCGGATTTGGTCAATCGATCTACGATCACCCAAATCGCGTCATTCTGCTTCGGACTCCGAGGTAGTCCAGTCACGAAATCCATAGTGATGTGCTGCCACTTCCACTCCGGAATCGGAAGCGGTTGTAGCAACCCGGCCGAACGCTGATGCTCCGCCTTCACTTGCTGGCAAACCAAGCACTTGGCCACACTTCGAGCCACACTCCTCTTCATACCATGCCACCAATAATTCAGACGAAGATCCTGGTACATCTTGGTGCCACCAGGATGCACAGAATACGGCGAACTGTGTGCCTCCACCATCAACTCCTCTCTGATATCCCCAGCCGGCACACACAACCTGGCTCCAAACCTCAGCGAGCCATCCTCATGAATCAAAAAGTCAGTCCGCAGACCGGCTTCCACCTGCTCCCGAATCCTTACCAACTTCGGATCTCCGGCCTGGCCAGCCTTAATCCGATCCACGATCGTCGACTGTACCTGCATGTACATCAACGAAGAAGCCTCCCCAGGAAGAACAATCTCCACGCCAGACTCGCAAAAATCCTGCTGCAATCTCCACTGCGAGGTCAAAATCATCACCGCTGGAAGCCTACTCAGCGCATCAGGAACCACATTCACCTTGCCAGGGTGGTACTGCAAATCAATCTCATAATCCGCCATAAGCTCCAACCATCGACGCTGTCGCATGTTGAGCTCCTTCTGAGTGAAAATATACTTCAAGCTTTTGTGATCGGTGAAAATCTTCAATTTCTCACTCAACAAGAAGTGCCTCCAAATCTTAAGAGCAAACACAACGGCAGCCAACTCCAAATCATGCGTCGGATAATTCTTCTCTTGAACCTTAAGCTGATGAGACGCATACGCCACAACATGTCCGTGCTGATGCAGCACGCAACCGAGACCCTTGCCAGAAGCATCGCAAAAGATCTCAAATCCACCGCTGCGATCAGGCACGACAAGAATAGGGGCACTCGTCAACCTCTCCTTCAGAATACCAAAAGTACTCTCACAATCACCCGACCAAACATAAGCAACATCCTTCCGCGTCAACCTGGTCATCGGCTCAGCAATACGAGAAAAGTCCTTAATGAACCGACGATAATAACCAGCAAGTCCAAGGAAACTCCGAATCTCAGACGCAGACGACGGAACAGGCCACTCCCTGATGGCCCTAATCTTCTCGGGATCCACAGAAATACCATCTCCAGTCACCACATGCCCAAGAAAAGCAACTCGATCCAGCCAAAACTCGCACTTCGAAAACTTAGCATACAAACGATGCTTCCTCAAAATTTCCAATACCGTCCTCAAGTGCGATGCATGCTCTTCCTCCGACCTCGAATAGATCAGAATGTCGTCGATAAAGATAACGACAAACTTATCCAAAAAGTCGTAGAAAATCAGGTTCATCAGATTCATGAAAACTGCGGGCGCGTTAGTTACGCCGAAAGGCATAACCACAAACTCATAGTGTCCATACTTCGTCCTGAACGCTGTCTTCGGAACATCATCCTTCTTCACCTTCAACTGATGGTAACCACTCCTCAAATCCAGTTTAGAAAACACCCTCGAGCCTCCAAGCTGATCAAAAATATCATCAATGCGAGGCAACGGGTATTTATTCTTAATGGTTACCGCATTCAATCCCCGATAGTCCACGCACATGCGACGCGAACCATCCTTCTTCTTAACCAGCAACACCGGTGCTCCCCACGGAGACACACTAGGATTAATATAACCCTTCAGCAACAGCTCATCCAACTGCTTCCGCAACTCTTCCAATTCAGCAGGTGCCATACGATACGGCGCCTTCGAAATCGACTGCGCACCTGGAAGAAGATCGATAGAAAATTCCAAAGCTCGATCAGGCGGCAAACCCGACATCTCCTCGGGGAAGACGTCGCCAAAGTCTCGCACTACAGCTGGCCATTCCAGCTCCATCTGCATAGCTACAGCCTCCACGGGCCTGGCCCGAAATATGACAGGACCAAGCGAACTGCTACCATGACTGAACTCAAATACTGGATGTCCGGGAATCTCGAACACCACCTTCTTCCTCCTGCAGTCGATCGTAGCATAAATGCTCGCAAGCCAATCCATCCCAAAGACCGCATCGTAGTTGGTGATGTTGTGGACAATAAAATCAGCATAAAGCTCATGTCCACAAACCACCACAGAGCAAGGACTGCACCCACGATGCACCGTGACTACTCCATTCCCTGTGACGATATTCCAACTCTGAGAGAGAGGGGACGTCGACAAGGAATGCTTCTCCACGAAGCTCTGGGCCAAAATGCACATTGACGCACCTGAGTCAAAGAGGACTCGGGCAGGGAACGTGCAAACCAAAACCACACCTGCAATGACCTCATCCATGGCCAAAACCTCCTCCTCGGTCATCAGAAATGCCTGCCTCCTCGGCGGAACAGCCTGCCGAAAAGCCTGCCCCTGTGGAACAAGAGCCGCTCCACGTCCAGCAGGAACAGGCGCTCGCTGCTGCAACGGCTGAGCTGCAACAGGAGCCCTCCGCAGCGGTCCCGCATGCCGACAATCCCTCGCGACATGGGAGGCATCACCGCAAACCAGACACTGGCCCAAAAACTTCCGGCACTGATCCTTGATATGGCCAGGCTTGCCGCAGAAATGGCAAGACTTCAGAATAGGCCCTCCCGGCCTCTTAAACTGAGCGGACTGATTAGGCCTAAATCCAGGTCTAACCACAGCTCTCGCCTGCTCCACAGGCCTCCTCACAGCACCAACAACAAACCCCTTCCTCTGGTTCACAAGCAGTTCCTGCCTCTTGGCAGCGACCAAAACCTTCGGATAAGATTCCCGGTCAGAAGAGGTCACAAAGCTCTGGAGCTCTGAAGCAAGCCCCTGCAGAAACCTCTGAGCTCGCTCCTCAGCGTCCTGCACCATATTTGGTGCAAACCGACTAAGCCTCATGAACTCCTGGTGGTACATGTCCACCGACGAGTTCCCCTGCTTCAGATCGATAAAACGCTGCAGCATCTCTTCCCTGGCAGCCTTCGGGAAAAACTCACCATCAAATCTGGCCTTGAAGGTAGCCCAGACGATCGGATCAACCAACATCTTTTCCTCAGCATCCCACCAATTCCTGGCGTTATCCTTCAGCTGGCGCTTCGCCAAGTCAACCCAACTCACTTCGTTGACCTAGGAAATCTTCAGATTGTCCTCAATATTCCTCATCCATTCATCAGCAGCTAGCGGACCTTCGGTTCCATCAAAATACGCCGGACCCAACTCTCTGAACTGCTTCGCCCCGGGCTCAGGGCGAGGGGTCTCCACCACCCGAGCAGCTCGAGTCACCGGAGCATTCTGCACCTGCAGAAGCACACCCTGCTGAACCTGCATCATTTGCAACATCATCCTCATCATCTCCCCATTAGTGGGCTCCCGCTCAGGCTCCTCGTCGTGAGGGGGCGCACCACTACCACCACCTCGGGTGATCCGTCTTCCTGCCATCTAATGACGCAGAAAACGAAACAATTAGACTCATAGCTTAGGGCTCATGGGTCGAAATTATTTGTTGGACAATCTTATATCATTATCGTTATCCCGATAATCGCAGTTAAAGACGACCTGCATGGGCCACCACTAAAAACTGTCACGACCCGCTTCCCTAAAATGGAGGCGAGACGTGAAAAGGTCCGCACGGGAGTGGAGCGGTGAAGCCCCAAACCCGATAAGCGTCAATTTAGTATAAGCAGGTCCTTGTAATTGCAATCGAAACAACAATAATAATAATATGAGACGGAAAAGAAACACCAATCCCAAGGGTTGTCCACAAATATTCAACATCACAGAAAAGCCACCAGGCTAAAAGAAAGAGTCTAAGGGCCCAGAACAAGGCCAAACAAAAGCAACAACATAAATAAGTATAGGTGCCACACACCAATAACAAAACAACTGTTTAACAAAATTTAAAACACAACGGAGACACTAGGACTGGTCCCCAGTGTCCACGTACTCCCCGTCCAACACGGGCTCAAGCTCAGCGTCCGCAAACACCTCACCCTCAGCGGGCAACTCAGGCTCAAGGTCTAACACGCGTCACCCAAAAGAGAGAGGGGCACATGTCAGCAAGTTTAAAGGACTTGGGCAAGGAAACTGAAAGTAAGGCAACTAGCAACCTAACAGTTTAGTATGCATGACATGGCAGTTACAACATGAGTGCACAATTTAAAACATGGCAAGACAATTTGTACATGAGAGCAATCATCGGGACAAGACAAGACAAGAGTAGCTACGCTACTATCAATCAATCCAGATTGTTTTGCAAGTGTTTACGCCCTTCGCTGAATGGTAAAACATGTCAGACCGATCGGCACTAAACACAATTCACATTTCACGGCTGTTTTGTAGATGTTTACGCCCTTCGCTGAATGGCATAGCATTTCAGTCCGATCGGCACTAAACACTACCCCACCCCAAAGAGTTTACGCCTTACAACTACAGTTGTTGATCAAACAGACCCCCAATTGAATGGCCGCTTAACCCTCACCCCATCCCGCACTAAACAAGCCAGGGTCCCTGTACATGAGCCCAGCTAGTGAGCCAGGGTTGCCCCGCACGGGAGCTTGTTTCTTAATTCACGATTCAATATCGAGCGTTGGGGTTTCCAACTCATTATGCTCGCTTCTGGTCACGAGCCAGGAAACACAAGCATTCGTAGCAAAGCTACGCAATCACAGAAACACTTAAAGAATGCAATGACATGACATTTGATTTGCGTACCGTTAGGGAAAGTAAACATGACATGGTATTTGTGCAACATGCTAAATGTCGGAACTAGCTTCGTTGTCAAGCTAGTTCCCCAATTTGCGCCTAGGCGAGTATCATTTCGTCGCCTAGCCTCTTTTACGCCTACAACATGCAAACGGCCTAAAACATGGCCTAAACCCTAAGTGGCAAGTTTCACTTGCCTAGCACCGGAAATGATGACCACTTCGTCACACGGATGCCAATCTACGGGGAAATCGCTGTTTGGGGGGGGACCAATCAACAAACAACATGAATTATTATTAGGGTTTCATAAAAATATATCTAAGTTACAAAAACAACGGTAGATCGATTTCTTACCGAGAGGAGGCGGAAGAAATACTCCGGGGAACCCTAGGACCAGATCTGGAAACGATTGGGAAAGTTTGGAGAAACTAGGGTTTTGGGGGATTTTGGGGATTTGATGGGTTTTGATGGAGATTTGGGGAAGATTAGAGGTAGATAGGGTGAATGGATGGATTGGATGATGGATTTAGGGCTTGGAATGAGGGATTGAAGCTTGGAGGAAGATGGGGGCTTAGAGGGGAAGAAACTAGGGCTTAGGGTCGTGTTGGAGAAGAAGAAAACGAATGGGTAGGGTATTTATAGGTTGAGCTGGCGGCTGCCCAGAAATTAGGGTTTTAACACAGACTAGTCGGTCAAAGAACAACCACTGACCGACTAGTTTGGCAACTAGTCGGTCGGTCGACCAACGCAGACCGACTAAGTGTAAACAGTAACTCCTGAACGAAAATAGGATTTAGAGTTAGTCGGTCCATGAACAAGTACTGACCGTCTAGTTTAGCAACTAGTCGGTCGATGAACGTTCTTAGACCGACTAAGGGTAAACAGTAACTCAACTAAAATTAAGATGATGTGTTAGTCGGTTCAAGAAGCATTGCCGACCGACTAGTTTGCAATCTAGTCGGTCAACAGCTCTTCTTAGACCGACTAATGATAAACAGTAGCTTCCTCAGGAAATTTAGAAAGCTCACTAGTCGGTCCAAGAAGGATTGCCGACCGACTGGATCGTCATCTAGTCGGTCGGTGCCCCTTCTTATACCGGCTAATGAGCACCAAAAGTTCCGATACGGAGCGCGAGACCCCGTGATTGAATCCTAAGACTCCTAGGCTTGATCTAATAGTTAGATATGACCGTAATGAAGCCCGTCACAAACGACGTACTTCGAAATCGACGATCCTAAGGAAGAAACGAGAAAATACGACGAACCGATCGAAATTGAAAGCTACGGAGACGAAAACCACACAAGAGGAGAAAATCCACCAAAACATATATTATATTATAATAAATTCAGATACAAGAAAACCAGTCGTTACAACAAGTATATGAAATTTTAGAAGCATTTAATAAAGGAAACGACTGCAGCAATTAACATTTAATATTTCGGAGCAGAAAGAAACAATCCAAGCGTGCAGTTCTAGTCGATGGCAAGTTTAAAGTTAAATTCTCAGAGTTTGTCAACATTTCAATATTCATGATGACCAAGTTAGCGTTCAATGACCATGTCAAGACTTCACATCTAATCTAGGGTTTTCGCCTTTAGGTCGTGATGAGAAGGTCGTTCCTCTCACGGGGGCTTACCGTGATTGACACTAACCCACCGCGTCGGGTGGTGCTCTTGAGGAGAGTACCTTTCATACGCCCAGTGGCCGCTCAACCCTAAACCCACCCAAAAGTTTTGCCGGAACACGAGCCGGCCTAGTCGACTCACACGACATCACGAATTCACGATTCCGCCTTTGAGGCGCACGATTTCACGATGTCCAAACTGTTAAACATGTCAAGACTCACTGAATTTCATTATTATCAAAATTAGTGTTTTATGGTGACAGTTCTGCAAAGCGGAAGCGGGTCGAATGACCGGTTCCGTAATTTCCAATAATGACGATTTCGTCCTTTTCGTTCAATTTGCTACAAAAACAATTTCTTTCTCTAGTTGTTTAAATTGGGGATATATCGTATGATATACCGTTGGATCCCAATTTTCATCCTAATCATTATGGTGTCACTTTCCTACGTTATTTCACGTCATAATATCAGGTTATTCTGCAATACATGAAGGCGGCGTAAACGTGCCGAAACTTCTAAAAATCATAAAAAATTGTATACTCGCCTGTTTTTGGCATTCTTGGTGTCGTTGGATTCGTCTCGATGAGTACTACGCCGTGGAGGGTTTGGTTCGCTGTTTTGGTAGAGCACAAAATCAAAAATAGCGTTTTTCATTTCAGGTCAGATTCGTAAAAGCTCCTACGACGTCTAATCAACGTGTTTTATTTGGTTTCTCTACTTTACGGTGGGGGTTATGAGTTTTAGGGGATAGATCTACCAACCTGGAGTGAAGCGAGGGATCGGATGATGACAACGGGCAGTGGCGACGTGTGAAGACTCCGGAACAGCGAGCGTCGAGCGTCGGGGAGCGTTCTCGTCAGATCCGGGGCTGTCAACGTCAGATCTGAGACGAGCAGCGCGTGCTCGTGGCCTGGAGGCTTGCTGCGGCCTGGAAGAGGAAGGAGGAGAGGGTGTCGGCCTGTTGCGGATGCGTGGAGGCTGCCGTGAGTTGTGGGAGGCTGTCTTGGGGAGCTCGGCCTGTGGGTGTTGTTTTGCGTGAAGATGATGGCCTGGGGAGTCACGGCCTGAGGCTGTGGGGTGGAGCTATGGGCTCGGCCTGGAGATGTAGAGGGGAAGGAGGAAGGGGCTAGGGGTTGTTGTCGTAAGCTGGAGGTGGGAGGCCGGCTGTGGGTGGGTTTGTGGGTTGCTGATGGAGAATGGGAAGCTCGTTGTGGTCGCGGGGTGTTGGAGTTGTAGGGTTTGGAAAAAGAAGAAGCTAGGGTTTCTTTTGTAGTAGGCTGCGGGTTTAACCTAGATTGCGTGGAGAGCATAGGGGCGGCTGTACTTTAGGGTTTTAGTTTTTTTTCTCTAAAGTGCAGCAGGTTAAGGTTTAGCCTAGGGGACTATTCAATAGGAAATAGGGTGCAGTACGTGGGCATGTGGGGGTTTTTAGCTACTAGGGGTTTTTTTATATAGGTTGGCTGAGGGTTGATAGGGCTTAGAGAACTAGGTCATTTTCTTATATGATATAGCCTAGGGTGTAGGTTTCATTAAAAATAAAAAAAAATGTGTGTGTGCAGGTGGTGTGCGTGAGTGACCCTGGGTGGTTCGGCCATAGGGTTAGGTATCAGGGCTAGATTGATTTAGAAAGGGTTTGAATTGATAGGAATGGGTTTATAAAGAATAAGTTATATAAGGGAAAATCAATTTATTAGGAGGTTTTTAAAGAGTCCAATTAAGGCAATCCTCATAAGACCATTAGAAGATTTAAAATTCGAATTCGAATTTTGTAAGTTGGAATTTATTTAATATGCGATATAAAATAAATAATACTAATAATAATAATAATAGTAATAACACTAATAATAAATTAACTAAGTGTCACACAAAAATAATAAGGACTTTGATAATAATAAGAACAATTATAATAACAAATAACAATGATAATAATAAACGATACGAATTTAACTTTGTATCATAAAACAATAATAGAAATATTCAACATGGTAGGTTGGCACGTGCACCGAGGCAGATACGCTGATACGGTCACAGGCGAAAAATAAACCAGTAGAGAAACTACAGATAATGCCACTGATAAGAACCGGTCGTTACATCCTACCCACCTTAAGGAAAATTCCGCCCTCGGAATTCCTAAAAATCACTGATCAGGGAACAGGTGGGGGTAACGCTCTCTCATCTCATCCTCTCTCTCCCAGGTGGACTCCCCTGGCGAGCCGTGTCGCCACATCACCCTAACAAGATCGACAGTCTTGTTTCGAAGTGACTTCTGACGTCTGTCGAGAATCTGCACTGGCTGCTGATCATACGTCAGATCTGAGCGAACGGTGATCTTAGAGTAATCAACAGCGTGAGATGGGTCGCTGATGTACCGACGAAGCTGAGACACATGGAAGACGTCGTGAACACCTTCCAAAGATGGTGGCAATGCTAAGCGGTAAGCTACCTCGCCAACTCTCTCCAGAACATCGAAGGGTCCGATGTATCTCGGGCTGAGCTTACCACGTTTCCCAAAGAGAATCACTCCGCGATTCGGAGAAATTTTCAGGAACACATGGTCTCCCGGCTGAAACTCCAGAGGACGCCGTTTAGCATCAGCCCAATGCTTATAACGGTCCTGGGCAATCCGAAGCTTGTCCCTGATATCTCGAACAACGTCCACAGCTTCAACAATCAACTCTGGTCCCAACAACTCTCTATCTCCAACGTCGTCCCAGCTCAGGGGCGAACGACACTTCCTCCCGTAGAGAGCAGCAAAAGGCGCCATGCCAATGCTTGCCTGATAACTGTTGTTGTAGGAGAACTCCACCAGGTGTAGATGATCCTCCCACGAACCCTTGAAATCTAGCATGCAAGCTCTCAGCATGTCCTCCAGAATCTGAATGGTCCGCTCTGACTGGCCATCGGTTTGCGGGTGATACGCAGTGCTGAACTTCAGACTGGTACCAAGATTGGTCTGCAGACTCTTCCAGAACTGAGACGTGAACCTCGTATCACGATCGGATACAATGCTCACAGGGACTCCATGCAAATGCACAATCTCCTACACAACAAACTCACATCACTATTGATACTAGAGAGGAAATACGAAAGGATGAGTCAGATCATTACCTCCATATATTTCCTAGCCAGTATTTCCGTCGATTGTCCCACTCGGAACGGTATGAAGTGCGCAGACTTGGTCAGCCGATCGACGATGACCCAGATTGCGTCATTCTGTTTGGTGCTCCGAGGTAAGCCAGTCACAAAATCCATCGTGATGTGCTACCATTTCCACTCCGGGATATGCAGGGGCTGTAGCAGTCCGGCCGTGCGATTATGTTCAGCCTTCACCTGCTGACACACCAAGCATTTGGCAACACTCCGTGCCACACTTCTCTTCATCCCGTGCCACCAGAAATTCCGACGAAGATCCTTGTACATCTTCGTGCCTCCAGGATGAATGGAATAAGGTGAACTGTGAGCCTCATTCATCAGTTCCTCTCTGATATCTCCTGCAGGCACGCAAATCCTGCTGCCATACCTCAAAGATCCATCCTCGTGAATCAGAAAATCTGTCCGGAGTCCGGCTTCGACTTGCTCTCTGATCTTCATCAACTTCGCATCACCAGCCTGAGCAGTCTTGATCCGATCAACAATCGTCGACTGCATCTGCATGTTCATCAACGATGAAGTGACTCCGGGAAGAACAGCTTCAACATCCATCTCTCGCAAATCCTGCTGCAATCTCCACTCGGCTGTGAGGATCATCACCTCTGGCAGTCGGCTCAAGGCGTCCGGTACGACATTCACCTTCCCTGGATGATACTGAAGGTCGATGTCGTAATCTGCCATCAACTCCAACCATCTGCGTTGTCTCATATTCAGCTCCTTCTGAGTAAATATGTATTTCAAACTTTTGTGATCGGTGAATATCTTCACCTTCTCACTAAGTAAGAAATGACGCCAAATCTTCAGCGCGAAAATGACAGCGGCGAGTTCCAAATCATGGGTTGGATAGTTCTTCTCATGAACTTTCAACTGTCGCGAAGCATACGCAACTACATGGTTGTGCTGGTGCAAAACACAACCAAGTCCCTTCCCTGATGCATCACAGAAAATCTCAGAGCCTCCGCTTCTGTCCGGAATAGCTAAGATCGGTGCAGTCGTCAGTCTCTCCTTCAAAGTACTGAAAGCCTGCTCACAAGATTCTGACCAACTGAACTTGACATCCTTCCTCGTCAATCTCGTCATCGGCTCAGCTATCCTCGAGAAATCCTTGATAAACCTGCGGTAGTAGCCAGCCAATCCGAGGAAACTCCTGATATCCGAAGCTGATCGCGGTGTAGGCCAATCACTGACTGCTATGACCTTCTCCGGGTCCACTGAGATGCCGGCTCCTGATACTACATGTCCAAGAAATGCAATTCTGTCCAGCCAGAATTCGCATTTGCTATAATTGGCATATAGTCGATGATGGTGGAGCGTCTCCAATACCAATCTCAAATGTTCTGCATGCTCTTCCTCGCTCCTCGAATACACCAGGATGTCATCTATAAAAATCACCACGAACTTGTCGAGGAAGTCGTAAAAGATGAGGTTCATGAGGTTCATGAACACAGCAGGGGCGTTGGTCACACCGAATGGCATGACAACGAACTCATAGTGCCCGTACTTGGTCCAGAAAGCTGTCTTGGGCACGTCATCCTTTTTGACTCTGACTTGATGGTATCCGCTCCGAAGGTCCAGCTTCGAGAACACCTTCGATCCACCAAGCTGATCGAAGATATCGTCAATACGGGGCAGCGGGTACTTGTTCTTCACAGTGATCTGATTCAGCTCCCGATAGTCGATACACATCCTCCTCGATCCGTCTTTCTTCTTCACCAGCAAGACGGGTGCACCCCAGGGAGACACGCTGGGATGAATAAAACCTTTCTGTAGCAGCTCGTCCAACTGCTTCCTCAGCTCCTCTAACTCAGCAGGAGCCATGCGGTACGGTGCCTTAGAAATTGGTTGAGCTCATGGCATCAGATCAATGCCGAACTCCAATGCTCGATCAGGCGGCAAACCGGAAATGTCCTCAGGAAAGACATCCTCGAAGTCTCGCACTACAGCTGGCTTCTCTGGCTCTGCTATCATAGATGCAACTGTCAATCTGTACGGCTGGGCCCAGAACTTGACTGGTCCAAGCGAACGTCCTCCGCTGACGAACTCAAATACTGGGTGGCCAGGAATTTCAAACACCACTTTCTTCCGGTGACAGTCGATCGTGGCGTAAAAAGCTCCTAACCAATCAATGCCGAGGATCGCATCGAAATTGGGTAGGTCGTGGACGATGAAATCTGCATACAATTCGTGTCCACTAACCACCAACGGGCAAGGTCTACAACCAAGTGCAACCTTCACCACGCCATTCCCAGTCGTGATGTTCCAACACTTGGGAAGTGTGTAGGTGGGAATCGAGTGTTCGACTACGAACTTCCGTGACAGGATGCACATGGAAGCTCCAGAGTCGAACAAGGTCAGGGCGGGGTGAGAAGAAACTAGGATAACACCTAAGGGTACAAGCAACTATATCAAACAAGGAAACTAACCAATCAAACATAAATGCAGAAAAGTAAAGACTAGGTCAAGGGTTACCTGCAATCACGTCGTCATTAGCTTCAGCCTCAACGGCTGTCATGGTGTAAGCCCGACGCACCGGGGGTTTGGCCTGCTGAAAGGCTCGCTCCTGCGGTACCAGAGGTGGTCCTCGCTGTCCAAGTGCAGGCACTGGTCTCTGAGCAGACCCAGGTGCAGGCGCTGTCTGCTGAACAGGTCCAGGTGCTCCAGCAGTCATAGGTCTAGAACCTCGGGGGCAGTCCCTCGCAACATGAGCAGGCGATCCACAAACTAAACACTGATTCAGCATCTTCCTGCAGTCCTTCTTCAGATGGCCAAGCTTGCCGCAGAAGTGGCAAGTCTGCTCAGCTCGGTTGAAAACAGGTGCGGCTGGCCTCTTGAACTGGGTGGTCTGGACTGGACGTACACCAGGCCTAGGTGCACTCCTCTGCATCTCCATCGGGCGCTTGCCCACCTGTCGGGCCTTCTTCAGATTGGCCACGTGCTCCTGATTCTTCGCAGCCACCAGAACATCCTCATGAGTAGAAAAAGTATTCCCGGACAGCACACTCTGAATGTCCAGGTCCAAGCCCTGCAGGAAACAGTGTGCACAGTCCTCAGGTTCCTTCACCATGGCAGGGGCATAGCGGCTCAGCATAGTGAACTCCGCCTCGTACTCGTCAACGGTCATGGTACCCTGCTCCAGGTTGATGAAGCGACTCTCCATCATCCGCTTCGTCGACTTCGGAAAATACTGGGCGTCAAATCTCTTGCTGAAGGTATCCCATGAAATCAGCTTGGTCAGCCTAGCCTCCTCCACAGTCCACCAACTGCGGGCATTATCTGTCAGCTGCTTCCTGGCAAGATCCACCCATTCATCTTTGTGGATTCGGGCAAGGCCCAAATCATCCTCAGTGCTCTGACGCCACTCTTCGGCCGCTAGCGGGCCCTCTCGTCCGGAAAAGCTCTTCGGACGCATCTCTCTGAACTGCTTGGCTCCAGGAGCTGGTGCAACTGGTGCGGCTGGCGCAGCTGGTGCGGCTGGCCGGGCGTCCATGCTGGACTAGATGATGCTGAACCTCCAGCATATCTCTCATAACTCCCAGCATCTGGCGGATGTCGTCCTCTCCGCCTCCGACAGCTCCGGTTCCGTTTCCGGCTCCGGCTCCGGCTCCGTGTCGGGTGATGCGTCTTCCGGACATCCTGCAAAAGAGAAAGAAAGACCGAGTTAATCCCGTGTATACGATTATTCTAGATGTTTGGCTAATGATAAATGTTCTCATTATTTTGAATTTCGCAGTTGCAAGTGGACCTGCATGGGCTACCACTAAAACCTGTAACGCCCCGCTTCCCAAAAGACACCGGAAGCGAGAGCGTTACGCGGTCCGCTTGAACTGGAGCGGCGACGCTCGAGTTCAATAAGCGTCTTTGTTTAAAACACAGATGAGGTCCTTGCAACTACCATTCAGAAATAATAAGAAAACACAACCAACACAGATATAGCCACATCCAGAAATAAAGTTCGTACACAGAGTTTAACAATGCCACAGCTGGGCTAAAAGTAGCAGCGAGGAAGGTAACGTAATCAAAAGTAACTACAACAACTAGAAAGAACTAAGAAAGCAGTAAAGGTGACGGGGTCCACTAGTCCTCTGCTGGGAGAGGAACTGCGTCAGGTGCGAACTCCTGACTCTCCAACTCAGGCGTCTCGTACTGGTCCTCCTGGTACTCGAGCTCTGAACCTGACATACATCCACAAACATGAATGTATGTCAGCTAGGGGTCTGTAAGAAGAGTTAGCATCCCAAGGCGAAGTATATAACAAGTATATGAAATTTTAGAAGCATTTAATAAAGGAAACGACTGCAGCAATTAACATTTAATATTTCGGAGCAGAAAGAAACAATCCTAGCATGCAGTTCTAGTCGATGGCAAGTTTAAAGTTAAATTCTCAGAGTTTGTCAACATTTCAATATTCACGATGACCAAGTTAGCGTTCAATGACCATGTCAAGACTTCACATCTAATCTAGGGTTCTCGCCTTTAGGTCGTGATGAGAAGGTCGTTCCTCTCACGGGGGCTTACCAAGATTGACACTAACCCACCGCGTCGGGTGGTGCTCTTGAGGAGAGTACCTTTCATACGCCCAGTGGCCGCTCAACCCTAACCCCACCCAAAAGTTTTGCCGGAACACGAGCCGGCCTAGTCGACTCACACGACATCACGAATTCACGATTCCGCCTTTGAGGCGCACGATTTCACGATGTCCAAACTGTTAAACATGTCAAGACTCACTGAATTTCATTATTATCAAAATTAGTGTTTTATGGTGACAGTTCTGCAAAGCGGAAGCGGGTCGAACGACCGGTTCCGTAATTTCTAATAATGACGATTTCGTCCTTTTCGTTCAATTTGCTACAAAAACAATTTCTTTCTCTAGTTGTTTAAATTGGGGATATATCGTATGATATACCGTTGGATCCCAATTTTCGTCCTAATCATTATGGTGTCACTTTCCTACGTTATTTCACGTCATAATATCAGGTTATTCTGCAATACATGAAGGCGGCGTAAACGTGCCGGAACTTCTAAAAATCATAACAAATTGTATACTCGCCTGTTTTTGGCGTTCTTGGTGTCGTTGGATTCGTCTCGACGAGTACTACGCCGTGGAGGGTTTGGTTCGCTGTTTTGGTAGAGCACAAAATCAGAAATAGCGTTTTTCAGTTCAGGTCAGATTCGTAAAAGCTCCTACGACATCTAATCAACGTGTTTTATTAGGTTTCTCTACTTTACGGTGGGGGTTATGAGTTTTAGGGGATAGATCTACCAACCTGGAGTGAAGCGAGGGATCGGATGATGACAACGGGCAGTGGCGACGCGTGAAGACTCCGGAACAGCGAGCGTCGAGCGTCGGGGAGCGTTCTCGTCAGATCCGGGGCTGTCAACGTCAGATCTGAGACGAGCAGCGCGTGCACTTGGCCTGGAGGCTTGCTGCGGCCTGGAAGAGGAAGGAGGAGAGGGTGTCGGCCTGTTACGGATGCGTGGAGGCTGCCGTGAGTTGTGGGAGGCTGTCTTAGGGAGCTCGGCCTGTGGGTGTTGTTTTGCGTGAAGATGATGGCCTGGGGAGTCACGGCCTGAGGCTGTGGGGTGGAGCTATGGGCTCGGCCTGGAGATGTAGAGGGGAAGGAGGAAGGGGCCAGGGGTTGTTGCCGTAAGCTGGAGGTGGGAGGCCGGCTGTGGGTGGGTTTGTGGGTTGCTGATGGAGAATGGGAAGCTCGTTGTGGTCGCGGGGTGTTGGAGTTGTAGGGTTTTGAAAAAAGAAGAAGCTAGGGTTTCTTTTGTAGTAGGCTGCGGGTTTAACCTAGGTTGCGTGGAGAGCATAGGGGCGGCTGTACTTTAGGGTTTTAGTTTTTTTTTTCTCTAAAGTGCAGCTGGTTAAGGTTTAGCCTAGGGGACTATTCAATAGGAAATAGGGTGCAGTACGTGGGCATGTGGGGGTTTTAGCTACTAGGGGTTTTTTTATGTAGGTTGGCTGAGGGTTGATAGGGTTTAGAGAACTAGGTCATTTTCTTATATGATATAGCCTAGGGTGTAGGTTTCATTAAAAATAAAAAAAATGTGTGTGTGCAGGTGGTGTGCATGAGTGACCCTGGGTGGTTCGGCCATTGGGTTAGGTATCAGGGCTAGATTGATTTAGAAAGGGTTTGAATTGATAGGAATGGGTTTATAAAGAATAAGTTATATAAGGGAAAAACAATTTATTAGGAGGTTTTTAAAGAGTCCAATTAAGGCAATCCTCATAAGACCATTAGAAGATTTAAAATTCGAATTCGAATTTTGTAAGTTGGAATTTATTTAATATGAGATATAAAATAAATAATACTAATAATAATAATAGTAATAACACTAATAATAAATTAACTAAGTGTCACACAAAAATAATAAGGACTTTGGTAATAATAAGAACAATTATAATAACAAATAACAATGATAATAATAAACGATAAGAATTTAACTTTGTATCATAAAACAATAATAGAAATATTCAACATGGTAGGTTGGCACGTGCACCGAGGCAGATACGCTGATACGGTCACAAGCGAAAAATAAACCAGTCGAGAAACTACAGATAATGCCACTGATAAGAACCTGTCGTTACACTTTGCTCTAAAAGCCCGAAATATTGCCTTTAACTTCAAAATTCCTTGAATTCACCTGAAATGCATCGGGGAGACCAAAAGCGTAAAAAGGAACAAAAGCGATTAAAAAAATGGCACGGAAAACGAGGCGAAGTGTAATAGAATGTGAATGAAATGAACGTGAAAACTATATATAAAAACAACCTATTAAGGAGCAATACCAACGCTTGGACTCATGTGGTGCCAAAGCTTGGAGATGATGGGGAGCATCAAGATTGAAGCTTAGACTCTAATGGAAGCAAAGTAATCCATGTAATATTTCATTTATTGCTTTTCTCTTTTTGAGTCTAGGTTTATTGTAATACCTTGATAGACTGACTAACTCATTCATGCAAAGCAGTTTCCATCTTAGTGAGTCTCAGGATTATCAGAGAATCCAACCTAATAGGTTCATCATGCCAAAAGACTTAATTGGAGTCTCTGGCTCTCCTACAGGTTGTAGAGGAATATGCCCTCGGATCATTTGTATTTGATGCAAATGATAATTTAAGCTTAGATATGGACTATTTTGCATTTGATGCAAAAGAGATTAAATGTGTCTAAAATTTTTTAAGACTATATTTAATTAAATAAATGCGTTGAAAAGGTTACCTAGATGACGGGATCGTCTCGCTCTAAACGCAGGTTCAAACCGCGTCAAAAACGGAGTCCAAATGCACAAGTTATAGCCAAAACAAGTCAGCCCAAACTGTTGGGCTGAAACCTGCGAAAATGGAGGCCCACCAAGCCCGAATTTTCTGGTTAGGGTTTTTGAAACCTGGGATTTTCTTGACGGCTACGTTTCTAAGAGAAGCATGACTTTTGGCTATCTTTGGACAATTGTTTGAAGGGTCAAACGGACTCGGATTGACGAGCCGTTTTTTCCTACGCGTTCACCGTTGAACACCCTTCGAATTGATATGTTGTATCAATCATGAAGCTCAACGGTGATTGAGTTAAAATTCACAGAAGTTTGCACTTTGTGAAGTGCAAACTAACTTGATTTTGATTAACTCAAATTAATAGTCCCACATCGGATTTTGAGAAAGGGGAGTAGTCAGCCGCCTATATAAATAGGGGTCTGCTCTCCTCCTCAAAACTCGTCCCAAGCTCTAGATCTGAGCGGCTCTCATAAATGTTGGAGCATGCTCGGATCTAAGCTAAATTAATATTCCTCCTCTCCCTATAATTTTCTGCCTTACTCCTGCGGGCTCTAACAAAGCCGCAAAGGAGTTCGGATTCTGGATCCGAAATCTAGGCGGAGGTTTCACTCGCGTGAAACTTTCTTCGGCGGTGGGTGGCTCGGCGACACGGGGATTGATCGCCTCGGGATGCGGAGCGGTTCAAGGAGCGGTGCGGGGAGCGGTTCAAGGAGCGGCTCGGCGTGGGACGGGAGCAGCTCGGAAGACGGCGCGGAACATCTCGCCTGCCCCAGGGCTGAGATTCCTGGTATGTGTTTAAGTTTTTCATTTAATTATTCGCAGTAGTTAGATCCCTCTTGGGGTGGTCAGATCCACCCCAAGTTGGCAGAGATCCTGGCTAATAGGGTCTGGTTCCTTAGGGTTGCATGTTAATTAGATTAACATAAAATTTTTCCGCTGCATTTCTGTCTATGTTCCGTCCGACTTAGGACGGGACTAGAGTTTTTGTGCCCTAAGGGTCCCAGTAAACCCTTCATTGGTATCAGAGCCATCTCTGTATGCTTATTTAGGACTGCAAATTTATTATTTGAATGCTTTTACAGAAAAATGTTTTCTTTAAATTTATGCGATAAATTTAATTTTTTTAAAAAAATGTTTTCTTTAAATTTATGCGATAAATTTAAATTATTTTTTAATGTTTAAAATTTTTATATGATAAATTTTAAACATGAAAGTTTTAAAATGGAATTTTAAATTTATGTGATAAATTTTAAAATTGTTTTAAAGCTTTAAAACTTTATGTGATAAGTTTAAAAGGTTGTTTAAAATTTTATGTGATAAATTTTAAGCATGGAATTTTTTAAATGATGTTTTAAATTTATAAGATATTTTTTAAAACTGATTTTAAAAGTTTAAAATTTTTATGCGATAAATATTTTAAGGGAGCATGCAAATGTTATGATTTTAAAACAAGCTTTTACTTTATGAGATGAAATAAATGTTTTAAAATCATATTTTAAATTTAAATGTTAAATTTAAGAATGCATGCCAAAACTGTTTATGCGATAAACTTTAGTCTATTTAAATTGTTAAATATTTGTACACCTTTTTATGCGATAAAATTAGTGTAACATTATTTTAATGGCTATGTCATCTTGTCCCTATTTGATAACACAAGACAACCCTTTAGGTTAGCCATTAAGTAATGATTAAAATTTATTACTTGAATTTTAATGACATGCTATGTTTTAATAAAACATTAACAATGCTTCAAGACCTAATTCCTAATTAGGGTAGTCCTTTTAATGAAAATTTTAATTTTAATTGTTATTATTAAATCATTAAAGGACTTCGCTTTTAGCGTTGGTTAATAATTTATTAAAATCCTAATAACGATTAGGATAGCACGTGAACCTTATAGTTGATAAGGACTTAATAAAAGTTATTAAACAAATCCTAAAATTTTGAATTTAAGGATGCAACTAGTTGATAGGATTAATTAGTTGTTAATAAAAGCTATTTAGTCTATGGCACACATACAAAAATGACAAGCTTCATTCAATGGACCATGATCCAGTCAATGTGCTTGGCTAAGAGTTCTGGGTCAACCCTTGCTAGTACAAGGGGCAGTGATCCTGGCTTAGTCAATTCCCTGGCTGTGTTCCGCTGGACCGCAATGTCGCGAATCATGATTGTATGACACCCTGGACTATATCTAGTCGATGCGTTATAAATCTTATTAAAGATTAATTCGTATCCCTCCTTGATTTTGGAGCTTGGTAACTCAAAGAAGACAATTATAGTTGTTGAGTCTCCTCAAGCTGTGATTTGTTTTTCTTTAAGGAACAAACTCCAACATACATGTGATGTAGTCTAGACTTGACCCAAATCGATGCGTCGGGTCTCCTCGAGTATCGATCTAAGTCAAATCTGGACACGAAATCAAGGGTCTGACTAGACCAGTTATTATGATTTGTTGAGTCTCCTCAAGATCATAAGTGACTGTGGGTAAAAATCGACTGGGAATCACATGTGATGTGATTGACCAAGAGTTAGTCTACCAGTCATGGAACCAATCAACTTGTTGCGTCTCCTCAAGGTTGTGAGGTTCGGGATGATTGGATCCCTCTTTCACTAATTTTTAAATTCGATTAAATCGTTCGTTATTAAGCTTTAAAACGATCGTAAAAATAGTGGGAGGATATAGATAGATGAAAGCCAATCTACCTATATTTAATATTGAACATATGCAAAAACTAGGGCAAGACTATGTTTACCGAAGGAATCAAAATATAATATTGGAATAAGTTAACTGGTCAAATAGTTGATTAATTGAATATCAAGTTAAATTCTAATTGATGGAATTAAACTATATTCTCGTTGACATTAAATGACCTTCTAAAGAACAGACTTAAGAAATATGATTTCATTAAGTTCTGGGTCCAACAAATAAATTAAAGCTACATGTCACTCTTCTCTATATGAGGCAGCTTGAACATATAGGATATTCGAAGTATGTTTCTCCCTACAACTTGTCGAGCTACCCTCAAGGTTGTATGGACAAACAATTCCGATCCGCAAAGTTCGAAAATTCGATCAAACCGTTTGAGTCGAATACGAGTGCATGAGCGGTGCAAGACTATGTATCCCAACCGGATCTTGAGACAAGCAACTTCTTAAGCTAAACTCGAGATTGCAAAGGTCAAGCGTTTGGATACATAAGATGCTTGCATAGCTATTTGTGTTGGGTTAATTAATATCTAAATGTGATTTAGAAAAGGAAGAAGGCACTCCGGAAAGTCAATTGAGAAAGTTAGTTTAATTTATCATTAGTAAAGGCATAAGTATGAGGAAATGAAAATGTGATATATTTTGATGTCACGATTTCAGAATAAATAGTTATACAAAAACGTCTAACACATTTTTTGGACGAATGTCGTCACCTTGCTTCGGAAGCAATGTTTTGTGTTAAGTAATTTGTAATAACTATAAATATATATATATATATTAAATGTTAATATATAAATACACAAGATAGTAGCAAACTTATATGGTAAAATAGACTAGGCCGTATCGAGAGACTAAGCTTCACAAGTCACATAAAGAGGGGTCTGACCTCTCGTATTATGAAGTCTACAGACACTTGTGAGTCTTATCCTCTTAGATAAAATTGGCCGAAACCCATCTGTAAGACAGTGGGAAAATGAGTTGTCGAACTCAGTCTGGTACATACTGATGTACCCGAGTCTAGATCAACCAAAATAAGTTATTCGTATATTTTATTAAGACACGTGTTCTTGATGAAACACAAGTCTGAAAAAATAAAGAACGAAAAGACAAAAGTATTTAAACTGATTCGATTAGATCGAATGGTTAAATACTTAGCTACATAAAATCTTGTGTAATTAAAAGAAAATGTGATTTTCTCTCAGGTCAAGTCTGTTAACACATCAGTGTGTTAAATGGTATGAATCACACTTAGTTAGACTCGGTGCGATCCATAACAAGTGACTCTGAGTTAAGTCCTTCCTCTGGGTTAAGTCCCAGATAGTAATGCCTAGGTTTTGATAATGTTCTATGAGGACATTATCAATAAGATATTCATTAAATCAAACATTAGGAAGTTGTATAATTACTCGAATCTCGTGAGACGAAGAGTCGAGTTAGACATCATAACTGATGATGACTTAGTCAACTTCCGGGATGAAATTCGGAGAAGTAACTCCGATTTAAAAACTTGATGCAACCAGAATAGGTCCGTGTGCGTAAATAAATTTTGGAATTTAGTTTACGTGCCCAAGGAAAATGTTTCCTCACTTACTGCAAGTAAATCTTTAAGTTGAAAGATTGGTGCAGAAAAGGAAAATAGGGAAGTGCAATCATGTTGGTCGAGAACGGTTTTTCCATACTAATTCCTATAAAACGGATTATAATGAAACCGTTTTCCACCAGCAGATGTACAGAACTACTCGGACCAAACTCGATGTAAACGCTTAAGTTGACCATGAAAATTGGAGCATTCACTTACAAGTTCGTTTTTTCTAAATATGATTTAGACGGACCAACTTATATGAATTAACCAGATAATTTTCAAGGTCAGTGGGAGAGTGTAAATTACATGTGAGGCATCAAAGGGATGGAACATATATTTTGACAAAGTGATCAAAAGAGTTTGATTCTTTATCAGAAATAAATATGAGCCATTTGAAATGACCAGTAACTAATTTAAATGATTATCGTAAGGTACGATGAATTGGATAAGATCCAAGTAAATTAAAATATTATGGATTCTGAAAGACCAAATGAATTATTTGAATGAGATTCAAATGGTTGGTCTAAACATAGAAACCCTTAAGTCTATAATGTAGACGGTTTTAGCAGATCCACTCATGAAGGCTCTACCACATGAAGTCGGGAAAACTTATATGTAAAAACGGTATGAGATACCGAGATAAATGGTCCTGAGTGCAAGTGGGAGATGTTGAGAGATGATACCCTCGAGGCTATCTATCTTCATGTGTGCATAGCACAAACATCTTGTTCGAAATAACAGTAAGCTGTTTGGTAAAAATTTATCTAAGTTATGGTATAATGTAGTTAACATTAGATATTAACTTAGGTAAAGTCCTGAGACTTTATGCAAGGTCAAACAGGTATCGAGATGAGTATCTCGATCATGGAGAAATGTTTGACCGTCTGTAGCATAAGTCTAAAAAGGGTTCGTGGTCGTAGATGTTTCGAGACTAGGATATCGAAACATCGGATAGACCATTGTGTCTTAGTCTTCACCGTATAGCGGTGGCGATGATCTCATGATCGCTTGACTTGGCGAAGTCGTTGACAAGACACAGGTGCTCATTAGAGAATGAGTTCACTGAACGATCCACAAGAGTTATCATATGGTTATATTGACCAATCTGTCAATGATGACTCTGAGTGATGATAGGCTAGTTGGTCTTTTGACTTGAGGTCATTTTGACGAACCTATGCGTGAACGGTGCCACTTAGATCAAATGACCTAGCTTCGAGGCAAGCCGCGTCGAAAGGTCTTTGATTGGGTGACACTTGAAGCGTATGAGGAGAGTAATGACCAAGAGAGGATTCGTCTCTCCCGGTCAATGGGAGTTAGTGTCGTAGGGTTAGTTCGATCTTTGGTAAAAACTCTGGCCAGAGTATGTTGGAACAAGTCCAACATGATTTGACTAAAGATTGATAGAAACTAACCGGAGTCAAGTTATTGGGGTTGACAGTTTAACCGTACCCTAGACTTGATCTACACGACATAGTTTAGACGAAGAGACTATAACTGCGGAATTCATCACGGAAACAGTCAGGGTGGTCCCGACAATACTCATGTCAATGAGTTAACCACATAATGATGATTCCTGAAGCAGGGACGGCAGCCACTGCTCGTGGTCACTGCCGTATAGGGCTTCGAGCCCAACCTGTTGTAAGGGTCAGGCTGTAGGGTCTCACACAGAGTGCGATTCTTCGTCTAGTAATGGGTAGAAATTAGTTAGGGAGAATAATTTGCATTTGATGCAAGGGATAAAGTATTGCAAAACATGTTTGCAAAAATCATCTCCTGCATTCGGGATAAATGATCCTGAGTGCAAGTGGGAGATGTAGAGGAATATGCCCTCGGATCATTTGTATTTGATGCAAATGATAATTTAAGCTTAGATATGGACTATTTTGCATTTGATGCAAAAGAGATTAAATGTGTCTAAAATTGTTTAAGACTATATTTAATTAAATAAATGCGTTGAAAAGGTTACCTAGATGACGGGATCGTCCCGCTCTAAACGCAGGTTCAAACCGCGTCAAAAACGGAGTCCAAATGCACAAGTTATAGCCAAAACAAGTCAGCCCAAACTGTTGGGCTGAAACCTGCGAAAATGGAGGCCCACCAAGCCCGAATTTTCTGGTTAGGGTTTTTGAAACCTGGGATTTTCTTGACGGCTACGTTTCTAAGAGAAGCATGACTTTTGGCTATCTTTGGACAATTGTTTGAAGGGTCAAACGGACTCGGATTGACGAGCCGTTTTTTCCTACGCGTTCACCGTTGAACACCCTTCGAATTGATATGTTGTATCAATCATGAAGCTCAACGGTGATTGAGTTAAAATTCACAGAAGTTTGCACTTTGTGAAGTGCAAACTAACTTGATTTTGATTAACTCAAATTAATAGTCCCACATCGGATTTTGAGAAAGGGGAGTAGTCAGCCGCCTATATAAATAGGGGTCTGCTCTCCTCCTCAAAACTCGTCCCAAGCTCTAGATCTGAGCGGCTCTCGTAAATGTTGGAGCACGCTCGGATCTAAGCTAAATTAATATTCCTCCTCTCCCTATAATTTTCTGCCTTACTCCTGCGGGCTCTAGCAAAGCCGCAAAGGAGTTCGGATTCTGGATCCGAAATCTAGGCGGAGGTTTCACTCGCGTGAAACTTTCTTCGGCGGTGGGTGGCTCGGCGACACGGGGATTGATCGCCTCGGGATGCGGAGCGGTTCAAGGAGCGGTGCGGGGAGCGGTTCAAGGAGCGGCTCGGCGTGGGACGGGAGCAGCTCGGAAGACGGCGCGGAACATCTCGCCTGCCCCAGGGCTGAGATTCCGGGTATGTGTTTAAGTTTTTCATTTAATTATTCGCAGTAGTTAGATCCCTCTTGGGGTGGTCAGATCCACCCCAAGTTGGCAGAGATCCTGGCTAATAGGGTCTGGTTCCTTAGGGTTGCATGTTAATTAGATTAACATAAAATTTTTCCGCTGCATTTCTGTCTATGTGCCGTCCGACTTAGGACGGGACTAGAGTTTTTGTGCCCTAAGGGTCCCAGTAAACCCTTCACAGGTGACTGCTGATGGAAGGACAGTCGACTGGGTGATTCTAGGCACCTGGCCAGCCTTCTACAATCGACTGTAGTGCACAGCTCAAGTCATATATTTATTGACTCTATCATGAGCTATTGTAGACAGACGACTGACATTTATTTTGCAGGCATCTGCTTTCCATCATGCACCTGGGAATTGTTCTACAGTCGTCTGTGTGCCAAAGTGCATAACTTGCATTTTCTGGGTTTCAACCCACTTTGCAAGTCAATCAATTGAGGAGTTGTTTTCAGTCGCCTATCAAATTTCAGGCGCCTAAGAATTGGTCATCTATCGTCTGAAGGCGCTAGTGCAAAAGTTGCATTTTTCTCACATTCTTCGCATCCCATGTGACAGTCGCTTGCTGAAGGATATTCAGTCGCATACATATTGTACAGGCGCCTGTGTAGTCTTCTACAGTCGCCTGTCCTAGCTCAGATTATAGCCATTGGTATTTTTATAGCCTTTGCCTAGTCGACTATTAGTTGTTCATCAGTCGACTATCTGTATCGTAAACTGCCAAAATCTAACTGTTACAGATTTCTTTCTGTGGGGTATTTACTTGGGTTTGATGGTTTATTTGGGCTTCATATAAATAGGAGATGGCTGAGTTCATTAGAAATTTTTGGAACTATTGAAGATCATTTGAAAATCATTAAGCCACTCTCAAACTCTCTCATTTCCCTCTTAGAGCTCACATTCCTCTTCATGCATTGAAGTCAAGTTCAAGGAAAATCCTCCAAGTGAAATCAAGCTCATCTCAGCACTTGGAGATCCTCTTCCATGCCTTGCATACTTTATTGAGTAAGTTCATCTCTTCAAGGCATATGTAGGAGTCATTTGTTTCATTTGTTTTCTTGAAACCCTAATTCTCTTTAAGGGAATTAGATACTCTCTTTGTGTGAGTTGGTCACTCTCCTTATGAGAGTTTAACCCTTATAAGGGTGATTGTGTCCTTGTGTCTGATAACCCTAATTATCTATGTGGGAATTTGTTTCTCTCTGTGAGGGATTTAGACCCTTGTGTATGGTAGGTTGAGTCCTTGTGAAGGGCAAATCCCTTGTGTAGGAATTGTATTCACTACCTTGTGTAGGATTATAAAGAATATTTGGTGTGGCTGGACATACTCATGTTTGGGGAACCAGGGTGAAATCTTGTGTTAGCGTTTGGATTGATTGTGTTGATTAATTCCTCTTGCATTTATTATTCCGCATTTGCAAGTTAAATTTTAATTGCGTAATTTATTGCCATTACTCTATTGACCCCCCTCTAGAGTGTGTTGTTAGTATTGCTAGGGAAAGACGGTCCTTACAATTGGTATCGAAGCGAGGTTGAAGCATATAACAACGATGGCATTCAACGCTTCATCAATGTCTCATGAAGAAGATATATCTACTGTTCGACCCCCGCTCTTCAACAAAACCAACTACCCAAGCTGGAAGATCAGGACGATTATCTACTTGGAGGGTCAAGACCTAAGGGACATCATGGAGTCGACCTTTGAGAAGACTACTACACCAGTGGCCTCAAGGACAAAGGCAGAGAAGGACTCTATCAAATTCAATGCGAGTGTTATGAATGTATTCGATCGCACCCTCACTCTAAATGAGTTCAACCACATCTTGATATGCAAATCGGCCAACGAAATTTGGCATATCTTGGAGAATACTTATAAAGGGATGTCCAAGGTAAAAAAAATCTAAACAAAGTGCGTTTAGATCTAAAGATGAAATTTTTACGATGCAGGAAGGAGAAAGCATCTCAGAAATGTTCAGAAGGTTCACAGACATCGTGAACGCATTGGAGGGAATTGTGAAGGTTATTTCCCAAGAGGATAGAATGGAGAAGATCCTTGACTCTCTTACACCCAAATGGGAGTCAACGGTCAACGGGATTTTGGAGTCTAATGACATGTTCAAATTTACCATTGAGGAGTGAGTTGAGAATCTCATGGAATACAAAGTGAAGCTTCAACATAAGAATGAGATTCAACTAACCAAGCCCGAGAAGCCGAAAAAGCAAAAGGGGGTTGCATTCCATGCCAAGGAGGAACCGATTAAATAGAGGAAGAAATTTCATCACGAAGCCTTAAGTGAAGAAGATGGAGAGGATGAGGCTAATGGTGATGAAATCATGGAGCTTGCCAAGCAATTAAGTGCATTCCTATTGGGCATGCATGGTAAATCTTTTTCTAAGTTTGCCTCTTAAGTCTAACAAGATTCTTTCTTATTACAATTGAAATGGTAAATGTCATCGCTATACCGAATGCCCTTCCAAACCCACCAAGGAGACTTACAAGGGTAAAGGGAAGAAGCATTGAAAAGGCAAGTCCAAGTTCATGAACCAAAAGAAGGGAATTGTTGGCACATTTTATGACTCCGATGTGGACACATCAAGTGATGAAGAAGAGGATGACAAGGAGCGAGCTCACTTGTTCTTCGCGGCTTTTGATGATTCTTCATCAATCTTCTCAAGTTCAAGCGATGAAGAGGTGGAGGCGTTGCTCAACCCTAACAAAGAAATGTGCTTCATGGCTAAAGGGGAAGAGTCTTTGTCAAGCTTTAGCGATGAGGAAAGCTATGAGAAAGTAGAGGAGGATCCAAAGCTATCCTACGAGGAGCTCGAATACCGCAACAATGTGGTCTCTGATCGGTCCATATTTTACACCTTTTTTCTGCATATTTGCATGCCATTTCGATCACCCTTATCACGCTTTTCACGATTATTCGACGATATTGCGTTACTTTTCACTATTTCTTGTTTTTGTCAGATTTCAGGAAATATGGAGCGATCGGGAGCAAAAATGAGCTTAAAGGATTTGCACCCACTCCGGAGTGTCTACCATGGCTCTTTTGAGGGTTATTCTGCAATGGAAGACGAGTGGAAGAAGAAAGAACGTCGTAGGAGCGACGAGGAAGCGAAAAGATGGAGATTGGGCATTTTCAGCATGCCACTCGGCCGAGTTAAGGAGTCACTCGGCCGAGCATTGAGACCCTGCTCGGCCGGCCAGATCGGACACGCAACAGAGATGTATCAGCGTGCACTCGGCCGAGCATCGAACGCCCACTCGGCCGAGTTCGGAGACTCCATCCGCCCGAGTGGCACCCAGACGACGGCGAGCCAAAATGTCCAACTCTCTGTAATCTGTCAGTCGACTACGAGCTCCGACTCGGCCGAGTTCCAAAAGCCACTCGGCCGAGTGACATTTGCCACTCGGCCGAGTGATGCCGAGGACACGAAGCGCCCAGATTTTCAGACATCCTCCAACTCTTTTGAAATCTGCTATCATTCTAGTGGGTAAATTATTTTTCTCATATTTTTTATGATAGTAGACTTCATGAAGATTCCAACACCGCCAAGAACGCGTAAATCGGAGGTCAGATGAAATCTGGGGAATTTCTGCAAGTCGATGCTGCAGTGCTGGAATTTGCATGTCAGTGTCACTCGGCCGAGTAACATTTCCACTCGGCCGAGTGACCAGTTTTTGATAGTTTTTGACAGTTTTGACAGAGTGTTGTTTTCTGGAGTTCTGCAGGAAAGCTCACTCGACCGAGTGAGATTTCCACTCGACCGAGTGAGCTGTCCACTCGACCGAGTGAGATTTCCACTCGACCGAGTGAGATTTCCACTCGGCCGAGTCGTAACTGGCGCAGATTTCTGGGCACGTGCAGATTCAGTTTTGGGCCCAAATTTCAGGGGGTTTTTAGGCAGTTTTGCTAGGGTTTTTTGGGGGCTATTTAAGAGGGTTTGTAGCTGTCATTGAAGAAAATCCCCATTATGTTTTCTTAGCCCCCATATGTTTTTTTAGGATTATTTTAGAGGTTAGGCCATGCCCTAGGCCCCCTCTTAAGAGGGTTTGTAGCTTGTATTTTGGATTGAAGATCTTCATCAAGCTAAGTATTTCTATTCTTATTATTTGAATCTTTGATTTGCTATCTTTTTACATGCAAGCAATTGTTTTTATTGATTCCTATATCATTGTTGCTATGCTTGAGTAGATTTGATGTTCTAGGGCATGGGGATGAACCCTATGGATCTAATTTCAGATTTGTGATGAATGAATTTCTAAATTGCTAGAATTGCTAGGAGGTTAGGTTGTGATTGATTTATTACGGATAGCTAGGGATTTCCATCGATTGGGGTTTGCAAGAGATTGGATTCTAATCGATGGGAATGCCTAGATATTCGATTTAGGTTTACAATTGGGTTTCTCTAGATTTGGTTTGCAAGAGATTGGACCAAAGCTAGGATTTTTAATTGTAAATCTATACCCATATTCGTTTGCAAGAGACTAGACGAATACAAACTATCACAACCTATATCGTAACTCGAGTTTGCACGAGAGTGGGCTCGAGGAGCGATTGAACGATGACGTCGATCTTCATGCTAGTGGCTTAGGCTAGGGTTTGCAAGAGATTGGGCTCTAATCTAGGTTGCTATAGACCGGCAATAGCGCGAGAGCGTGAGCTTGGTTCTATATTCAGTTACGACTAGTTCACCTCAATGCAAGTCTAGTAATATTGAGATTCACTATTTACGATGATGTATGACGATCCGTAGTGGGAATTCCTTAGCCCTAGACACTTTTATTATAATGTATTTGAATCGATATTTAACCTATTTCTCTATCTCCGACACCGACATCCATCACCATTGCCATTACATCATACCATTGCCATCTCCACCAATAATACATTCGTAGTCAAACCAACCTAGGATAGATTGGAACCAACACCACCTCCTCGTGTTCGATACCCGCTCACCACTTGACCGTGCGCTTACGGTAAAACTACAATCGTTCTCCGGGTGTATATCCGGGGCGCTTCGCCACTAAACTGACTCTCCTAAACAGTCGTCAGCCATAAGCTGAAGGGGCCACCCCTTCGTCACTGACCGACTCTCCTAAAAGGAGCATCAGCCATAAGTCGAAGGGGCCACCCCTTCACCACTAACTGACTCTCCTAAAGTGAGCATCAGCCGTAAGTCGAAGAGGCCACCCCTTCGCCACTGAGTGACTCTCATAAACATTCGTCAGCCGTAAGTCGAAGGGGCCACCCCTTCGCCCCTAAATGACTCTCCTAAATCGAGCGTCAGCCATACATCGAAGGGACCACCCCTTCACCACTGAACGACTCTCCTAAATGGTCATCAGCCGTAAGCCAAAGGGGCCACCCCTTCGCCACAGAACGACTCTCCTAAAGCGAGCATCAGTCGTAAGTCGAAGGGGCCACCCCTTCTCTACTGAATAACTCTCCAAATGGTCATCAGCCGTAAGTCGAAGAGGCAACCCCTTTGCCACTAAACGACTCTCCTAAACGGTTGTCAGCCGTAAGCTGAAGGAACCACCCCTTTTTCACTGAACGACTCTCCTAAAGAGAGCGTCAGCCGTAATTCGAAGGGGCCACCCCTTCGCTACTAAACGACTCTCCCAAACGAACGTCAGCCGGAAGTTGAAGGGCCCCCCTTTACGACTGAACGACTCTTCTAAAACGAGCGTCAGCTATGAGTCGAAGGGGCCGCCCCTTCGCTACTGAACGACCCAAATTCCCATATCATCAACCATGAATCGGGTGGATCTCTCCATCTCCATGGAACATGGTGGTCAAATTCTAAATGTGGTTCGATGGTTTATCCTCGATCGCCCCAAAGCAGCGCCTAACCCATCGAAAAGGGCCATCAGGAATTGAGACCACCACGGGGCGTAAGCGACAACAAACAAAGAGAAGCAATGGCATATGAAGATACACAGGGCAATTCTCTTGTCACTTTCCATTGCAATTCATTTACAGTACCCTCCCTATTTATTTAAAAAATTTCTGCAAGTAGGCCAGATCTTATAGCGGCTGTTCAGGCTCTGGCTCCCCTGTTGCGCATGCTCTTGCTTCGTCGCCAGCCATGGTGGTAGCCTCGTCCACTGGAGCTACATCCTCCATGCCTCGGCCTGACTCATCATCACCTTGGCTCGACTCATCCTCACCAAGGTCCGAAAATATGACAGTTATCTCGTCGATCTCTGCAGAGAGGTCGGGATATCAATTCTTCATCTCCAATCGGCATCGCTCGTAACCGTGCTTATATAGCTCGTCAAAGTCAGGAAATGAATCTGTTAAATCCCGAATCGCCTTCTCCGAAATGGCATCGGCTCCGACTCTCTCCTCCAGTAAAGCATCTTCTGCTCCCTCTCTTGAGGTGATTTGTTCAGCCTCCCTCCTACGAGACTCTCTTAGCTCTTGCTCGAGTTTCTAAATGACTGAGAGGAGGCTGATTCTTTCTAGCTCAGCCTATGACTTCTCCACTCTCGACCTGACGGCCTCTAGAGTAACAACATGATTAGCCACCACCGAAGCTTGACAATGCAATACTGCGGTTGCCATAAAAGCCTGCACACAACATTTGATGGTTAGCTTACACACTGATACTAGCCTTGATAGAGGCCCAAACAATTATTACCTGGATGCTACCATGAATTGCTATTGATGCAAGGTGCTCATAGTCGACCTTTTCCATGACGGCAATGTCATGTGGAAGGTTCGCATTCTTGGTGATGCTGGAGGCAGCACCGTAATTAAGGAGAGAAGAATCTACACACCTCAAGGGAAACCTCGCCTTGACGAGATCCTCCTAGGAACAGTCAAGGAGGGCCAGAGGAGATCAGCCTTCCTAAACATCAGCCTATACTCCTCAGAGATGTCTTTAGGTAACCCTACAGGGGAAATAGACCCCCAAGGCCAGGAGTCTTGGCACACACAGAGATCTGACGGAACCTGAGTCTCCCTCGAATCTTCCTCATGGAAAGCATCACTCCCTGGTTGGAAGACCTGCTTCGTGGCTATGTTCGACCCAGATGGCTCCGAGTCGCTAAGAACGAGCTTCCGCATCTTCTTGCCCCCTCCAGTGCAACCACTTCAAACTCGGAGGTGGGCCCTTTCTTCTTCTTCTTTTGAGGGTGAGCCACTTGGGCAATCCCCTTATCAATTATGGGTCGATCTCCAGACGGCTGGGCCATCGATTTCGATACGGTTGGCACCCGGGGCGACAACTTTCTTGCATCCACCTCTCTGATGGAAGCCTCGACCGCTTCCCTCAATGCGGGATCTACCTGGTAAGCAAGCTGGTCATACATGTCGGAGCAACAAACGAGTTAGGTCGAGTAGCAAAGGTCGAACATTTGGCGAGCAAGGTCCAACCAACCTTTGGTCCATACGGTCTGACGCAGCACATCATCCGACTATAGCCACTCGATCGACCTCATGCCCTCGTGCAAGCTCTTTAGAGTGTCGGCAGCTTTCTTCTCCTTGATAGTCAGCGGCTTATCATCGACGGGCCCCAAGTCAGGGGTGCCCCAACCAGTGTAGAAGCTTGCCTCACCCTTAAAGACCACAAATACGAACTCATTTTTCCACTTGGGATTAGAGGTGGGAAGATCATCCATCAGCTTCCTGCCTCGACGGGCCATTATCGTATACCACCCCGGGGTCCTAAAGGGAGAGATTGAGAAGAAGTTGTTGACAGACGTAAGGATGGCTCGATTCCATTCTTCACGCACAGAACTAAGACGCCCATCAACATGCCGATAGTGTTTGGCATCAGCTGGCAGAGGGAATGTTTAGGGTACACAGGAAGTACCGTAAGAAGGGATGCATGGGAAATCGAAGGCCCCGTTCGAAGTCTTTGACATAGACCCCCGCTTCCCGATCGTCGGGACGATGAGCCCTCTCATACCTTACAGGCAGTCTGATTTGATAATCGAGACGAACATAGTTCCTCAGACACATGTCGATTTGGCCGGCCTTGACTTTAGATCTCACATTAGCCAGCAAGCCCGGTTCTATGACCCCCTCCCAATTCTTCTGAATGGAGGTGACCACATTTCTTCTAGAGGAAGAGGACGAAGCCATTCCTTTCGAGAGAAGGGAAATCTGAATCGAGAGATGAAGACGATACTCCAGCACTCCATCGCTGGAATTGTCATATATGGACAAGGCAACAACCGCATGATAGAACATGTGTCAAGAATCCAGGAACACAGAATGTCTTGGATTTCGAACCGAAAAATCATCTGAATCAACGAGGCGGGCATTTTGGTGCCTAGAACTTGAGTGTTTTTTTCTTGATTGTCGGGCCCCATTAAATGCGATGTAATGTCGCTTGACTTCTGCAGATGGATCTTTCACGGTCGTGCGATAGGGGCAATTGTTGAGTTATTGGGCCGATATTCGAGAAAACTTATTCGACAGAGGACTAAGGCCCACCAGGCCCACCAAAGAAGCCTGATGTCGACTCAGTCAAAGCCCAAACGGCTAGTCGACCGTTGGGTCCACCTCGCTCGAGCGTGGGATTAAAGGCGGACTCGAGAATCTCGGGGACGTGCGTAACATTTACTCCTATTAATGGGGAAAGATCGTGGCCCCATTATGGATGGCTGTTATCTCCCCTACGTAGCCAAAGGGACCCTGAACGTCTATAAATAGAGGAAATGGTCACATCTTCAAGTTACAAGGTCTAAGACATAGAACTCTATCTTCTCACTTTTACCATTCTTATATTCGAGCTTGCATCGTCAGTGTTGAGATGAACCTCCGTGGGTCGATCTCAGCTACACCAAGCTCCATCTCTTCCTTAAGGTCCACACTAACTTAAGCATCAAAGGGGATTTGGGTCGGAACCTAGATCCGACCCCCTAACGTGTCCCTGTGGTGCAGATCGACGGTCACTATCCAACATCGAAGGTCGACGTTGAGCTCTCCAATCTCAAACGATCGATGCAACAGCCGCCCGTAGGTCGGTCAAAGGTCATATCACCCTCAACTTCCATCTTTTGACCCTGGTTCCTCCAATCAATGGTCCCACTCCAGCTGCTGACGAGGCTCCAACTCAGCACTTTGAGTCTACGTCAGTTTGACAACTGTCTCAGTCAATTTTGGCCTTAACAGCATGTGTATTATGCTTAATGTTTATTTTTAGCATACCCATTGTTTGTGTGATGTTTCATTATTTTGAAAATGTGTTCAAATTTATTTTTCATTAAAATGGGGAGCTTGGGGATATCTTTGACATGCATGCACTTATTGAACCATGTGTATGACAATGTGGGAGTTAATATGTTGTATGTTTAAAAGTATGTACGTACGTACGTACGTACGTACGTATGTATGTATGTATGTATGTATGTATGTATGTATGTATATATAAACTCTCATTTTGGATTATGCTTGATATCATTGTTTCACAATTGGTGTCTAGTTACAATTGGTTATTATGGTTTCAAATTCAACCCTTGGATATAGACATCATTCTTCATGCTATATTTTCTTTTGGCAATGTCATGGGTATCAATGCGATTGATTTTTCATATTTATGCTTTGATACACTTTAGACCCATGATTCCAATTATGTTTTACAAGTGGTAAAGAGGATTATCTTACAGTTGGTATTATCTCAATTGTTAAAGATTTTTTTATCTTTTTCTTTATAATTGGTATTAGATCCTATAAGTCAGCAATTTGACCTTTTCTATGATCTAGGAGGAGCATGGGATAGTGATTGATACCCACTAAATTTTAACAATTTGGTATCATACATCGCTTAATCTCTCGATTATTTGTCATTTTTTATGATCGGTATTATTGACAAGATTGTTGTGAGTGAGTGAGGCCTTTGGCCTCCCCACCACTTTATCCCTCCATTACTCCCAACATATTGGAGTAATGGGGACCTTTGGTATTCATACCCTTTCATATTCCATATGAAATGAATAAATATAGAACCATGGGGTTGAGCCATGGTTACTCTTTTTCTCCAAGTTATAACACATTATCAGCATCGAAGCTCTCATTATTTGAGCTTTTCTCACGTATCCCCTCAAATTAACCTCCTAAGCGCGAAGGAATCTACTGTTGCGACGATTCGGTCCGGCTTGCATCGTACCGTTGCGGCTATCTTTTACGCGTATCGGGAGCTGGGATTTCGATCTACGGATTTTTTATTACGATCGTCCCTAGATTTTTGATCTAGAGGTAATATTTTTCGATCCGGTAGATAATTACAAACAAATATTTTGCGATGATTTTAACAAAGCTTCTCTAGAGGCTTGTATAAATCTGCAATATTCTGATTAATATTCACTTAAAAAATTAAATAAACCGTCCATCTCCCCCCCCCCCCGCGTTTGAGGGTGCCCCGAAGGCTGCCCCCCGGACGGGAGGGGGGCCTCTGTCGCTCCGGCCCCCGGATGGGGGGCCTCCATTTGTGCCCCCCTCCCCCCCAACGAGGGGGGTCCTCTATGCGATAGCCCCCGGTGGAGGGATCTCTGTGCGACCCCCGGCTGGGGGTCCTCTGTGCGACAGCCCCCCCAGCGGGGGGATCTCTGTGTGACCCCCCGACGGGGGGGATCTCTGTACATCCGCCCACGGGGGCCGGGGCTCTCTGCCGGCCGTACCCCCCTGACAGGGGGTCCTCTGTCTTGCCACCGCCCACTTGCACCGGCCGCACAGGCTGTTTTACGTATATAGGGGAGAGGGGGGACATGATCTGTTAGATAAGGGGTTGGGGGCTTTTTACATTCCTTAACTAATACCCTAAAGTTTGTTTTTAGGGCTTGTGTTAAATTTAATTTTAAATTTTAGAGCCCATGGGCCTGCAGCCCAAAACTAGATAATAAATTAGTTTGTCAGTTTATTGGGCCAGAAGCCCAGTTAATAACATTGACAATTAATATGAGTATTATTTTGCTATCGGGCCTGCAGCCCGCTTCTTGCCCCTAGGCCATTAACAAGCTAGGCCAAAAATTAAATTGATTTAGAATCCTGATTTTCTGTACTTGTGGATTTTGTTATTTTATCTGCTTCTTTTGAATCTATTTAATATTGGATTAAAAAATTTAATTTAATTTAAATTGGCTAAACAGATCCTGAGACCGCTCTGTCTTTAGTTACCTAACCTAAAGATGGACGACGTTTCTCCGTGGTCCAACTAATCCTTTTAACTTAAATAAAATTGTTTTATCCAATATTTTGAGCTTGATGATTTTTGTAATGTCCGCGATATTGTGCTACTATTATTTGCCTGTAGCATATATAACTGTGTGGTTTTTTAAACAAGTCAAAATGCGATTTTTGCGATCGGCTAGTTTTTGATACCCTTTTAATTATATTTCTTCTCTTTGTAATTTCTTTTTCTTTTCTGAGAGAAATTTGTAGTGATGAATTTATGTATAATGCCAAGGACCGGTGTTACTACCTATGAAGATGGAGGAGAAGATTGCATATTGTTGGGACCCAAAAGGGTTTCCAAATTGCATTTTCTTTATCTATTTTGTGGACTATACTATGGACTTTGGACATTTTATGTTTTGGGTATCTGGCAAATCCCCGCATTTTTTCTTATTTATTTCTTTCAAGCATGATTTTTAATTATTAATACTCGCTTATTTAAATTGCATAGATTAAAATGGCAAAATTGGCAAGCGTCGATTTCGAGGTTCTTGATGCAGTGAGAAAGAACTATCTTAGCTGGCGAGTGGACCTCAAGTTCCACTTGCGTTCAGTGGCACTTCTCCACTCGATTCTGGCCCTTGCAGTGGCCGAGACACCTGCTAGCAATGCCCCTGAAGTGGCACAGCCATCTAGCAGGTCTCCTACCGTTGTCTCCGACATAGATAAGGTGAAAGCCATTATCTATATCAGGAGAAACATAGATCGAACCTTAAAGGCCGAATACTTAACGATTGAAGACCCTTTAGAGTTGTGGCAAGCGCTGGAGGCACTTCATAAATATCAAACTGATATCATATTACCACATGCCAGTTATAAGTGGGAAAACCTCAGACTTCAGGACTATAAGTCCGTGCTGAGTATAACTCAGTACTTCATATTATCACCTCACACCTGAAGTTGTGCTGTGAAGAAGTGACTAAGCATCACATGTTGGAAAAGACATTTACCTCGTTTCACGAGAAAGATGCAAACCTCATGCAACAGTATCGTGAACGCAACTTCACGAAGTTCTCTGAATTGATCTCTTGCCTTCTTAGGGCAGAGAAGCATAGAGATTTACTGCTTGCCACTCATAATTTGCGCCCTGTTGGTACTGTCACTATCCCTGAAGCCCACCATGTTTCTCCCCAGAAGTGGAAAAACAAGAAGGCTAGAAAGAAGAAAGGGAAAGTTGTAATGAAGCCAGCAAGAGGAGCACCACCCTAGACTAAAAACAACAACAAATGGAAGAGAAACTTTACACGGAAGCGTAAGAACACTGATCCAGTGTCTATTCCTAAGAAGAACTGGGAGGATAAATGCCATAAATGTGGCATGACTGGACATTGGTCCAGAAACTGCCGCACTCCTCGGCACCTCCAGGATCTGTATCAAGCAAGCCAGAAGTCTCAGCCTGAAACAAACTTGGCGGCTGTTCAACCGCTCACCAAGTTCACTGTAAAAGATTTCGAAAATGAGACCTGCTCGATTGAGCCATACTGTATATCTATGCATTTAAATTTCTGTAGCTTCATCTGTAGTTTGATTTGAAAGCACTTTTATTTGAATGTCAGTTTTTCATTTACTTAAATAAACTTTCATTTTTACTTATATGTAGATGAAGTATGAGTGCCTAGTGGACAGTGCCTCAACGCACACTATCCTTCGCGATTCATGCTATTTTTACAGCTTAAACAAATATGACAGTCTTGTTATTATGATTTCAGGACTATCCAACAAAATCGAAGGATCTGGGGAAGCAATCATATTGCTCACAAATAACACAAGACTTATAATACAAAATGCATTATTCTCTCCAAAATCCAACAGGAATCTCTTAAGTTTAAAAGATATTCGTTTTAACTGATATCACTTAGAAACTAGAGATAAAGAAAACATTGAATATATGTATGTGACTCGTCAAGAAGATGGCCAGAAGTCCATCTACGAACTATTTAAGGGACTCCCGTCGGGTCTCTACCACACGTATATTCAACCAATAGAAGCCAATATGACTGCGCACCAGAAGTGTCTTTCGTTACCAGAGTTTCAACTCTGGCATAATAGACTTGGTCACCCTGGATCAGTTATGATGCGTCGCATTATCTCTGAATCCCGCAGACATAATTTGAAGAACCTGAGGATTCTTCAAAAGGGTGAATTCCCGTATCCCTTTGTTTTCAGGGAAAACTCATAACGAGACCCTCCCTCCTGAAAGTGGGATTAGGGTCTCCTGGATTCCTAGAGAGAATTCATGGTGACATTTGCGAGCCTATTCACCCCACAAGTGGCCCATTTCGGTATTTCATGGTACTGATTGATGCATCCACAAAATGGTCTTATGTGTGCCTATTGTCCACTCGCAACCTAGCTTTTCCAAAGCTATTGGCACAAATAATTAGGTTACGGGCTTATTGCCCCGATAATCATATCAAGAAATTATGTCTTGATAATGCGGGCGAATTCACTTCGCAAGTCTTCGAAGACTATTGTCGGGCAACGGGTATTGAAGTTGAACATACTGTAGCACATGTTCACATCCAGAATGGATTAGCAGAGTCTCTTATAAAGGGACTCCAATGGATTGCTAACATACGTTTATATTTTTATATATTTTTCGCACGTCTTCTTCGTGATTTTCTGTTGTTTTCCATCGTTTCGTATCCACTCTTTTGTGTTTTTTGGTATCTTTTCACTTTCTTTATGTTTCTGTGTCGTTGCAGGAGATTTCCATCGCTGGGGACATATAAAGCAGATATCATAAGTCCTCAGAGCAACAGCAGGTGCCACGCACGATCCCGAGGGCCAAACGTCGAAGAATATCATATTTCAGCCCTCAACCGATCGGGTGGACAGACCAACCCAATCGGTTCGTGCACGCATATCCGACTCAGACAGAAGCAGCAGTGAAGAAGAGCCCACCCGATCGGTTCAGTGATCTGGTGGAGCCACAGTCCTTTCTATTTTTGGAGATGCTTCCCAACCGGTTAGTCGACTCGATCGGTTTAGCGATCGGGTGAAGCCGCAGTGTTCTCTGTCTTTTGGAGCTAAATTCCAACCGATTGGGTGACATCTCACCGGATCGGTTCATCTGTAACCGAATTCTCCCAGCTGACGTGCGTTTATATTTCATATATTTACGCGTGTTTTCTTCCATGTTTTTCCGTATTTACCGTCGTCTTTTATTTGTTTTCTCGTGTTTTTTTGTGTTTTCTTGTTTTCTTTCACTTTTCCGTGTTTTTCGTGTTTTGCAGAAGTTTTCTGGCATTTGGGGCGTAAAACGACGATATCATGTGTCCCCGGAGCAACGGGAGGAGTCACGCGTGATCCAGGGGGTCAAACGACGAAGATTGCATCTTTCAGCCCCTCACCCGGTCGGTTGGTCATCTCCTACCGATCCGGTGATGCACGCATGCACCACCCGGGTACAGCTTGGAGCTCACGAGAAGTCACCCGGTCGGTTCAGTGACCGGGTCAAAAGCTCAAAGTCTCTGGAAATTCGAAGCTGATTTCCAACCGATTGGGTGACCTTCACCCGATCGGTTCACCTGTAGCTGAATTTCAACAGCCAAGACTCGAAGCTCCAACCGATCTCCTCACCCGGTCCGCTCCAAGATCCAACCGGTCGGCACCAAGATCCAACCGACCGCACCAAGTTCCAACCGACCGGTTCATACTGACCGGGTGAACCCCCGCATTACGCTGTAATTTTGTGAAGCAGCTCACCTGACCGGTTGACTTTTCAACCGATCGGGTGATGTCGTTTTCTATAAATAGAACCCTAGGTTTCCCAGATTCGGGAGTTGGTTATTTTTTACTGTTTTCTTCATTTTGTGACGGCTGTAATTACCCTGATTTTGTAAGTTTTCGGATCTTTGTAAAACTTTAGGATTATCTTAATTGCTTTACTACCTTTGCATTCCTATTGTCTGATTATGATTTTAACGGTCTATTTTCATTTAGATCGCTTTTTAATGAATATTTGTGAGTAGTTCCCAAATCTGGGATTTTGGCGGAAACCCTTTCCGGGGCTCTTCCCGATGCATCCATAGGGTTAGGAAATCGATAGGGATTAGGAATCTAACGGTTACGCGGGGTGTTTTATTGTCATCGGCGGGAAAAAGACCGCCTTTGACCGTTGGGCCAAGGGGGAATAAACTTGGCGGTTTACTCCCTAGCCATAGCTCACGCCCTTAGCGTAGACGCCGAATCCTAGCGCGCGGGAGCTGTAGGATGAGACGTTGGGAGTTATCGTTGTGAGCTTAGTGCTCCTGGTGTCGATCAGTGTTAATGGACACGGGAGTGCCCACTGATCGAACCTGGGAAGTCCGGCGTATCATCCTGGGCACCGACCGGAATATCGGGCCTATGGGATGCCGGTACCACTTTTAGAGGCAACGTCTCACCATTAGACCCTGATTCCGATCGCTATCCTACCCGTAGGCCGTATCGGCGAGAGTTGCTCGTTGGGGTGGAAACCAAAGTCCTGGGTTTTATTTTCATATTGTCTATACCTTGCATTCCTTTACCGTGACAACCCATCATTCGATCTGGGCTAGCTCGCCCACGGGGTGATTTTGGTCCTCTTTGACACAAACACATCCTAGGCTCCCTGTGTTCGACCCCCAAGTCACACTACAACACCGTACGCTTGTGGTTACAAATATCTAAACCCTCACGCGGGTCCCCCGGCCATTTACGGCTTGCAAACCGGGGGCACGTCAAGTTTATGGCGCCGTTGCCGGGGAGGCAACATGCTTGTTATTTTAGGATCTCTTGAACCCTAGTGTCTAGCTCTTATCCCTACCTCGCGATAATTTTCGCATTCTTCTTTTTCCTTTTTATTTTCTTATTTTTATTTCTTATCTTATCTGTTTCTTTCCCACTTGTTGCTTCACGGGTGTTTGTTGTTTTTCATGCGCATGAGTTCAAGAAGTCTCGACGACTTGATCCCCATTGATCCAGAGATAAACGCCACCCTTAGGCGTTTGGCCGTCGAGAAGCGAAGAAGAGAGGATCCTGAAGCCATGGGGGAGAACACCCCACCTCACAAGTCCCTGTTGGAGTACTCGATGCCTTCCATCGAGTCCACCTCTGCCATCCGTCCTCCAGCTATTACGGCCCAAAGCTTCGAGCTTAAGCCATCTTTGGTGACGTGGATCCAGCAGGATCAGTTTTCGGGTGCACCCATGGAGAACCCGATCGAGCATCTAGACTCCTTCTTGGAGAAATGTGACACCTTCCGGATTAACGGTGTCACAACTGAGGCGCTCCGACTGAAGCTGTTCCCCTTCTCCTTGCGAGATAAGGCCAAGCTGCGGCTTAGTGACCGGCGCCCCCGCTTAGCGATAATGGGCGCGGTGTCGGTTTACCGCAAGTGCACGGTTAATGTAGGGTGCAGGGAATATCAAACTCAGGGAGGCGAGGTTGTGCTTGGATCAGGTAGGACCTAAATCACCTCGAGGGGCGAGCTAGCCCGAATCGGTAAATGGTTGTCACTGAAAGAAAATAAAGGGTATGAACAACAAGAAAGAAAACCCGGGACTTTGGTTTCTAACCCGACGAGAGACTCTCGCCGATACGACCTACGGGTATGGATAGCGATCGGGATTAGGGTCTAATGCTGAGACGTTGCCTCTGAAATTGGTACCCGGCGTCCCATGGGCCCGATATTCCGGTCGGTGCCCAGGATGATACACCGGACTTCCCGGATTCGATCAGTGGGCCCTCCCGTGTCCATTAACACTGATCGATCCCGGGAGCACTAAGCCCGCAACGATAACTCCCAACGTCTCATCATGCCGCTCTCGCGTGCTAGGATTCGACGTCTACGCTATGGGTGTGAGCTATGGCTAGGGAGTCAACCGCCAAGTTTATTCCCCCTTGGCCCAACGGTCAAAGGCGGTCTTTTTCCCGCCGATGACAATGAAACACCCCGCGTAACCGTTAGATTCCTATTCCCTATCGATTTCCTAACCCTATGGACACATCAGGAAGAGCCCCCGAAGGGGTTTCCACCAAAATCCGAGATTTGGGAACTACTCACAAAAATCCATGAAAAAGCGATCTAAATAAAAATTAACCGTTGGAATCATAATCGGACAATTGCAATACGGAAGTAATAGAGTAGATAAGACAATACTAAAATTTGAGGAAGATCTGAAAACTTACAAAAGAGTAACAATTACAGCCGTCACAAAGTGAGAAAACATTAAAAAACTAGCAGCTCCCGTTTCTGGAACCCTAGGGGTACTATTTATAGACTTTCGCATCAACCGATCGGTTGACAAGTCAACCGATCGGTTGATCCGTTACAAAATAATAACAGAAAACGACGAGCTTTCACCCGATCACATGAACCGGTCGGGTGAGTTCTTGAGTGACCGGTTGGATCTTGGATCAGTCGGGTGAATCGATCGGTTCGTCGTCCGTGTCTTCAGCTCTTCATTTTCAGCTACAGATGAACCGATCGGGTGAGAGTCACCCGATCGGTTGGCATTTTGCTCGAGAAAACAGAGAACAGGCCCCCGCTGAACCGGTCTGCGAACCGGTCGGGTGACTTCCATGTGAGCTCCGGCAGAGACCGGGTGGTGCACGCGTGCATCACCCGATCGGTTGGAGATGACCAACCGACCGGGTGAGGGGCTGAAAGATGAATTCTTCGACGTTTGACCCCCTGGATCACGCGTGACTTCTCCCGTTGCTCCGGGGACTTGGGATATCATCGTTAAACGTCCCCTATGTGGTCAATCCCATGCGATCATGGATAAACAAAGAAAAGTGAAAGAAAACGAGAAAATACACGAAACCGAATAAAAGACGGCGGAAAAACACGGAGAAACACAAAAGAAAATGTGCATGAATATATGAAATATAAACGCACGTCAAAATCCCCCAAGCTGAACTCTTCCTTGTCCTCGAGGAAGACGAGTGAGAGTAGGAGCTCGGAAGGGAAAAATAGAGAGGAAGAAAGAAAAAGAAAACTCTAAATCCTAGATCGTCCATCAGAGCCACCAAAATCAAAAACGACACACCAAGCAAGCAAACGCCAAATCACACCACTAAACCTAGGAAAACGAGTCCGAATAAGTGTCGTGGGCACACGCGGTGAAGCGCAAGTCAGTGTGGTCGTGTGCTAGTAAGTGGTGTTGCTTTCTACAATGTGCTATGAGGCTCGATATACACAAATCCAAGATATGACCCAAATATCAATTCGAATCGAATTAAGCGTCGAATATAAGTTCAAGCATGCATGAGAAGAGTAAGAATAGAAGCGTATCATGCATCGGGGACTCCACAACTAGTGTTAAGGAAATCACGCCACTATAGCCTAGATACTAGCTAAAAAGTTCCTAAGCCAAGTGTTTTCGATAACGATGGGGGTTGAGATGATGTGGGGTAGAACACTCGGTGCAAATTCTCGCCTTCCCTTTATTCTTGGCAAGTAGGAAAAAATATTCACACGGAAATTTTTTTTGGCTTTTTGGCTATACAAAATTTTACTTTACTTTTCTTTTTGGGTTTTTTTTTCTTTTCTCCTTTTTTTTGGATTTTTGGGTTTTTGGCTATACACATGTGCACTCTCCCAAGTGGGAGAACGGTACACGATGAGGGGATTTGCACCAAGTAAAACAAAAAAGAAGTCGAAATCTAAACACTCGGGCAAAGGAAACTATTCTCGCTAAATAGAGCATAGGCTAAATGGGTTATCCTAGTCCTTAGTTGTGGAATCCCGACGCATGCGAATTGAAATATACGATATAAATATAGCATGCATATAGTAGAAGCAAATACCGCATATTCAAATCGAAGCATGATAATCTAGGGGTCATTCCTGGACAGGTATATAAAGTAAATTCACAAAGCAGAAGCACACCAAATAAAAAGGCACGACGCACGACTCACAAGAAAGCTAAGTGGACCCACGATGCGTGAAATGCAAGAGGACTCGAAATCCTAGGGTTAGTGAGTGTGATAATCGATGCAATGCTAGGTGTGTGTGACTTTGTGGCGATTCATCATAGGATTCATCTCAAGGAGAAAGAGCTAAAAAGAAGAAAAGAAAAAAAATAAAAACACGATGAAAACGACACAAAAAAACGAAAAAGAAGGACTCAAACGACGCACACAGTGCGACTCCCCCAAGCTGAAGTTTGCATTGCCCTCAATGCAATATGAGTGAGTACGGGAGGGCAATGAAAATGGGGGGATACGCACTGACACAAAAAGAAATGAAAACGAGGAAAACACATAGATGAAACTGAAAAAGAAAGAAAAATCAAAATCAAAATCAAACAATACGAAAATAAAAATAAAACCACACGACACGACATTCAAAAAATGAAAAACAAGCACACACACAAAAATGAGAAAAACAAACAAAACACGATAGCACACCAAAATAGACGTCCCCCCAAGCTAGACCAGCCAGTGCTAGCGAAATGATATGATCAATGAAATCCAGAGATATGCAAGGGGGAGTCAAAAAAACAAAAGAGGTGAAATCAGAAAGCGACACCCGAATGGTCCCCCCCTCCGACAGAGACAAAGCAGGGCCCCAAAAAGACAGATGGGCACAAATATGGGGGGGCAAAAGTGGGAGAGAAAAATCAAGCAGGGGCACCACCCTCTGGGGGTGGTGACAGGGGCCTGCGCTGAGGACCAGGAGTCGTGGGGGGTGGAATGTGGAGCTCGGAGACGTCGGGTGGGTCTTCACGGATGTGGCGAATAAAGCTGTGAAGAAACGGGAGGTCTCGGTCGACGGACTCCTCGGTTATCCGACCACCCTGACCAGCTAGGAGGACCATGGCCGCGAATCGGTCGGCATGGTCATCGGTTTGGAATTTCATCCCATATTCGGGATCGTAAACGTGAGGTGGAGATGTGGTGCGTGGTGTGGTGGATGGGTTTGAGGTGGTGGGCTGTGTACGACGGGTACGACGGGTGGGCCTAGGGTTCGAAGAGCTGGCGTCGGTGGGCTTAGCACGGCGGGGAGGCATTGTGTGGGTGCCGTTCGTGTGCGTAGGTACGTAAGAGTACAATGAATTCAACACAAACACGAAATACGACTAACAAGCAAATGGAATATTTGGGGTAAGATTAAAATTAAGCAAAGGAGCGAGTTTACCCAAATGATGAAGATAGTTGCTCGTTGACGTCCCGATGCTACTCGATTGGAGCATGCTGTGAAGCCGCAGCGATCTCTTCAGCAAGTTTCAAAATTGGGGAAAAACGGGTGGAGGTTAGGGTTTTGTGTGTTGGTGGAATCGAGGAGAATGGAGAGAAATCGATGGTGGATGGGTAGGGGGATGGGGGAAAAGGCGATTGAGGTTAATTGAAGGGAAGAAAGATGGCAGGCGCACGAGGGAGAGGTGAAACGACGGATCCGGATTCGAAAATGGCGAGTGCGGATCGAACGGGTGGTTGGGGGTATTTATAGGGTTTTAAGTCGAACCGATCGGGTGACTTTTCACCCGATCGGTTGACGGTTAGGTCGAAATTCTTGTCGAAGAAATGCTACAGGTGAACCGGTCGGTTGACTTGTCAACCGATCGGTTGGCCGCTCCACTCATTTTCCCGAGAACTTAGGGCTGCTCACCCGGTCGCGTCAACCAATCGCACTCGAACTCAACCGATCGGTTGATATTCCCCAAAAATTTCCAAGAGTTCTCCCCAGCTCACCCTGTCTGCCACCCGGTCTCTTCATTACTCAACCGATCGGGTCATTTGGGGACAAATCTCGGCATGTATCTGATACATCCCAACCGATCGGGTGAGTTATCAACCGATCGGTTGGGGCATGTTTCCTGCAAAAACCAACAGATTTTTCTAAGTCCCCGATCGGATGTTCTCACAGCTGATGTTATTCATAAAAATAGATAAGATAAAGTAAAAAATAACGCTAAAAATGGGGAAAAGTATAGAGCATGGGTTGCCTCCCATGAAGCGCACTTGTTTAACGTCGTTGGCTCGACGCCCGCAAGAGATGATCATGGTGGTTGATACGGGTGATGCCCGAAGTTCGGCATCTCTTTCTCATTGGAGCTGAAGGCACTTGGAGTAGTCAGCGGCTGGAAAAATACTTGCTCGACTAGCCTCCCCTTATTCTTTGGATCCGGGGGCTTTTCTTTCATGTTGGCGCTTCTCGCCATTTTCTTTAGGATCCGGACCTCATCTTTAGTGAGGTCCATGGGCTCTTTCCCCGTTCTCCTCAAAGGAGGAGCCTTGGGGAACCTGGGAGGGGTCGTTCTTGCTGCATTCGCCTTTCCAGCAGCTTCTTTATTCTTGGAGCCATCTCCATCTTCTGAATCCCCCAAGTCATCGGGGGGGTTTCTTAAGAGAATCTCCTAGGAGCTCTCTTCAGCGGCCTTTTCTTCTTCTATCTCAAGCAAATTACACCGAGGGTCATCAGGGAGATCGGGGTGCTTCATGGACAACCCCAGATCAAACTCAACTTTTTCTCCGCTGACGTTTAAAGAGAGTTTTCCGTTCTTCACATCTATTAAAACGCCAGCAGTGGCCATGAAAGGCCGTCCCAGGATGATGGGGGGTGTGCGTCCTCAGGCATGTCCATGACTACAAAGTCCACTGGCACATGCACCCTTCTTACATTAACGGGGAGGTCATCCACAATCCCCACCGGATATTTGACTGACCGGTCAGCTAGTTGTAGGGTCATACCGGTGGGCTCCAAATCACCCATCCCTATCCTTCTATACATCGACAAGGGCATCAAACTAACACTCGCTCCGAGATCGACGAGTGCACGATGAATCTTCACTGCCCCGATCGTGCAAGGAATAGAGAAGCTCCCTGAGTCTTTGAGTTTCGGCGGATTTGCCCTCTGAATAAGAGCGCTACATTCCACCGTCAGCACTACTTTCTCCTTTCTAGACCCTCTAGTCACCAAATCTTTCAGGAACTTTGCATAGGAGGGGATTGTTTCGATTGCTTCTAGGAAGGGTATTTGCAGGCTTAAGTCCTTGACCATGGCGAAGAACTTGCCTATTTCTCATCAATTTTGGCCTGAGCTAACCGCTGTGGAAATGGCACAACTGGTTTGAACACTTTCGGGCTCCCTTCCTCCTTTTTCTTCTTCTCTTCTTCAGAGACTCCCTCCGGAGTCATAGGATTTGATGACGAAGCACCGGCGTCGTTTGATTTTTCGATCGGTCTCTCAACGACCAATGGTGCTTCCGGTTTGCTAGGGGGCACTCTAGTAGGAATTCGTGTCCCGCTTCTCAGAACGATAGCGGACACATTTGCGTGCTCGTGCACGAGTGCCGATGTTTTCATTGCTCCCCTCGGGTTCACCTCCGGTTGTGGCGGTGATTGGTTCTGTGACCTTGAAAGGTTCGCCACTTGTAACCCCAGCTGGGTTACTTGGTCCGTGAGGGTCCGCTGAACCATTTCCAGCTTTTGATTGATCTTCTCCTGGTTGGTAATATATTGAGTCAAGAGAGACTCAACCGGAGAGACGGCCCTCTGTTGGCCATACTGCTGTTGCTGCTGGAATGGCTGCTGATTCCTGGGGGCATAAAATTGTTGCTGAGGTTGTTGCTGAAATGGTTGCTGCTGAACCTGGCTCTGCTGCGGCCTAGCCGGCTGATATGTTTGTTGCTGCAGCTGCTGAGGCGGCGAGGGCTGAAATGGTGGCCGGTAACTGAAGTTTGGGTGGTTCCGGTTGTTTGGAGAGTAGGCCGGGTTGGAATTGGTCCTTGGCGGATACGGCGCATTTCCCGTAGGGTTGTAAAATAGTGCGCTCGCCTGATCCAACGGTGGTGAGATGTCACCACCGTCGAATTCCTCAAAGAATTCGGACTCTACCGCAGAAATTTGCTGTGTACCGGCCCCACCGGCTCCTACCATTAGTGCGGAGATCTGATCGAAAGCAAGTCGAACTTGCTTGAAAGTTTGTCGACGTCCTCGACTCTGTGTATACCCCCGGATCTTGGTGTGGCTCTCTCGTCACACCACCGCTTATTGTTGGATGCCATATTTTCCAGAATATGTCCGGCATCTTCCTCGCTCCTAAACATGAAGGAACCCCCAGCCGTGGCATCCATAGAAGATTTCAGGTCATCCCTCAACCCATTGTAGAACAGATTAATAATCTGCCACTTCGGAAGCTTATGGTGAGGGCATCTTCTTTGCATTTCTTTATATCTCGTCCAAGCTTCATGCAAGGACTCGTGGCTGGCCTGGGAGAAGGAGGAGATCTCACTCCTCAACTTCATGGTCTTCCCGGAGGAAAGAACTTCGTCAGAAAAGCGTTGGAGAGCTTCTCCCAGGTGTTGAAAGTGTTGGGGTCCTTCCCCCTTAGCCATTGCTTGGCTTTGTCTCGCAAAGAGAAGGGGAACAGCTTCAGACGGATAGCCTCTGTCGTGACACCATTAACCCGGAAGGTGTCACACTTCTCCAAGAAGGAGTCTAGGTGCTCGATCGGGCTCTCCATGGGTGCACCCGCAAACTGGTCCTGCTGGATCCATGTCACTAGAGACGGCTTCAGCTCAAAGCTTTGGGCTGCAATAGCTGGAGATCGGATGGCGGAAATCGACTCGATAGATGGCATCGAGTACTCCAACAGAGACTTGTGAGGTGGGGTGTTCTCCTCCATGGATTCGGGATCTTCTCTTCTTCGCTTCTCGGCGGCCAAACGCCTAAGGGTGGTGTTAATCTCTGGATCGAGGGGAATCAAGTCGTTAAGACTCCTTGAACTCCTGCGCATGAAAAACAACAAACACCCGTGAAGCGACAAGTGGGAAAGAAACAGATAAAATAAGAAATAAAAATAAGAAAAATAAAAAAGAAAAAGGGGAATGCGAAAATTATCGCGAGGTAGGGACGTGAGCTAGACACGAGGGTTCAAGAGATCCTAAAATAACAAGCACGTTGCCACCCCCGGCAACGGCGCCATAAACTTGACCGGCGCCCCCGCTTAGCGGTAATGGGCGCGGTGTCGGTTTACCGCAAGTGCACGGTTAGTGTAGGGTGCGGGAATATCGAACTCAGGGAGGCGAGGTTGTGCTTGGATCAGGTAGGACCTAAATCACCCCGAGGGGCGAGCTAGCCCGAATCGGTAAATGGTTGTCACTGAAAGGAAATAAAGGGTATGAACAACAAGAAAGAAAACCCGGGACTTTGGTTTTCAACCCGACGAGAGACTCTCGCCGATACGACCTACGGGTATGGATAGCGATCGGGATTAGGGTCTAATGGTGAGACGTTGCCTCTGAAAGTGGTACCGGCGTCCCATGGGCCCGATATTCCGGTCGGTGCCCAGGATGATACACCGAACTTCCCGGATTCGATCAGTGGGCACTCCCGTGTCCATTAACACTGATCGATCCCGGGAGCACTAAGCCCGCAACGATAACTCCCAACGTCTCATCATGCCGCTCCCGCGTGCTAGGATTCGACGTCTACGCTATGGGTGTGAGCTATGGCTAGGAAGTCAACCGCCAAGTTTATTCCCCCTTGGCCCAACGGTCAAAGGCGGTCTTTTTCTCGTCGATGACAATGAAACACCCCGCGTAACCGTTAGATTCCTATTCCCTATCGATTTCCTAACCCTATGGACGCATCGGGAAGAGCCCCCGAAGGGATTTCCACCAAAATCACAGATTTGGGAACTACTCACAAAAATCCATGAAAAAGCGATCTAAATAAAAATTAACCGTTGGAATCATAATCGGACAATTGCAATGCGCAAGTAATAGAGTAGATAAGACAATACTAAAATTTGAGGAAGATCTGAAAACTTACAAAAGAGTAACAATTACAGCTGTCACAAAGTGAGAAAACAGTAAAAAAACTAGCAGCTCCCGTTTCTGGAACCCTAGGGGTTCTATTTATAGACTTTCGCATCAACCGATCGGTTGACAAGTCAACCGATCGGTTGATCTGTTACAAAATAATAACAGAAAACGGCGAGCTTTCACCCGATCACATGAACCGGTCGGGTGAGTTCTTGAGTGACCGGTTGGATCTTGGAGCAGTCGGGTGAATCGATCGGTTCGTCGTCCGTGTCTTCAGCTCTTCATTTTCAGCTACAGATGAACCGATCGGGTGAGAGTCACCCGCTCGGTTGGCATTTTGCTCGAGAAAACTGAGAACAGGCCCCTACTAAACTGGTCTGCGAACCGGTCGGGTGACTTCCATGTGAGCTCTGGCAGAGACCGGGTGGTGCACGCATGCATCACCCGATCGGTTGGAGATGACCAACCGACCAGGTGAGGGGCTGAAAGATGAATTCTTCGACGTTTGACCCCCTGGATCACGCGTGACTTCTCCCGTTGCTCCGGGGACTTGGGATATCATCGTTAAACGTCCCCTACGTGGTCAATCCCTTGCGATCATGGATAAACAGAGAAAAGTGAAAGAAAACGAGAAAATACACGAAAACAAATAAAAGATGGCAGAAAAACACGGAGAAACACAAAAGAAAATGTGCGTGAATATATGAAATATAAACGCACGTCACTTAGGGGGAAGGACCCGAATACATTCAACACCTGGGAGAAGCTCTCCAATGCTTTCCTGACAAAGTTCTTTCCCCCGGGGAAGACCATGATGCTGAGGAGTGAGATCTCCTCCTTCTCCCAGGCCAGCCACGAGTCCTTGCATGAGGGTTGGACAAGATACAAGGAGATGCAGAGAAGATGTCCCCACCATGAGCTCTCCAAGTGGCAGATTATAAATCTGTTTTATAATGGGCTGAGGGACGATTTAAAGTCTTACATGGATGCCGTGGCTGGAGGGTCCTTCATGTCAAGAAGCGAAGAAGATGCCAGACAAATTTTGGAAAATATGACATCCAACAATGAACGATGGTGTGACGAGAGAGCCACACCAAGATCTGGGGGCATCCATAGAGAGTCGAAGACGTCGACAAATTGTAAAGCAAGTTTGACTTGCTGTCAACCCAGATCTCCGCATTTATGGTAGGCACCGGTGGCGCCGGTGGCGCCGGTTCACAACAGATTGCTGCGGTAGAATCCGATGTTTTTGGAGAGTTCGACGGTGGTGACATCTCACCACCATTGGATCAGGCGAGCGCATTGTTTTACAATCCTACGAGAAATGTGCCATTTCCACCACGAACCAACTCAAACCCGGCCTACTCTCCCAACAACCGGAATCATCCGAACCTTAGTTACCGGGCGCCTTACCAACAGCCGGCTCAGCAATAACAGCAGGCTTATCAGCCGGCTAGGTGACGTGCGTTTATTTTTCATATATTTGAGCACATTTTCTCCCGTGTTTTTCCATTATTTACCGCCGTCTTGTATTCGTTTTCTCGTGTTTTCTCATTTTCTTTCACTTTTCCATGTTTTTGGTATTTTGCAGGAATTTCTAGCATTTGGGACATAAAACGATGATATAGTGAGTCCCCAGTGCAACGGGAGGAGTCACGCGTGATCCAGAGGGTCAAAGCGATGAAGATTGATATTTCTCAGCCCTCAACCGATCGGGTGGACCAGTCACCCGATCGGTTGGTGCACGCATATCCTACCCGGACGGCACCTGAAGAAGAATAGCAGCTCACCCGATCGGTTCAGCGATCGGGTGAACCGATGGAGCTCTCTGTCATTTGGGCTGAATTCCAATCGATCGGGTGACTTATCACCCGATCGGTTCACCTGTAACGGAATTTTCTAAGAGACGACCCGGACAGCTCAACCGACCGGTTCGTGGACCGTTTGAATCCGACAGAGCTCTCGGCCAAATGGAGCGTAATTCCAACCGATCGGGTGACTTATCACCCGATCGGTTCACCTGTAGCTGTAATTCCTCATTTGGTGAACCGACTGAGCCACCCGCTCGCCTCAGCGCACGGTTGAAGATTTTCGAAGCTCTCACCCGATCGGTTGACTCATCAACCGATCGGGTGGCGGATTTTCTGCGGGTTTGGACCCGAACCATTAGGGATTCGAAGTGGGGCTATAAATACACGAGGCTGGCCGACTTGATGGATTCTCCTCTAGTTTTTAGGGCTTTTTCAGCCCCTTTGTTGGGAGGCTTAGGGTAGATTAGATTAGGTCTTTGCTCAATAAATCTTGTACCGGATTGTTGGATTCGAATCAAGATAAGTATTTTTCTTCTCTCAATTTCTATTGTATTGTGTTGTTTTCATTTTGCTCAATGGTGAATGTTTGTATGTTATTTGTTTTGCTTGTTTTTATGTTTCTCACCATGGAGTAGTGTTGATGAACCCTAATACGAGTTAGGATAGGATTGATGCTTGGGTTATTTCATTTGACTTGGTTGCATGGCATGTGTTCGATGAAATGCGTCAATGGGGATTTCTAGCAATCTGGGTCCAATTCGTACGACGACACACTAGTTGTGTTGGGGGTTAGGGTCCGGTGCTTGTCCAGTCAAGATCCGCTTCGATGTATTGCTAGAAATCACATTCGACCTATTTGGCCATTAGGGTTACGCGGGGTTGTTTCATTGTCATTGGCGGGAGAAAGACCGCCTCTGACCGTCGGGCCAAGGGGGAATAAACTTGGCGGTTGACTCCCTAGCCATAGCTCACGCCCCGAGCGTTGACATCGAGTCCTCGCGCGCGGGAGCGGCTTGGACGAAGTGTTGGGAGATATCATTGTGGCCTTAATGCTCCCGGTTGCGGAAGGTGTTAATGGACATGGGAATGCCCACCGTCCGGAACCGGGTAGGCCTAGCGTACTTGGCACCGACCGGAATATCGTGCCATGGACGCTAGGTACCACCTTTTGGGGCAATGTCTCACCCTGGGTCAAGTCAAATGCCAAGTGTCATGAGTGCTCTAGCCCGTGTTAGCGGGGATTCATTTTGTGTCATTTTCATTTCATTCTTTTATTTCTACACTTCACCCATATCATCCGCGTTGCTAGCACACAACCTAGGCGAGGCTAGTAGCCATTCAAGCCATCCACCTCCCTGTGTTCGATAAACCCGCACCCTACACTAACTGTGCACTTGCGGTAAAACGACACCGCGCCCAAACCGTAAACGGGGCGCCGGTCAAGATTTTGGCACCGTTGCCGGGGAGGCATTCGGTTTGATATTAGCTTAGCTTGGGTTCGTTAGACTACGCATAAAAACACAAAAAAAATTTTCTTTTTTTCCTTTTTTTTTAAAAAATATATTCAATAAACAAGAAATTTTTCCCCCACCATTATATTATCTCTTTGTTATTCTCTTGTACTATTGACGCTCCTCTCTAGTTTTCTTATTTTTGTTGTCCAGGTATCTTTGGTGTAACCATGTGGAGATCAAATTTCGATGCTCAGATGGGAGGATACGATCCTTATTCAGTTGTGGTTTGTGAGACTTGTGGGATGGTGGGGCACATGTATTATGATTGCCCATTTACGCTTGAGAGCCTCCCCCCACTCCAAGGCCAAACATTTTCCCACAACCTTAGCCCAAACACCTCCCATCCATTTCCTCAACCTTATACCCCTCCACAAACGCAAGAAGAATCAAGCCTCGTGTCTCTCCTTGAAAGTGCCATGTTTAACCAAGGCCAAATATTACAAAACTTAATGGTACCTATCACCGAGCCGACACCGAGGAGAGGGGATGAAGGAGAGGATATACCCACTTTCATGGTTGAGACCACCATGCCATTGGCCACCATAGACACATCTCAAGCCGATACCCCATTTTTTCATCACTACCACTTGGATGACGAAGCATTTTTTGATGATGATAGTGAGGATGTGGAGATTTATCTAGGATCTGTGGGAGAGATTTCTTGTCTTGATTTGGATACCCCACATGAGTCCTATGAGAGCACTGAGGAGTTTACAAAGATTATGCATACCGGCGAGGAGGATGTGCATGAGGACGAGGACACCACGACCACATACGAGGGGTCCGCTCCACATCCACCTCCAGAGCCATCTCTGTCACAGCTTCCTCCTTGGTCGGTGGTCAACCATGAGGATGTCATTCAGGACATTAGGCAGATGGAGGAGCATGAGCATATCGTCGAGGAGGATGTGCATGAGGGCTTGGATACGATCATCCAGTTCATGGAGCCCGAGCCACATCTACCTCTACCGTCACGCTCCACTTCTTCTGCGACTGAGCATCTACTTGAGCATATTGCCCCTATTCAGGGAGATTTTCATACTCACTCTCACTCCACATTTGAGTCTCGCTTTTCACGTCCTATTTCTTTAGACTCATATATATTTGACACACCATATCTCTTGCAGGATACAGGATCTACTTCCCTTGAGGTATGCTGCGGTGTGTCACCACCTGGAGAGCCACTTCTCATGGAGAGCGAGGATTTGGTCGTCACTAGTACAGAGGATAGCGACCCATTCTCAGGGAGTATTCGTCACCCGTTTACTATTCTCCCTTATTATGTTGACGATTATCTATGGGATACATTTATTTCGGGAAATAATTTCTTGCCATGGACTAATGCACCTCGTCCTTTGCAGGTCACAGGTGGACACCTACGAGGGATGCTTGGAGGTGCATTGCTTGGGTCCATTGGCACACGTGGCACATAGCTTCTGGCGGAGCCACAGAAGGAGCAGTTAGAGCAGCTACCTGCCCTATTACAGATCTTGGATCCGCCTATGCTCAGGTGTATCCTAATCCAGTAGTGTAAAAATTTACAGCTTTCTAGTTTAGATTTGAATAATCTCGTCTCCTCTCATTAGCGAGGGGAGCGTATTTAGGATTTGCTTTTGCATCATAATATCCCTTCATGTCGTGCCCTTCTATCATTTCACTCTCTTCCTCTTCCGAGGAGAATGACCACACTGTCTCTCCTGCATTTTGATTTCTTTCTTTTCCGATTTTCCCCTAGCATATCTCTACATCCCCATTGATCATATCATTTTGCTAGCATTGTCATGTTCAGCTTGGGGGAAATCGACTTTTGTGTGCATGTTTTTGCGTGTCGTTGTTCTATGTCTGTGTCTATGTGTTCTTTTGTCGTGTTTTATATCTTTTATTTGAGTGGTTCTTTTTCTTTTTTTAGTTTCGTTCGTGTATTTTTTGTGTTTTTCATTTTTTGTGTCAGTGCGTAACTCCCCTACATTTTCATTGCCCTCCCGTATTCACTACTATTGCATTGAGGACAATGCAAGTTTCAGCTTGGGGGAGTCGCACTTCGTGCGTCATTTGTCTCTTTTTCTTCGCTATCTGAGTCGTTTTTCTCCGTGTTTTTCTTTTTCTTTTTCTTTTCTTCTTTTTATCTCTTTCTCCTATAGATGAACCCTATGATGAATTGCCACGAAAATCACACGCACACCTTGCACGGCTTCGATAATCACATTCACTAACCCTAGGATATCGAGTCCTCTTGCATTTCATGCATCGCGGGTCCACTTAGCTTTTTGTGAATCGTGCGTCGTGCCTAGCTGTTTGGTGTGCTTCTACTTTGTGATTTTATTTTATATACCTGTCCAGGAATGACCCCTAGATTATCATGCTTCGATTTGAATATGCGGTATTTATTTCCCATGTCTGCTTCTGCATGATATATATATATATATATATATATATATATATATATATATATATCGTGTACTTCATTTCACATGTGTCGGGATTCCACAATTAAGGACTAGGATAACCCATTTAGCCCATGCTCTATTTAGCGAGAATAGTTTCCTTTGCCCAAGTGTTTAGATTCCGACTTCTTTTTTGCTTTACTTGGTGCAAATCCCCTCGTCGTGTACCGTTCTCCCACTTGGGAGAGTACACATGTGTATAGCCAAAAACCCAAAAATCCAAAAAAAGAGAAAAGAAAAAAAACCCAAAAAGAAAAGAAAAGAAAAATTTTGTATAGCCCAAAATCCAAAAAAAAAATACAAATACCCAAAACCCAAAAATTTCACGTGTGAATAATTTCCTATCTACCGAGAATAAAGGGAAGGCGAGAATTTGCACCGAGTGTTCTACTCCACATCATCTCAACCCCCATCGTTCTCGAAAACACTTGGCGTGGGAACTTTTTAGCTAGTATCTCGGCTATAGTGGTGTGATTTCTTTAACCCTAGTTGTGGAGTCCCCGATGCATGATACGCTTCTATTCTTATACTCTTCTCATGCATGCTTGAGCTAATATTCACCACAATTTCAAATTCAAATCGGTATTTGGGTCGTTTCCTGGATTTGTGTATATCGAGCTTTATTGCACAATGTACATAGTGACACCGTCTGCTAACACATGACCACACTCACTCGCGCTTCACCGCGTGGGCCCACGGCATTTGTCTGGACTCGTATTCCTTAGTTTAGTGATGTGATTTGGTGTTTGCTTGTTTGGTGTGTCGTTTTTGACTTTGTTGGCCCTGACGGGCGATCTAGGATATAGAGTTTTCTTTTTCTCTCTGTCTCTCTATTTTCTCCCTCCGAGCTCCTACTCTCACTCGTCTTCCTCGAGGACGAGGAAGAGTTCAGCTTGGGGGATTTTGACGTGCGTTTATTTTTCATATATTTGCGCACGTTTCTCCCGTGCTTTTCCATTATTTACCGCCGTCTTGTATTCGTTTTCTCGTGTTTTCTCGTTTTCTTTCACTTTTCCGTGTTTTTGGTATTTTGCAGGAATTTCTAGCATTTGGGACATAAAACGATGATATAGTGAGTCCCCACTGCAACGGGAGGAGTCACGTGCGATCCAGAGGGTCAAAGCGATGAAGATTGATATTCCTCAGCCCTCAACCGATCGGGTGGACCAGTCACCCGATCGGTTGGTGCACGCGTATCCTACCCGGGCGGCAGCTGAAGAAGAATAGCAGCTCAGCCGATCGGTTCAGTGATCGGGTGAACCGACGGAGCTCTCTGTCATTTGGGCTGAATTCCAATCGATCGGGTGACTTATCACCCGATCGGTTCACCTGTAACAGAATTTTCTAAGAGACGACCCAGACAGCTCAACCGACCGGTTCGTGGACTGTTTGAATCCGACAGAGCTCTCGGCCAAATGGAGCGTAATTCCAACCGATCGGGTGACTTATCACCCGATCGGTTCACCTGTAGCTGCAATTCCTCATTTGGCGAACTGACTGAGCCACCCGCTCGCCTCAGCGCCCGATTGAAGATTTTCGAAGCTCTCACCCGATCGGTTGACTCATCAACCGATCGGGTGGCGGATTTTCTACGGGTTTGGACCCGAACCATTAGGGATTCGAAGTGGGGCTATAAATACACGAGGCTGGCCGACTTGATGGATTCTCCTCTAGTTTTTAGGGCTTTTTCAGCCCCTTTGTTGGGAGGCTTAGGATAGATTAGATTAGGTTTTTGCTCAATAAATCTTGTACCGGATTGTTGGATTCAAATCAAGATAAGTATTTTTCTTCTCTCATTTTCTATTGTATTGTGTTGTTTTCATTTTGCTCAATGGTGAATGTTTGTATGTTATTTGTTTTGCTTGTTTTTATGTTTTCACCATGGAGTAGTGTTGATGAACCCTAATACGGGTTAGGATAGGATTGATGCTTGGGTTGTTTCATTTGACTTGGTTGCATGGCATGTGTTCGATGAAATGCGTCAATGGGGATTTCTAGCAATCTGGGTCCAATTCGTACGACGACACACTAGTTGTGTTGGGGGTTGGGGTCCGGTGCTTGTCCAGTCAAGATCCGCTTCGATGTATTGCTAGAAATCACATTCGACCTATTTGTCCATTAGGGTTACACGGGGGTGTTTCATTGTCATTGGCGGGAGAAAGACCGCCTCTGACCATCGGGCCAAGGGGGAATAAACTTGGCGGTTGACTCCCTAGCCATAGCTCACGCCCCGAGCGTTGACATCGAGTCCTCGCGCACGGGAGTGGCTTGGAAGAAGTGTTGGGAGATATCATTGTGGCCTTAATGCTCCCGGTTGCAGAAGGTGTTAATGGACATGGGAATTCCCATCGTCCGGAACCGGGTAGGCCTAGCGTACTTGGCACCGACCGGAATATCGGGCCATGGATGCTAGGTACCACCTTTTGGGGCAATGTCTCACCCTGGGTCAAGTCAAATGCCAAGTGTCATGATTGCTCTAGCCTGTGTTAGCGGGGATTCATTTTGTGTCATTTTCATTTCATTCTTTTATTTCTACACTTCACATATCATCCGCGTTGCTAGCACACAACCTAGGCGAGGCTAGTAGCCATTCAAGCCATCCACCTCCCTGAGTTCGATAAACCCGCACCCTACACTAACCGTGCACTTGCGGTAAAACGACACTGCGCCCAAACCATAAACGGGGCGCCGGTCACTAGGCCCCAGCAGCAGTTCCAACAGCAATAATTTCAGCAGCAACAACCACCACCACAGTATCAACAATATGCCCCTAGGAATCAGCAGCCCGCCCAGCAGAAATACGGCCAACAGAGGGCCATTTCTCCGGTTGAGTCCCTCTTGACTCAATACATAGCCAACCAGGAGAAAATCAATCTGAAGCTGGAGATGGGACAAAGAGTACTCACTGATCAGGTGACCCAGCTGGGGTTGCAAGTGGCGAACCTTCAGAGACCGCAGAATTTATTACCGCCACAGCCTGAGGTGAATCCTAGGGGGGTAAATCGGACCTTGGCACTCACACATGAACATGAAAACGTGTCCGCCATCGTCTTGAGGAGTGGGACACAAATTCCTACTAGAGCGCCGCCCAAAAAACCGGAAGCACCACTGGCCGTTGAGCGGCCAATTGAAAAGGCTAATGACGACGGTGCCCCATCGCCAAAAATTGTGGCTCCGGAGGGAACCCCCGAAGAAGAGAAGAAGAAAGAAGAAGGGAATTTGAAGGTATTCAAGCCCGTTGTGCCTTTCCCACAACGGCTTGCCAAAGCCAAAATCGATGAGAAGTATGGCAGATTCTTTGCCATGGTGAAAGATATGAGCTTACAAATCCCCTTCCTCGAGGCCATAGAGACGATCCCCTCATATGCCAAATTTCTGAAAGAATTGGTGACACGGGGATCTAGAAAGGAAAAGGTCGTGTTAACGACGGAGTGCAGCACCCTCATTCAGCGTGCAAATCCGCCCAAGCTCAAGGACCCCGGAATTTTCTCCATCCATTGCTCTATTGGGGAAGTGCAAATCTAGAGGGTGCTCGTCGATCTTGGTGCGAGCGTCAGCTTAATGCCCCTATCATTGTACAAGAGAGTAGGGATGGGAGACTTAGAGCCCACCGGCATGACATTGCAACTTGCTGACCGTTCGGTCAAGTATCTGGTGGGAGTGGTGGACGACCTCCCCATCGATGTGAAAGGAGTGCATATACCGGTTGATTTTGTGGTGATGGACATGTCGGAAGACAAGCATACCCCAATTATTCTTGGACGATCATTTATGGCAACCGCCGGAGTGTTGATAGACGTAAAGAATGGGAAGCTTTCTCTCAATGTGGGCCAAGAAAGAGTCGAATTTGACTTAGACTTGTCGATGAAGCATCCAAACCCCCCGGACGATCCTATTATCAATATGCTGGAGAATGAAGAAAATAGAGCTGTTGAAACAAATGCATGGGATGTGCTCTAGAGGAATCTCCCCGATAGCTTGGGGGACCTTGGAGAGCAAGTTGGCTCCCCTAAGAATGAAGTGGCTAATGAGGCGGTCGCGTGACATGTGATCCCTCCCGGATTCCCTAAGTCTCCTCCCACGTGGAGAAAAGGAAAAGAACCCATGGACCTCACCGGCGATGAGGTCCGAATCCTGAAAAAGATGGCGGTGGATGCCAATTTGAGGGAGAAGCCCCCGGATCCTGTGAACAAAGGGAGGGTAGTCGAGCAAATCTTTTTACAGCCGCCGACTACACCAATAGCCACAACCTCTGGAGCTGAAGAGATGCCGGATTTTGGGCATCACCCGTATCGCCCACCATGAAAATCATCAACGGGCATCGAGCTAAACGACGTTAAACAAAAGCGCTTCATGGGAGGCAACCCATGTTCTAAACTTTTGCTTCGCTTTTTAGGACTTTTTCTACTTTATTTTTATCTTTTTTATAAATAAATCCAGCTGCAACAACTTCCGTCGTGAAACTTAGGTGATTTTTGGGTTTTTGCAGAAAACAAGGCTTCAACCGACCGGGTGATAACTCACCCGATCGGTTGGGATGTATCAGCTAACAGCCGTGTCTGTCACAAAATAAACCGACCGGGTGAAGAAAGAAGTGACCGGGTGAGCAGACCGGGTGACCTGGGGGAACTCTCGGAAAAATCTCAGAATTCGTCAACCGACCGGGTGACAATATGCTAGACCGGTTGAGGGACCGGGTGAAAAAATCTGAGTTCTCGGGAGAATGTGTGGAGCGGCGAAACCGATCAGTTGAGTTCTCAACCGACCGGGTCACCTGTAGTGTTTTTTCAGCATCAATTTTCGACCTAATGTCAACCGATCGGGTGAAAACTCACCCGACCGGTTCGACTTGAAACTTATAAATAACCCCCGACCACCCGTTCACAAACCCTCGCCCGATCTCCTCAGCTCGCCGTCCTTTCGTCTTCCTCCAACAACCCGACCGCCAAAATCCCTCTCCCACAACCTCAAATCCTCCATTAGTCTCTCTCCCCACCTCCCCCTCGCATTTCTCCATCTCTTCCTCTCTCTCCCTATCCTATTTCGTATTTTCTAGCCCTAATTCCCAACACCCACCCCCACTTTCGAATTTTTTGCTTAAAAAAGAGTGCCGCGGCTCCACACTTCTCCCATTACACAGCATTGGGTCATCTACAAGCGAGGAACTCTAATTTCTGCGGGGTAACTTCGCTCCACTTCTCGAATTTCAATTTTTACCCTAGATATTTGATTTGCTTGGTTTTTGTGTGTGTGCACTTTGATAGTACTTTGCACCCATTTGCACCACTCACGCACACACATGGCCCAGGAGAGAGATAAAGGGAAGAGTATCATGCGGGAGGAAGAACCGTCTCGTAAGAGACGTAAATAAACACGTCCTCCTTCCCGCACACACGAACTGACACTTGCCCCTCCCGCACCTATCATTCCCCCTATGGACCCCATGTTGGGCCCGCATGGATACATATTTAGGAACCAAGAGCAGAAAGACTTCTACCATAGGCTTGACACTCGGGGGCATTTATCAACCAAGTTTGCCCACACCCAATCACTCGTCGACCTCGGTGTCTTCACCGAGGTCGAGACTCTTTTTGCTAACCTTGGCTGGTTAGGCTTCCTGAATGCCTCTGTGGTATCCTACCCGTCACTCACCCTAGAATTTCTTTCCTCCCTCGTTTGTGAGTCGGGGTCGACTGTCACTTTCCGGGTGCGTAACCAAACTATACGCACCAACCTGGACACCATCAATCGTATATTTGGCTTCCCTATTCTAGGGAATGACGCCATCCGGCACTACGGATACCCCCCAAAATTTGACGTCGATAACTTTTGGTTCGCCCTCACCCTACTTGGTCGCTATCCCCGGGGTAAGGCCAAGGCCTCCTCCATCATCCATCCTATATAACGTCTGGCCCAAAGGATCATATCCTCCACATTTTTTCCGCGGGATGAGTCAGGCACCGTGACTATCCCCGATCTTTTCATTCTTTGGGCCATGACTTTCGCTTTTGTGCCTGACGATGATGGGATTAGCTTTAGGGCCCCGACTGTCCCTGTCCATACCGGCGATTGGCTTGTTTTCAAGCTTCTCGAGATTAGCAGGGCCGGGAAGGGCAAGATCTGCTGTGGGGGCATTATCACTATTATTGATTCTTACCCCCCGTTTAATATCCATATCCCCCGTGGTCTTCCCATCGCCGCAGGACCCTCACGTCTAGATCTTGACGTCCTGCGGCACATTCACATGATTAAGCCCCCCCCCGACGGTCGCTTCGAATTCAATTACGGCCATCCCCCTCTCCCCTACACCATTCTCCCTAACCCTGCTCGCATGACTATTGCTCTTAGGGGAGATTGGACTTTTCCACCCGACCCTGAGTTCTTTGAGGGGTTGCGCCTTCCTTTCCTTCCCGCGGACGCACGTAGACCACCTTCCCCTGCCGCCCACTTAGGCGTGCAGGATATTCCTGCATCCCGGGGAGATATGGGGGCTGGCCCGAGTCGCCCTGTTTCTGCTCCTGGCCCCATCACTTCTGAGCACCTCTTTGCAGCCATTTCTGGCCTCGTGTCCAGTGTCGGCATGACCACTCCCGCCAGCACTACTTCCACATTACCTGTCGACACCACTTCTGCCTCACATCAGTCCACATCCTTTGGTCACCGCCAGGTCTCTGCCCATCTTGCTCTAGAGAGGGAGGTCGCAGCCCTCCGTGATCTCGCCATGTCCTCAGCCCCCTCGGACCCATCACCGTCCTCCTTTCTCGCTCACCCATGCTTCCTCGCACTTGAGAGGAACGTGGTCGCCATTCTTCGCCTCCTCACTCACCTCCACGGACCACCACCACCCACGCCACCACCTTCACCACCTCGACGATCTTCTCCTCCACCCTCCCACTCATCACCTCCCCCATCACATTCTTCCCCTTCACCATCCCACCCACCCTCACCTCCCCCACCCCCACCTAGGCGATCATCTCCCCCACCCACATCCATTCCCATCCCTGTATCCACTTCTCCTCTCACGACCACCTCCATCGCGCGCACACCACCTTCTACCTCCTCCACCGTCACATCATATGTGCGCCGCAGGAAATTGTCGGTGCGCTCCAAATCTCTCCCACCCCCACCCACTACCGTCACCATCACATCTTCTCCTCCCATTTCTATTCCTTTCACCACCGCCTTGATCGCCGTCCTTCCACCACCACCCACCTCCACCGACACTCCTACCATCGTTCACACCACCGCTGCACCTATTCCTCCACCTCTTTCCCCGCTTCTCCGCACACCCCCTGTTTCCCCCACCCACCCATCCACTCCCTCTTCCGAGGAGGGCGAGGATTCGCCTTCTCCTGATTTTTAATTTTACTTTGTTTTTTGTGACCCCCCCTCGCATATTTCTGCATTTCACGATCATATTTCTTTGCTAGAATTGTCATGTCTAGCTTGGGGGAAGTCTGTTTTGCTGTGTTGTCGTGTTTTATTTTCTTCTTGTGTGTGTGCTTGTTTTTACTTTTTATCATGTCGTGTCGTGTAGTTTTTTCATTTTCTTTCTTTCTTTTTCTATTTTCATGTCGTGTGGTTTGATTTTGATTTTTCTTTATTTTCAGTTTCGTATCTGTGTTTTCCTCGTTTTTCATTTCTTTTTGTGTCGGTGCATATCCCCCCCCATTTTCATTGCCCTCCCGTACTCACTCTTATTGCATTGAGGGCAATGCAAGATTCAGCTTGGGGGAGTCGCACTTTGTGCGTCATTTGAGTCTTTCTTTTTCGTTTTTGTGTCGTTTTCATCGTGTTTTTATTTTTTCTTCTCTTCTTTTTATCTCTTTCTCCTAGAGATGAACCCTATGATGAATCGCCACAAAATCACACACACCTAGCATGGCATCGATAATCACATTCACTAACCCTAGGATTTCGAGTTCTCTTGCATTTCACGCATCGTGGGTCCTCTTAGCTTTTTGTGAGTCGTGTGTCGTGCCTATCTGTTTGGTGTGCTTCTGCTTTGTGATTTACTTTATATACCTGTCCAGGAATGACCCCTAGATTATCATGTTTTGATATGAATATGCGGTACTTATTTCTACTGTCTGCCTCTTCTGCATGATATATATCTCGTACGCTTCATTTCGCATATGTCGGGATTCCAAAATTAAGGACTAGGATAACCCATTTAGCCCATGCTCTATTTAGCGAGAATAGTTTCATGTGCCCAAGTGTTTAGATTCCGACTTCTTTTTTGTTTTACTTGGTGCAAATCCCCTCGTCGTGTACCGTTCTCCCACTTGGGAGAGTACACATGTGTATAGCCAAAAATCCAAAAAAAAAGAGAAAAGAAAAGAAAAACCCAAAAAGAAAAGAAAAATTTTGTATAGCCAAAAAAGCAAAAAAATATACAAATGCCCAAAACCCAAAAAAAAAATTCCCGTGTGAATATTTTCCTTCTTGCCGATAATAAAGGGAAGGCGAGAATTTGCACCGAGTGTTCTTCTCCACATCATCTCAACCCCCATCGGTTTTGAAAACACTTGGCTTAGGAACTTTTTAGCTAGTATAAAGGCTATAGTCGTGTGATTTCCTTAACCCTAGTTGTGGAGTCCCTGATGCATGATACGCTTCTATTCTTATACTCTTCTCATGCATGCTTGAACTAATATTCACCGCAATTTCAAATTCGAATCGGTATTTGGGTTGTTTCCTGGGTCTGTGTATATCGAGCTTTATTACACATCGTAGATATCGACACCGACTGCTAGCGCACGACCACACTCACTCGTGCTTCACCGCGTGGGCCCACGACACTTATTTGGACTCGTATTCCTAGGTTTAGTGATGTGATTTGGCGTTTGCTTGCTTGGTGTGTCGTTTTTGATTTTGTTGGCCCTGACGGGCGATCTAGGATATAGAGTTTTCTTTTTCTCTCTTTCTCTCTATTTTTCTCCTCCGAGCTCCTACTCTCACTCGTCTTCCTCGAGGACGACGAAGAGTTCAGCTTGGGGGATTTTGACGTGCGTTTATATTTCATATATTTACGCACGTTTTCTTCCGTGTTTTTCCGTATTTACCGCCGTCTTTTATTTGTTTTCTCGTGTTTTCTTGTGTGTTCTTGTTTTCTTTCACTTTTCCATGTTTTCCTTGTTTTGCAGGAGTTTTCTGGCATTTGGGGCGTAAAACGACGATATCATGTGTCCCCGGAGAAACGGGAGGAGTCACGCGTGATCCAGGGGGTCAAACGACGAAGATTGCTCTTTCAGCCCCTCACCCGGTCGGTTGGTCATCTCCAACCGATCGGGTGATGCACACATGCACCACTCGGGCACAGCTTGGAGCTCACGAGAAGTCACCCGGTCGGTTCAGTGACCGGGTCAAAAGCTCAAAGTCTCTGGAAATTCGAAGCTGATTACCAACCGATCGGGTGACCTTCACCCGATCGGTTCACCTGTAGCTGAATTTCAACAGCCAAGACTCGAAGCTCCAACCGATCTCCTCACCCGGTCCGCTCCAAGATCCAACCGGTCGGCACCAAGATCCAACCGACCGCACCAAGTTCCAACCGACCGGTTCATACTGACCGGGTGAAACCCCTGCATTACGATGTGATTTTGAGAAGAAGCTCACCCGACCGGTTGACTTGTCAACCGATCGGGTGATGTCGTTTTCTATAAATAGAACCCTAGGTTTCCCAGATTCGGGAGTTGGTTATTTTTTACTGTTTTCTTCATTTTGTGACGGCTGTAATTTCCCTGATTTTGTAAGTTTTTGGATCTTTGTAAAACTTTAGGATTATCTTAATTGCTTTACTACCTTTGCATTCCTATTGTCTGATTATGATTTTAACGGTCTATTTTCATTTAGATCGCTTTTTAATGAATATTTGTGAGTAGTTCCCAAATCTGGGATTTTGGCGGAAACCCTTTCGGGGGCTCTTCTCGATGCATCCATAGGGTTAGGAAATCGATATGGATTAGGAATCTAACGGTTACGTGGAGTGTTTTATTGTCATCGGTGGGAAAAAGACCGCCTTTGACCGTTGGGCCAAGGGGGAATAAACTTGGCGGTTGACTCCCTAGCCATAGCTCACGCCCTTAGCGTAGACGCCGAATACTAGCGCGCGGGAGTGGCAGGATGAGACGTTGGGAGTTATCGTTGCGAGCTTAGTGCTCCCGGTATCGATCAGTGTTAATGGACACGGGAGTGCCCACTGATCGAACCCGGGAAGTCCGGCGTATCATCATGGGCACCGACCGGAATATCGGGCCCATGGGATGCCGGTACCACTTTTAGAGGCAACGTCTCACCATTAGACCCTGATTCCGATCGCTATCCTACCCGTAGGCCGTATCGGCGAGAGTCGCTCGTTGGGGTGGAAACCAAAGTCCCGGGTTTTATTTTCATATTGTCTATACCTTGCATTCCTTTACCGTGACAACCCTTCATTCGATCTGGGCTAGCTCGCCCACGGGGTGATTTTGGTCCTCTTTGACACAACCACATCCTAGCCTCCCTATGTTCGACCCCCAAGCCACACTAAAACACCATGCGCTTGCGGTTACAAATATCTAAACCCTCACGCGGGTCCCCCGGCCATTTGCGGTTTGCAAACCGGGGGCACGTCACCAGCTCACGACCCGACGACATCAACCGATCGGTTCAGCAACCGGGTGATGTATCTCCAAAGCTGAAGACCAAGTCGACATCCGTCTCACCCGATCGATTGATGCTTCAACTGATTGGGTGGACGCTTATCTATATATATAGCCATAGGTTTTCCCAGAAAACGATCCCCGTTTTTTTCAGACTGTCTTTTTGGGATTTTGGCGGCTGCAATTTTATTTTGTTTTGTAAGCTCTCTGATTGTCTTGATACTTTAACATTTCGTTCTTAATACTATTTGCTCTGTATTTCTATTGCTTGATCTTGATTCCAATGGTTAAATTTTGTTGTGTTTCTATTTTTGCAATGAATCGTGAGTAGTTCCCCAATCTAGGGAATTGGTGGAAGCCCCTTCATGGGTTCACCCTAGAACGACTATAGGATTAGGATTTTGATATGATCTAGGAATTTAGATGGTTACGCGGGGAATTTTATTGTCATTGGTGGGAGAAAGACCGCCTCTGACCATCGGGCCAAGGGGAAATAAAACTGGTGTTTGATCCCCTAGCCACAACTCACACCCCTAGCGTAGACATTGAATCATAGCGCATGGGAACGTCAAGATAAAATGTTGAGAGTAAGTGTTGCGAGCTTAGTGCTCCCAGAGTCGGTCGGTGTTAATGGACATGGGAATGCCCACCGTCCGAACCTAGATAGACCTAGCATATCATCTGGGCATCGACCGGAATATCGGGCCCATGGGATGCTAGGTATCACTCTTAGAGGCAACGTCTCACCACTAAACCCAAGAATCCTATCGTATTCCTATCCGTCGGTCATAACAGAGAGGACACATGATGGGGCAGAAACCAAAGTCCTAGGTTCCCCTTTATATCTTACACCTTACTGTAACTCTATTTCGTGACAACCTACCGATCGTCAGGGCTAGCTCACCCACCGGGTGATCCGGTTCCTACTTGTTAACAAGCACAACACACGCCTCCCTGAGTTCGACCCCCAAGCCACACTACAACACCGTGCGCTTGCGGTTCTAAATATTTAAATCTGGTATCCCCGATCCTACTGCATACAGTGCCAAATCTAGGGGACCTCAAGCTTTATGACGCCATTGTTGGGGAGGCAACGTGCTTGTTTCAGTTAGGACCCTGTGAACTCCCGAGAGTAGTTCACATCCTTACCCCATGATAGTTTTCCCGTTCTACTCACCTTTTTAATTTTACTTGGACATATTGTACACATTCGTTGTATAGGGTTGTTAGACTATGTCGTCATATCGGCATCATTATTTCTTATCTCTCCATTCATACAACTTGTGCTATTAACGTGCTCTCTATGCATGCAGTCCATTTTCTCTCCTTTTCTTCCAGGTTTTCTGCTCTAGAGCAAGAATGTCATGTGCCGTTTCGGACGATATCTGGGTACATGCGCACCACGTCAGCTGTTTGGCCTAGAGTCTGGCAGAATCTCTAAACTCCTCAAGTATCCTATCCTTTCTGTCAGCTGCTGTAGAAAATCAAAAGAGGAATCATGATGATCAGCAGCTTCCCGACACGACATTTATTTTTCCTCCCGATGAGGCGATGTTTATCGACATGCCTAGTACCGACTTTAGTGGAGGAGAGCTATGCACCTATGGGGAGGTTTGTCTGGAGGATCATCAGGCGGAGTTCATCGAGTGCGGTGAGCAAGTGTCTATCTCATCCTGGCAGACCTCTACAGAACACCCTGGATCTTGGGACCATGAGGAAGCTGAAAGTAGTGGTGGAGAACTATCCACTATTGAGACCTGTTTTCGCGTTAAAGCCTTCTTCCTGGAATATTATCATGCACTTGAGAGGGACCCAGAGCCTCCCTCCGTAATTCCCTCACTACCTTGCAAGGCTTCGCCATGCGAAACCATGGCTGAAAGTGAAGTTCCTAATGCTAGTATCCAGGGGCCCCAGAAAGAAGTCCTTTCATTGGAGGATGCTCAGCTCGAAAAATATGTGTCGAGACCACATGAAGTTGAGATGAAAGAGTTATCTACGGAACTGAAGTATGAATATTTGGGGGAGGATTCGACGCAGCCAGTTATAGTGAACTCCTCGCTACCCAGAGACCAAATGACCAAACTACTTGACGTTCTAAAAAAATTTAAGAATGTTTTTGGGTATGCAATTGAAGACCTGAAGGGAGTGAGCATGGGGCTATGCTCGCACAGGATATTGCTTGAAGATGAGCAAGCCTCTTCCATCGAGCCACAATGAAGATTGAATCCCATTATGATGGAAGTGGTCAAGAAGGAGATAGTTAGACTTCTCCAGGCGGGGATAATATACCCTATTTCCGACAGTCGTTGGGTTAGCCCGGTACATGGTGTGCCCAAGAAGGGAGGAATGACGGTCATTCGTAACGAGATAAACGAGCTTATACCCACGAGGACCATCACCGAATATCAGATGTGCATCGATTACTGAAAATTGAACAAGGCTACAAGGAAAGATCACTACCATCTCTGTTTTATTGATCAGATGCTCGAATGACTGGCCAAGCACAACTAGTTCTGCTTCATGGATGGATACTCTGGCTTTCTGCAAATTCCCATCCATAATGATGACCAGGAAAAGATGACTTTTACTTGTCTATTTGGTACATATGCTTACAGAAGGATGCCGTTTGGGCTTTGCAACGCCCCGGCTACATTTCAAAGGCTGTTGTCCGCAATTTTCTCTGGTTACTCCCAAGATATAATGGAGGTCTTCATGGATGATTTTTCCATCTATGGAACGGAGTTCGACTCATGTCTCCGCAAACCTGACGAAAGTCATGAAAATGTGTCAAAATAAAGGATTAGTTCTAAATTTGGAGAAATGCCACTTTATGGTCCAAGAAGGGATCATATTGGGGCGCATTATTTCTTCAAGAGGGATTGAGGTGGACAAGGCAAAGGTAGATGTGATCGAAAAGCTTCCACCTCCACTTAACCTTCGGGGAGTCCGTGGGTTCTTAGGGCATGCGGAATTCTACCGCCAGTTCATAAAGGACTTCTCTAAAATTTCTAGGCCCCTGACCCAACTCATCGTGAAGGATACACCTTTCGTCTTCGATGACAAGTGTATGGAAGCTTTCCGCCTTTTGAAGCAAGCCCTTATTTCTGCACCTGTGATTCAGCCGCCCGACTGGAGTCTACCTTTCGAGTTAATGTGCGATGCTAGCAACTATACAGTTGGGGCCGTCTTGGGGCAAAGGAAGGACAAAAATCTGCACGTCATCTACTATACGAGCAAGACCCTCGACGAAGCCCAAAGGAACTATACGACAACAGAGAAGGAATTGCTACCTGTCTTCCATGCCATGGACAAGTTTCGATCGTATCTTGTGGGTGCCACGGTAATCGTGCACACCGACCATGCCGCCCTCATATACCTTTTGAGCAAGAAGGAGGCCAAGCCGTGCCTCATAAGGCGGATTCTCTTCCTCCAGGAATTCTACTTGGAGATTAAGGACAAGAAGGGGCGGAGAATGTCGTCACCGACCACCTGTCTAGGTTGCCTACTGTCGATCCGGATGACACTCCTATTGATTGTTGGGGTTTTTGAGGATCCCTAGGCTCGGATCTGTGTCCGTTCTAAGTCGGACGGACCACAGAGGCACAAAAGCGCAGCAGAAATCGAAAACAAAATTTTCTAGACTAGCTAAACAATTTAGCTAGGCTCTAAGGGAACCAGAACCTAGCCCGATCTATGCCAACTTGGGGTGGATCTAACCACCCCAAGAGGGATCTACTCTAAAGCAACTAATTACATCTACACTAAAAATTACTTAACCACATACCCGGAATCTTGGCCCTGGAGCAGGCAAGATGTACCGCACCATCTTCTGAAGCTCCTCGTAGCCGAGCCGCCTTGACTCGATCCGTCTAAGCCGCCTCGCACCCTCGAACCGATCCGACCGAACCAACTTTCACCTCCGAGCCGATCACATGCGGTAGAAAGTTTCACTTGTGTAGAACCCGTGTCTTAGACGTCTAGATCCAAATCCAAACCCCTTTGTAGTCTTGCTAGGACTACTCCGGAGAATATGAAGAGAGAGAGAGAGAGAGAGAGAGAGAGAGAGAGAGAGAGAGAGAGAGAGAGAATAGTTTAGTCATCGATTGAGCTTGCTCTAAAAGTCTGGAGCTACTCGATCGAGGACTTGATGTGTTTTTCAACGAAGAGAGTGCACCCCTATTTATAAAGGGAGTCGGCACTCACTCTTACGTTGCAAGCAATGGGGGACTTTAGCAAATGAGAGGAAACATCTATTAAGCCAATTTAGCTTAATTTGTAGTTTAAGTGAGCTTTTCATAAAGGCAAACTTTAACTAATTAATTCTCTTTGCTCATTAAACTTTATACACCAAACAAGCTATAAATCTGAAGGGCTTCGAATGGTGAACGAGTAAGAACCGACGGTGACGAATTTAGACTTCGTTTGACCCCTCAAACAATTGCCCAAAGTTGGGCAAATAATCGATTTTCGAAGCCGTCATTTGGGGTTTCAAAAACGCCCAAGGAGAGCAAGGGCGGGCCGCACGCCCGCTGCAGCAGCGGGCGTAGCCTGCTGTGCAGCAGGCGTGCGCCCGCTGCAGCCAGCGGTCTGTGCCTGTTTACCCTTGTCTATGGGCTTGTTAGCCCAGTGGGTCTAACCCACTTCGCCTTGGACTATTTTCGCGTTTCTGGGCTCGTTTGTGCTCCGATTTGGATGCGGTTTAAACCTGTGTTTAGACCGGGACGATCCCGTTATCCAGGTAACCCTTTCCAATATATGTGTTCCTACTAAATTCTTCGTAGCGAATTTACGACACGTTTAATCATAGTTTGCATCAAATGCAACATTTGTCCTTATTGCTATTGCGACTAATTTTCACAACAAGCTTTATGAAAATTAACTATTCAATATCATCAAATGATTCTCTTTCTCAATTAATCTTCCTATTACTAATACTTGAACACTACTCGGTGTGAGACCCTACAGCCTGACCATACTACAGGTTGGGGCTCGGAACCCCTAGACGACGGTCACTACGAGTAGTAGCTGTCGTCCCTGTTTCAGAATCATCATAATATGATCGACCCCTTGACAAAAGCATCATTGGGTTTACATTGGCTGTGTCAGTGATGAACTCCATTAGCTATAGTCCCTTCGTTAAGACTGTGTTCCTGTTGGCCTCGAGTATGGTTTACTGTCAACCCTATTAGACAACATTGGTCAGTATACATCGGTCTTTGTTGTATACACGTTGTACTTCTTACAACGTACCCCGGCCGAGGATTAACATAAAGACCGTACTGAGCCTGTAACACTAACTTCCCTTTAACGGAAGTGAAGAATCACATCTTAGTCATCTACTCGCCTCGAGAGCTTCGGGTGCAACTCAACCTAAGATCTTTCAGCAAGCCTAGCCTCGAAGCTATATCATAGGTCTAAGCTACACGGTTCACTCACAGGTTCGTTCAAATGACTTCAGGTCATAAGGACCAGCTAACCTATCATCGCTCTAGAGTTATTAAAGACAGTTCAGTTAAAGTTAACCATTTAATAACTCTAATTTGGTAATTTAGTGAACTCATTCTCCAATGAGAACCTATGTCTCGTCTCCGACTTCACCAAGTCGAATGACTATGAGATCATTATTACCCTAAGGTAAGACTAAGACACAGTGGTCTATCCGATGTGTCGATATCCAGTTCTCGACACATCTATGACCACGAACCATTTAAGACTTACGTTTCAATTCGGTCGCTTATTTACTGATAATCGAGATCTTATCTAGATACGTAAGGACCTAACTATAATTCTATGGATATTATCTAAGTATATTAATACGAACGATTTTATACTTAAGATAATATGTATCATATACAGTATGAACAAGACGTATACTTAGGATAAATTACCTTATGGGCATATATCCTCCTACATCTCCCACTTGCACTTAGGCTATTTATCTCGGTATCTCATACCGTTATAGCATATAAGTCACTTTGACATTTATATGACAAACCTAAGAGTGGTTTTACTAACGAGTATCTACAACAAATTTTTAATGGATTAAATAATACATCTCTTGATCACACAGGGTTGATCCTTTGGAAAAATGATCTGAATCAATTTTTCCTATCTTTGTATAGCTAACAATTAGCTAATACAACCTAGATGTAGGGTCTAACATTATAATCTATAAGTTAGTCTCAGCTCATTCCACTGTTCTTGTGTCAATATGTCAAGTACATACATGACACCCTAAGTCTCTATATATACGATTAAATCAAAACAATTTTGATTCAATGTTTTATATAGATGATTTATAAGTTGGATATCCTTTTTACTTAGTCCAAAATCTGGAACTAAGTATACGAGCTGGCTCCCACTGACTTTAAAAATTACCTGGTTAAGTGTTTCAATATCATATCTAAATCATATTTAGATTTATATATAAAGACATAACCATATGGTAAGTGCTTTAGCTGGAATGTACTAGTGTCAGGTTCGGTTTGACGAATGAGTCAAGTCAAGATCGGTTTAAGGAATCTTGGCATTTGACTCACTCAATCAAACGTCCTACACTGTACTTTTCCATTAACCACATTTAATATTAACTCTTTAATAACTAAATGCAGTTTATTAAGAATTAATCTTAATGTGCGTATAATTATGTTCACACACAATTTATACGCTTCTGGAACCTATACTTAACTACCAATTGACTATAACATTAAGTCAGCTCAAAAACAACATTTTCCGAAGCTTCACATCATAATTCGAGAATTCGCAACCATCTTAGAAAGCCACAATCACAGAAAATTTAAGCCAATAAAATTTCAACTCAACAGAAAACGCAATTTTCGAGACATTCATTAAAACAACGGATTCATAAAGATGAATCGTAATTTGTTTATCCAATAAACTTTGAGTATAGATCACTCAATCATTGTTTTCACTTGGAAGAATGATACATTTTATTTAACTAAAACTTAGTATCATATCCTTCTCGATCAGCTCTCTCGAAGTCGTTGAACGGCCCCAGCAGCAACGATTGTTCAGATTGCCAACTGTCCTCCGTACTTCTCCCAATCTTCGCTTCATTTCAGCCACATGTATACATTACACAGATGTCTCAGTATCTCATACTATGTGATTGGAAAGAATTACGTTTTATTGAATTTAATTTGTACCTGAGGTAGAGGCATCAATATGCCCCTTCTTCTTCTCTGTAAGATAGATCTTACAGTTCCTCTTCCAGTGGCCAATCTTATGGCAATGGAAGCACTTAGATTTTGACGGGGCCCCTTTAGTCTTTTTCTTCCCAGAGTAAGAAATTGCAGGTTACGGGACCTGCCTCTTCTTACTCTTTCCTTTCGGCTGGTCGGAAGAAGCAGAGCCAACAACCAATGCAGTCGGTTTCTTCTCAATCTCCTCAAACTGCCTGAGCATATTAAGGAGACTAGGAAGATCCGTTTCATGACTGTTCATTATAAAACCAGTGATGAAAGGCTTAAACTCAGGAGTTAAAGACTTCATAATAATGTCCACAGACATCTCATTGTCCAGGACAAATCCTAACTGTTGGGAGCAACGATCTAGGATCTTAGTTTGATGATGACAAACGTGTCGGTATATCTAATGTGTGTGCTTAGTGTGTTTCAGGCTTGGCTAAACAATATACGTTCGATATTTGGCGCTATTACTATTCGTATAGCACACTGGGAGAGATGGAGTGCGTGTGTGCACAACTTGAGAAATTGCTATCCGTATAACTATTTGTTGTGCGAAGGAGGTTTGGACTAAGCAAAGTGGACTTAGTCCAAGTTGAGATAGGAAGGTGGACTTGGTCCAAAGAGACAAAGAGATGGAATCTAATTTGGATTCAAACTTGGATTTGATCATACCTATTAGCTATTCCATTAGCTATTCAAACTTCTAATAAGATCATCCCAAAATCCCAACCACTTTATCAAAACCCTAACTCACACCCTATATAAGCAATCACCCCTCTTATTGCCAAGTGTGCGGCTATCAAATATTGCGGCAGCAACCAAAAATATTCCAAGGAGGCTGCCAAAACAATTCTTAAAGAATACTCTGTTTAAAACCTCCTTCTACATCTCCCAAGGTGAAAAATTCCTTAAAGAGATCTCCAACCCAAAGACAACTCTCCTTCGTTCTGCCGTTCATCCCCGCCATCGTCGACCAATCGAAGAAGCTCCATCGCCGTCGATCTTCACGTTGCTGTCGGTCAAAGCCATCATCCGACGACGTGGAGAAGCCCCCACTGCTGCCAACAAACACCGCCGTACACGGTGTCGAGGAGAGAGCAGCGTTGAACTATCGCCGTCGGAAAGATCGAGCAGCCCCGTCAACTATTCCAGCCATCGCCGTATCATCATCTCCGTGACACAGAGCTTCGCCGTGAGACAGAGCATCTCCGTATCACTGCTACCTGAAGAACCTCGTCGTTGAAGCAACTCTCTCCGCCGGAGCTTCTACACAAACGTCTACCAAAGACCATCATCGGAGAACCGCTGTCGAAGCGAAGACGAAGCGAGGTAGCCATCACCGTGCACGTCATCGGGCCAATAAGTCAGAGCTATCGACCATTCAAAGACGAAGCGCCCAACGCTGCTGTCGAAGCCATAGTCGCCGCTGCCGTTCGAAGAAGTCTTGCCGTCGTCGAGAGGAGTCGACGCCGAAGCCACATTGCTCAAGCGACCGCCGGAGAGCCATCGAAGTCGGGAGCCTTCACCGCTGCAAAACCATCATCTCGACGTCGCCGTAGAACGAGAAGAGGCCGTTGTCAACACCGTCGACGCCATCATCATTGACGATATCCGCTACCGAGACGTCCTCATCGCCGACGACGAGACTCGAAGCAACTGAACGTGTTCGATCAAGCATTTGATCGAACACCTTGAGAACGTGACGAAAACGCTGATCCCTTCGAAGACGCTCGTCGGAGAAGAAGGCCGACGGAGTTGCCGTTGCTGCTCCCGAGTCGAGGAAGTCGAAGAGGCACCGCTGCCTCGTCGGAGTGAACGATTGGATGATTTCCATCGTTGAAGCGAAGTTGAACGGAAAAGAATCTCGCCGCCACATTGCCCTAGCACCGCGCTGCAGCTTGTATCTCCGTTGCTGATCAGCACCTGCCTTGAAGTCACCGCTGCCGGAGCCGCCGTCGCTGTGAAGAAGGAGACGCCGCCGACCGCTCTAAACGAACTCCCCTGCGTGCGTAAACGAAGAAGAGAGCTGGAGTCGGGTTGAGTTGTTTTATTGGGAGTTGCTTGGCACACCGACCACAGCTAAAAGGAAATGAACTCCGATTGCTGTGCGCACCGACTGCCAATTTATTAAGAGTTGCTGTGCACACAGACCAAGTTAATAAGTGTTTTGAATTGGATTGCTTTACACACCGACGGCCTTATTTAAAGGGATTGCTGAGTGCACAGACTGAAGAATTATAAAGGATTGAACTGAAATTTCTTTGTGCACAGACCAGTGCATATCTTGACATCCAGGAGTCAGATTGAGACACCGTTTGCGTCAGATTGGAGCTGACGACGTGCTGATTGACAGAGACGCCTACACAGACACAAACTGAGCATTTCTAAACTCTAAACTCCTTTATTTGTGTCTTAGTGTAACGTTCTCTGTAGGGGAAACTTTACCTATTTTTGTTTGACTATTTTGGGACTTGTCTAGTTGGGACTAGACAAGTGGGACCCAGCTAGTTTAGGACTAGCTGGTAGAAAGCTTTGCTAGGATTGATAGTGAGAGGAAACACTGTGTGTGGGGTACTGAGAGTCTGGCGAGTGTAGGGACGTAGAGGGTGCTCTGAGCATGCTCTAACTTGTGACTTTGTACCTATTGCACTATTCAATCTAGTATTAGCTTTGGGGGCTGGAGTAGGTCGTTGGGACGACCGAACCAGGGTAAATCTGCTGTGTACTCTGTGTCTGCTTTTTATTACTCTGGTTGCGCTTTGAACTGCGTGTGATTTCCCGTGGTTTGCACGAGAATTTTTATTAGCCTAGTCACCCCCCCCCCCTCTAGGCTAGGATCCAGATCCAACAAGTGGTATCAGAGCCAGTTTAGTAGATCTAGCCTACTTTGACCATGGACCATATTGATAGTGCTTTTGCTGAGGGTCAGTCTATTTCCCGACCACCTAGATTTAATGGAGGAGATTATGCTTACTGGAAAAATCGTATGAAAATCTATCTTATTTCTATTGATTATAAAGCTTGGCAAATTGTTGAAAAAGGATATAAATCACCTGTTATCAAAATTGAAAATACTGAGATGCCTAAACCTGATGATAAGTGGGATGATAATGATTGGAAGCTTTATTCTTTAAATGCTAAAGCTATGAATGCTCTTATTTGTGCATTAGATAAATCTGAATTCAATCGTATCTCACATTGTCTAACTGCGCAGGAAATATGGCATACTTTGGAGGTGACGCATGAGGGAACGTCACAGGTGAAGGAGTCTAGACTTGCACTTCTGAGCACGGAATACGAGGGATTTCGCATGCTACCATCAGAGACGATATCAGAAATGTTTGCGAGGTTCACCAACATTGTCTACAAGTCTAGTTCGCTCGGTAAGCCATATTCTAGCCTTGAGCAGGTGAGGAAGATATTAAGAGCTCTGCCAAGCTCTTTCAGGCCTAAAGTCACTGCCATCCAAGAAGCGAAAGATTTGTCACAGATGAGGGTGGAGGACTTAATAGGTAATTTAATGTCCCACGAGCTTGAATTGCAAAATATTGATGAAAGGGAGAAACCTGAGGAAAAGGAGAAAGCTACCAAGCCACTTGCTCTGAAAGCTGACGAAAGTGAAGATGATGATGATGACATAGCGCTAATGGTCAGAAATTTCAGAAAGTTTGTCCAGACCAAGCAAGGAAGAGCAGAAATGGCACCCAGGTTTAATCGCTCTAACTTTTTTTCAGTCTTCTAAGCAAAATTATGATCAGAATACTACTAATAGAATGACTTGTTTTAAATGCAAGAAAAGAGGACATCGAATGAGGGATTGCCCACATGAGACAGCTCAGGTAGCTAAAGAAAAGGGAAAATCCAAGGTGCTTACTTGGGACATGGATAGCGAAGCTGAGAGCGAGGAGGAGGAACACGAAGCCCATTCATGCATGGCATTGATGGGAATACACAATGAGGTAACTTCTGGTAGTAAAACTGAACTCCTTACTCTTTGTAAAGAAATGCAAGATAAAATAGTAGAGCTTGAATCCACTATAGATGATTATCAAAATGAAAACTTTGAAATGCAACAATCTGAATATGAAATGTCTAAAGAGATTGAAAAAATCAAAATTGATATTGTTGCTCGTGACTCTACTATTGATACTTTGAAAAAGGAAAAATCCAGTTTTAATAATGAAGCACCGTGTCTCTCTTGCCCTTCCTTGATGAATAATATTAGCATGCTTAAACTTGATTTGATTAAGCTCGAAACTGAAAAATACTATGTTATTAGAGAGCTTAATGATAAATTCTGCATGTTGGATAATGATTTTAAAAGAAAAATGGTTGAATTTGGAAAGAAGGAGAGGAAAACAAGAGAGCTTTTATAAGTAAATGCACATTGCTTGTGGAAGAAAATAAATTATTGAAAACCAAAGTCTCTAATCTTGAATAGGCCATTAAGAAATTCTCTACGGGAAAACAATCGTTGGACACTATTTTAGAGAATCAGTTATATGGCAATAATAGAAGAGGACTTGGTTTTGGTCTGAAAAACGTTGAAAAGCAAAAATTCAAGAAATTCCACAATGCACCGTCTATTGCGAAGAACTTATATGCAAATTGCTTTACTTGTGATAGTGTAGGCCATACTTCATACTATTGTAAATTTAGGAACGCTAAAATCAAGTTTAAACAAGTGTGGGTTCCTAAAACAATATTGGCTAACACTAGTGGACCTTGTTGGATTCCAAGGTCACACTTAACACCTTTCATGTAGGTGTGATGGAGTTTTGGCGAGGAGCGTTAAATTCAATGTTTCATTCTTTTAGCTCCTTTGTCAAATAGCGACGAGAAGGTATAATTTCTATCCCTCTTTGCATTTCATTGCATACCTTCATAGATTGTTGTGTGTTCTTGATTTATTTTGCTTTGTGTGCTTGCATGGATGATTTTTAATGTTTTTATTTCTGAAAAAAAAATTGAAAAATCAAAAAAAAAAATTTGTGTGCTTATTGAATCCTCTTTTGAATCTCTTGAGTGATATTGTATGAATGATCAATTCTATCCCTCGTAGAAGTCAATTCATTATTGTTGTAGCTACATGAACATGATGTTATTCTTTTTAGTAGCCATGATATGTCTCATAAGTTTCAAACTTGACTTCTACACCTACATTTGCACTTTCACAATATTTGACCTTTCAGTGCTTTTGGAGATTCTTTTGAAGAGTAATGGAAAGTGAATGTAGGAATGATTAATTTCTGAAATTTCTAAGGGATATGATGTGTTCAGCCATGAATTAAAATTGAGCACAAAAGAATGAAAAAAACGATATTTACTCCGTATGAAAAATGGATACACTTCATGGCTAATCACAACCCACGAGTATCCAACTTGTGCTACATGGGTAATCATTAGCGTTGGTGTATATAACTCGTCAAGCAATGCCATCCCCCATTTAAAAGTCCTTTTAGGCTATGTTTTGGAGTTCGGTAACTTGAACTCATCTTCGATGAGGTGGGAAAAATCAATCCTAGCGATATTCATGAAAATTGGAAAATGTGGATTGATTTGGTTGAATTTCTGAAATTGAATCTCCTCTTGCACTTTATTGTCTATATCTTTTCACTTACACAAAGGTGGAGAAGTCTTGGTATGAAATTCTATGAACTTGACTTGTCTATTTTTTGGAATGCTCATGCAAATTACACGCTACTTCTAATAATGATTTATTTTTGCATGGGATATTTTTTTGTGACTTCATTGATCCACTTTTGGTGATTACAAAGGGGGAGAAAGAAAAGATTTTGACAGCTTTGAGCTTTGATGTTGATATTATTTGATGTTGATATTACTTGTTGAAGGGGGAGCTTGAGAGAAGGGGGAGCATGCTATTGTATTTGTTGTTAGTTTGTGCATGCCATGTTGTAGTGCATGAATATTCATCTCATGATTCACATTGCATTACATTCTTCAACACACTTCACACACTCTTTTCTATTGATCAAATCTTTTGTGGGTTTGTCATCACCAAAAGGGGGAGATTGTTGGGAGCAACGATCTAGGATCTTAGTTTGATGATGACAAACGTGTCGGTATATCTAATGTGTGTGCTTAGTGTGTTTCAGGCTTGGCTAAACAATATACGTTCGATATATGGCGCTATTGCTATTCGTATAGCACACTGGGAGAGATGGAGTGCGTGTGTGCACAACTTGAGAAATTGCTATCCGTATAACTATTTGTTGTGCGAAGGAGGTTTGGACTAAGCAAAATGGACTTAGTCCAAGTTGAGATAGGAAGGTGGACTTGGTCCAAAGAGACAAAGAGATGGAATCTTATTTGGATTCAAACTTGGATTTGATCATACCTATTAGCTATTCCATTAGCTATTCAAACTTCTAATAAGATCATCCCAAAATCCCAACCACTTTATCAAAACCCTAACTCACACCCTATATAAGCAATCACCCCTCTTATTGCCAAGTGTGCGGCTATCAAATATTGCGGCAGCAACCAAAAATAATCCAAGGAGACTGCCAAAACAATTCTTAAAGAATACTCTGTTTAAAACCTCCTTCTACATCTCCCAAGGTGAAAAATTCCTTAAAGAGATCTCCAACCCAAAGACAACTCTCCTTCGTGCTGCCGTTCATCCCCGCCATCATCGACCAATCGAAGAAGCTCCATCGCCGTCGATCTTCACGTTGCTGCCGGTCAAAGCCATCATCCGACGACATGTAGAAGCCCCCACTGCTGCCAACAAACACCGCCGTACACGGTGTCGAGGAGAGAGCAGCGTTGAACTGTCGCCGTCGAAAAGATCGAGCAGCCCCGTCAACTATTCCAGCCATCGCCGTATCATCATCTCTGTGACACAGAGCTTCACCGTGAGACAGAGCATCACCGTATCACCGCTACCTGAAGAACCTCGCCGTCGAAGCAACTCTCACCGTCGGAGCTTCTACACGAACGTCTACCAAAGCCCATCATCGGAGAACCGCTGTCGAAGCGAAGACGAAGCGAGGTAGACGTCACCGTGCACGTCATCGGGCCAATAAGTCAGAGCTATCGACCATTCAAAGACGAATCGTCCAACGCTGCTGTCGAAGCCATAGTCGCCGCTGCCGTTCGAAGAAGTCTTTCCGTCGTCGAGAGGAGTCGACACCAAAGCCACACTGCTCAAGCGACCGCCGGAGAGCCATCGAAGTCGGGAGCCTTCACCGCTGCAAAACCATCATCTCGACGTCACCGTAGAACGAGAAGAGGCCGTTGTCAACATCGTCGACGCCATCATCAAAGACGATATCCGCTGCCGAGACGTCCTCATCGCCGACGACGAGACTCGAAGCAACTGAACGTGTTCGATCAGGCATTTGATCGAACACCTTGAGAACGTGACGAAAACGCTGATCCCTTCGAAGACGCTCGTCGGAGAAGAAGGCCGACGGAGTTGCCGTTGCTGCTCCCGAGTCGAGGAAGTCGAAGAAGCAACGCTGCCGCATCGGAGTGAACGATTGGGTGATTGCCATCGTTGAAGCGAAGTTGAACGGAAAAGAATCTCACCGCCACATTGCCCTAGCACCGCGCTGCAGCTTGTATCTCCGTTGCTGATCAGCACCTGCCTTGAAGTCACCGTTGCCAGAGCCGCCGTCGCTGTGAAGAAGGAGACGCCGCCGACCGCTCTATACGAACTCCCCTGCGTGCGTAAACGAAGAAGAGAGCTGGAGTCGGGTTGAGTTGTTTTATTGGGAGTTGCTTGGCACACCGACCACAGCTGAAAGGAAATGAAATCCGATTGATGTGCGCACCGACTGCCAATTTATTAAGAGTTGCTGTGCACACAGACCAAGTTAATAAGTGTTTTGAATTGGATTGCTTTACACACCGACGGCCTTATTTAAAGGGATTGCTGAGCGCACAGACTGAAGAATTATAAAGGATTGAACTGAAATTGCTTTGTGCACAGACCAGTGCATATCTTGACATCCAGGAGTCAGATTGAGACACCGTTTGCGTCAGATTGGAGCTGACGACGTGCTGATTGACAGAGACGCCTACACGGACACAAACTGAGCATTTCTAAACTCTAAACTTCTTTATTTGTGTCTTAGTGTAACGTTCTCTGTAGGGAAAACTTTACCTATTTTTGTTTGACTATTTTGGGACTTGTCTAGTTGGGACTAGACAAGTGGGACCCAGCTAGTTTGGGACTAGCTAGTAGAAAGCTTTGCTAGGATTGATAGTGAGAGGAAACACTGTGTGTGGGGTACTGAGAGTCTGGCGAGTGTAGGGATGTAGAGGGTGCTCTGAGCGAACTCTAACTTGTGACTTTGTACCTATTGCACTATTCAATCTAGTATTAGCTTTGGGGGCTGGAGGAGGTCGTTGGGACGACCGAACCAGGGTAAATCTGCTGTGTACTCTGTGTCTGCTTTTTATTACTCTGGTTGCGCTTTTAACTGCGTGTGATTTCCCGTGGGTTGCACGAGAATTTTTATTAGCCTATTCCCCCCCCCTCTAGGCTAGGATCCAGATCCAACAAGTGGTATCAGAGCCAGTTTAGTAGATCTAGCCTACTTTGACCATGGACCACATTGATAGTGCTTTTGCTGAGGGTCAGTCTATTTCCCGACCACCTAGATTTAATGGAGGAGATTATGCTTACTGGAAAAATCGTATGAAAATATATCTTATTTCTATTGATTATAAAGCTTGGCAAATTGTTGAAAAAGGATATAAATCACCTGTTATCAAAATTGAAAATACTGAGATGCCTAAACCTGATGATAAGTGGGATGATAATGATTGGAAGCTTTATTCTTTAAATGCTAAAGCTATGAATGCTCTTATTTGTGCATTAGATAAATCTGAATTCAATCGTATCTCACATTGTCTAACTGCGCAGGAAATATGGCATACTTTGGAGGTGACGCATGAGGGAACGTCACAGGTGAAGGAGTCTAGACTTGCACTTCTGAGCATGGAATACGAGGGATTTCGCATGCTACCATCAGAGACGATATCAGAAATGTTTGCGAGGTTCACCAACATTGTCTACAAGTCTAGTTCGCTCGGTAAGCCATATTCTAGCCTTGAGCAGGTGAGGAAGATATTAAGAGCTCTGCCAAGCTCTTTCAGGCCTAAAGTCACTGCCATCCAAGAAGCGAAAGATTTGTCACAGATGAGGGTGTAACGACCAATTTTCGTGGTACGTTGTTCGTGCACGTGCTTTTGTCCGTGCACGTGTTTGTTTTAGACTTTGGTTGTTTGTGAACACTTTCGTGTGATATGCCGTTGTGAACGTCTCTGAGAGTATTAAATAGTGGCACTATCTTGGAACGACACTTCTCGAGTCGTTTTTCCACAATTTAAACTTACTCGATGAGACGTGACGATTCTCACTCTTGACGGGAGATGTTTCTATTTTTAGCTTCGTCGTCCGACGTCAAATTTGCGATCCGTCTTCTTAGTTAGCTCACATTCGTCGTCACGATCACCCCGATATTTATTTTATAATTTTTGGAGTTTATTTGACCACTTTTATATTTTTATAATATTTTTAATAATTTATTTTTAAATTAATTTCGGCCAAATAAAATTTATTTGAGTTTTAAATGTTTTAAAGAATTTTTGAGCCAATTTCCAGCTCATTTGGACCAAGTCAAATCCTTGGATAAGTTGGAGAAGTTTAGATTTAAATTTTAAATATTTTTAAACTCCTAATCTCATTAGGATTAGCCTTAGACCTAGTCAACCCATCTACACTATATAAACAACCCCTAGGAAGACCTATTTTCGCAAGAAATTAACCCTAGCCTCTTCCAAAACCCAAATTTGACGTTGCGACGTTTCGTCGCAACGTTGCAACAAGCTGCTGCCGCACGACCGAAGAAACGGGCCCAAATCCCCCGCTCTGACCGAAGCCCCCGCCCGCTCATCCGCTTCGCCCGCTTGCACAGCCGCCGCTCCGCTTTGCCCCGTGTCTGACCGAGAGGAGCTCTCGGTCAGACCGAGAGCCCAAGCCCGCACAGCCCCGCATCCCCGCTCCGCACCAACGCTCCGCATCGACCCCGCCTTGTCGCCCGCCTCCGCTCGTGTCTGACCGAGCGGGCCGCCCGCACCGATCAATGTTGCAACGTTGCAACGTTGCAACGTTGCAACCCCCGCATCCGCAGCGCCCGACCGACCCCTCCCTCCGCACCGACCGAGAGCCCCGACCCCGCACCGACCCGCTGCACTGCACAAGCCCGTTTCCCCGCAGCGACCGACGGAGCTCCCCGCACCGAAGCTGTATGACCGAGAGTCATTCGTCGCAACCCCGCATCCGTCGAACCACTTGCCTCCGTGGGCCCCCCAAGTTCTCCAGAGGTATTGTGGGTCCCCCAAAGGCCCCTAGGACTATTGTGGGCCCCACCTAGGTGCTTGCTCTTTGAGGATTCGTCGCGTACGACGTCGTCGCACGTCGTAGCCCGTCGTCGCACGTGCTAGCTTTGGAATCTGGAACCGTCGCCCCGGTTGAAGCTCTGAATTTTCCAGCGAGGAATATATATTGGAATCAGGACTTGGAGCGCGATCTATTATTCCAACCCCAGGTGTCGCTACCCGACGCCGGCGTAGCTTTCGCGTCGTGTTGAGGTAACGCTTTGCACCCTTAGGAACCCAACCCAATGCATGCTAATCAAGACTAAAATCAGTATTTTCAAAGTATTTTAAATGTTTTAAATTCACTAATCAAGATTAATAATATGGACTTTAGGCCGGTGGACTTGTGCACGTAGGATAATTGTGATTTTTGGACTCATTGGACGGTGTGCTCAGACGTCGTAATTGCAGGCAAGTGAAACTTGCCAACTCTTGTGTAGGGCCATGTTTTTAGGCCACTTCCTTGTTTCTAGCGTAAAAGAGACTAGTCAGTGAAATGATAGCTGGCTAGACGCCTACTTGATCTAGTTTGACAACGAAACTAGATCCGTCACCTAATTGATCTAGCTTGACAACGAAGCTAGATCCAACCCTTTAAACTTGTTGTTCATGCATACTAAACTGTCACGTTTACTTTCCCTACATGTACGCACTTTTAACTGCCATGCATTGCATCTTACATGTCATCCAAATTGATTGTTGCATCGTAGCACACGCTACAAAATACTTGTACAAATCCGTGTTTCCGTGTCCCTGGCTAGGTGCACCCCTAGGCCATACTTGTTAAAAACACTTCCTGGCTCGTGATCCAGAAGCGAGCATTCCAAGTTCGGGGGTAAGGCCCTGGCTCGACACACGTGGAGGGGTAGGGATAAACGTTCGCTTGAGCTTAGGAGCGGCCTGATCAGCCCTCTAGCCAAAAGACGGGATCTCTGTGCACGAGGTGCTTACTTTTCTTGTCTTGTACTTGTCTTGTGAATGTCATTCCATGCTCGTACTTTACCTCGCCTTACCTTACCTGTTGCACTCATTACTTTAACTGCCATGTCATTGCATCATGCTAGAACTTTTAGGTTGCTTTTACTTGTACTTTCAGTTTCCTTGCACAAGTCTCTTGTAGACTTGCTGACATGTGCCCCTTGCTCTTTTGGGTGTCACATGTTAGACCTGAGCCAGAGACCGTTGCTGAGTACGTGGTATTTTGCTGACGCTGAGCCTGAGTCCATGATTGCCCAGGAGGATTTTGGTGGACACCGGTGACCATTCTTTGAGTCTTTGTTGAGCTTTATTTTGTTTTAGGCTTTTGTTAGTTGTTGGTGCGTAGCACCGTTGTTTTGTACCTGTACTTTGTTGGCCATGTTTGGGCCTTTAGCCTCTTTTTCTATTCAGCCTGGTGGCTTTTCTGCGTTGTTGGAATTTATATTTATGGATATTCTGAGATTATTCTTTTGTCTCATTTCATTATTATTATCTTTGTTTCGTTCGCGTTGCAAGGACCTGCAGTTTTAAATTTGATTGACGCTTATCGGACTTGCAGCTTTGTAGCTTCAAGTCTGAGCGGACCTTCTCACGCTTCGCCTCCATATTTTTGGGAAGCGGGGCGTGATAGGTTTTGTTGGTGGCCCATGCAGGTCCGGTCTTGCAATTGCGAATTAACGAAACAACGATAATAACGGAATGTCCATTAAATAAATTGCAACATCCGAGTCATAAGCCCTGAGTTTAGTCGTTTTCTTACGACACTAGGTGGTAAGAAGACTTAGTTAGACGTCTGTGCTTGCTAGTTAGAGACCCTGATTGTAGTTAGACTCTCTTTTAGAAATTGATTTAATCGTCGTAGGAGTTACCTTAGTGGTCCTTGCCTAACCCTGACCATATTAGACTTCTAGAATTTCCTTTTGTCATTCACTTGGGTTCATCGATTTCGGACCAAGCTGAACGTATTTCATTACCGTCCAGCCCCTTAGAAGGTCTTAGTGTCTAGTTCCAAATCTTTAGTTGGTCGACCGTAGGAGTTCCCAGTAGATTCTCCTGATTCATATCCTAGGCTTATGTATGTTCTGATCACCTGACCAAATTTCCTTGCCTCGATTCACGAGATCGCCTCATGACGATCGTCGTCAATTTTCAAACATCTCCATTGCAACTCTTGAACCTTCTGAAAGTATTTTTCAATCTTCTCTTCCACTAAGTTTAATTTTGTTCAAAATTTTAATATACCTATATTTCATCCTCCTTCATTGATTCAAATTTTTTAAAACGTTTGTCGGAATTTTTGAATACTAGCTTATGGTATTTTCCCAGCCTATATTTTTCCACACTTATGTAAATGTGTCGTTCTTTCATATATTAGTTTTACTTTTGCCCTGCCCAATTCGATTTATAATTTTCCCTCTTATTTGTGTTATTCGAATGATACGTCGTGTTTACTTTAATATACTTTCAAGACACATGGAATTCCAGCTTTCAGCAAGTTGGTCTTTGCTCCTCGTTTTCGCTACTTCAGATTTTTGCAAAATCGCTATTTTCATAACCTCTTCCTTCTTTAGACCCCCTGACTTGATTTTACAGATTTGCTATTCGACCTTGATAATTCTTATGCTAAATTACTATTATTTTCTTCCGCTCACCATACACGCTTTTGGAAAAATTTCTAAACCAAATTGAATTTCAATTATTTTTTTATCAGTGCCAGACTTGTGGTGCTCGTATATTAAGAACCCTGCGTAAATCAGTTTTTTTTTTCATTTTTTTGCAAACCCTGGTTCTCTAAAAGTAGTTTCAATGTTGGTTATTTTAAATAGCCCAAAGGTTTTGAAAGCATTTAACATGAGTTTAAATTCTTCCGTTACTTGATTTCATTCTTGACTTTCCAAAACTTTTTGACAACGTTATATTAAACTACTGACGGAAAGAATTTTCTAAACCATGTCCTTAATATTCGTGTAAATGATTTTACTTCCTTTTATAACGATTTTTGTAAACCAATAAAACATTTTCTCTTATTATGAATATTCGACTCAAACTTATTTCAACTCGCTTTATCGATCTTCAAATATTTTATACAGATGAGGAATTCCAATTTTTGAAGTACAACAGTTTTCAGATTTCGCGTATTTTAGCTTGTGCTACTTACCCCATTTTATTTTTCCCCTCCTATATAAGCATCACTACATCTCCCTTTTCCCTCAACCTAAACATCACCATTGAGTCAATGTTTCGTCTAACCAAGCTGTCTCCTTGTATTCGTCCTATCTGAACTCGTGCTTATCGATCCTTCCCTCGTCACGCTCTCGACCTCTCTTTATTGCTTAGACCTTAGAGTCCGTCAATGTCTGTGTCAACCCTTAATTGTTTGTAGGCCCCTGGACCTTGTGAGGTAGTCGTAGTGCACGTACCTAAGCTGTGTACGTGGGCTTGAATGAGCGTACCCCCATAGTATATTGATGCTTGCCTATTGTGTGGTATATATATAGATATATACTCGGAGTTATTCGTGATAGTATGAAGTTGTTTTGTGTTAGTAGTCATAAATTTTTGTATGGATAGCTATACTATACTAGGGATGCCTGTGTATATAAGAGTCAGCGTTGAAATATCTAAGTTGTGTATGTAGTAAGAGATACTTATAATGGTTGAAATAAATGATTGATAAAGCTATGTGTATGTTAGTAGTGATAATAATAAGAGTACGTATGGTTAAGAGGGTAGGCCTATTATGGGATCTATATGTTAGCACGTATGAGTGTGTGCTCGTATGTGGGTATGTATTGTGTTTAGACGTAAGTAGTTATGTTTTGTTGCCTGAGTATATAAGTGTTATGCATATGGTAGTAGGTTATAATTTTGATTGGTATTGTTTTCTTTTCGGGATGTTGCATGCGTGCATACCGTGAGGTACACACGACTATTGCACATCTTAATTATGTATGTATAGGTGTATTAGTATACTAATTATAGGTAGTAGGCTATGGTGTGAATATATACATTATTTATGTGTGACTATACGGTGAATGTTTGTATAAATATGTGGGTGCTGATGTCTGTAATGTTATTATTATGGTATATAATTAGATTGAACTATGTGGGTGTTATCTGACTAAACATTAAGTGTGACTGATTTATGGAATGTATATGATTGTATTGGTAGATGTATATATATGGGAGTGATATTGGTATAGGTATGAATGTCGTGTTACATATATAGAATATTCTAATATGTGTATTGAGTCTCACTCAAGCTTGAGTGGGTATACTCTAAGTATATTGAATGTATGTTTGTAGTTCGAATATAGCAATGTTTGATGTATGTATAGCGATAGGAGTGTTTGTGCCTGGTTGTGCTACGCACATGATTGTGGGTCGCTACGCCAGTATATAGTTATAGGTGCCGGTCTTGTGGTATAGTTATTTACTCAGGACCTGCTCGTGTGAACGTATGTGTACTAGCTAAAACTAGGTGTGTTTGTGTGCTAGTTATATAATGGTATGATTGGTGTATGTAAATGAAATGTTAGCGTGTATGGGTGTGCACCATGCACGGGTAAGTATGTGCTTAGTTATAAGTATTGATGACTATGATATATGTGGCGTGTCGTAAATGCAGTTATAGGACCGTACGTGATGTGAATGTATGGTGAAATATTTGAATGCATTGAATGGCTATATATCGTGAAATTATAGTTGTGGTGAATGTATATTAGATATAGTGAATTTGATTTAATAATGGTATGGTGTGACTATATGTGCTGAGATGATGGTATTGGATGAATATTAGAGGGTAGTGTACCCTTGAGGTTTGTGCATAGGTAGCTATCTATACGTAGAGCAATGATTGTATTTGCTAAGTGTGAGACTATCTCTATATGAGTACCTGAAATATTGTTTTGCGATTAGGTGGGTAGTAGTTATATAAGGGATGCATGCTTATATATATGATTGAAATACGTGTATGAGTTTGACTGACTATAATAGGTATAAATGTATAACATACGTGAATATATATATAAATAGATATACACGTGTTGGTAGTATTAATGTTTGGCTACCTAGTGCATATATAAGCACTTGTAATGACTATATCTGGTTGAATTATTATATGACTTGATTGGAGTAGTTACTAGAGTGACTAGCTATATTAGAAAGTCCGAGGACGGACTTTATTCTAAGGTGGGGAGGATGTAACGACCACTTTTCGTGGTACGTTGTTCGTGCACGTGCTTTTGTCCGTGCACGTGTTTGTTTTAGACTTTGGTTGTTTGTGAACACTTTCGTGTGATATGCCGTTGTGAATGTCTCTGAGAGTATTAAATAGTGGCACTATCTTGGAACGACACTTCTCGAGTCGTTTTTCCACAATTTAAACTTACTCGATGAGACGTGACGATTCTCACTCTAGACGGGAGACGTTTCTATTTTTAGCTTCGTCGTCCAACGTTGAATTTGCGATCCGTCTTCTTAGTTAGCTCACATTCGTCGTCACGATCACCACGATATTTATTTTATAATTTTTGGAGTTTATTTGACCACTTTTATATTTTTAACAAGGTTTATAATATTTTTAATAATTTATTTTTAAATTAATTTCGGCCAAATAAAATTTATTTGAGTTTTAAATGTTTTAAAGAATTTTTGAGCCAATTTCTAGCTCATTTGGACCAAGTCAAATCCTTGGATAAGTTGGAGAAGTTTAGATTTAAATTTTAAATATTTTTAAACTCCTAATCTCATTAGGATTAGCCCTAGACCTAGTCAACCCATCTACACTATATAAACAACCCCTAGGAAGACCTATTTTCGCAAGAAATTAACCCTAGCCTCTTCCAAAACCCAAATTTGACGTTGCGACGTTTCGTCGCAATGTTGCGACAAGCTGCTGCCGCACGACCGAAGAAACGGGCCCAAATCCCCCGCTCTGACCGAAGCCCCCGCCCGCTCATCCGCTTCGCCCGCTTGCACAGCTGCCGCTCCGCTTTGTCCCGTGTCCGACCGAGAGGAGCTCTCGGTCAGACCGAGAGCCCAAGCCCGCACAGCCCCGCATCCCCGCTCCGCACCAACGCTCCGCATCGACCCCGCCTTGTCGCCCGCCTCCGCTCGTGTCTGACCGAGCGGGCCGCCCGCACCGATCGATGTTGCAACGTTGCAACGTTGCAACGTTGCAACCCCCGCATCCGCAGCGCCCGACCGACCCCTCCCACCGCACCGACCGAGAGCCCCGACCCCGCACCGACCCGCTGCACTGCACAAGCCCGTTTCCCCGCAGCGACCGACGGAGCTCCCCGCACCGAAGTTGTACGACCGAGAGTCATTCGTCGCAACCCCGCATCTGTCGCACCACTTGCCTCCGTGGGCCCCCCAAGTTCTCCAGAGGTATTGTGGGTCCCCCAAAGGCCCCTAGGACTATTGTGGGCCCCACCTAGGTGCTTGCTCTTTGAGGATTCGTCGCGTACGACGTCGTTGCACGTCGTAGCCCGTCGTCGCACGTGCTAGCTTTGGAATCTGGAACCGTCGCCCCGGTTGAAGATCTGAATTTTCCAGTGAGGAATATATATTGGAATCAGGACTTAGAGCGCGATCTATTATTCCAACCCCCGGTGTCGCTACCCGACGCCGGCGTAGCTTTCGCGTCGTGTTGAGGTAACGCTTTGCACCCTTAGGACCCCAACCCAATGCATGCTAATCAAGACTAAAATCAGTATTTTCAAAGTATTTTAAATGTTTTAAATTCACTAATCAAGATTAATAATATGGACTTTAGGCCGGTGGACTTGTGCACGTAGGATAATTGTGATTTTTGGACTCATTGGACGGTGTGCTCAGACGTCGTAATTGCAGGCAAGTGAAACTTGCCAACTCTTGTGTAGGGCCATGTTTTTAGGCCACTTCCTTGTTCCTAGCGTAAAAGAGACTAGTCAGTGAAATGATAGCTGGCTAGACGCCTACTTGATCTAGTTTGACAACGAAACTAGATCCGTCACCTAATTGATCTAGCTTGACAACGAAGCTAGATCCAACCCTTTAAACTTGTTGTTCATGCATACTAAACTGTCACGTTTACTTTCCCTGCCTGTACGCACTTTTAACTGCCATGCATTGCATCTTACATGTCATCCAAATTGATTGTTGCATCGTAGCACACGCTACAAAATACTTGTACAAATCCGTGTTTCCGTGTCCCTGGCTAGGTGCACCCCTAGGCCATACTTGTTAAAAACACTTCCTGGCTCGTGATCCAGAAGCGAGCATTCCAAGTTCGGGGGTAAGGCCCTGGCTCGACACACGTGGAGGGGTAGGGATAAACGTTCGCTTGAGCTTAGGAGTGGCCTGATCAGCCCTCTAGCCAAAAGACGGAATCTCTGTGCACGAGGTGCTTACTTTTCTTGTCTTGTACTTGTCTTGTGAATGTCATGCCATGCTCGTACTTTACCTCGCCTTACCTTACCTGTTGCACTCATTACTTTAACTGCCATGTCATTGCATCATGCTAGAACTTTTAGGTTGCTTTTACTTGTACTTTCAGTTTCCTTGCACAAGTCTCTTGTAGACTTGCTGACATGTGCCCCTTGCTCTTTTGGGTGTCACATGTTAGACTTGAGCCAGAGACCGTTGCTGAGTACGTGGTGTTTTGCTGACGCTGAGCCTGAGTCCATGATTGCCCAGGAGGATTTTTGTGGACACCGGTGACCATTCTTTGAGTCTTTGTTGAGCTTTATTTTGTTTTAGGCTTTTGTTAGTTGTTGGTGCGTAGCACCGTTGTTTTGTACATGTACTTTGTTGGCCATGTTTGGGCCTTTAGCCTCTTTTTCTATTCAGCCTGATGGCTTTTCTGCGTTGTTGGAATTTATATTTATGGATATTCTGATATTATTCTTTTGTCTCATTTCATTATTATTATCTTTGTTTCGTTCGCGTTGCAAGGACTTGCAGTTTTAAATTTGATTGACGCTTATCGGACTTGCAGCTTTGTAGCTTCAAGTCTGAGCGGACCTTCTCACGCTTCGCCTCCATATTTTTGGGAAGCGGGGCGTGACAGAGGGTGGAGGACTTAATAGGTAATTTAATGTCCCACGAGCTTGAATTGCAAAATATTGATGAAAGGGAGAAACCTGAGGAAAAGGAGAAAGCTACCAAGCCACTTGCTCTGAAAGCTGACGAAAGTGAAGATGATGATGATGACATAGCGCTAATGGTCAGAAATTTCAGAAAGTTTGTCCAGACCATGCAAGGAAGAGCAGAAATGGCACCCAGGTTTAATCGCTCTAACTTTTTTTCAGTCTTCTAAGCAAAATTATGATCAGAATACTACTAATAGAATGACTTGTTTTAACTGCAAGAAAAGAGGACATCGAATGAGGGATTGTCCACATGAGACAGCTCAGGTAGCTAAAGAAAAGGGAAAATCCAAGGTGCTTACTTGGGACATGGATAGCGAAGCTGAGAGCAAGGAGGAGGAACACGAAGCCCATTCATGCATGGCATTGATGGGAATACACAATGAGGTAACTTCTGGTAGTAAAACTGAACTCCTTACTCTTTGTAAAGAAATGCAAGATAAAATAGTAGAGCTTGAATCCACTATAGATGATTATCAAAATGAAAACTTTGAAATGCAACAATCTGAATATGAAATGTCTAAAGAGATTGAAAAAATCAAAATTGATATTGTTGCTCGTGACTCTACTATTGATACTTTGAAAAAGGAAAAATCCAGTTTTAATAATGAAGCACCTTGTCTCTCTTGCCCTTCCTTGATGAATAATATTAGCATGCTTAAACTTGATTTGATTAAGCTCGAAACTGAAAAAGACTATGTTATTAGAGAGCTTAATGATAAATTCTGCATGTTGGATAATGATTTTAAAAGAAAAATGGTTGAATTTGGAAAGAAGGAAGAGGAAAACAAGAGAGCTTTTATAAGTAAATGCACATTGCTTGTGGAAGAAAATAAATTGTTGAAAACCAAAGTCTCTAATCTTGAATTGGCCATTAAGAAATTATCTACGGGAAAACAATCGTTGGACACTATTTTAGAGAATCAGTTATATGGCAATAATAGAAGAGGACTTGGTTTTGGTCTGAAAAACGTTGAAAAGCAAAAATTCAAGAAATTCCACAATGCACCGTCTATTGCGAAGAACTTATATGCAAAGTGCTTTACTTGTGATAGTGTAGGCCATACTTCATACTATTGTAAATTTAGGAACGCTAAAATCAAGTTTAAACAAGTGTGGGTTCCTAAAACAATATTGGCTAACACTAGTGGACCTTGTTGGATTCCAAGGTCACACTTAACACCTTTCATGTAGGTGTGATAGAGTTTTGGCGAGGAGCGTTAAATTCAATGTTTCATTCTTTTAGCTCCTTTGTCAAATAGCGACGAGAAGGTATAATTTCTATCCCTCTTTGCATTTCATTGCATACCTTCATAGATTGTTGTGTGTTCTTGATTTATTTTGCTTTGTGTGCTTGCATGGATGATTTTTAATGTTTTTATTTCTTAAAAAAAATTGAAAAATCAATAAAAAAAATTTGTGTGCTTATTGAATCCTCTTTTGAATCTCTTGAGTGATATTGTATGAATGATCAATTCTATCCCTCGTAGAAGTCAATTCATTATTGTTGTAGCTACATGAACATGATGTTATTCTTTTTAGTAGCCATGATATGTCTCATAAGTTTCAAACTTGACTTCTACACCTACATTTGCACTTTCACAATATTTGACCTTTCAGTGCTTTTGGAGATTCTTTTGAAGAGTAATGGAAAGTGAATGTAGGAATGATTAATTTCTGAAATTTCTAAGGGATATGATGTGTTCAGCCATGAATTAAAATTGAGCACAAAAGAATGAAAAAAAACGATATTTGCTCCGTATGAAAAATGGATACACTTCATGGCTAATCACAACCCACGAGTATCCAACTTGTGCTACATGGGTAATCATTAGCGTTGGTGTATATAACTCGTCAAGCAATGCCATCCCACATTTAAAAGTCCTTTTAGGCTATGTTTTGGGGTTCGGTAACTTGAACCCATCTTCGATGAGGTGGGAAAAATCAATCCTAGCGATATTCATGAAAATTGGAAAATGTGGATTGATTTGGTTGAATTTCTGAAATTGAATCTCCTCTTGCACTTTATTGTCTATATCTTTTCACTTACACAAAGGTGGAGAAGTATTGGTATGAAATTCTATGAACTTGACTTGTCTATTATTTGGAATGCTCATGCAAATTACACGCTACTTCTAATAATGATTTATTTTTGCATGGGATATTTTTTTGTGACTTCATTGATCCACTTTTGGTGATTACAAAGGGGGAGAAAGAAAAGATTTTGACAGCTTTGAGCTTTGATGTTGATATTATTTGATGTTGATATTACTTGTTGAAGGGGGAGCTTGAGAGAAGGGGGAGCATGCTATTGTATTTGTTGTTAGTTTGTGCATGCCATGTTGTAGTGCATGAATATTCATCTCATGATTCACATTGCATTACATTCTTCAACACACTTCACACACTCTTTTCTATTGATCAAATCTTTTGTGGGTTTGTCATCACCAAAAGGGGGAGATTGTTGGGAGCAACGATCTAGGATCTTAGTTTGATGATGACAAACGTGTCGGTATATCTAATGTGTGTGCTTAGTGTGTTTCAGGCTTGGCTAAACAATATATGTTCGATATTTGGCGCTATTGCTATTCGTATAGCACACTGGGAGAGATGGAGTGCGTGTGTGCACAACTTGAGAAATTGCTATCCGTATAACTATTTGTTGTGCGAAGGAGGTTTGGACTAAGCAAAGTGGACTTAGTCCAAGTTGAGATAGGAAGGTGGACTTGGTCCAAAGAGACAAAGAGATGGAATCTAATTTGGATTCAAACTTGGATTTGATCATACCTATTAGCTATTCCATTAGCTATTCAAACTTCTAATAAGATCATCCCAAAATCCCAACCACTTTATCAAAACCCTAACTCACACCCTATATAAGCAATCACCCCTCTTATTGCCAAGTGTGCGGCTATCAAATATTACGGCAGCAACCAAAAATATTCCAAGGAGACTGCCAAAACAATTCTTAAAGAATACTCTGTTTAAAACCTCCTTCTACATCTCCCAAGGTGAAAAATTCCTTAAAGAGATCTCCAACCCAAAGACAACTCTCCTTCGTGCTGCCGTTCATCCCCGCCATCATCGACCAATCAAAGAAGCTCCATCGCCGTCGATCTTCATGTTGCTGCCGGTCAAAGCCATCATCCGACGACGTGTAGAAGCCCCCACTGCTGCCAACAAACACCGCCGTACACGGTGTCGAGGAGAGAGCAGCGTTGAACTGTCGCCGTCGAAAAGATCGAGCAGCCCCGTCAACTATTCCAGCCATCGCCGTATCATCATCTCTGTGACACAGAGCTTCACCGTGAGACAGAGCATCACCGTATCACCGCTACCTGAAGAACCTCGCCGTCGAAGCAACTCTCACCGTCGGAGCTTCTACACGAACGTCTACCAAAGCCCATCATCGGAGAACCGCTGTCGAAGCGAAGACGAAGCGAGGTAGCCGTCACCGTGCACGTCATCGGGCCAATAAGTCAGAGCTATCGACCATTCAAAGACGAATCGTCCAACGCTGCTGTCGAAGCCATAGTCGCCGCTGCCGTTTGAAGAAGTCTTTCCATCGTCGAGAGGAGTCGACACCGAAGCCACACTGCTCAAGCGACCGCCGGAGAGCCATCGAAGTCGGGAGCCTTCACCGCTGCAAAACCATCATCTCGACGTCGCCGTAGAACGAGAAGAGGCCGTTGTCAACATCGTCGACGCCATCATCAAAGACGATATCCGCTGCCGAGACGTCCTCATCGCCGACGACGAGACTCGAAGCAACTGAACGTGTTCGATCAGGCATTTGATCGAACACCTTGAGAACGTGACGAAAACGCTGATCCCTTCGAAGACGCTCGTCGGAGAAGAAGGCCGACGGAGTTGCCGTTGCTGATCCCGAGTCGAGGAAGTCGAAGAAGCACCGCTGCCTCGTCGGAGTGAACGATTGGGTGATTGCCGTCGTTGAAGCGAAGTTGAACGGAAAAAGAATCTCACCGCCACATTGCCCTAGCACCGCGCTGCAGCTTGTATCTCCGTTGCTGATCAGCACCTGCCTTGAAGTCACCGCTGCCGGAGCCGCCGTCGCTGTGAAGAAGGAGACGCCGCCGACCGCTCTAAACGAACTCCCCTGCGTGCGTAAACAAAGAAGAGAGCTGGAGTCGGGTTGAGTTGTTTTATTGGGAGTTGCTTGGCACACCGACCACAGCTAAAAGGAAATGAACTCCGATTGCTGTGCGCACCGACTGCCAATTTATTAAGAGTGGCTGTGCACACAGACCAAGTTAATAAGTGTTTTGAATTGGATTGCTTTACACACCGATGGCCTTATTTAAAGGGATTGCTGAGCGCACAGACTGAAGAATTATAAAGGATTGAACTGAAATTGCTTTGTGCACAGACCAGTGCATATCTTGACATCCAGGAGTCAGATTGAGACACCGTTTGCGTCAGATTGGAGCTGACGACGTGCTGATTGACAGAGACGCCTACACGGACACAAACTGAGCATTTCTAAACTCTAAACTTCTTTATTTGTGTCTTAGTGTAACGTTCTCTGTAGGGAAAACTTTACCTATTTTTGTTTGACTATTTTGGGACTTGTCTAGTTGGGACTAGACAAGTGGGACCTAGTTAGTTTGGGACTAGCTAGTAGAAAGCTTTGCTAGGATTGATAGTGAGAGGAAACACTGTGTGTGGGGTACTGAGAGTCTGGCGAGTTTTGGGATGTAGAGGGTGCTCTGAGCGTGCTCTAACTTGTGACTTTGTACCTATTGCACTATTCAATCTAGTATTAGCTTTGGGGGCTGGAGTAGGTCGTTGGGACGACCGAACCAGGGTAAATCTGATGTGTACTCTGTGTCTGCTTTTTATTACTCTGGTTGCGCTTTTAACTGCGTGTGATTTCCCGTGGGTTGCACGAGAATTTTTATTAGCCTATTCACCCCCCCCCTCTAGGCTAGGATCCAGATCCAACACTAACTGGGCGGCATCCTCTACGTACCCGATCATCTTGATAACATGATCATGTATGGGCCCTGCCTCCATCTTTGTGCCCCAGAGGTTGCTGGTGGCTTCGAACTTGGCAGCTCTAGACCGCTTGCCGTATAACTCTTGTGCATTTAGAAGCATACTTTGAACATCCATATGTTCATGCTTCCTCTGCAGCTCGTTACTCATCGAAGCCAGAGTAAGGCACCTGGCCTTCTCTGCATCCCTCTGGTATAGCTTATAGGCTTCCTTTTCCTCGAAGGTCAAATCGTCATCGGGCTTCTTCGGAGCGTCCTCGAACAGTATGTATCCAATCCAGGCTGGGGAAATGACCAACTTAATGTTCCTAAGCCAGTCTTTGTAGTTCGTTCCCTCGAGCACGTTCTTCTCAACCATATATCTAAGACCAGAATCCATTCTGAATTTTTATAGATACTTTAGTCAGTATATGTTCGTAGTATAGTTTTAATGGTTTTTAATAAAACTATATTCTCCCACTAAATTTATTAAAGCCATAATAATAAACAATTTATTATATAATAATATTTGTGAGAGAGGGATCCGATTACCCTGAGTCTGACAACCTTGAGTGTATCTCAATAAGTTGTCCGACTCTGCAGTCGGTAGACGAACTCGTCGTCAATCATATTAAATATGATTCCCTATCGATTTTACCCCTAGTCATTTGTGATCATGAGTGTGCTCAAACGGATCACAATGGCTAGCCTAGTCGGACCCTTGTTTTCGTGTCTAACCTGACTTGCCCCGCCGCTCGGTGTATGCACGACACGTCGGTTTGGGTCAAGACTTAGACTACATGCTTGGTTAGACTTACGCCGATGCTCAGAGAATGAGACAACGGTTTTAGTCAGGTCAAGATGTCAATCAAGAAATCGGTTCCTATAAGATTGACGTATCGCGGCTTGAGTGTAGCTCAACAACCGTAACAGGTTTCTTACAGTTGCCAACTCCTAAAACAAGGAGGGCTAAGATTTATCTTGAACAAGATTATTATCGTATTTGACTTAGGTATAGTCGATGGACTTACACAGTCATGAATCGACTCCTTGCGGTCCAGCGGATGCGGCCAGGGAATTGACTAAGCCATGACCACTTAGTACCTAGTCTAGCTAGGTTGGTCCAACAAACCTAGCCAATCACATTGACCGACATCATGATCCATTGAAGGAGTTTTCATCAATTTTATGTTCGTCCAAACAACTAAATGGCTATTAATTAAAAGAATTAGTTAATCCTTATCAACTAGTGGATCCTAAAATTCGAAATTTTATGGATTGGTTGAACAATTTTTATTAAGTCCTTATCAACTATAAGGTTCAATCGTTCAACGTGCTACCCCAATCTAATTAGGATTTTATAAAACAATTACAACATGTTTCAACAAAAGTCTTTTATGAAAATCATCAATTAAACGATTTAATGAAATGATTGACAATCAAAGGGACTACCCTAATCTGGTACTAGGTTTTGATGTTGGTTTTGTTTATAAAACATAACATGTCACTAGTTTATTCAAAATTTCATCTCAAAAAATTTTAATCATTTAATGGCTACCCTAATAAGGTTCATGAATACATTATTCAACATGTCCATTAAAAGAAAATTAAACAACTAATTTATCCGCATAAAAAAGTTTCATCTATTGACATATAATGAGAATTTGCAAGTTAAAATTATCTACATAATAAATAACACGCAAATCTAAAATTTAACAATTAAATTTAATGATCAAAATTTAAAGCTTAAAAACATTTTATCACATAAAACTAGGTCTCATAAAATTATCAAATAATTTTAAAACCTAGGCTTTAAAATTTTAATCAATCATTTCTAGGATTAAAATATCGCATAAATAATTTAGAAACTTATATGTAAAATAAAAGAAACAAGTTTATCATTTCATCTTATGAAAATAAAATATTTCTTAAATTTACATATCAGTCAAAGCAATTTTAAAACACTTTTAAAATCAGTAGAAATTGTTTTAAAAGCTTTCAAATAAAGTTTTAAAATTTCTAACCTTTATGTAACTTAAGAAAATTAAATTTCAAAAATATTTCTTAGAAGTTACATAAACTTTTAAATGCTCGAAAAATTATTATATCTTATAGAAAAATTTTAAAAGGCATTTAAATACAAGAGACCTATCTAAATTCATCTCATAAAATTAAATCGTCCCATAAAAAAAATTCGTGTTGCAAAAACAATTTTTAAAACACAAAACAATTTGAAAACTAATTTTAACATAAAGCTAAAATAGTTCATATGTTTAAAATTAAGCAATTTTAAAGATTTAAAAAACGTCGCATAGATAGATCTCTAGCATAACCTGGCTCTGATACCACTGTTGGGGTTTTGGCGGACCCCCAGAGCTCGGATCTGTGTCCGTCCTAAGTCGGACGGACCACAGAGGCACAAAAGCGCAGCGGAAATCGAAAACAAAATTTTCTAGACTAGCTAAACAATTTAGCTAGGCTCTGAGAGAGCCAAAACCTAGCCCGATCTATGCCAACTTGGGGTGGATCTGACCACCCCAAGAGGGATCTACTCTAAAGCGACTAATTACATCTACACTAAAAATTACTTAACCACATACCCAGAATCTTGGCCCTGGAGCAGGCAAGATTACCGAACCGTCTTCTGAAGCTCCTCGTAGTCGAGCCGCCTTGACTCGATCCGTCTAAGCCGCCTCACACCCTTGAACCGATCCGCCCGAACCAACTTTCGCCTCCGAGCCGATCACACGCGGTAGAAAGTATCACTTGAGTAGAACTCGCGTCTTAGACGTCTGGATCCAAATCCAAACCCCCTTTGTAGTCTTGCTAGGACTACTCCGGAGAATAGGAAGAGAGAGAGAAAGAATAGTTTAGTTGTCGATCGAGCTTGCTCTAAAAGTTTGGAGCTACTCGATCGAGGACTTGGTGTGTTTTTCAACGAAGAGAGTGCACCCCTATTTATATAGGGAGTCGGCACTCACTCTTTCGTTGCGAGCAATGTGGGACTTTAGCAAATGAGAGGAAAAATCAATTAAGCCAATTTAGCTTAATTTGTAGTTTAAGTGAGCTTTTTATAAAAGCAAACTTTAACTAATTAATTCTCTTCGCTCATTAAACTTTAGACACCAACAAGCTATCAATCCGAAGGGCTTCGAATGGTGAACGCGTAAGAACCGACGACGACGAATTTAGACTTCGTTTGACCCCTCAAACAATTGACCAAAGTTGGGTAAATAATCGATTTTCGTATCCTTCATTTGGGGTTTCAAAAAACCCCAAATGACTTAAGTTGCGGGCGCGCCCGCCCAAGGAGAGCAAGGGTTGGCCGCACGCCCGTTGGGCAGCGAGTGTGTGCCCGCTGCTGAAGCGGGTGCTGGCCCGCTACATGCAACGGGCGTGTACCCACTGCAGCCAGCGGGCTGCGTCTGTTTGCCCTTGTCTATGGGTTTGTTAGCCCAGTGGGTCTAACCCACTTCGCCTTGGACTGTTTTCGCATTTCCGGGCTCGTTTGAGCTCCGATTTGGACGCGGTTTGAACCTGTGTTTAGACCGGGACGATCCCGTCATCCAGATAACCCTTTCCAATATATTTGTTCCTACTAAATTTTTCGTAGCCAATTTACTAAGACACGAACACTACTCGGTGTGAGACCCTACAACCTGACCTTACTACAGGTTGGGGCTCGGAACCCCTAGACGACGGTCCCTACGAGCAGTAGTTGTCGTCCCTGTTTCAGAATCATCATAACGTGATCGACCCCTTGACAAAAGCATCATTGGGTTTACATTGGCTGTGTCAGTGATGAACTCCGTTAGGTATAGTCCCTTCGTTAAGACTGTGTTCTTGTTGGCCTAGGGTATGGTTTACTGTCAACCCTATTAGACAACATTGGTCAGTATACGGCGGTCTTTGTTGTATACACGTTGTACTTCTTACAACGTACCCCGACCGAGGATTAACATAAAGACCGTACTGAGCCTGTAACACTAACTTCCCTTTAACGGAAGTGACGAATCCCATCTTAGTCATCTACTCGCCTCAAGAGCTTCGGGTGCAACGCAACCTAAGATCTTTCAGCAGGCCTAGCCTCGAAGCTTGTAACGGCTGGTTTTTGTATGATGAAATTATTTATATATATATAATTGTTTGTCTTCTTTCTTCTTCTTTTCTTTATCCTTTTCCCCTATCTGGAGCTGAGCGTGCTTCATGACACTCTTATCTTAGAGCCAGACTCATCTTAGCAGTCCCTAGAGCCCACCCAAAAGCTTCACACTTCATTTGGAGACTTAGTGTGCATTTTAGTCGGTTCAAGAAGAATGACCGACCGACTAGATGCCAATCTAGTCAGTCAGAAACTCTTCATGGATCGACTAGTTTCCGTCAGATTTTCCCTTGAGTTACTGTTTACCATTAGTCGGTCTAAGAACGAATACCGACCGACCAGTTGACGAACTAGTCGGTTAGGCTTTCTTCTCAGACCGACTAATTTTCAAAACTTCTTGTTGACCACTTTCGTCCTTTAGTCGGTCAATGAACACTGGCCGACCGACTAGGTTGCAAACTAGTCGGTCGACGAGCTTCACAGACCGACTAAATCTGTCAACCCTGTACCGACACTGTTCTCTGTTTGCCTTTTAGTTGGTCACAGTTAGACGACCGACCGACTAGTTCTCAAACTAGTCGGTCAACCGCCCTTCAATGACCGACTAATTGGCTCCGAAACCCTAATTTCTGACCTAGCCGCCATTTGTTTTTCTTATTTAAACGCACGGCCTTCTTTCTTTTCTCCTCATTATTTTGAACCATCTTTTTCTCCAACCTCTCTCTTTCTCTTCCCCTACCTCTCCCTCCTTCTCCCTTGCGCCCCATCTTCTCCAAGGTCCATTCTCCCCTCTTTCCCTTCTCTTTTCTCCTTTCTCACTTCCTTCTCATGTTTCTTTTATTCCGATTTTTCCCACAAAACCACTCTCATCTTCCCAGATCTGAATCTTGAGGCCAAGCTCCAGCCGTCATCTCGTTCCCTTTCCGAGATCCATCTTGGCGATCCAATCTTGGATCTAGTGACGAAGACCTCGGGAGATGCTGAGATCTTCGCCACCACCTACGGAGGCCGACGACACCACCAACGATCAATGTTCCTCGCTGCGCTACCCGCAGCCTAGGAGCTTCCGGACGACGCAAAGCTTCCACCTTTTCCAGATCTGACGCCGGATCTCCGCTCGATCGTCAAATCAGGTTGGTCCCCTAAACTCGTAGAAACCCCCACCGTAAATGATCAAAACCTAATTTAAAATCAGCAACTTAAATCAATTAAATTTATTTTCCGTTGATCCTTAAAACGTTGTACAACCGTAGATGAATCGACGAATGGACTTTATGCATGTGCACATAGGATAGATCGTCGATGAGGTTAAATGCATTAAAAATGAGATTTTGATAAATATGGTAGTCCCGATAACCTAGACACAATCCTAATAGGAATTATTGAATCGTAATCTGACACCGTCGCCGTGTCATGATTTTCAGACGCTCTTTTGCCGACGAGACGTTTGGACGAGACGTTCAAGGAAGACGACGCACTTGCCACCGCAGGCAAGTGTACCACTTGCGTTCTTGGCCATGTTTAGGCTTAGTTTTGTTAGAACTGATAGTTTGGAATGATGAGAACCAGACGTGAAATGATAGCATCCGGGACGCCCTTAATGGCTCAGACTTGACAACGAAGTCTGAGTCCAACAACAACAATTTTGACACCATAGGGTTGACATGCGTGTGTGTGAGTTGTGGACACCCTAGTACAACCCCTCCTATTTTTTCGTGTCATGTCCTTTCCGTCTTGCCATGTCCCTTTCCTCTTGCACAGCCCGCTGGGCAATAGGGCACTCGCCAAGCCAGAGCGAGTGATCCCTTGTACTGATTCACAGCCCGCTGGGCAATAGGGCACCTGTCAAGCTAGAGCAGGTGATCCCTTATACAGATACACATCTCAGAGAGCAATAGGGCACTTGTTAAGCTATAGCAAGTGATCCTTTGTCCTGTCATGATTCTTGTGGTTTTGGGGTAGGGTTGAGCATGCACGCGGTAAGAGGTCCTGATCCCCCTCGAACCGTAAAGGCGTGAACCCTTTTCGTGTCTTGTCTTGTCTTGTCTGGCTTTCCATGTTCCATCTTGTCTTGACACCTGTAGGCTAGTCCCGTAGTCGGTAGCACTCGCTACGACTACTATTTGTCGTGTTTACTTTCCTGCTGCATGTACTTTCGTTGTTCGCATGTTTTAACCTCAGCATGTTAATCAATCAGTAAAACGTTGTTAAATATTTGGTGCACTTGCAGTTTGGTCTAACCCGTTCTTGTAGACCTTACCTGACGTACAGTTACTTCTTTTGGTGCTTTACGTTAGGGATCGAGCCAGAGTACGTTGAGGAGACTGACTTGCCAGCTGACGTGGAACCAGAGAGTGTTGATCCGGAGTACGATCCTGAGGAGGACCAGAGTTAGAGACTTCTCGTTGCAATTTCCAGAGACATCTATTTCTGTTATTTGGGTGTGTAGCACCTTTTGTTTCCTTGTTAGGTCGGGTGCTTGCACCGTTAGATTTCCTTTGCCGCAGTTGTAGCCCTTCGGGCGTTGAGACTGTTGGATCCTGTGGATGGCAAACAACACTAGAATGGGGGGTTGAATAGTGTTGTGTATATAGTAAACTTTTTCGCTAGTTGATGTTAACACAAATAAAGTCCTTCTAATGTTGCCTAAGAAACCAAGTAGAGCGATCTACGCTTGGTTCTTAATCAATAAAATAATCTTAAAATACACAGAGCAATTCCACAGCAGGTAGTCGACTCCCTATGAACAGTAGTCGACTCCCAGAGTATATATGAGAACAGATAAGATTGCAAATATGAATTACAGCGAATAGAGATAAATTAATCTTTGCTGTAGATAGATGACACTTTAACTGATAGAAAAGTAAGTGCAAAAATTAAACAAGCACAGATCAACAGTCACAAACAAAAAGGATTTTTATCCTGGTTCACCGCAACCCGGGTACGTCCAGTCCCCGACCAATCCGGTACGAGATTTCCACTATCTGCCTTGGCAAATACAAGTACCTAGTCTCAACCAGGATTTCCAACCACAATACCTAGACTTGTCTAGGATTTACCCTTCCCTCACAAACCGAGGACTTTCCAACTGGCAACAACTAGACTTGTCTAGTGTTCCAACAATCAACGCAATGAGAATTTATCCAATACACCACAATAAATGATGGAGATTGGTTTTACACCCGATTCTAAAGCCAATCAAAGTTTTGACAAATTTGTGTAGTGGCTTGATAGAATGATAGTCTAGATCACACAAAGATACGAGAGAAGTTCTTTGTGATCTAGATCTTTTCAAAAATCCTTTAAATAAAATAAAGAGAATATTAGTAAGGATTTTGAAAACGTTTTAGCCAATAAAAATAAGAGTATGATCTTTAAAAGAATTTATAAAAGAATATTGCAAGATCAAATAAAATCAAATTGGCTAGAGAGAAAATGAGAGCTTTGAATTCAAGAGAGTTTTCACAATAGATTGATTTTCAATGTTGTGTTTTTCATCAAAGAATTTAGCTCTATTTATAGGGAAAAACTGAGATTTGAATTTCAAATTTCGTTTGACTTTTGTCCAAAAATTACGGAGTAAATTGCTCAATGAATTTCAAAATTCAATTTCAAAAACGTCTGAAATTTACAGCTGGTAGTCGACTCCCTCATGTAGGTAGTCGACTCCCAGAGAGTTCCAGGAGTTCTTGATCTCTGACAGGTAGTCGACTCCCTACTTTTGGTAGTCGACTCCCAGAGGAGTTTTTCCTGCTGCTCTTCTAGTCAGACGAGTAGTTAACTCCAGGGTGCGTGGAGTTTCACTACGAAAATTACGAAGTGACTAGAAAAAGCTCTCGAAAATATTTTGAAGATAATTAAAAGTATTTTCGAAATTGTTTGTGTGTGTGTGTTTTTGTCTATTTGATATGGCTTTAACAAATACCCTAAAAAGACACGACACACTCACTATGGACTCAGACCATGTCTTCGGAAGTTTGATCAATTTGGTGAAGTGAAAGCGAGCTTCTCTTTGTGCTTTTTGTTCTGTTTGAGCTTGAGCTTCATCACTTGAGTTTAGTCATGTTCGTCTTTGTCTTTGAGCGTTGAAGTGTGCTTCTTTGAGTATGAGTAGAGCTTCGCAAATTCTGCACATCTTAAGTGTAGTGTAGTTAGTACATCAAGCTTTCATTTGGTGTGCTCATCATCAAAATTACTTGGAGTGGAATTCAATTTCCATCACTCTCCCCCTTTTTGATGATGACACCCAAAATGAAAAAAAATGAAGTAAGTTAATGATGAAAATGTTTAAGTATACTTACTCCCCCTGCTTTGATGCGGTTCTCCCCCTGCATCAAAGCCGTTAAAAAATAATACATTCATTTTTGCATTTCATTTATTTTCTCCCCCTTGTCATCAACAAAAACAAAGAAATAATTTCTACAGAACATAAAATAATTTAGGGGAGGAATTCAATTTCATATGCCTGTAATGGAGATGTTAGTTCATGGGAACAACTAAGTATTGCATAGTAGATAATTTCATAATAGCTAGCATCACACGATAAAAGTTATTACAAGCCATAGTTTTTAGAGAATCATTGTTTTGTAAGAGAACCATAGTTTATGAAGCAAAGTTCATGAAGCTAAGGATGACCGCTGTTCTTCTTCAGTTCCTTGATCTCTTCAAGGATCATAACAAGCATTTCCTCACTCATCTTGTTGCTTTTCACAACGATCTCCTTGAGGTCTTCCACCTTTTGATTGAGATCTTCAAATCCTTTCTCTTGTGAGATCTTCAATTTTCCAATCTTCTTCAGAAGCATTTCCTGAAGTTCAAGAATGTAGGCTGGAACTTCTTCTTCTTCTTCTTCTTTGCTTCCTTTTTCTTCTTCTTCTCCTTCTTCTTCTGAATCTGAAATGACAACTTTCTTACCTCGCCTTGAGGATGATGATCCTCCTTCGGCAGCAATTTGTTCTTCAGGGACATTTTCATCAAGGTCATGATGGAGATTCATTCTCCTAAGAGCATGTACATCAAAGACACGAGCAGGTTCTAGAATGGATGTTTCATGATCCAGTGGCACGTTAAAGCTAATGAATAGTATAGTAAGATAGTGCCCGTGAGAAAGAGTGGAGGAGGGTCTATCAGAAGAAGCTGAGGCTATGATAGAATCCATAATCACTTTAGCCCAATTAATACGAATGTTACCTATGATGGCATAGATGCACTTAGCTTGTTTCTCAGAAAGAATAGCATGGCTCCCAGATTTTTGAGTTATGTTATAAGACAAAATATTAGCCAAGATCCTTGCCGGATAGCGAAGATTGTTACATGGAAGTTTGGTTTGAAAGTGTCTACCGGGCAAATACATTCTTTCTAGAATGTTCTCATCAGTCATTTCGATTTTGTCAAGAATCATACCGGAGTATGGGATTCTGAGGGCTTCTCCTAGGGATTTGACAGTTATAGCAAGTTTAGTATCAAGATCTTTTGTTATGAAACGACTTTTCACAAGATCATAGTCCATGTTTGCATAGAAAAGATGAACAAGCCTAGGATAACAAAGGTACACATTTTCAGAAGAGAACAAGTTTGCTAAGTTTTGAAAATCTAACAGACGGTCAATACCATAATTGATGACATCATGAAGTTTGACAAATCGTTCATGCAAGATTGGTTTCTTTGAGATCTTAACAAAATGCTCATAGGTAGTTGATTTGAAAAGATAGGGTAGGATAGTTTCTTTTTCAGAATCAACTTCTGAGTGGTTTTCCTCTTCTTGGAGAAAATCCCCTTGATAGGCATCTAGATAGAGTAAAAGAAAAAAAACAACATTTTTACACTACTAGATAACCAAGAGAGAGATGAATTAATAAAATATCATGGAGTAAGAAAAATTTTACCTTGAGTAATTTTGGAGGAGGATGAGAAAATAGCTCCAAAAGTCCAAGCACTAAGGTGAGAAATCAAGAGATGAGGAGGAGAAAAGGGGGGTAGTCGGCTACCTCTAGGGTTTTCTTGGGGTTTTGTTTGTTTGGATGAAGAGATGTGGAGAAGAGAGGGCCTTTAGATCAAGTTTTGGATGGCTAGGATGAGTTTTAGGCTTATTGGGTAAGTTGTCTTAATGGATCTTGACCCATCCACTCAATAGAACCCATTAGGAGTTAGTAACAAAAAGAGCAACCCAGAAATTTTCGCACGGGTATCGACTCCCTCCTGTAGGTAGTCGACTCCCTGCTGGGTTGAGTCGTTTTCTCATCCCGGGGAGATTTTGATCCAGGTTGAGTGTGCTTTCTGAAAAAAATATTTTAAGAATAAAACACAATCATATACACATATTAACTCATTACAACACATTTAAATATTTATATATATATATATAATAAAAAAAACTTTTGTTCTGATTCAGCCGTTTTGACTTCTTGAAATTTCTTCATTGTTTCCTCCTTTTAGAGTACCTGAAAAAAATAAGTGTTTTATGGTACTCTTTGGTTTTGAGTCCGAGGAGTTAGTCTTTAGGAAGCCAAACCCAATATGGTTTAGTTCCTTCATGAACAACATATTTATAATTTTTGTTAAGATGAATTTGTTGAACAAAGTTAGTAGCGTACCTTTCTTTTCGTTGATCAGATAATCTCTTTGGTACCCAGATGCTCAAAACATTATCGTTAGCATGATGCATCCTAGTATGCTTAACCCGTTTCTTGGTATGATGTGAATCATAGCCGGGTCCGGTTTTGCTAGATGAAGCTTTTTGATTATCTATTATACTATCTAGCTTCCATTTTCCTTTGTTAAAATTCTCAATAATTTTCATCGTAGCGTCGTATTTATCTTTGACAGATACGAGAAGATTATTTAGATTTTCAACTTTTTCATTTACTAGTGAAATATCTTTTTGCAGAAGATCATTCTTTTCTTTAAGAAGACTATTTTCTTTAATGACTTCTTCTTTTTCTTTAGTATCTCTTTTGGTATTTCTAAGTGTTTTTCTATGTTCTTTAATGAGCTTTTCATGCATTTTGCATAGCTCCTTATATGCTCCCCTATAATCCAGGTCTTCATCATCGCTTGACGATGACTCATTATCGCTAGATGAATCATGATGCGAGCTTACCTTGGAGGATGTAGATGCCATGAAGCACATGTGTGACGTCTCTTTTCTTTCATCATTATCTTCTTCTGAGGATTCATCGGATGAAGATTCATCACTTTGGTCGAAGGCTGCATAAGCTTCTTTCTTTGGTCGCCGAAACTTGTTTCTTACATTGTTTCGCCTCTCATTATTGTCTTTGTTCTTCCCACGATCTCTGGAATCACGGTTGTTTCTCTCCAATGGACAGTCTCTCTTGACATGCCCTGGTTTATTGCAACCAAAACAAATAATACCGTTAGTGGGTCTAAAAGATCGTTTTCCATACTTACTAGTGATGAACTCTTTAAAGTTCTTTGAGATGAATGCGATATGGTCTTCTTTGTCTGTGTAGTCGGAATCTTCCTCTTGTGCTTTGAACGCAAGATTCTTCTTCTTTGGCTTTTCTTCGATTTTCTTGTCTTCTTCAAGCTCAATCTCATATGCCATGAGATTTCCCATTAGTTCTTCGATTGTGAGGTCTTTCACATTATGGGCTTCTCGAATGGCCGTAGTCTTTCCCTTCCACTCGGGTCGGAGGGATCTTAGTATCTTCATTACCTGTTCATACTCGGAAAGTTTCTTTCCTAGTCCTGCAAGTTCATTCGTAATATTAGTAAAACGAGTATTCACATCGGTGATACTCTCTCCTTCTTCCATTTTAAAAGATTCGAACTTTGAATGTAAAACGTTTATGCGAGATTCTTTTACCTTTTCAGTTCCTTCGTGACTTACCTGAAGAGTATGCCATATTTGATGTGCTGTCTCACATTGGGAGACTCGATTGAACTCATTTCCTGTAATAGCGCAAAACAGAGCATTCATTGCTTTTGCATTGAGATTAGCTCTCTTCTTGTCGTCGACAGACCATTTCCCAAACTCAACGTCGGTGGGTGCGATGTACGGGACTTTGGTAATAGTCCAAGCTTCAATGTCTAATGACTCTAGGTGAGTCTTCATTCGGATCTTCCAGCTAGCGTAGTTGGTTCCGTTGAATAGAGGTGGTCGCATGGTATTCAGTCCTTCAGAGTGAAAAGATGTTGACGCCATCACTTTTGTAGTCTCGCTCTGATACCAAGTGTTTGATCCTGTGGATGGCAAACAACACTAGAAGGGGGGTTGAATAGTGTTGTGTATATAGTAAACTTTTTCGCTAGTTGATGTTAACACAAATAAAGTACTTCTAATGTTGCCTAAGAAACCAAGTAGAGCGATCTACGCTTGGTTCTTAATCAACAAAATAATCTTAAAATACACAGAGCAATTCCACAGCAGGTAGTCGACTCCTTATGAACAGTAGTCGACTCCCAGAGTATATGTTAGAACAGATAAGATTGCAAATATGAATTACAGCGAATAGAGATAAATTAATCTTTGCTGTAGATAGATGACACTTTAACCGATAGAAAAGTAAGTGCAAAAATTAAACAAGCACAGATCAACAATCACACACAAAAAGGATTTTTATCCTGGTTCCCCGCAACCCGGGTACGTCCAGTCCCCGACCAATCCGGTACGAGATTTCCACTATCTGCCTTGGCAAATACAAGTACCTAGTCTCAACCAGGATTTCCAACCACAATACCTAGACTTGTCTAGGATTTACCCTTGCCTCACAAACCGAGGACTTTCCAACTGGCAACAACTAGACTTGTCTAGTGTTCCAACAATCAACACAATGAGAATTTATCCAATACACCACAATAAATGATGGAGATTGGTTTATACACCCGATTCTATAGCCAATCAAAGTTTTGACAAATTTGTGTAGTGGCTTGATAGAATGATAGTCTAGATCACACAAAGATAAAAGAGAAGTTCTTTGTGATCTAGATCTTTTCAAAAATCCTTTAAATAAAATAAAGAGAATAATAGTAAGGATTTTGAAAACGTTTTAGCCAATAAAAATAAGAGTATGATCTTTAAAAGAATTTATAAAAGAATATTGCAAGATCAAATAAAATCAAATTGGCTAGAGAGAAAATGAGAGCTTTGAATTCAAGAGAGTTTTCACAATAGATTGATTTTCAATGTTGTGTTTTTCATCAAAGAATTTAGCTCTATTTATAGGGAAAAACTGAGATTTGAATTTCAAATTTCGTTTGACTTTTGTCCAAAAATTACGGAGTAAATTGCTCAATGAATTTCAAAATTCAATTTCAAAAACGTCTGAAATTTACAGCTGGTAGTCGACTCCCTCATATAGGTAGTCGACTCCCAGAGCGTTCCAGGAGTTCTTGATCTCTGACAGGTAGTCGACTCCCTACTTTTGGTAGTCGACTCCCAGAGGAGTTTTTCCTGCTGCTCTTCTAGTCAGACGAGTAGTTAACTCCAGGGTGCGTGGAGTTTCACTACGAAAATTATGAAGTGACTAGAAAAAGCTCTCGAAAATATTTTGAAGATAATTAATAGTATTTTCAAAATTGTTTGTGTGTGTGTGTTTTTGTCTATTTGATATAGCTTTAACAAATACCCTAAAAAGACACGACACACTCACTATGGACTCAGAACATGTCTTCGGAAGTTTGATCAATTTGGTGAAGTGAAAGCGAGCTTCTCTTTGTGCTTTTTGTTCTGTTTGAGCTTGAGCTTCATCACTTAAGTTTAGTCATGTTTGTCTTTGTCTTTGAGCGTTGAAGTGTGCTTCTTTGAGTATGAGTAGAGCTTCGCAAATTCTGCACATCTTAAGTGTAGTGTAGTTAGTACATCAAGATTTCATTTGGTGTGCTCATCATCAAAATTACTTGGAGTGGAATTCAATTTCCATCAGAGACTTGGTACTTTTGATATGTTGGAATAATAAAATGAATTGTCTTTCCCTTTCTTGTACTCTTATTGTTCTGTACTAACATGCAGGGACATGTACCTTCATCTTGGTACCACACAGACACTTATTGGGTCAAGGATCATTAGCTCTGGCCTAAGCGGGCCAAGTCACGCTTCGTCTCCGCTATTTTTGGGAAGCGGGGTGTGACAGGTTTTACTGGTGGCCCATGCAGTTTCACGTCCCAATCTTTCTGCAAGTACCGATCAGTAGAGTGAGGACATTCATTTTAATATTCAAACATTGTACGAGTCTGACCTGTGTTTTCGTTCCTGAACACAGGATGGATGGGCGACTCATTACTCGATCCTCGAATTCGAGTGATGACGGTCTGGAGGACCAGGGTGCAGAGTTCCTCCAGTTCATTGGCGTGATGCGGGAGATGCTTGAGGTACAGCATCAGCTGGTGAAGCATTCCCACCGTGCTGCCCAGGCCCCACCTGCTGCACCACCTCCACCTCTGCCTGCTCCGCGACCTGCTCCAGGAGTGAAGCAGTTCAACGAGCTTCAGCCGAAGACCTTCTCTGGGAAGGAGGGACCTCTGGGTGCCGATGAGTGGATCCAGAGCACTGAGGAGAAGTTGATAGCTGCCAAGATTCCAGATGATACTCGGGTGGAGATCGCGAAGATGCAGCTGACTGAGATTGCCTGAAACTGGTGGCGTATTGAGGAGAGACGCATGCAGAAGCCTGTGGAGTGGAAGACTTTTCGCCACATGTTCAAGGAGAAGTACTTCACCAAGGCAGCTAGGAGAGAGCTGATGGGCAGATTCATGGATCTGAAGCAGGGGGACATGACTATCGACGAGTATGAGGCTGAGTTCGAGATGCTGAGCAGTTTTGCCCTGCACATGGTGAAGAAGGAGGAGAACCGAGTTGAGCGGTTCCGTCAGGGACTTCGTCCGAAGGTCCAGGCTTCCATGTCCTCTGCTAGTTTCTCGACTATGAGGGAAGTGCTAGATGCTGCGAAGAATCATGAGACGATCTCGCACCTGCCTGACACTCCAACGGACAGAGAGAAGCGCCCTATGGAGCAGTACTGTCCACCTATCAGGCCGACGATGAGGCCAGTCCAGACCGTGCCATTCAAGAGACCTGGAGCACCAGTGCAGCAACAGAGCAAGGGTCTGTGCCATTTTTACAGCAAGCCCGGACATGTTCAAACCAACTGTAGGAGGAAGCTGGGTCTGTGTCTACTTTGTGGAGATGCTTCGCATGCTGCGAAGGATTGTCCGAGAGCCCGCAGTGCTGTTGTTGGAGCGCCAGCCCCATTGCAGATGAGGGCGCCTGCCACAGTTCAGAGAGGACCTGCTGTTCGTGGACCACCCTTGGTGCCACAGCGGCAGATGTACCAACGAGCAGTGCAGCCTCAGAGGCCGGCCTATACCATGACAGCTGTTGAGACTGAGGAGTGATCACTCCATATTTTACACCTTTTTCTGCATGTTTTCACGCCATTTCGATTGATCATATTGCAATTTTCACGAGTATTCGATGATATTGCGTTACTTTTCACTATTTCTTGTTTTTGTCGGATTTCAGGAAATATGGAGCGATCAGGAGCAAAAATGAGCTTAAGGGAATTGTACCCACTCAGGAGCGTCACCCAAGGCACTTTTGAGGGCTATTCGGCGATGGGAGACGGGTGGAAGAAGAAGAAACTCCGTAGGAGCGACGAGGATGAGAAACGGAGAAGATTGGGCATTTACAGCATGACACTCGGCCGAGTGGAGCACTCACTCGGCCGAGTAAGAAGACCGCTCGGCCGACCCGACCGGACACGCTCCAACAGAAGGAATTGGGCGTGCACTCAGCCGAGGGTTGATATCACACTCGGCCGAGTAAGAAGATCGCATCGCCCGAGTGGCATGAGAAAGCCACCATCAAAAGAGGCCGACTTACTGGAAATGTACAGGCTTTTGACGGTTTCGACTCGGCCGAGCAAGAAATGCCCCTCGGCCGAGTGAGTAAAGCCACTCGGCCGAGCCACCCCCGGAGACAGACCCCTGAGGTTCTCGAGGTTACTTTTTTTCTATAGGGTCTGTCACTCGGCCGAGTAGAGAATCCCACTCGGCCGAGTAGAGAAGTCAACTCGGCCGAATGACGCCGAGGACACGTAGCGCCGAGATTTTCAGATAGCCTCTCACTCTTTTGAAATCTGCTATCATTCCAGCAATCAAAGTATTTTTCTCATATTTTTTATGGATAGTAGACTTCATGACGGTTCCAACGCCATCAAGAACGTGCAAATCGGAGGTCGGATGAAATCTGGAGAATTTCTGCAGGTTGACGCTGCAGTGCTGGAATTTCCACTCGGCCGAGTCACAATTTCCCACTCGGCCGAGTCGACGGCGGGCCCAGATTTTAAGTTTCGGTTTGGGCTGTTTTTGAGCACGAATTTGAGGGGTTTTCTAGGGTTATTTGCTAGGGTTTTGGGGGGGATATAAAAGGGGTTTTGTAGCCACCATTAGAGGGGATCCCCATTATGTTTTCTTAGCCCCATATGTTTTTCTTAGGATTATTTTAGAGGTTAGGCCATGCCCTAGGCCCCCTCTTGGATCTAAAAGCTTGTATTTTGGATTGAAGATCTTCATCAAGCTAAGAATTTTCTTCTTTTTATTTGAATCTTTGTTTTTCTATCTTTTTGTATGCAAGCAATGATTTCTATTGATTCTCATATCCATATTGCTATGCTAGAGTAGATTTGTTGTTCTAGTGTTTGGGGATGAACCCTATGGATCTAATTTCATTTTTGTGATGAATGAATTTCTAAATTGCTAGAATTGCTAGGAGGTTAGGTTGTGATTGATTTACTACGGATAGCTAGGGATTTCCATCGATTTGGGATTTGCAAGAGATTGGATTCTAATTGATGGAAAGGCCTAGATATTCGATTTAGATTTACAATTGGATTTCTCTAGATTTGGTTTGCAAGAGATTGGACCAAAGCTAGGATTTTTAATTGTAAATCTATACCCATATTCGTTTGCAAGAGATTGGACGAATACGAACTATCACAACCTAGATCGTAACTCGAGTTTGCACGAGAGTGGGCTCGAGGAGTGATTAGACGATGATGTCGATCTTCATGCTAGCGGCTTAGGTTAGGGTTTACAAGAGATTGGGCCCTAATCTAGGTTGCTATAGACCGGCAATAGCGCGAGAGCGTAAGCTTGGTTCTCTATTCAGTTACGACTAGTTCACCTCAACACAAGTCTAGTAATATTGAGATTCACTATTTACGATGATGTATGACGATCCGTAGTGGGAATTCCCTATCCCTAGACACTTTTATTATATTGTATTTGAATCGATATTTGACCGATTTCTTTATCATCGACACCGACATCCACCACCATTTCCATTATATCATACCATAGCCATCTCCACCAATAAAACATTCGTAGTCAAACCAACCTAGGATAGATTGGAACCAACACCACCTCCCTGTGTTCGATACCCGCTCGCCACTTTGTCGTGCGCTTGCGGTAAAACTACAATCGTTCTCTGGGTGTATATCCGGGGACGATCAAGTTTTTGGCACCGTTGCCGGGGATTTATCTCCGTGCATTTGCGCCATACTAGGTTGTGCTCTTGGGTTACATTTTGGAGCGATCAAGTTTTTCCGTTGGGTGCCAATTTGTCACAATTAGGTTGATTAGACTACGAAAAAAACTAACAAAATGAAATTTTCACCCCCGCCACCATTATTATCATTTCTATATTCTTTTGTGCCACTGATATATTTTCTCCAAGTATTTATCTTTGTTGATAAGGTGCTATGGATTATACTACGTGGACCACAGATTTTGATTAGAGTGCTTAGATGGGAGATTACTATTTTGATCAGAGTGCTCAGATGGGAGAATACTTTTTTGAGGAGATGCACTGGCCCGAGCTTGATGAGAGACAAAGGATCTTTTTTGATGAGATGCATGCACACCAGGTGGAAATACAAGCCGGGCTTGATAAGAGCAATCTTCAATTTGAATGTACGAAGAGGGTACTTGAAATGAATGCGCTCATGCTTAAGGTTGCAGGGATTTCCAAAGATATCTATTTTGCTTCTTCATTTTATAGGCAAGAAGCATCGCCAGACTTACTACCAGAGCCAGAATGTGCCGTCGTCGATCCTACTTCCTACGATACATCTATTGCATATGAAGAGTGGATGGACGAAGAGGCAGTGAAGGAAGCAGAAACTGAGTCATATGCGCAGCCAGAGGAGGACGCATTTCAGAGATTATTGGATGGCCTCTTGGAGTCAGTGAGGTTCACCGGTTCAGAGAGCATTACAACAGGTGATGCATTTGAGCTACGATTTACAGATTTTGTTATGAACCGTGTTTCAGCTGCAGGAACAATTGAGGAGGACATACATGCCAGTCTTGAGGGGGATAGACTATATTTTCGGATTGCTTGCGGGCATTCCCCTCCACATGATACATCCCCACAAGCTGACACACTTGAGCAGCCAACATCACCATTCCAGAGAGAGCCCACATTGATAGTCGATGAGAAGGTAAAGGAGCACACTGTCGAGCCAGAGCATATTGACGAGGAGGCCTCACATGCGGAGCCCGAGCATGCTTTTGAGGAGGCCTCACACACGGAGCCAGAGTTTATCACCGAGGAGGTCGTGCATCGGGACGAGGACATAGCCATTCATGAGGATCCCGAGCACAACCCTCCTCCATTGGAGCTCCCGCAGCCACCTCATCCTCCCACTGACGTCGAAGACTATCCCACAGAGCTTACTGCTCCCACTCAGGGAGATATTCTTACCCACTCCATTTCTAAATCATGCATTCCATTTGATATTTATTTTGATTCAGATATTTTTGACACGTCATACCTTTTGCAGCACACATACGATTATGGACCGGAGGTATGCTTGGATGTGTCATAGTTCGACGAGCCTATCGAAGAGGTCCACACCTATGATCTTGATTTACCTGAGCAGCTGAGAGAGGGTACCATGGAGACAGCTATCACGGCACGTGAGGATATTGGATTATTTCCAGGGAAGTATCGTCCACCATTATTTATTCCATATATTTCTATAGACGATCCTCTTTGGGATACTTTTATTATGAGGGTTAATTTTTTGCAGCGAACTGATGCATCCTATTCTCTGCAAGGTACAGGTGGAGTCCTTGTGGGAATGCTGGAGGATGCATTGCTGGAGTTCGTTGGAGTCCGTGGAAACACGCATCTGGCGGAGCCACGGAAGGAGCAGTTAGAGCAGTTGCCTGCACTGGTAAAGATACTGGATCCGTCTTTTGCTATAGGTGATATCAATCCAGTAGTGTAGAAATTTTTATGCTTTAAATAAACACGAATTCTCTTGACAGCGAGAGGACCATATAGATTTGATTGAATAAATATCACCTCTTATGACGGCAACAAAAATTTTTACACCCCAAACCCATTATATATATTAATTGCCCTCTCCATATTTTGATATGTCACATCCTTTTGCTCACCACATTCGAGCATTTCTTTCAAGTGAAATCTTACTTTCTTATTCGTTTGACTTGATCACGCTTTGCAAAGCCATGCCATTTTTGGTCAAGACATTTGAATAGGATTGTTTGGTATAAGCTTGAGGGAAGGCGCTCTCATGCATCATTGTATGTGCAGGTAGTTGCATTAGGATTTCATGTCATTCATTTCATCATTTTTCATTCACCCCCTTATTATTATCATTGTTCCTCATATTCTTTCATTATGATCACATTGAGGACAATGTGAAGTTTAAGCTTGGGGGAGTACATTTCCATGCCATTTAGATGCATTAGTTGCATTTTTACTTTATTTTAGGATTTTTAAAATTTTTCAAAATTTTTGCATCATCTTTTTGATTTTTCCATCTTATTTTCCTTTTATGTGTGTTCATGCATCATATTGTGTGCTTGTTTTTCTTTTCTTTCCTCTCTTTTATTTTATATCTTTATTTTCTTTTCCTCATTTCACTAGATTTGTTCCTTATGATGATGTCTCTTATTGCTTTAGCAACCATCACGATGCTTATTATTCCTTGCCATGCTACTTAGAGTATTTCATAGTCCTACTATCCATGTGCTTGCTTATATATTCTTTTGATGATTCCTCTATATGAATGCATGATATTAATTGAAGCTGAATGTATGGATTAGTGCTTGGTATGCTTTTGTTGGAAGTGCTCCAAGATTCACGCATCAATTGTATAACGGAAGCATCTGCCTTATTATCTTATTCACCTTCTGTTGCATGCTTGATATGAAAGTACTCTTTACCGCTTGACTTCTCTTTTTATTGAGATGATTGAGAATATCCATACTTACATATGAGTTTTAGTTGAAGTATTATTTTATTGAACCGTTCTTGCACATCTTAGAGTGAACCGAGTGTTACATTACTTCTTTCTCCACATATATCTTTTTATTCTCTACATGTCACTTGAGTTCACATCCTAAAGCTACTTATATCGCATCTATTTCCCAAAAATCCCCACAAAAGAAAAAGATTGCTCCAAAAAGTCCAAAAAGCCAAAAAGGAGCCAAAAACCAAAAAAAATACAAATCAAATTGCTCCTACAAAAATCCAAGAAGAAAAATGAGAAACAAAATGTTTAAAAAAAAGAAAAAGGTTTCTCATCTCATTATTGGAGCCACAAAATACTTGGGAAAACCAAGGCAAAAATCCCATTTTCCACTATCATATTCCTTTAGATGTGATGCCCCAAGCTAAGCTTGGGGGGGGTGAATTCATTTGACCAAATGAGTGAGTATGACCTTAGAGTGGAGACGTGCATGAATGGGGATATTCGATAATGCTTAGACTTTGCAAAATATATTAGATATGGAGATTTTTCATGATTTGAAATAAATATGTGAATGCCAAGTCTCTTATTCCATTCTCTATTGCATGCTTGGTGTGATTCTTATATGCTTCAGTTATAACTCTTGATTGAAAAGTGCATCGCCAACATTTGTATATTAAATCCTATGAAATGCGTGACGTGGATATGAATTGATTGTATGAATTTAGAGAATCCTTTTTGTTGTTCTTAAAAACTTGCAAGAACCATGTTTATGTAAGATTTGAAATCCTTATAGCATGTGATTCGTATTTTCCAAGTTGTCGTGATGTGTAGCTTATGGCTTGAGATCTGAGAGAAGAATCTAGCGACCCCTTCCACCTCGTGTTCTTTCTTTTTTTATTTCATTTTCTTTATTTTCATCTCCCGAGTCCGTCTCTCTACTTATCTTCCTCGAGGACGAGTAAGAGGTAATCTTGGGGGATTTTGATCACTCCATATTTTACACCTTTTTTCTTCATGTTTTCACGCCATTTCGATTGCTCATATTGCGATTTTCATGAGTATTCGACGATATTGCGTTACTTTTCACTATTTCTTGTTTTTGTCAGATTTCAGGAAATATGGAGCGATCAGGAGAAAAAATAAGCTTAAGGGACTTGCACCCACTCCGGAGCGTCACCCAAGGCACTTTTGAGGGCTATTCGGTGATGGGAGACGGGTGGAAGAAGAAGAAGAAACTCCGTAGGAGCGACGAGGAGGAGAAACGGAGAAGATTGTGCATTTACAGCATGCCACTCGGCCGAGTGGAGCACTCACTCGGCCGAGCAAGAAGACCGATCGGCCGACCCGACCGGACACGCTCCAACAGAAGGAATTGGGCGTGCACTCGGCCGAGGGTTGATATCCCACTCGGCCGAGTAAGAAGATCGCATCGCCCAGTGGCATGAGAAAGCCACCATCAAAAGGGGCCGACTTACTGGAAATGTACAGGCTTTTGACGGTTTCGACTCGGCCGAGCAAGAAATGCCCCTCGGCCGAGTGAGTAAAGCCACTCGGCCGAGCCACCCCTGGAGACAGACCCCTGAGGATCTGGAAGTTATTGTTTTTCTACAGGGTCTGTCACTCGGCCGAGTAGAGAATCCCACTCGGCCGAGTAGAGAAGTCAACTCGGCCGAATGACGCCGAGGACACGCAGCGCCCAGATTTTCAGACAGCCTCCCACTCTTTTGAAATCTGCTATCATTCCAGCAATCAAAGTATTTTTCTCATATTTTTTATGGATAGTAGACTTCATGACAGTTCCAACGCCACCAAGAACGCGCAAATTGGAGGTCGGATGAAATCTGGAGAATTTCTGCAAGTTGACGCTGCAGTGCTGGAATTTCCACTCGGCCGAGTCACAATTTCCCACTCGGCCGAGTCGACGGCGGGCCCAGATTTTAAGTTGCGGTTTGGGCTGTTTTTGAGCACGAATTTGAGGGGTTTTCTAGGGTTATTTGCTAGGGTTTTGGGGGATATAAAAGGGGTTTTGTAGCCACCATTAGAGGGGATCCCCATTATGTTTTCTTTGCCCCATGTGTTTTTCTTAGGATTATTTTAGAGGTTAGGCCATGCCCTAGGCCCCCTCTTGGATCTAAAAGCTTGTATTTTGGATTGAAGATCTTCATCAAACTAAGTATTTTCTTCTTTTTATTTGAATCTTTGTTTTTCTATCTTTTTGTATGCAAGCAATGATTTCTATTGATTCTCATATCCTTATTGCTATGCTAGAGTAGATTTGTTGTTCTAGGGTTTGGGGATGAACCCTATGGATCTAATTTCATATTTGTGATGAATGAATTTCTAAATTGCTAGAATTGCTAGGAGGTTAGGTTGTGATTGATTTACTACGGATAGCTAGGGATTTCCATCGATTTGGGATTTGCAAGAGATTGGATTCTAATCGATGGGAAGGCCTAGATATTCGATTTAGATTTACAATTGGATTTCTCTAGATTTGGTTTGCAAGAGATTGGATCAAAGCTAAGATTTTTAATTGTAAATCTATACCCATATTCGTTTGCAAGAGATTGGACGAATACGAACTATCACAACCTAGATCGTAACTCGAGTTTGCACGAGAGTGGGCTCGAGAAGCGATTGGACGATGATGTCGATCTTCATGCTAGCGGCTTAGGTTAGGGTTTGCAAGAGATTGGGCCCTAATCTAGGTTGCTATAGACCGGCAATAGCGCGAGAGTGTGAGCTTGGTTCTCTATTCAGTTACGACTAGTTTACCTCAACACAAGTCTAGTAATATTGAGATTCACTATTTACAATGATGTATGAAGATCCGTAGTGGGAATTCCCTAGCCCTAGACACTTTTATTATATTATATTTGAATCGATATTTGACCAATTTCTTTATCATCGACACCGACATCCACCACCATTTCCATTATATCATACCATAGCCATCTCCACCAATAAAACATTCGTAGTCAAACCAACCTAGGATAGATTGGAACCAACACCACCTCCCTGTGTTCGATACCCGCTCGCCACTTTGCCGTGCGCTTGCGGTAAAACTACAATCGTTCTCCGGGTGTATATCCAGGGCCGATCAAGTTTTTGGTGCCGTTGCCGGGGATTTATCTCCGTGCATTTGCGCCATACTAGGTTGTGCTCTTGGGTTACATTTTGGAGCGATCAAGGAGCTGGATGGAGTTATTACAGGTAACTTCTTGACCTAGTCTTTACATTTCATAGTTAGACTGTATTTCTAGTTTGTTAGTGTTGCTTATTTGTTTGATTGCTAGAGTAGTGTTGTGACCTTAGACCCTATGTTTTCCTAGGCACCATTCTTGTGTTCTCTCAAACTGCTTTGGTTTTGTTTGACTCCGGTGTATCCATGTGCATCATATCCCGGAGGTTTATAACAAAGCACTCCATCCCTACCCACACACTTCCTAAGTGTTGGGACATCACCACAGGGAACGGAGTGGTGACTGTGAACATGGGATGTCGATCGATTCCTCTAGTGGTCAGTGGCCATGAGTTATACGCAGATTTCATCATCCATGATCTGCCGCATTTCGATGTCGTCCTTGGCATCGACTGGCTGGAAGATTTCCACGCTTCGATCGACTGTCACAGCAAGAGAGTGGTATTCCGGATTCCAAGCCATCCGGAGTTCGAGTTCCGCAGCCGAGATGAGTCGCTTGGGCCCATCAGATTTCGGGCCAAGCCGGAGGTGCCGATTGTTGCAGATATGCAGATGGAGATGGAGATCGACCGACCAACGGTTGTCAAAGACTTCGACAACGTCTTTCCGGAAGATATCTCGGGTCTGCCACCCAACAGGGCTTTAGTGTTCGGCATCAATCTGATGCCGGGTGCGCAGCCGATATCGAAGGCGCCATATAGGATGGCTCCCACGGAGCTAGAGGAGCTGCGGAAGCAACTAGATGAGCTGTTGCAGAAGGGTTTCATCCACCCTAGTGTGTCACAATGGGGTGCACCAGTGTTGCTTGTGAAGAAAAATGATGGGTCCCGCAGGATGTGCGTGGACTATAGAGGATTGAATGCTGTCACCGTGAAGAACAAGTATCCACTGCCACGTATCGATGACATTTTTGATCAGCTGGGAGGTTCGATAGTTTTCTCGAAGTTGGATTTGAGGAGCGGATATCATCAGTTGAAGGTGAAGAAGGATTAAATTTCAAAGACGGCTTTTCGGACGAAGTACGTACATTATGAGTTCGTGGTTATGCCATTTGGCGTGACTAATGCTCCAGCTGTGTTCATGAATTTGATGAACTTGATTTTCTACCACTTCTTGGATAAGTTTGTTGTGATTTTCATCGACGACATTCTTATTTATTCGAAGTCTGAGGAGGAGCACAGCCGTCATCTGAGGACAGTGCTGGAGACGCTGAGGCGCCACAAGTTGTATGCCAAGTATGGCAAGTGCGAGTTCTGGCTGGACAGAGTCGCATTCCTGGGACACGTGGTATCCGGTGATGGCATATCAGTGGATACGGAGAAGGTCAGAGCAGTTCGAGATTGGCCGACTCTGCAGTCAGCGTCCGACATCAGGAGCTTCCTTGGTTTAGTAGGCTATTATCTGCGGTTCATCAAGGATTTCTTGAAGATTGCAGAGCCGATGACAAAGCTGACGGGGAAGGATGTGGAGTTTCTGTGGTCTGATGCTTGTGAGGAGGCTTTCAGTATCTTGAAGGCGAGGTTGACCACGGCACCAGTTTTGGCAGTACCGGATCGGAGCGGAGGCTTTGAAGTGTATTGTGATGCATCAGGGAAGGGCCTAGGATACGTTCTGCATCAGCATGGCCATGTGGTCACGTATGCTTCTCGTCAGCTATGGACGCATAAGAAGAATTACCCGACGCATGATCTGGAGTTGGCAGCGGTGATCTTTGCATTGAAGATCTGGAGGCACTTCTTACTGAGTGAGAGCGTGAAGATTTTCACCGATCACAAAAGTTTGAAGTACATATTCACATAGAAGGAGCTCAACATGCGTCAGAGACGATGGTTGGAGCTCATGGCTGACTATGAGATAGATTTGCAGTATCATCTGGGGAAGGTGAACGTAGTGCCGGATGCTTTGAGTAGACTTCCTACTGCAATGATGCATACTACTGACTGGAGGATTCAGTAGGAGCTGAAGGAGATGGATATGGAGGTCGTCCTGCCTGGTGTGGTTCTTTCTTTCATGAATTTGCAGATTCAGTCCACGATCGTGGATCGGATCAAGGCAGCACAGGCAGGAGATCCGAAGTTGCAGAGGTTCAGGAGGCAGGTTGAAGCTGGACTGCGTGCAGAGTTTGTGATTCATGAGGATGGTTCACTGCGGTATGGTAGCAGACTCTGCGTACCTGTGGGTGATGTTCGGGAGGAGCTTTTGAGCGAGGCTCATAGCTCGCCTTATTCTATACATCCTGGTGGTACCAAGATGTATAAGGACCTTCGACTGAATTACTGGTGGATTGGCATGAAGAGGAGTGTGGCACGGAGCGTTGCCAAGTGTTTGATATGCCAACAGGTGAAGGCTAAGCACCATCGTACTGCTGGGTTGCTACAACCACTTCCTATTCCGGAGTGGAAGTGGCAACATATTATGATGGATTTCGTGACTGGTTTACCTCGGAAACCCGAAATAGAACGACGCAGGCTGGGTGATTATTAATCGGTTGACTAAGTCTGCGCATTTCATTCCTTTCCAAGTGGGCCAGTCTATGGAAGCTTTGGCGAGGAAATATCTAGAGGTAAAATTTCATTTCTACTTCTTTTTAATTTCCTCTTTGAGTTAGTTGTGACGTAGACCGTGTACGTGCAGGAGATTGTACGCTTACACGGAGTCCCCGTGAGCATCGTGTCTGACAGAGACTCGAGGTTCACATCTCAGTTCTAGAGAAGTCTGCAGGATAATTTTGGTACGAGTCTGAGTTTCAGCACGGCGTACCACCCGCAGACCGATGGCCAGTCCGAGAGGTCTATTCAGATACTAGAGGATATGTTGCGAGCTTGTACGCTCGATTGGAAGGGATCTTGGGAGGACCATCTCCATTTGTTAGAGTTTTCTTATAACAACAGCTACCAGGTGAGAATTGGCATGGCACCGTTTGCTGCCTTATATGGGAGGAAATGTCGATCGCCACTGAGCTGGGATGACATTGGAGATCAGGAGCTGTTGGGTCCGGAGATGATAGTAGAAGCTGTGGATGTCGTGAGAGACATCAGGGAGAAGCTCAGAGTTGCACAGGATCGCTTCAAGCATTGGGCGGATGCCAAGAGGAGACCTTTGAAGTTTCAGCCTGGAGACCACATTTTCCTGAAGATTTCTCTGAACCGCGGAGTTATCCGATTCGGGAAGAAGGGGAAGCTGAGTCCGATGTACATTGGACCTTTCGATGTGTTGTAGCGTGTGGAAGCAGTGGCCTACCACCTTGCTCTGCCACCATCTTTGGTGGGAGTTCACGACGTATTCCACGTATCTCAATTACGTCGGTATGTCAGTGATCCATCGCACACGGTGTATTTTTCGGAGATCTCGGTCCGTCCGGACCTGACCTACGACCAGCAGCCAGTGGAGATTTTGGACCGTCGACAGAAGCAAATGAGGAATAAGGTAGTTGACCTGGTGAGAGTGATGTGGCATCACAGATCACCTGGAGAGTCCACTTGGGAGAGAGAGGATGAGATGAGAGAGCGTTACCCTCACCTATTCTGATAGAAATTCCGAGGGCGGAATTTTCTTAAGGTGGGTAGGATGTAACGCCTGGTTTTTGTATGATGAAATTATTCATATATATATAATTGTTTGTCTTCTTTCTTCTTCTTTTCTTTATCCTTTTCCCCTATCTGGAGCTGAGCGTGCTTCATGACACTCTTATCTTAGAGCCAGACTCATCTTAGAAGTCCCTAGAGCCCACCCCGAAGCTTCGCACTTCATTTGGAGACTTAGTGTGCATTTTAGTCGGTTCAAGAAGAATGACCGACCGACTAGATGCCAATATAGTCGGTCAGAAACTCTTCATGGACCGACTAGTTTTCCGTCAGATTTTTCCATTGAGTTACTGTTTACCATTAGTCGGACTAAGAACGAATACCGACTGACTAGTTGACGAACTAGTCGGTTAGGCTTTCTTCTCAGACCGACTAATTTTCAAAACTTCTTGTTGACCACTTTCGTCCTTTAGTCGGTCAATTAACACTGGCCGACCGACTAGGTTGCAAACTAGTCGGTCGACGAGCCTTCACAGACCGACTAAATCTGTCAACCCTGTACCGACACTGTTCTCTGTTTGCCTTTTAGTCGGTCACAGTTAGACGACCGACCGGACTAGTTCTCAAACTAGTCGGTCAACCGCCCTTCACTGACCGACTAATTGACCCCGAAATCCTAATTTCTGACCTAGCCACCGTTTGTTTTTCTTATTTAAACGCACAGCCTTCTTTCTTTTTTCCTCATTATTTTGAACCATCTTTTTCTCCAACCTCTCTCTTTCTCTTCCCCTACCTCTCCCTCCTTCTCCCTTGCGCCCCATCTTCTCCAAGGTCCATTCTCCCCTCTTTCCCTTCTCTTTTCTCCTTTCTCACTTCCTTCTCCTGTTTCTTTTATTCCGATTTTTCCCACAAAACCACTCTCATCTTCCCAGATCTGAATCTTGCGGCCAAGCTCCGGCCGCCATCTCGTTCCCTTTCTGAGATCCATCTTGGCGATCCAATCTTGGATCTAGCGACCAAGACCTCGGGAGACGCTGAGATCTTCGCCACCACCTACGGAGGCCGACGACACCACCAATGATCAACGTTCCTCGCTGCGCTACCAGCGGCCTAGGAGCTTCCGGACGACGCAAAGCTTCCACCTTTTCCAGATCTGACGCCGGATCTCCGCTCGATCGTCAAATCAGGTTGGTCCCCTAAACTCGTAGAAACCCCCACCGTAAATGATCAAAACCTAATTTAAAATCAGCAACTTAAATCAATTAAATTTATTTTCCGTTGATCCTTAAAACATTGTACAACCGTAGATGAATCAACGAATGGACTTTATGCATGTGCACTTAGGATAGATCGTCGATTAGGTTAAATGCATTAAAAATGTGATTTTGATAAATAGGGTAGTCCCGATAACCTAGAAACAACGCTCATAGGAATTATTGAATCGTAATCTGACACCGTCGCCGTGTCACGATTTTCAGACGCTCTTTTGCCGACGAGACGTTTGGACGAGACATTCCAGGATGACGACGCACTCGCCACCGCAGGCAAGTGTACCACTTGCGTTCTTGGCCATGTGTAGGCCTTAGTTTTGTTAGAACTGATAATTTGGAACGATGAGAACCGGACGTGAAATGATAGCGTCCGGGACGCCCTTAATGGCTCAGACTTGACAACGAAGTCTGAGTCCAACAACAACAATTTTGACACCATAGGGTTGACATGCGTGTGTGAGAGTTGTGGATACCCTAGTACAACCCCTCCTGTTTTGTCTTATCATGCCCCTTTCCGTCTTATCATGCCCCTTTCCGTCTTGCACAGCCCGCTGGGCAATAGGGCACTCGCCAAGCCAGAGCGAGTGATCCCTTGTACTGATTCACAGCCCGTTGGGCAATAGGGCACCTGTCAAGCTAGAGCAGGTGATCCCTTGTACTGATACATAGCTCAGAGAGCAATAGGGCACTTGTCAAGCTAGAGCAAGTAATCCCTTGTCCTGTCACGATTCTTGGGATTTTGGGGTAGGGTTGAGCGTGCACGCGGCAAGAGGGCCTGACCCCCCTCGAACCGTAAAGGCGTGAACCCTTTTCGTGTCTTATCTTGTCTTGTCTGGCTTTCCAAGTTCCGTCTTGTCTTGACACCTGTATGCTAGTCCCGTAGTCGGTAGCACTCGCTACGACTACTATTTGTCATGTTTACTTTCCTGCTGCATGTACTTTCGTTGTTCGCATGTTTTAACCTCAGCATGTTAATCAACCAGTAAAACGTTGTTAAATATTTGGTGCACTTGTAGTTTGGTCTAACCCATTCTTGTAGACCTTACCTGACATACAGTTCCTTCTTTTGGTGTTGTACGTCAGGGATCGAGCCAGAGTACGTTGAGGAGACTGACTTGCCAACTGACGTGGAGCCAGAGAGTGTTGATCCGGAGTACGATCCTGAGGAGGACCAGAGTTAGAGACTTTTCGTTGCAGTTTCCAGAGACATCTATTTCTTTTAGTTGGGTGTGTAGCACCTTTTGTTTCCTTGTTAGGTCGGGTGCTTGCACCGTTAGATTTCCTTTGCCGTAGTTGTAGCCCTTCGGGCGTTGAGACTTGGTACTTTTGATATGTTGGAATAATAAAATGAATTGTCTTTCCCTTTCTTGTACTCTTATTGTTCTGTACTAACATGCATGGACATGTACCTTCGTCTTGGTACCACACAGACGCTTATTGGGTCAGGGCTCCTTAGCTCTGGCCTAAGCGGGCCTAGTCACGCTTCGTTTCTACTCTTTTTGGGAAGTGGGGCGTGACAAAGCTAGATCATAGGTCTAAGCTATATGGTTCACTCACAGGTTCGTTCAAATGACTTCAAGTCATAAGGACCAGCTAACCTATCTTCACCCTAGAGTTATTAAAGACAGTTCAGCTAAAGTTAACCATTTAATAACTCTAATTTGGTCGTTCAGTGAACTCATTCTCCAATGAGCACCTGTTTCTCGTCTCCGACTTCACCAAGTCGAATGACTATGAGATCATCATTACCCTAAGGTAAGACTAAGACACAGTGGTCTATCCGATGTGTCGATATCCAGTTCTCGACACATCTATGACCACGAACTGTTTAAGACTTATGTTTCTATTCGGTCGCTTACTTACTCATAATCGAGATCTTATCTAGATATGTAAGGACCTGACTATAAGTCTATGGATATTATCTAAGTATATTAATACGAACGATTTTATACTTAGGATAACAGGTACCATATACAGTATGAACAAGACGTATACTTAGGATAAATTGCCTTATGGGCATATATCCTCCTACTTTGATGACTCACTCCCTGACGAGCATCTTTTCTCTATCTCTTCTGTTTGGACTCCATGGTATGCTAACATCGCCAACTATCTAACATCCGCCATCGTGCCCCACAATATGAGCTACCAGCAAAAGAAGAAATTCTTTCACGAAGTCCAGAAATTTTATTGGAATGACCCTTATTTGTACGAGACTTGCAATGATGGGTTGATATGAAGGTGTATTCCCGAAATAGAAGCAACCTCCATAATTTCTCATTGCCATGATCAACCATCTGGAGGCCATGCAAGTGCTTATAAGACCACAGCGAAGATTCTCCAGAGTGGATTCTATTGGCCGACTCTTTTCAAGGACACCTATGCTTATGTACAGGCTTGCGACAAGTGCCAACGGATGGGAAACATATCCAAGAGAAACAAAATGCCTCAGTATTACATCTTGGAAGTCGAGATCTTCGATGTTTGGGGAGTCGACTTCATGGGGTGTAACGACCCGTTTTTCGATGGCCTGTTACTTATTTGATATTTGCGCAGGTCCTGCAGGTTACCAGTGAAAACAAAATAGCCACGATGCAGAGATGTACAAAAATACTCAAATAGTATCTAATTATTACAATCCATACTGTACAAGATGTCCCAACAAGTATACATGAAATAATAAAGTACACAACACTGAAAATAGCTCTGGAAGCTGCAGTCGAACTCTGGCGCTATTAGCTCAGGAGCATCTACCTCCATATGTACGTTGTCTGTGGTGCCACGGAGATGGAACCATAGGTAAGTCACAACAATTCTAAATATAGAAAAGAAGTAGTGCACAAGTATGACAAAAGTAACTATGTACGAGCAGACTAAAGTGAAAAGTAAAGTACTGAGCAACAACTGTACACATCTGAGTAGTAAAAATAAACAAAACTGAAAGGAAAGAACAACTGTATTGTGATGGTGCGAGTGTAAAGCAGGCTAAGTAAGTGATACATGCTGTCACGCCCCGCTTCCCTAAAATGGAGGCGAGACGTGAAAAGGTCCGCACGAGAGTGGAGCTGTGAAGCCCCAAACCCGATAAGCATCAATAAAACATAAGCAGGTCCCTGTAACCACAAACGGAACAACAATAATAACACAAGGAGAGACAGAAATAAAATCTAAAATCTCATAAATGGTCCAACATGAAAATTAAGTTCAACATCCAGAAAAGCCACCAGGCTAAAAGAAAGAGTCTAAAAGGCCCAGAACAAGGCCAACAAAAGGAACAACGTAACAAAGTATAGGTGCTACGCACCGACAACAAAACAGCAGTCTAAACAAAAAGGGAAAGCTCAACGAAGACACTAGGACTGGTCCCCAGTATCCACGTACTCCTTGCCAAACACAGGCTCGGGCTCAGCGTCAGCAAACACCTCGTCCTCTACAATGTACTCAGGCTCAGTATCTAACATGTGTCACCCAAAAGAGTAAAGGGGCACATGTCAGCAAGTCTAAAACACTTAGGCAAGGAAACTGAAAGTAAGTCAAACTAACAACCTAGCAGTTATAACATGAGTACACAAGTAAGACATGGTGAACATTAAGTACAAGAGAACAATTTATCAGGACAAGTCAAGAGTAGCTAAGCTACTAACAATCTCAATCTTTTTACTAGTCACGTTTCACTTTGTTTGTAGATGTTTACGCCTTACAGCTGAACGGTTGACATTCATACTGATTGGCCGCTTAACACTACCCCAGAACCCAGAGTTTATGCCTTACAACTGCAGCTGCTGATCGGACAGACTCCCAGTTGAATGGCCGCTTAACTCTTACCCCAATACCCATATGTGAACGAGCCAAGGTCCCTGTACATGAGCTCAGTAAATGAGCCAGGGTTGTCCTGCATAAGAGCTCGTTTCCTGGATCACAACCAGGAGCGTATTTCATTTGGCATTGGGGTGCACCTAGCCTCAATCATTTCACAAGGTGTAGCGGAGCTACACAATCACGGGAACACTTAAAGGATGCAATGACATGACAATTAATTTGCGTACCGTTAATGGAAATTAAACATGACATGGTAGTTGTGCAACATGATGAATGTCGGATCTATCTTCGTTCTCAAGCTAGTTCCTAAAATTGCGCCTAGGCGAGTATCATTTCGTTGCCTAGTCTCTTTTACGCCTACAACAAGCAAGTGGCCTAAGACATGGCCCAAAACCCTAAGTGGCAAGTTTCACTTGCCTAGCTCTGAGGATGACGATCAACGAGGGTTCGTCCCACAGATGCTAATCTACGGGGAAGTCGCTGTTATGGTGAAACAATCATCAAAACAACATTCATTTCATTAGGATTTCACAAAAACCCAAATGGGTTATGAGGATATTAAGAGATCGAGTTATTACCGTATAGGAAGCGGAAGAATGATGCCGAGCAAGCACGACAACGGATGAAACGCTCTGGGGAACCTAGGGTTCAGATCTGGAATGGATGGGGAAAATCTGGAGAAATGGGGTTTTGGGGGGTTTTGGGGGTTGGAGATGGCCTAGGGCATGGTGGTTGGTCAAAATGGAGAGGGTGAGAAGCTCTTGATGAAGGAGGAAGGCTAGAGGAAGGTTGGGGAAGATTAGAGGTCAAGGGGGAAGGAAAGAAGCCAGGAGAAGAGAAAGAAAGAAAAGAAACGAAGTGGGGTATTTATAGAAAACGACTTGGCGGCTGCCCAGAAATTAGGGTTTCGACACTGATTACTCGGTCAAAGAAGGTTGGCTGACCGACTAGTTTAGCAACTAGTCGGTCGGTCGATTAACTGTGACCGACTAACACCAAGCAACGAAAGTAGGGAAAAACCTGGGTAATGAATTAGTCGGTCTGTGAAGGCCCGTCGACCGACTAGTTTGCAACCTAGTCGGTCGGTGAGTGTTCATGGACCGACTAACGATAAACAGTAACATAGGTGAAATCTACTGACAGAAACTAGTCGGTCTGAGAGCAAGTTCTGACCGACTAGTTGAGCATCTAGTCGGTCGGTGATTGTTCTTAGACCGACTAATATTGAACAGTTACTCCTGAGAAATTAACAAAGCCAACTAGTCGGTCCATAAAGGTTTGCCAACCGACTAAATCGTCATCTAGTCGGTCGGTTCCCCTTCTTGTACCGGCTAACGTGCACAAAAAGTTCCGAAATGGAGCGCGAAGCTCTGGGATCGATTCCTATGACTCCTAGGCTTGATCTAACAATAAGATATGACCGATATGAAGCCCGTCACGAATGAATTACTCCAAAATCGACGATTCTAAAGAAGAAGCTAGAAAATCACGACGAAACGATCGGAAATGAAAGCTACGGAGACGAAAACCACACATGAGGAGGAAATCCACCAAAACACACACACACACACACACACACACACACACACACACACACACACACACACACACACACACACACACACACACATATATATATATATATATATTATAATCCAAATACATGAAAACCAGTCGTTACATCCTCCCCAACTTAAGAAAAATTCCGTCCTCAGAATTTCCCAACACTTACGTGTCCAGGAACAAAAGTGGGAAACGCTCTCGCATCTCATCCTCATTCTCCCAAGTAGACTCTCCCGGCGAGCCGTGTCGCCACATCACCCTCACAATATTGACAACTTTGTTCCGGAGTGACTTCTGACGCCTGTCCAGAATCTGCACTGGCTGCTGGTCATACGTCATATCAGGGCGAACGGTAATCTCCGAGAAATCCACAGCATGAGACGGATCGCTAATGTATCGACGAAGCTGTAACACATGGAAAACATTGTGAACTCCCTCCAAATATGGCGGCAAGGCTAAGCGATAAGCTACCTCGCCAACTTTCTCCAGAATGTCAAACGGTCCAATGTATCTCGGGCTCAACTTCCCTCGCTTACCAAAGCGAATCACACCACGATTCGGGGAAATCCTCAGAAACACATGGTCGCCCGGTTGAAACTCCAAAGGACGCCGTTTAGCATCCGCCTAATGCTTAAAACGGTTCTGAGCAATCCTCAACCTCTCCCGAATATTCTTGACAATATCCACAGCCTCCACAATCATCTCAGGTCCCAACAGCTCCTGATCACCAACGTCATCCCAACTCAATGGCGATCGACATTTCCTCCCATAAAGAGCGGTGAAAGGCGCCATGCCAATACTCGCCTGGAAGCTGTTGTTGTAAGAGAACTCTACTAGATATAGATGGTCCTCCCACGAACCCTTGAAATCCAACATGCACGCCCTCAGCATGTCCTCCAAGATCTGAATCGTCCTCTCGGACTGGCCATCCGTCTGCGGATGGTACGTCGTGCTGAAACTTAGATGCGTACCCAAACTCTTCTGCAAACTCTGCCAGAACTGAGATGTGAACCTCGTGTCTCTGTCCGACACGATACTCACTGGGACTCCGTGAAGTCGTACGACCTCCTGAACGATTCACGTTACATCACTATCTAAACTAGAAAAAGGAAATAAAAATAGAGAGTAAAAGAATTTACCTCCATATATCTCCTCGCTAGCGCCTCAGTGGACTGTCTCACTCGGAATGGAATAAAGTGCGCGGATTTGGTCAATCGATCTACGATCACCCAAATCGCGTCATTCTGCTTCGGACTCCGAGGTAGTCTAGTCACGAAATCCATAGTGATGTGTTGCCATTTCCACTCCGGAATCGGAAGCGGTTGTAGCAACCCGGCCGTACGCTGATGCTCCGCCTTCACTTGCTGGCAAACCAAACACTTGGCTACACTCCGAGCCATGCTCCTCTTCATGCCATGCCACCAATAGTTCAGACGAAGATCCTGGTACATCTTGGTCCCACCAGGATGCACAGAATACGGCGAACTATGTGCCTCCACCATCAACTCCTCTCTAATATCCCCAGCCGGCACACACAACCTGGCTCCAAACCTCAGCGAGCCATCCTCATGAATCAAAAATTCAGTCCGCATACTGGCTTCCACCTGCTCCCAAATCTTCACCAGCTTCGGATCCTCAGCCTGGCCAGCCTTGATCCGATCCACAATCATCGACTGTATCTGCATACACATCAACGAAGAAGCCTCCCCAGGAAGAACAATCTCCACACCAGACTCGCAAAAATCCTGCTGCAATCTCCACTGCGAAGTCAAAATCATCACCACTGGAAGCCTACTCAGCGCATCAGGAACCACATTCACCTTGCCAGGGTGATACTGCAATTCAATCTCATAATCCACCATGAGCTCCAACCATCGACGCTTTCGCATGTTGGGCTCCTTCTGAGTAAAAATATACTTCAAGCTTTTGTGATCGGTGAAGATCTTCACTTTCTCACTCAGCAAGAAGTGCCTCCAAATCTTAAGAGCAAACACAACGGCAGCCAACTCCAAATCATGCGTCGGGTAATTCTTCTCATGAACCTTGAGCTGACGAGATGCATAAGCCACAACATGCCCGTGCTGATGCAACACACAACTGAGACCCTTGCCAGAAGCATCGCAAAAGATCTTAAATCCACCGCTGCGATCAGGCACAACAAGAATAGGGGCAGCCGTCAAGCTCTCCCTCAGAACACCAAAAGCATTCTCACAATCACCCGACCAAACAAAAGGTACATCCTTCCGCGTCAATCTGGTCATCGGCTCAGCAATACGGGAAAAGTCCTTAATGAAGCGCCGATAGTAACCAGCAAGCCCAAGGAAACTCCGGATCTCAGACACTGACTGCGGAACAGGCCACTCTCTGATGGCCCTGATCTTCTCGGGATCCACTGAAATACCATCTCTAGTCACCACATACCCGAGAAAAGCAACCCTGTCCATCCAAAACTCGCACTTCGAAAACTTAGCATACAGCTGATGCTTCCTCAAAATCTCCAACACCGTCCTCAAGTGCGATGCATGCTCCTCCTCCGACTTAGAATAGATCAGAATGTCGTCAATAAAGATAACGACAAACTTATCCAAAAAGTCGTAGAAAATCAGGTTCATCAGATTCATGAAAACTGCGGGTGCATTGGTTACACCGAAAGGCATAACCACAAACTCGTAGTGTCCATACTTCGTCCTGAACGCTGTCTTCGAAACATCTCCCTTCTTCACCTTCAACTGATGGTAACCACTCCTCAGATCCAACTTCGAAAACACCCTCGAACCTCCAAGCTAATCAAAAATATCATCGATGCGAGGCAATGTGTATTTATTCTTGATGGTCACCGCATTCAACTCCCGATAGTCCATGCACATGCGACGCGAACCATCCTTCTTCTTCACCAACAGCACCGGTGCTCCCCACGGAGACACACTAGGATTGATATAACCCTTCTGCAAAAGCTCATCCAGCTGCTTCCACAATTCCTCCAACTCAGCGGGTGCCATACAATACGGCGCCTTCAAAATCGGCTGTGCTCCCGGAACAAGATCAATAGAAAATTCTAGAGCTCGATCAGGTGGCAAACCAGACATCGCCTTGGGGAAGACGTCATCAAAGTCCCGCACCACAGCCGGCCTCTCCAACTCCATCTGCATAGCCATAATCTCCACCGGCCTGGCCCGAAATCTGAGGGGACCAAGCGAGCTGCTACCATGGCTGAACTCAAATACTGGATGTCTGGGAATCTCGAACACCACCTTCTTACTCTGACAGTCGATCGTAGCATAGAAGCTCGCAAGCCAATCCATCCCAAGAACTGCATCATAGTTGATGATGTCGTGGACAATGAAATCAGCATAAAGCTCATGTCTACAAACCACCAATGGGCAAGAATTGCAACCATGATGCACCGAGACCACGCCATTCCCTGTAACGATATTCCAACTCTTGGAAAGAGGGGACGTCGACAAGGAATGCTTCTCCACGAAGCTCCGAGAAATAATGCACATCGATGCACCAGAGTCAAAGAGGACTCATGCAGGAAATGTGCACACCAAAACCACACCTAACAAGCAATATAACAATCAAACCCTAGTCTAGTAAACAATCATGTTCAAGAAAACAACATAATCTAACAAACAAAACTAGTTAGGAGAGTAACAGCTAGATTTAGGATTACCTGCGATAACCTCATCCACAGCCTCGCTCTCCACAGCGGTCATCAGAAAAGCCTGCCTCCTCGGCGGAATAGCCTGCTTAAAAGCCTGCCTCTGTGGAACAAGAGCTCCTCCACGTCCAGCAGGAACAGACGCTCGCTGCTGCAACGGCTGTGCTGCAATAGGTGCCCTCCGCAGCTGATTCGCATGCCGACAATCCTTTGCGACATGAGAAGCATCACCACAAACCAAACACTGGCCCAGAAACTGCCTACACTGATCCTTGATGTGGCCAGGCTTGCCGCAGAAATGGCAAGTCTTCAGAATAGGCCCTCCTGGCCTCTTGAACTGAGCTGGCTGATTAGGCTTGAAACCAGGCCTAACCACCGCTCTGGCCTGCTCCATAGGCCTCTTCCCAGCACCAGAAACATGTCCTCTCCTCTGACTCAGGTTTAGCTCCTGCCTCCTCGCAGCGACCAGAACCTTCTGATAAGAGTCCAGATCAGAGGAAGACACAAAACTCTGGAGCTCCAAAGCAAGTCTCTGTAGGAACCTCTGAGCCCGCTCATCAGCATCCTGCACCATCTTCGGTGCGAACCGACTCAGCCTAGTGAACTCTTGGTGGTATAGGTCCACCGTCAAGCTCCCTTGCTTCAGATCAATAAAGCGCTGCAGCATCTCCTTCCTAGCAGCCTTCGGAAAGAACTCCTCATCAAACCTGGACTTAAAGGTAGTCCAAGCTATCGGCTCCACCAGCATCTTCTCTTCCGCATCCCACCAGTTCCGAGCATTATCCTTGAGTTTCCTCTTCGCCAAATCAACCCATCCAGCCAAGGTGATCTTGGCCATCTTAAAGTTATCCTCAATGTTCCGAATCCACTCATCGGCAGCCAGAGGACCCTCAGACCCATCAAAATATGCGGGACCCAGCTCCCGAAATTGCTTCGCTCCCGGCTCGGAGCGAGGGGCATCCGGAAGTGCCCGGGCAGCTCGAGCAAGTGGAGCATTCTGGACTTGCAGGAGCACGCCCTGCTGCACCTGCATCATCTCTCCATTGGTGGGTTCCCGCTCAGGCTCCTCATCATGAGGGGGCGCACCACTACCTCCACCACGGGTGAATCGCCTTCCTGCCATCTAATGACACAGAAAACGAAGCAGATTAGACTCATAGCTTATGACTCGGATGTCGAACTTAGTTTATTGGACGTTCTAATATTATTATCGTCATTCTGATAATCGCAGTTACAGAAGAGGACCTGCATGGGCCACCAACAAAACCTGTCACGCCCCGCTTCCCTAAAATGGAGGCGAGACGTGAAAAGGTCCGCACGAGAGTGGAGCTGTAAAGCCCCAAACCCGATAAGAGTCAATAAAACATAAGCAGGTCCCTGTAACCACAAACGGAACAACAATAATAACACAAGGAGAGACAGAAATAAAATCTAAAATCTAATAAATGGTCCAACATGAAAATTAAGTTCAACATCCAGAAAAGCCACCAGGCTTAAAGAAAGAGTCTAAAGGCCCAGAACAAGGCCAAAAAAAGGAACAACGTAACAAAGTATAGGTGCTACGCACCGACAACAAAACAGCAGTCTAAACAAAAAGGGAAAGCTCAACGAAGATACTAGGACTGGTCCCCAGTGTCCACGTACTCCTCGCCAAACACAGGCTCGGGCTCGGCGTCAGCAAACACCTCGTCCTCTACAATGTAATCAGGCTCAGGATCTAACATGTGTCACCCAAAAGAGTAAAGGGCACATGTCAGCAAGTCTAAAAGACTTGGGCAAGAAAACTGAAAGTAATGCAAACTAACAACCTAGCAGTTATAACATGAGTGCACAAGTAAGACATGGTGAACATTAAGTACAAGAGAACAATTTATCAGGACAAGTCAAGAGTAGCCAAGCTACTAACAATCTCAATCTTTTACTAGTCACGTTTCACGTTGTTTGTAGATGTTTACGCCTTACAGCTGAACGGTTGACATTAACACTGATTGGTCGCTTAACACTACCCCAGAACCCAGAGTTTACGCCTTACAACTGCAGTTGCTGATCGGGCAGACTCCCAGTTGAATGGCCGCTTAACCCTTACCCCAATACCCACATGTGAACGAGCCAAGGTCCCTGTACATGAGCTCAGTAAATGAGCCAGGGTTGTCCTGCACAAGAGCTCGTTTCCTAGATCACAACCAGGAGCGTATTTCATTTGGCATAGGGGTGCACCTAGCCTCAATCATTTCACAAGGTGTAGCGGAGCTACGCAATCACGGGAACACTTAAAGGATGCAATGACATGACAATTAATTTGCGTACCGTTAATGGAAATTAAACATGACATGGTAGTTGTGCAACATGATGAATGTCAGATCTAGCTTCGTTGTCAAGCTAGTTCCTAAAATTGCGCCTAGGCGAGTATCATTTCATCGCCTAGTCTCTTTTACGCCTACAACAAGCAAGTGGCCTAAGACATGGCCCAAAACCCTAAGTGACAAGTTTCACTTGCCTAGCACCGAGGATGACGATCAACGAGGGTTCGTCCCATGGATGCTAATCTACGGGGAAGTCGCTGTTATGGTGAAACAATCATCAAAACAACATTCATTTCATTAGGGTTTCACAAAAACACAAATGGGTTATGAGGATATTAAGAGATCGAGTTATTACCGTATAGGAAGCGGAAGAATGATGCCGAGCAAGCACGGCAACGGATGAAACGCTCCGGGGAACCAGGGTTCAGATCTGGAATGGATGGGAAAAATCTGGAGAAATGGGGTTTTGGGGGATTTTGGGGGTTGGAGATGGCCTAGGGCATGGTGGTTGGTCAAAATGGAGAGGGGGAGAAGCTCTTGATGAAGGAGGAAGGCTAGAGGAAGGTTGGGGAAGATCAGAGGTCAAGGGGGAAGGAAAGAAGCCGGGAGAAGAGAAAGAAAGAAAAGAAACGAAGTGGGGTATTTATAGAAAATGACTTGGTGGCTGCCCAGAAATTAGGGTTTCGACACTGATTACTCGGTCAAAGAAGGTTGGCTGACCGACTAGTTTAGCAACTAGTCGGTCGGTCGATTAACTGTGACCGACTAACACCAAGAATCGAAAGTAGGGAAAACCTGGGTAATGAATTAGTCGGTCTGTGAAGGCCCGTCGATCGACTAGTTTGCAACCTAGTCGGTCGGTGAGTGTTCATGGACCGACTAACGATAAACAGTAACTTAGGTGAAATCTACTGACAGAAACTAGTCGGTCTGAGAGCAAGTTCTGACCGACTAGTTGAGCATCTAGTCGGTCGGTGATTGTTCTTAGACCGACTAATATTGAACAGTTACTCCTGAGAAATTAACAAAGCCAACTAGTCGGTCCATGAAGGTTTGCCGACCGACTAAATCGTCATCTAGTCGGTCGGTTCCCCTTCTTGTACATGCTACTGCTGTAGCTAAAAGTATGACAAGTAAAGTACTGGTGACTGTACAAGTGTAGTAAGTAACGTGCATGGAACGTGTAAAGTAAAGGTAACTGTAGTGCGTAAAGTAAAAGTGACTGTGCAAAAGTAACTACACTACGTGACTCAAGTCATAGAGTACAATATGTGACCATCGAGTTCATCTCTTGCCTGGGCGTGACCCAGACGAATGCTTAAAACACAGGCACGGTACATGTATTTTACCGAAACACAGGCAGCAGGACGGGATGCCGAAACACAGGCAGCGGGACGGGAAGATTGAACTCCAGTCACTCCCGTACTCTCTCAAACTATGAGTTACCCAAAAAAAACCCCAGTGAAGTGTCAAGTGTTCTATGTATATGTTATAAACGAGAAGTTCCACAAGATGTTCCACGAGATGTTCCACAAGATGTTCACAAGATATTCCATACGATGTATCACACTATGCTAGTCAACCCAAGTCCGCTGGTTGACTTTCTTATTGAAAACCAGAGAGTAGAAATTCTTTTCAAAGCAGGCTGGCCAAGCGAAGTGAGGATAAAAATAAGTACAACGTTAATGATGTCGATTCCATGCTTTGAGCATGTAATAGTGTGATTTAGCACACAATTTACCCAAGTTGATGGTTGTGTGCTACAACCACCAACGTTGAAAGTTAGCAAAGTAATTTGTTGTTGATTACTTCCCTAATAGATTAGGTCTCTAGGTCAGTTCAAGTCAAGTAGCCGTTCTGAGGCTATAGTGATGTCCTAAGTACATACGAGGACACTTATCTAATTTTCTAATTTTAGAATTAGTCGTGACTTACCAATTTCGGGATTGACGTAACAAGCCGGAACTGGATCTAGGCCTTCTACGAACGTTGGTGGACCTGCGATCACAAGAACACTTGGTTAAAGAATGCGACATTTCTATTTAAATCATCTGATCGTTCTGAATTCCTAAACTGGTCGAAACGTTGTCGAAAAACGTTCTAAATTTTTCTATAGACTAGATATGATGAAAAATAATTTTACAGTAGGAGAAAATATTTTTCTGAAGCTTACATTAATCTTTATAACTTTTAAAAGCTCAAAAATAATTTAAAAACTATTTTTCAATTAGTAACGTATTTATTCAAACATTTATTCTAGATGCAATCTGCATCGGAATGGTTCAAGTGAGCTGTCAAAATGATCGTAACGAAGAGTACTATAGCATATATTTTTCTCATATATTAGTGTATGTGAAAATATCAAGTTACGGATTTTTGAACGAAATAACATATTTAACTTTTAGGCTTAAAAATTAATTCTAGAAAATCTAAGCTTCAGATTGAGATGAAACTAGCGCCATTGGGTCCAGAATGTCATTTCTGATTTTCTGAAGCTAGTCTCATATTTTTCTAACCTCTATATTATTTACTATTAATTTTTATATAAAAACCCATATTATTTAATTGTCAAAATACCTAAATAGGCGTATAATACGAAATACGTTTTCGTATTTAAAACGTTTCGAATCACCTTCGCCCTTACGTTGCATGGGTCTCTCATTTGACGAGGCCGCTGGCGGGGCTCCTTGGTCGGCGACGGGGGGCTGGAGTTGGCCAGGCGGTGCGGCGTCGTTGGGCGGAGCTGGCGGCAACCTACGACGGTGACGACGGAAGGCAGAGCTGCGGTCAAAGGTGAGCTCGAAGTGAGCTTTGTGGGGCTCCTGGCTAGATACAGCGGCGGAGGGAAGACGAGGGCGGGGCTTGGCAGAGGGGGTGGCTACGGCGGTGAGTGGAAGGAGGCAGCAGCGAGAGGCGCTCGAGCTCGTGCGGTTATCGTCAGCGGTTGTAGACAGTGGCGGAGCTGAGGGTTGATCGGAGAACTCGACGAAGGCAGAAGCGAAGGTGATGACGGCGAGGTGTCTAGGCGGTGCTGCGGTAGTGGGCTTGTTGGGGTTCGAAGCGGAGAGCGGAGCTCGCGGCGTATGGGGACGGGCGGCATGGCAGTGGCTGTAGCGAGGGCATGGACGAGTGATGGGGTGCGAGTGAAGCTTCGGTGGAGCTGCTGCGGGGGTGTCTGAGCTCCGGTGGAGTGAGGGGGTGTGGAGGCAGAGCGTCGGGCTGAGGGGGTGGCGTTGCATCGTCGAAGAGGAGCGGAAGGCAGCATGGGGCCTCGTCGGAGGGCGCTCACCGTGGAGCATGGTAGCAGAGACAATGGCAGCACGGAGGAGCGAAGAAAGCAGTGGAGCTCCAGTGGAGCTCTGTGGCAGGACAGGGGCGGATGGCGGCGGCAGCATTCGACGCTGATGGGTTCGGGTGCGTAAGTTGGGTGGGTGTTGGCCCGGGCTTGGGAAAGAAGAAGAGACTGAGGAGAGGGGGATGGGTTGCGTTTGCCGTTAGCGTGGGTTAGGGGAGGATGCTGCCAAATGAAGGGGAAGGGATGTGTACTTATATTGTAAAATTAATAATTGGATACATTGTATCATATTAATGGTTTTAATTAACTGGTTGTTAGGTGTTGACTAATAAACCAAAAATTTGAAACCCATTTTCACGTGAAAAAAATTGTGGCTACTGCTTACTGATTGAGTGTTAGGGTAATTAGGATTATAATAAAAATTAGTTTTAGTCAAAGTCATTAATTATGGTGTAAATGAGGTTGTTGGGGGAGGAGACTAAGCTTGGAAATTGGCTTGGTAAGTTCCTCGTGGGCTGCTAACATAGGAGTACGTGAGGGTTAAGGTAAGTGATTAATTTAGAGTAATTAAGTAAAAATTAATCATTAAATATGTAATTAGCAAAAGTAATTAACAATACGAAATTACGGTTTTGCCCCTGATACCAAATGCGTCCGAAAAATTACGAAAACATACACACGGGTTCGTAATTTCGCGAGGATCACGAATACGAGATCCGTTTCAGGGTTTGAGCTACGGGATACTAGTTTTTAATCAAAATGTTTAGGAAGCTGGTTTGCGGGTTCCCTATTAATTTGACTTCAGAAAATTACAAAATTAATGTGGTAAGCCCAAATTGATCATAGAAGGATACTGTAAAAGTTTGAAAACGTTTTGAAAATGTTTAAATAGAAAATAAATTCATTGAGCCAAAACGGCAATATCTGAAAATGAATTTTTATCAGATCTTTTAGAGGTATTTGATTAAACCCATACTTACCAAAATACTTCATGACTAGTCTGATATCTCAAAATATTTTTATAAGAAATTTTTTTGAAATCGTAAAACTCCTGACAAACCATTATAAAATATTTTTTAAAAAAAATTTGAAAACAGGTTAGATACGTAATAATTGTGTTGATGTAAACTAGGTCGTTACATTCTACCCTCCTTAAAATAATTCCGTCATCGGTATTAAGAAGACGATCATTGTCTAAGGAAATCAAACGATCGAAAGGAAGGCTTGATGAATAATTACGATAAATGAAAAATAAGTTGTTAATAGCATGAAATATAATGTGATATCATAGCATTAAGAAAACAAGAGAGGTTAGGTATGAATACATACTATTGTCATCACAATAGCTTCTATGGCTAGTCTCAAGTCATAATAGGATCAGATAGACGAAGAAAATGAGTTCAAGAAAGATGAAGAAGTAGCAGCATCGGCTTACACTTCTCGGTTTGGTTCATCTCAATTTGTCTAGCACCATCATTCAATACTTCTGAGCGTCCTTCGATTCGCTTCCATTGTTGAACTCGAACATCTGGTGATTGAAAAGTCAAATGCTACCCTCCTTAAAATAGACGTGGCTAAAGTTCAAGCAAATTAGAAATAGAAAGATTCTAAGAAGGTCAATCGAAAGGTCATCAAACTAAAGGAAGGGTGATAGTGATGAAGATCGATGGTGTTACATACTCATGATTCACATCCTTGCGGTCCAGCGGAACACGACCAGGGAAGTGACTAAGCCAGGATAACTTACCCCAAGTCTAGCAAGGGTGATCCAACAAAATTAGCCAAGCACATTGATCGGATCAGGGTCCATTGAAGGAAGCTTATCATTTATATGCGTGTCATCATCAACTGAAGGAAGGGTGATGAAGAAGAAGTGGGTAGATAGTTCAACTTATGAAAAATTACTATAACTGCTAGCAAAGAGATTACTAGGGGGTATAACCAAGAATGGAACACGAGTTCTTAAGCAAGGGTTAAGAGTTCAAAGGAAGTGATGAGGATCAAGGAAGACCTAATAAAGATGGTAATAAGGACGCTTCACCCGTATATCCAATATAGGTGAACACTTAAGACATACCGTACTCGAGGTTAATTTGAGTATTTTATATTGTACATCCTGATCTTGCTATATTGTTCACGAGGTAGTTAGCGCGGACCTGCGTGGGCCACCAAAACCTGTAACGACCCGTTTTTCGGGGGCCCGTTACTTATTTGATATTTGCACAGGTCATGCAGGTTACCAGTGAAAACAAAATAGCCACGATGTAGAGATGTACAAAAATACTCAAATAGTGTCTAATTATTACAATCCATACTGTACAAGATGTCCCAACAAGTATACATGAAAGAATAAAGTACACAACACTGAAAATAGCTCTGGAAGCTGCGGTCGAACTTTGGCACTATTAGCTCAGGAGCATCTACCTCCATATGTACGTCGTCTGCGGTGCCACGGAGATGGAACCGTAGCTAAGTCACAACAATTCTAAATATAGAAAAGAAGCAGTGCACAAGTATGACAAAAGTAACTACGTACGAGTAGACCAGAGTGAAAAGTAAAGTACTGAGCAACAACTGTACACAGCTGAGTAGTAAAAATAAACAGAACTGAAAGGAAAGAACAACTGTATTGTGATGGTGCGAGTGTAAAGCAGGTTAAGTAAGTGATACATGCTACTGCTGTAGCTAAAAGTACGACAAGTAAAGTATTGGTGACTGTACAAGTGTAGTAAGTAATGTTCATGGAACGTGTAAAGTAAATGTGACTGTAGTGCATAAAGTAAAAGTGACTGTGCAAATGTAACTACACTACGTGACTCAAGTCAGAGAGTACAATATGTGACCATCGAGTTCATCTCTTGCCTGGGCGTGACCCAGACGAATGCCGAAAACACAGGCACGGTACATGTATTTTGTCGAAACTCTGGCAGCGGGACGGGCTGCCGAAACACAGGCAGCGGGGCGGGAAGATTGAACTCCAGTCACTTCCGTACTCTCTCAAACTATGAGTTACCCCAAAAACCCCAGTGAAGTGTCAAGTGTTCTATGTTCAGGTTTTATACGGAAAGTTCCACAAGATGTTCCACGAGATGTTCCACAAGATGTTCACAAGATATTCCATACGATGTATCATACGATGCTAATCAACCCAAGTCCACTGGTTGACTTTCTTATTGAAAACCAGAGAGTAGAAATTCTTTTCAAAGCAGGCTGGCCAAGCGAAGTGAGGATAAAAACAAGTTCAACGTTCATGATGTCGATTCCATGCTTTGAGCATGTAATAGTGTGATTTAGCACACAATTTACCCAAGTTGATGGTTGTGTGCTACAACCACCAACGTTGAAAGTTAGCAAAGTAATCTGTTGTTGATTACTTCCCTAATAGATTAGGTCTCTAGTTCAGTTCAAGTCAAGTAGCCGTTCTGAGGCTATGGTGATGTCCTAAGTACATACGAGGACACTTATCTAATTTTCTAATTTTAGAATTAGTCGTGACTTACCAATTTCGGGATTGACGTAGCAAGCCGGAACTGAATCTAGGGCTTCTACGGACGTTGGTGCACCTGCTATAACAAGAACACTTGGTTAAAGAACGCGACATTTCTTTTTAAATAATCTGATCGTTCTGATTTCCTAAACTGGTCGAAACGTTGTCAAAAAACGTTCTAAATTTTTCTATAGACTAAATATGATGAAAAATAATTTTACAGTATGAGAAAATATTTTTCTGAAGCTTACATTAATCTTTATAATTTTTAAAAGCTCAAAAATAATTTAAAAACTATTTTTCAATTAGTAACGTATTTATTCAAACATTTATTCTGGATGCAATTTGCATCGGAATGGTTCAAATGAGCTGTCAAAATGACCGTAACGAAGAGTACTATAGCATATATTTTTCTCATATATTAGTGTATGTGAAAATATCAAGTTACGGATTTTTGAACGAAATAACATATTTAACTTTTAGGCTTAAAAATTAATTCTAGAAAATCTAAGCTTCAGATTGAGATGAAACTAGCGCCATTGGGTCCAGAATGTCATTTCTGATTTTCTGAAGCTAGTCTTATATTTCTCTGACCTCTATATTATTTACTATTAATTTTTATATAAAAACCCATATTATTTAATTGTCAAAATACATAAATAGGCGTATAATACGAAATAAGTTTTCGTATTTAAAACATTTCGAATCACCTTCGCCCTTACGTTGCATGGGTCTCTCATTTGACGAGGCCGCTGGCGGGGCTCCTTGGTCTGCGACGGGGGGCTAGAGTTGGCCAGGCGGTGCGGTGTCGTTGGGCGGAGCCGGCGGCAACCTACGACGGTGACGACGAAAGGCGGAGCGGTGGTCGAAGGTGAGCTCTAAGTGAGCTTTGTGGGGCTCCTGGCTAGATACATCGACGGAGGGAAGACGAGGGCGGGGCTTGGCAGAGGTGGTGGCTACGGTGGTGAGTGGAAGGAGGCAGCATCGAGAGGCGCTCAAGCTCGTGCGGTTATCGTCAGCAGTCGTAGACAGTGGCAGCGCTGAGGTTTGATCGGAGAACTCGATGAAGGCGAAAGCAAAGGTGATGACGGCGAGGTGTCTGGGCGGTGCTGCGGCAGTGGGCTTGTTAGGGTTCGAAGCGGAGAGCAGAGCTCGCGGCGTGTGGGGACGGGCGGCATGGCAGCGGCTGCAACGAGGGCATGGACAAGCGATGCGGTGCGGGTGAAGCTCTGGTGGAGCTGCTGCAGGGGTGTCTGAGCTCTGGTGGAGTGAGGGGGTGTGGAGGCGTAGCGTCGGGCTGAGGGGGCGGCATTGCATCGTCGGAGAGGAGCGAAAGGCGACATGGGGCCTCGTCGGAGCCGTGGAGCATGGAGGCAGAGACAATGGTAGCATGGAGGAGCAGAGAAAGCAGAGGAGCTCTGGTGGAGCTCTGTGGCGGGACAGGGGCGGATGGCGGCGGCGTTCGACGCTGATGGGTTCGGGTGCGTGAGTTGGGTGGGTGTTGGCCCGGGCTTGGGAAAGAAGAAGAGACTGAGGAGAGGTGAATGGATTACGTTTGCCGTTAGCATGGGTTAGGGGAGGATGCTGCCAAATGAAGTGGAAGGGATGTGTACTTATATAGTAAAATTAATACTTGGATACATTGTATCATATTAATGGTTTTAATTAACTGGTTGTTAGGTGTTGACTAATAAACCAAAAATTTGAAACCCATTTTCACGTGAAAAAAATTGTGGTTGTTGCTTACTGATTGAGTTTTAGGGTAATTAGGATTATAATAAAAATTATTTTTAGTCAAAGTCATTAATTAGGGTGTAAATGAGGTTGTTGGGGGAGGAGACTAAGCTTGGAAATTGGCTTGGTAAGTTCCTCGTGGGCTGCTAACGTGGGAGTACGTGAGGGTTAAGGTAAGTGATTAGTTTAGGGTAATTAAGTAAAAATTAATCATTAAATACATAATTAGTAAAAGTAATTAACAATACGAAATTATGATTTTGCCCCTGAAACCAAATGCATCCGAAAAATTACCAAAACATACCCACGGGTTCGTATCATCGCAAGGATCGTGAATACGAGATCCGTTTCAGGGTTTGAGCTACGGGGATACTAGTTTTTAATCAAAACGTTTAGGAAGAGGGTTTACGGGTTCCCTATTGATTTGACTTGAGAAAATTACGAAATTAATGTGGAAAGCCCTAATTGATCATAGAAGGATACTGTAAAAGTTTGAAAACGTTTTGAAAATGTTTAGATAGAAAATAAATTCATTGAGCCAAAATGGCAATATCTGAAAATGAATTTTTATCAGATCTTTTAGAGGTATTTGATGAAACCCATACTTACCAAAATACTTCATGACTAGTCTGATATCTCAAAATATTTTTATAAGAAATTTTTTTGAAATCGTAAAACTCCTGACAAACCATTATAAAATGTTTTTAAACAATTTGAAAATAGGTTAAATACGTAATAATTGTGTTGATGAAAACTAGATCGTTACATGGGGCCATTTCCCTCATCCTCCGGAAATCAGTACATCTTGGTGGCCGTGGATTATGTGTCGAAGTGGGTGGAGGCGGTAGCTACCCTCAACAATGATTCCCGGGTGGTGGCCAAGTTCTTTAAAAACAACATCTTCCCAAGATTCGGCAGTGCCTCGAGTCTTAATTAGCGACGGAGGGAGCCACATCATAGAGAAAAAATTTGAAGCTCTCTTGAAGAAGTATGGAGTGCAACACCGAATCGGGCGTGCTTATCATCCGCTGACTAGCGACCAGGTGGAAGTTTCAAACAGAGAGATAAAGAGCATCCTGGAGAAGACTGTGGCTAGCTCTAGGAAGGATTGGTCATCGAAAATTTTAGATGCGCTCTGGGCCTACGGGACTGCATTCAAGACCCCGATCGGCACAACCCCCTACCGACTTGTCTACCGAAAAGCATGTCATCTACCTGTGGAATTAGAGCATAAGGCGTTTTGGGCTGTCAAGAATCTGAATTACGACGCCAAGGAGGTAGGGAGCCATCGACAATTCTATCTGAACGAACTTGATGAGATCCGACTCAACGCATGCGAAAATGCCCGGATCTACAAAGAGAAGTTGAAGCGGTGGCACGACAGGTGCATTTTAAAGAAATAATTCAATGAAGGGGACTTAGTTATCCTATTCAATTCAAGGCTGAGACTCTTTCCAAGGAAAGCTTAAGTCCATGTGGTCGGGACCCTACAGAGTCACCAAGGTCTTCCCGTATGGAGCAATCGAGATAATGGGAAGAGACGAACCATTCAAGGTCAATGGGCAGCGTTTAAAACATTATGCAATCAACGCGCCCGCAAATTCTCCGGCGGAGAGCTCAGCGACAAACAACTCTGCTACAAATCCTCCGGATCCGAATTGATTGCGAAATGAGGAGTCGAGCTACCGACTATAATCAAGCGCTTCATGGGAGGCAACCCATGTCTTGAACTTTTATCAGTTTTTATAGGATTAGTTATCTAATTTTTATGAATAAATACTGCTATGGGGATTTTTTATTGGGAACTTAGATAATTTTTGTATTTGTGCAGGAAATTGCTCTCACCCCATCGGTTCATGCATCAACCGAACGGGTGGCCTGTATCAGCAGATGGCCATGTATCAGCACAAAGGCCAACCGATCGGATGTCGCTAACCGGGTGGAGAGTACAGAGCTCTCGGGAATTATGGTGAAAAACCAACCGATCGGTTGAGTTGAAGCTGTGATCGGGTGGCAGACCGGATGAAGAGTCAGAGCTCTCAGGAAATTTGTGAAGCAGTCAACCGATCAGATGAAATCTCACCTGATCGGTTCACCTGTAGCTTTCAATCCGCAAGAAATTTTCGAAATCGACCCAACCGATCGGGTGAAATCTCACCCGATCGGTTCGCCTAACCCTATAAATACACCCCCCAACCGATTTCATTTCACCCAAACCCTCATTTCTCTTCCGGTCGGTTCATCTTCCCCCTCTCTCAAATGATCTCCTCTCTCACTTCAACCACTCTTAATTTCGCTCCCACACTTGCTCCATTTTTCTCCCACCTTCAATCCCCTCCCATATACCACACTTCATCCCCAAATTCGCCCAAACCCTAGCCCTAGACCTAGCCCGAGATTTTCAAAAATTCTCCTCTTGTTAGATTGAAGTGTCGCGGCTCCACATACTCCTCCATTGCACGACGAAGGACCTCTTGCGAGCAAGGAATCGCCTCGATACTGGGTACACTCGCTCCTGAGCTTTACTTTTACGTTGCCCAAGTATTAGCATTTTTCTCCATTGTCATTGATTGTGTGCATTCATATAATCTTGCATTCTCATTACATCAACACATAATCATGGCCAAAGACAAAGACAAGGATAAGGGGATCATGCAGGAAGAGGAGCCGTATCGCAAGAGACACAAATCCATTTGTCCATTGCATGCACGTGCTCCTCCTACTCCTCCTACCCGACCACCACCCCAACCCATCATTCCTGTGGTGGACCCACTAACGGGACCGCATGAGATCCGTTGCAGGAGTCTGGATCATAAAGATTTTTATACTCGACATGACCAAAGATCACACTTAGCCACTAAGTACCCTTATCGATCTCGGAGTTTTCTCCGGGGTCGAGTCCTTATTCGCAAACTTAAGTTGGCTAGGTTTCTTAAACTGTCATGCACAATCCTACCCCTCACTTACCGTAGAATTTCTCTCTACCATCAAATCTGAGGATCATTTTATTATCGATTTCTGCCATAGGAACCGAAACTTCTGTAGCCATGTCGACACAATCCACAACATTTTCAGTTTCCCTATCTTTGAGCACTGCCTCCTCCCCTATGAATTGCATCACGACTTCGATGTTGATCATTTTTGGGGACGCCTCACTCTTCATGACCAATATCCTCGAGGCAAGGCTAAGGCCTCTTCCATCATCCACCCTGTATTCCGTATCGCCCACAGCATCATATCGAGCGCTTTCTTTTCCAGGGATGAGTCTGGTACTGTGACTATCCCTGACTTATTCAATTTGTGGGCGATGACCCATCCTTTCATTCCAAGTGTTGACATGATCTCTTTCGAGGCCATGCGCGTTCGCAGTAACGCTGGTGCATGGCTTATCCAAAAACTCATTGATATCAGCCGCGCATGCAAGGGTAAGTATTGCTGCTGCGACCTTATTACCCTCATTGCCTTACACCCCCTGTTCGGCATCGTTATTCCCCCCGATTTTATGCATGTCCCAGGATCTACTTATCTAAATCTTGATGTCATGAGGCATATCCACATGATCCGACCGCGTGGCAACGGTCAGTTTGATTTTTACTACGGCCACCCCCCACTCCATATACCACTCTGCCTAATCCTGGCCGCATGGCTATTCTTGTTGAGGCATATTGGTCGTTTCTGTAATGCCCTACCAGCTACTGCACAAGTACTAGAGGGGGGGTGAATAGTACTTTAAAATAATAAGGAGTATAATTCCAAATTAAATTGCAATCAACTACCAAATCAATTTGCGGAAGCTTAAATTGAATGACGACAACGAAATTAACAATGCTAACAAACGATGTTATGGGTTCGGATCCACCCAAGTCTCCCCGACTTGTTCCCGGTGATCCTACGTCCCAACCACCCGGATCCCCTCCGGATACTTGAGTTAGAAAACCTAACTCAAGATTTCCACTATGAATATCTTGTGAAAAACCTTCACAAGATCAAATCATACATGCAATAGCAAACGTGAATCCCACAACCCGGGATCACAACCTTCTCTCACAACCGAGAGAACCAATAAGCAATATAAAAGAGTTTATATGAAATAAACAAGCTTACCACAAAATCCTATACCTTGAGTTTTTCTTACCCAATAGGTGGAATGAAGGATTTGAGGAAGATGAAGTCACCAAGCCCTAGCACCAAGGAAATGAGCAGCAATGGGTGCCTAGGGAAGAGTTGGAGACTTGGATCAAGCAATAGCTTGAAGAGCTCACCAAGAACAAGCTTCTCTCTAGATCTAGAAATGAGAGAGAATGGGTTTCTTGTGAGGAAGAGAGCTTTAGATTTGAGGGAGAATAGCTATCTCTTTAGAACTCAATGAATCTCTTAATGGCAGCTCTATTGAAGATAGAAATGACCTAGGTTCGTATTTATAGGGTCCCATAAAAACAAGTTAGGTCATTTACCAACGGATAGAAATCTGTGAGAGTTAGTCGGTCAAAGAACAAACACTGACCGACTAGTTCATCAACTAGTCGGTCAGTCACAAAGCATGGACCGACTAAGAGCAGATCTGAGAAGAGATAGAATTTCAGACCTAGAAAACTAGTCGGTCCAAGAACACTGTCTGACCGACTAGTTTCACAACTAGTCGGTCATCCAATGAACGTAGACCGACTAAGAGGCAAAACAACTTAGTCTGAAGGCAAGTTGACTTAGTCGGTCCAAGAACAAAAGTTGACCGACTAGATTGTCAACTAGTCGGTCATCAAACGTTCTTAGACCGACTAACGGTAAACAGTAGCTTAGGAGAAATTTAGAGTGAACAATAAGTCACAACTAGTCGGTCAAAGAAGCATCACTGACCGACTAGTTCACAAACTAGTCGGTCGGTGAGTCAACGTAGACCGACTAACTGTAAACAGTAAAGTCCAAGAAATTAAGGAATCAAACTAGTCGGTCCAAGAACAGTTGCCGACCGACTAGATCATCATCTAGTCGGTCAGTACTTGTTCTTGTACCAACTAACATGCACAACAAAGTCCGAATCGAAGCGCGACGCTTCGAGGAAGTTAGAATGAACTTGTGCAAGGATCCTAGAGCTACGAAATGAGCGTAATGAAGATAGAAACGTAAGATATACTCAAGGCTTAACATTCTATCAATCGAAACTAAAAGACTATAAATAAAACCTTAATAAACGGTCTTTGAGAGCTTCGATTGAATCTTCATAACTTCCAAAGCGTTGCAGGAGCTTCAACGAAGCTTTAGGCTTGAATACGAGCTTTTGGAAGTGTTGAGATGTCGCTTTGAATATTCTCGTGAAATTGGCGACGATCTCCAAAACTGCGCTCACAAATTGTTAGTTCATGAATTATTTATGTTTGCTCATCATCAAAACCAAATCCGGGGAGTCCAATATTCAACATTCTCCCCCTTTTTGGTGATGACAAACCAATCATAAATGATAATCAAAAATAATAATTCAAATGTAAAATACTTACTCCCCCTGCATTGATGACACGTTAATTCCAAAATGAATATATATGAATTGCATCAATCAGGCGAGTAAGATATATAATGAGAATTGATTTTTGAAATATCGGATTTTGAAAATCCTTATATGTATCTTAACTCCCCCTGAATCTAACATTTCAAACTAGATTCGTGGAATATGAGTTAAATTTTCATTTGCGCTATTTATTATCATTATCTCTCCCCCTTTGGCATTATCCCAAAAATGGGGGGCATACAACGACAACAATTAGGAAATGTAAAATCCAACATCGGGAGTCGTAGACAAAGACGATGGAGCTAATTGACACCAAAGGAAAACGATTAAATCAAATCAAAGTGTGCCAATTGTCCATTATCACAAAGTGAAAATCAAAATCATCAAAAATACCAAATAATTATTCATTTCTTGAATAAAGAAACATACTCTTCAATATTCAATATTCTTGGTTAATTTTGTGCATGGAAAACAATTCTATACAATTATAGAATTTAAATCTATTTAACCAAGTTTTTATGCGTCGAGCGACGAAATCACATTTCAAATGTATTCAACGAATATTAAATTTTGCACGACGAATGAAAGACAAAGTGAACGATGATGAACACATATATATATATAGAAACAACATGAGTACATCCAAAAAGATATCACATCGAATATATGAGGTACATCATATGAAGTGAGACACATCATCTATATAAGCAACAAAAAATACAACATCATCATCAACATCGTCATATCATAAAATCCATAACCGACATCCAGAAAGCACAAAAAAAATACATCAAAGCATCGCTCAACCCCATCCTAACCCAAAACACTCTCACCAAAAAAACATATCATCCAGAATGCAGTGGAGAGTCCTCGGAACAGACGATCACGAGGAGGAGGCAGGATCTGCAGCGTCCGTGGGTCCAGTCGACGGAGTGGACTCAGGCTCTGCAGGGAGAAGAGGTGTCTCAACAGATGGAATCGTCGGGGCAGGAGTGGAGATCTCAGCAACAGGCTCGACGGCAGATGTGTCAGCAGGAAGATCAGCAGGCACGGCAGCAGGGTCAGCAGCAGGCTCAGAAGTCTGAAGTGCTGAAGCAGATGGCTCTGGAACACCGGAAGTGGTGCCATCTCCAGGAGCAGAAGTAGAAGTACCAGCAGCAGCAGCAGCAGTGGCCTCATCGCCACGGGCAAAAGAAGTGACAAGCTCGTCAATCTCCTCATCGTCCATCTCCTCGGCCTCAGAAACTGAAGGAGGAAGATCGATCCCCATCAGACGAGCCATACGACAAACAACCTCCTCGGTACGAGCCAAACGTGACTCGTGCCGACGAAGAAGGCGTACGACATCGTCCAATGTAGCAGGACGAGAGGGGGCTGCGGCAGCAGACGGAGAAGCCTGAGAAGCAGATGCGGTAGACCTCTGCACGTGACGAAGAGCCGCTAGAGATTTCTTCACGGCCGTCGCGTTCAGAGGCGTACCCAAGGGACGCTCATCGTCAGGAGGGAGAGGGACATGGAAATGACGGAAGACGAGAGTCAACAGGCAAGGGTATGGAATGTGCGCAGACTTATTGGTCTTGCGTATACACTCGAAAGAATCCATCTTATCGAGTATCACGCGAGCCCAATTTATCTCGCACCCCAAGAAAAGAGCGTATATGAGCTTCAAAAACGGCTGAGAGGGAAGTGAAGAGGATCCATACTTCGGGAGAAGACAAGACTTCAAAATCAGGTTAAGAACCCACGCATTCGGCTTAAAGGATTTCGATGGAACACCAATGAATGCGGAGGGGATAACCTGGAAAATCTCAGAAAGAACAGTCTGATCCAAGGAAGAGATATCGTCTACGGAAATGTCCGAAGGAAGGAGACCGGAGATGAACAACCAAGAATCTCCCCCAAGATTTCTGCCGTGAGAACTATAGGAGTTCCCAAGACAGTCGTCTCAATGGAGTGGCTGGCATCGTACTGTCCCCGAATGCGATTGGCATAGAACAATTTCACGAGGCGAGGAAACGGTTTGGGATTGGCCTTGGGGTCGTATCGGAGATAATCTAGAAGGCCACTATAAGACAGAAGATCAGCAAGGCCGAGAAAATCAGAGAACTGAACGTAATGCTCTAACAACAGTGGACAGTGTTCTATACGGTTGTACGCTGCGAGACACTGAGGGTCATCGCGGCACAACGATATGTCTACACCGCCAACTGGCATAAGAGCTTTACACTTAGCCTTACTGGTCTTCGGAGGTGGGGTAGGATCCCTAGTAGGCTCATCCTCGGGGACAAAATCAGAGTTGGAATCGGGAGGAGTAGCCGGAGATTGAGGAATAGGCTTTTTGGTCTTGGATTTGCGGGGTTTAGCTGTGGCAGTCCTAGGCTTCTTAAGAGGAGGCGATGATGGAGAGGCTAGGGTAGACTTGGCACGACGCTTAGGCTTCGGGGGATTCCTAGGATCTGAAGGTTGTTTTACGGTCATAGGAGAGGCCCCGGAAGAGGTGATAGGAATTCGAGTCTTAGCCATAGTACTACGAGCACAATCAATCGAAGAAAATCACAAGCAACCTAGAGATCACAAGCTAACAACCCTAGAGATCAAGAAAAATCGAAAAAGCACAAGCCTTAGGTAGAAAACTAGAATCCGAAACCCTAGAATACCTAGGAGGAGAAATCGAACCCTAGGGCAAGAAATCGACCTAGGAGAGAGAGGGAGATACCTAGGAGGTGGAGTCGACGGCGGCGGACGGCGGCGATGGCCGGAGAAACGGCCGGAGACGACGGAAGTTGAAAGGGCTCGAGAGGGGGGTTTGGGGTTTTCGGGCTAGAGAGAAAGAGAAGACCGACTAAATGAGAGTTTAGTCGGATGAAATCGAGTATAAGTCGGTCGGGATGCGAAAAGACACAGCTGCCCTAACACACTTAGTCGGTCACAGTTCAAGCACTGACCGACTAGATTACGATCTAGTCAGTCGGTCAATGAGCTTGAACCGACTAAGTCGAAACAGTAGCTCAGATGAATTTCTAGGGCAAGAATTAGTCGGTCGCAGTATATTCACTGACCGACTAGTTTTCAATCTAGTCGGTCGGAAAGTATACTATGACCGACTAACGAAAGAAAGTGATAGGAGATGGATATTTGCATGATCTAGTCGGTCTGAGTTCATTTGCTGACCGACTAGATGAGCATCTAGTCGGTTGACAAGTGAACTGAAACCGACTAGAAGAGTCCAAAAGTAGAAATTTGATTTCTCTTCACAAACCACTTGGATGAAACATCCTAACTCACTCATTAGTCATCTAAATTACCCCACAAAACGTCGAAATCTTAAATACGACATTGAAATACGAATTCGAGCAATAAATTCAAATAAATCACATAAAATTCCCAAAAATTCAATTAATCTAGCATGAATGAAATATCGCGAAATATATTAGCATGCAAGATGATTGAATTTAAATATGAATCCTATATCTCGGATTCACCCATAATCCCCAATTCTCGACGCAACCGCACAAAGGAGTCCTCCTTTAGGGGTTTCGTGAAAATATCGGCGATTTGCTTTTGGGTTTCAACGTACACTAAAATGATGTCCTTTTTAGCAACATGATCATCTAAGAAATGGTGTCGGACATCTATGTGTTTCGATCGGGAATGGTGCACCGGATTCTTTGAAAGATAGATAGCACTTTGGTTATCCACCATGATAGGGCTAGTATCACAATGAATACCAAAATCCTTCAATGTGTGTCTCATCCAAAGAACCTGGGCACAAGCGGCACCGGCGGCAATATATTCCGCCTCGGTGGTTGAAAGTGAAACCGAATTTTGCTTCTTGGAAAACCAAGAGACAAGAGAATTTCCTAGAAAATGGCAAGTGCCACTAGTACTTTTCCTGTCGGATTTGCATCCCGCATAATCAGCGTCACTATATGAGACTAACTCATATGTGCTAGATCTCGGATAAAGTAATCCAAAATCTAAAGTGTAACTTAGATAGCGGAAAATACGCTTTACCGCTACTAAGTGAGAATCCTTAGGTTGAGACTGATAACGAGCACATATACATACGGCAAACATAATATCGGGCCTACTTGCGGTAAGATAAAGCAAACTACCTATCATACCTCGATATAGACGAATGTCTACATCCTTACCGCCCGTATCCTTGTCAAGATGCGTAGTCGTGCTCATCGGAGTCTTTTTCCCGGAGGCATTCTCCATTCCAAATCGCTTTAGCAACTCCACCGTGTACTTCGTTTGGTGGATGAAGATTGCATTGTTCATTTGGCAAATTTGGAGACCTAAGAAATATTTGAGGTCGCCCATATGGCTCATCTCAAATTGTTCCTTCATAACATTAGAAAACTCTTCGCAAAGAGTGAAGTTAGTAGCACCGAAAATGATATCATCAACATAAATTTAAACTAATAAAATATCATTGTTCGCATGCTTAATAAAAAGTGTTGAATCGGCTTCGCCCATTTTAAAATTCAAATCCAAAAGAAAATTCTTTAGGCGATCATACCAAGCTCGAGGAGCTTGTCTCAAACCATAAAGAGCTTTCTTTAGTTTAAAAACGTGATTTGGAAATTTTTCATTTATGAAGCCCGGAGGTTGAGAAACGTAAACTTCCTCAACGACATCTCCGTTTAAAAATGCACTTTTAACATCCATTTGAAATAATTTAAAATTCTTATGGCATGCAAAAGACAAAAGTAATCTAATTGATTCTAATCTAGCTACTGGAGCGAAAGATTCTTCGAAATTGATACCTTCCTCTTGACGATAGCCTTGATCTACAAACCGGGCTTTGTTCCGGACGACGACTTGGTTTTCGTCGGTTTTGTTCTTGAAGATCCACTTTGTCCCTATGACGGTGTGGTTCTTCGATGGCAATGGAACAAGCTCCCAAACTTCATTCCTCTCGAATTGAATGAGCTCCTCCTCCATGGCTAAGATCCAAGCGCTATCGTCGCATGCTTCATTAATATTCTTTGGCTCTATCGATGAGGCAAAGGCACAATTTGCGAAGTGGTGAACTTGCGATCTCGTCTTGACACTATCATAGATATTGCCAATAACGTGCTCATGGGGATGGTCACGAACCAAATGAAGCCGTTTGGGAATACCTTGATCACTAGGAACATTCTCAACAACTTCATTAGTTGGGTTAGTCTCAATAGAATCAATAGTATCATTAGACTTAGAATTATCAAACGAATCACATAAAACATCCATAGAATCATTATCATTTGAAATTCTAGTTGGAACAAATCCTTCATTAAATGAGACATGAAGCGACTCCTCGATCGTTGAGATTCGTTTGTTGAATATCCGGTAGGCTTTGCTACGCGTAGAGTATCCAACAAAGATCCCCTCATCGGATCTTGGATCGAATTTGTCCAAACTACCATATGTGTTCTTAATAAAACATTTCGAACCGAAAACACGAAAATGTTTAACTTGAGGCAACCTACCAAACAACAATTCATAACAAGTTTGTTTAGTGCCGGGCCTCAAAAGTATTCTATTAAACACATAGCAAGCGGTGTGTACCGCTTCCGCCCAAAATTGATAGCCAAGTTGGCTATCATCAAGCATAGTGCGAGCACACTCCACTAGCGTCCTATTCTTTCTCTCAACTACACCATTTTGAGGAGGTGCACGAGGGAAAGAAAAGGTGTGAGTAATACCAACTTCATCACAAAATGTCTCAAAAGACTCATTCTCAAATTCACCTCCATGATCACTACGAATAGTGACAATGGTGGTTCCTAAGAGATTTTGTACTTTCTTAACAAAAATTGTGAAGTTTTCAAAAGCTTCATTTTTATTACACAATGAAAATACCCAAGTAAATCTTGAATAGTCATCTACGATGACAAGTCCATACCTTGCATTTCCTAAGGAAGCTACTCTAGTTGGCCCAAATAAATCTAGATGTAATAGCTCTAGTGGCCTTTTAGTAGAGATGCTTTTCTTAGGTTTAAATGAAGATTTAGGAAGCTTGCCGCGTTGACAACAATCACAAAAACTTTTCTTTTCAAAAACAAGCTTCGGAAAACCTTTAATAGAATTCAATTTTGAAAGCTTATATAGTGTTCCAAAGTTCACATGTCCAAAGCGTCGATGCCATAAGTGTTGTTCACTTGTGTTGGCAACGAGACATTGTTCATATGACTTAGGAAGATCCAAAATATAAATGTCTTTACGACGAGTTCCGGAAAATAATAATTTTTCATTATCCTTTCTTAAAATATGACACAATCCTTTCGCAAAGCTAACTTTGTAACCTTTGTCACAAAGTTGGCTTATTGAAATAAGATTATGATTTAAACCACTAACAAGATAAACATCACTAATTAATGGTTTAGAGGGGTTACCGACTTTACCAACACCTATGATGGTTCCGCTCTCGTTGCCTCCAAATACGACACGGTTTCCATTCGCAATGGGAACCACTCCGGAGAGCAATCGAGCGTCACCCGTCATGTGTTTTGAACACCCGCTATCGAGTATCCAATTCCCTTTGGAGCTAAATTTAAATTTGTTGCTCCTTTCCTTTTTCTTTTCCTTGAGTACCTAAAGATAGAAACTTTCATATCATGGTACCCAAGGTCATTGGGTCCAAGGGATTAGACCTTTGGAAGCCAAGTCCAAGTGGACTTAGACTTCCCCACATAATTCTTACTATGCACAACATCCGAAAAATAAGCATTCATGTACATTTGTTTTTCGTCCATGCTTGTGTCCTTTGGGCTCCAAATAGTGAATATTTTGGGAGCCATCATCCTATTGGGTGCATGCATTCGACGTTGATTTCTACGTGATGCATGTTGTGGATAGGCATACGGGACATGATGGAATGGTGCACGACGAGAATTATTCATATGATGCGGTGGGTGAACATATGCATGTGTGGGAACACGTGCGTGAGGGTGTCTCACATGGTGTGCACGTGCCCGAGAATGTGTTGCATAAAAATCATCATATGTGTGAGATGGTGGAGTAGGACGTGTGTTCCTACGTGGCATGGTATTGGTGTACATGTAGGCATGCCCCTTCTTTGGAGGTCCACCCAAAGTGGGTTTCTTTCCAAAAGAGGGCGTGGACGAGGTGGAAGCACCATTGGTAGATGAACTATCAATAGAGTGTTTGCTACCACTCGTAGAGTCACCGGAAGTTGGCCTAACAAAAGTAGTGGCCGCTTTGGATGAACATCCCATCGTATACCCCAAACCAATGTGGTGATTGGCCGGAAGTAAGTCACTTAGGATTTTATCCAAATAGTCCTTACCTTTGTTGAATTTGTTAATTCGGCCCAATGTGTTCTCATATTTCTCTTTGAGAGAACGCATAGAAGTATCCAAATTGGATACTTGCGATGTGAGCACAAAAACACGAGATTTAAGATTCTCGTTCTCAATACTCAAAGTCGAGTTTTGAGAGGTTAAATCCGCTATCCTATGTTCTTCCAGATCATCTATGCTAACATGTTCAAGTTTAGATTTGAGATTAACAATCTCATTTCTTAACTCTTCAACAACGGTGTCGTTGTTGGTGATGATAGTCTTAGGCGATGTTTGAATGCTAGCTAGGTCATCTTTTACCTTAGTATATCTATTTACTAACTTAGTGTATTTTGACCAAAGTTGAGAGTTAGCATTTCTAAGATCATCCATCGTTACCTCATCGCTTTCGTCATTACTATCATCGGAAGAGGAGGATCCTTGATCGTTCTCCTCTCTTGCCATGAAGCACATATGTGCTTGCTCCACTTTCTCATCATCCGACTCTCCGCTTGAGGAATCCTCGGAGTCGGTGAATGTTGCTCCGACAAGTCCTTTCTTGTACCCCTTTTTGTATTTCTTGGACTTATCGAATTTTGGCGCCTTCCACTTCTCCTTGTGCTTATTGAGGGGACACTCCGCTTTCATGTGTCCCGGCTTATTACACTTGAAACACAAAGGAGAGGAAGAGGCGTTAGTAGAACCAAATTTAGCGTTGTTCTTGAAGTTACCTTTTCGGAAGAAACGGTTGAACTTCTTGGCCATGAGTGCCATGGACTCCAAGTCCAACTCGTTTTCCGAGTCTTCATCATCGGAAGATGTGGATGAAGCCGCCTTGAATGCAATCGCCTTTTTCTTAGGCGCATCTAGGTTCAAATATGACTTCATCTTTTCTTGTAGCTTCACCTTGCTATCTTTGCGTACCTCGTATGACATCAAAGTACCCATTAGTTGAACTACGATATATTTGTTCATGTCATTACCTTCCTCGATGGCGAAGGTACGTTTTTCCCAAGAAGAGGGAAGTCCTTCAATAAGTTTTAAGCACTTCTCCTTTTGAGTGTAGATCTTGCCGAGGGCCTCTAACTCATTTATTATGTCAACGAAGCGAGCGTAATATTCTTTCATCTTCTCGCCCTGTTGCATATGAAACATTTCGTAATCTTTGGTTACGACTACGAGTTTAGAGTCTCTTACCCGACTCGTCCCTTCATGTAGTATGAGGAGAGAGTTCCAAATTTGATATGCACTCTTACACGTGCATATCTTATTGAAGTCCTCGGGCTCCAATGCGCATTGCAAGGCGTTCATTGCCTTGGCATTGCTTACCTCCGCGGCGACCTCCGCGGTAGTCCATTTCTCAAAATCTTCTTCTTTGGGTTCGATGTACTCCTTCATTGTAGTCCTCCATAAAGATGCACTTCAGAGGAAGGTTTCCATCCGACATTTCCAGTACCCGTAGTTGGTACCGTTGAAGAATGGAGGCCTTGTAGAGGAATGTCCTTCCATCACCGATGACGCTCCTTCACGGTTCCTGAAGGTGTCATAGTTGGAAGGTGGAGGCACGGTCTTGTTGTCGTTGGCAGACATAGCTGTGTATCTGGCTTTGATACCAAATGTAATGCCCTACCAGCTACTGCACAAGTACTAGAGGGGGGGGTGAATAGTACTTTAAAATAATAAGGAGTATAATTCCAAATTAAATTGCAATCAACTACCAAATCAATTTGCGGAAGCTTAAATTGAATGACGACAACGAAATTAACAATGCTAACAAACGATGTTAATGGGTTCGGATCCACCCAAGTCTCCCCGACTTGTTCCCGGTGATCCTACGTCCCAACCACCCGGATCCCCTCCGGATACTTGAGTTAGAAACCCTAACTCAAGATTTCCACTATGAATATCTTGTGAAAAACCTTCACAAGATCAAATCATACATACAATAGCAAACGTGAATCCCACAACCCGAGATCACAACCTTCTCTCACAACCGAGAGAACCAATAAGCAATATAAAAGAGTTTATATGAATTAAACAAGCTTACCACAAAATCCTATACCTTGAGTTTTTCTTACCCAATAGGTGGAATGAAGGATTTGAGGAAGATGAAGTCACCAAGCCCTAGCACCAAGGAAATGAGCAGCAATGGGTGCCTAGGGAAGAGTTGGAGACTTGGATCAAGCAATAGCTTGAAGAGCTCACCAAGAACAAGCTTCTCTCTAGATCTAGAAATGAGAGAGAATGGGTTTCTTGTGAGGAAGAGAGCTTTAGATTTGAGGGAGAATAGCTATCTCTTTAGAACTCAATGAATCTCTTAATGACAGCTCTATTGAAGATAGAAATGACCTAGGTTCGTATTTATAGGGTCCCATAAAAACAAGTTAGGTCATTCACCAACGGATAGAAATCTGTGAGAGTTAGTCGGTCAAAGAACAAACACTGACCGACTAGTTCATCAACTAGTCGGTCAGTCACAAAGCATGGACCGACTAAGAGCAGATCTGAGAAGAGATAGAATTTCAGACCTAGAAAACTAGTCGGTCCAAGAACACTGTCTGACCGACTAGTTTCACAACTAGTCGGTCATCCAATGAACGTAGACCGACTAAGAGGCAAAACAACTTAGTCTGAAGGCAAGTTGACTTAGTCGGTCCAAGAACAAAAGTTGACCGACTAGATTGTCAACTAGTCGGTCATCAAACGTTCTTAGACCGACTAACGGTAAACAGTAGCTTAGGAGAAATTTAGAGTGAACAGTAAGTCACAACTAGTCGGTCAAAGAAGCATCACTGACCGACTAGTTCACAAACTAGTCGGTCGGTGAGTCAACGTAGACCGACTAACTGTAAACAGTAAAGTCCAAGAAATTAAGGAATCAAACTAGTCGGTCCAAGAACAGTTGCCGACCGACTAGATCATCATCTAGTCGGTCAGTACTTGTTCTTGTACCAACTAACATGCACAACAATGTCCGAATCGAAGCGCGACGCTTCGAGGAAGTTAGAATGAACTTGTGCAAGGATCCTAGAGCTACGAAATGAGCGTAATGAAGATAGAAACGTAAGATATACTCAAGGCTTAACATTCTATCAATCGAAACTAAAAGACTATAAATAAAACCTTAATAAACGGTCTTTGAGAGCTTCGATTGAATCTTCATAACTTCCAAAGCGTTGCAGGAGCTTCAACGAAGCTTTAGGCTTGAATACGAGCTTTTGGAAGTGTTGAGATGTCGCTTTGAATATTCTCGTGAAATTGGCGACGATCTCCAAAACTGCGCTCAAAAATTGTTAGTTCATGAATTATTTATGTTTGCTCATCATCAAAACCAAATCCGGGGAGTCCAATATTCAACAGTTTCCTCCTAATCCAGACTTTGTAGGGGGGTTACATCTTCAGTTTCCACTCCCTGACGCACCTCGACCAACGTCCTATATCGCCCACTTAGGCGAGCAGGATATCCCTGTGTTCAAAGGAGACCCCGGGGCTGGACCTATTATCACGACCCCGGCTTCTGCCGCTGTTTCTTCTAAGGCACTCATTACGGCCCTCTTAGGCCTTACCACTGGTGCCGGCACGACCACTTCCGCCGGCACCAATTCTGATTTTCGACAGGCCGCCTCTGCTCGCTTTGCTCTAGAGGCCGAGCTTGCTACTCTGCATGCTGGCGCATCCTCTTCTACCTCCTCGGACCCATCCACTTCTTTCTTTTCACACCCATGTGTTCTCGCACTCGAGTGAAATGTGGCTGCCATTCTCCGCTCGTTACACACATCTACAGTCCCTGATCGATCCATATTTTATACCTTTTTCTGCATATTTGCATGCCATTTCGGTTCCTCATATTGCGATTTTCACGATTATTCGATGATATTGTGTTACTTTTCACTATTTCTTGTTTTTGTCAGATTTCAGGAAATATGAGCAATTGGGAGCAAAAATGAGCTTAAAGGACTTGCACACATAACGGAGCATCGCTCATGGACTTATTGAGGCCCTATCAGCGATAGAAGACGAGTGGAAGAAGAAAGAACGTCGTAGGAGCGATGAGGAAGCGAAATGATGAAGATTGGGCATTTTCAGCATGCCACTCGGCCGAGTGAAGGAGTCACTCGGCCGAGCAAAGAAGCCCGCTCGGCCGGCCAGATCGGACATGCAATTACTTGAAAGATTAGCGTGCACTCGGCTGAGTGACGACATCCCACTCGGCCGAGTATGGAGACACCACTCGCCCGAGTGGCACACGAACGACGGCATCCAAAAGAGCCGACTTACTGGAATTTTACAGTCGATCTCAGAGATCCTTTGGAGACCGACTCGGCCGACTACCAAAAGCCTCGGCCGAGTGACATTTGCCGCTCGGCCGAGTGAAGCCGATGACACGCAGCGCCCAGATTTTCAGATAACCTCTCACTCTTTTGAAATCTGCTATCATTCCAGAGGTTAAATTATTTTTCTCATATTGTTTATGGATAGTAGACTTCATGACGGTTCCAACACCGCTAAGAACGTGCCAATCGGAGGTCGGATGAAATCTGGGGAATTTCTGCAAGTCGATGCTGCAGTGCTGGAATTCGCATGTCAGTGTCACTCGGCCGAGTGACATTCCCACTCGGCCGAGTGACCAGTTTTTGCCAGTTTTTGACAGAGTGCTGTTCTCTTGAATTTCTGTAGGAATTCCCACTCGGCCGAGTGAGCTTTCCACTCGGCCGAGTCGCGACTGGCGCAGAATTTGTTTTGGGCGCGGGTTTCAGGTGGTTTTAGGCAGTTTTGTTAGGTTTTTTGGGGGCTATTTAAGAGGGTTGTAGCCATCATTAGAGGGGGTTCCCAACATGTTTTCTTAGGGATTCTTTTGAAGGTTAGGCCATGCCCTAGGCCCCCTCTTGGATCTAAAAGCTTGTATTTTGGATTGAAGATCTTCATCAAGCTAAGTATTTTGTTCTTATTGTTTGAATCTTTGTTTTTCTATCTTTTTGTATGAAAGCAATGATTTTTATTGATTCTCATATCGTTATTGCTATGCTAGAGTAGATTTGTTGTTCTAGGTCATGTGGATGAACCCTATGGATCTAATTTCAGATTTGTGATGAATTAATCTCTTTGTTGCTAGAATTGCTAGGAGGTTAGGTTGTGATCGATTTATTACCGATAGCTAGGGATTTCCATCGATCTAGGGTTTGCAAGAGATTGGATTCTAATCGATGGGAAGGCCTAGATATTCGATTTAGGTTTATAATCGAGATTCTCTAGACTTGGTTTGCAAGAGATTGTACCAAAGCTAGGATTTTTATTATAAATCTATACCCATATTCGTTTGCAAGAGATTGGACGAATACGAACTATCACAACCTAGATCGTAACTCGAGTTTGCACGAGAGTGGGCTCGAGGAGTGATTGAACGATGATGTCGATCCTAATGCTAGTGGCTTTGGCTAGGGTTTGCAAGAGATTGGGCCCTATCCTAGGTTTGCTATAGACCGGCGATAGCGCGAGAGCGTGAGCTTGGTTCTCTATTCAGTTACGACTAGTTCACCTCAACTCAAGTCTAGTAATATTAAGATTCACTATTTACAATGATGTATGACGATCCGTAGTGGGAATTCCCTAGCCCTAGACACTTTTATTATATTGTATTTGAATCGATATTTGACCGAATTCTTTATCACCGACACCGACATCCAACACCATTTCAATTATATCATTCCATAACCATCTCTACCAATAAAACATTCGTAGTCAAACCAACCTAGGATAGGTTGGAGCCAACACCACCTCCTCGTGTTCGATACCCGCTCGCCACTTGACCGTGCGCTTGCGGTAAAACTACAATCGTTCTCCGGGTGTATATCTGGGGCCGATCAAGTTTTTGGCGCCGTTGCCAGGGATTTATCTCCGTGTATTTGAGCCATACTAGGTTGTGCTCTAGGGTTGCATTTTGGAGCAAACAAGTTTTTGGCGCCGTTGGTGCTTCCAAAAAAAATGCGAGCGGGCTCTATACAATCCTACATATATCTCGCTACATTCTATCAGGCTGATGGAGAATCCTTCCGGGAAGCATTGTCTAGGTTTGAAGGAATGTTAGAAATGTTCTAGACGGAGTCAGACCATGAGTGGAATGACTCCACGCTATTTGATATCTTCACTAGAAGGATAAAGAGACCCTCACGTGAGTTTTTGAAGTGGATGCAAGTGGGAAAGTTCAGTGATTTGCAGTTGGCAGCAGCCTTGGAGCAAATGATAGATGATGCTCGATCTACCAGTTCACTAACCGTTACGGTAAGTAAACCATACGACCAAGTATTCATCGATTTTGTTATGGCTAATGTCTCTAGTGCAGGTACTATCATAGATGGAGTGTATGCTTCACTTGAAGGTGATCATATACACCTTTATACCATCAACACTCCACAAATAGAGACATCTGAGTTGCCAAAGGAGGACACATACACGGACCTATTGAGAAACATTGTCGACGTAGTTCGAAATTCAGGTCCATTGACAATCACGGCAGGTGATCCTTTTGAGCTTGAATTTCAAAACTTTATTACTCATTGTATCTCTTCCACAGGGACAGTTGATGATGGAGTCTACGCTCTAATTGAGGGGCACAAGACCCATTTTTACACCTTGGTCGAGATACATGGGCCTATAGAGCCACCTTATGACGTCGTCGCCTCCCCCTGCCACCCACCTGAGTCAGAGCAGCCTATACCATCAGAGGATATTATTGTGGAGGTCATGCATACAGTAGTGGAGCAGACCATCGAGGAGGACGTGACTTTGGACGATGACATCTGCACACAGATGGAGCCCGAATTATGCCCCCCTCCTTTCGAGCTACCGCAGCCATCCCCACCTTCTACAGAGGCTGAGCATCCCTCAGAGGACCACACTTCCACTGATGTTGAGGACAATCCCACAGAGCTTATGGCTCCCCTTCAGGGAGATCTCTTTACTCCCTCATCTCCTACATTTGATTCTCCTCCCGTGTATGATGTTTTTCATGATTCAGAGTTTGGCGACTCATTGTGCCTTTTGCAGGATTCATGTACATACGATCAAGAGGTACGATGGGACGTATACGAGGAGGAGAGCAAGGAGTTAGCACCCATGGACGCTATTGAATATGATTAGGAGGTGTGATGGGATAAGTCTGACGATGATGAGGAGCTGCCTGATGAGACCTATGCTTATATGCCCAAACTACCTGAACAACCTGAGGCGAATAACGAGGAGTTGATCGACGTGGTATACGAGAGTAGAGATTTATTTCCAGGGAAGTGTTGTCAACCGTTTTTAATTTTAAATACTTATGTTGATGACCCTCTTTGGAATACATTTATTTTAGGGAAGAATTATCCACATCAGATTGATGCGGCTTATCTCTTGTAGGGTACATGTGGAGTCCTTGGAGAGATGCGGGAAGCCGCATTGCTGGAAACTGATGAAGTCTGTGGACATACGCGTCTAGCGGAGCCACGGAAGGAGCAGTTGGAGCAATTGCCTGCACCGGCAATGATACTGGATCCGCCTTTTGCTATAGGTGATATCAATCCAGTAGTGTAGAAATTTTTATGCTTTAAATAAACACGAATCCTCTCGATAGCGAGAGGACCGTATAGATTTGCTTGAATAAATATCACCTCATATGACGGCAACAAAAATCTTTTACACCCCAAACCCATTATATATATTAATTCCCCTCTCCAAATTTTGATACGCCACATCCTTTTGCTCACCACCATCGAGCATTTCTTTCAAGTGAATACTCACTTTCTTATTCATTTAACTTGATCACGCTTTGCAAAGCCATGACATTTTTGATTGAGTCATTTGAATAGGATTGTTTGGTATAAGCTTGGGGGAAAGCGCTCTCATGCATCATTGTATGTGCATGTAGTTGCATTAGGATTTCATGTCATTCATGTCATCATTTTTCATTCACCCCCTATTATTATCGTTGTTCCTCATATTCTTCCACTATGATCACGTGAGGACACTGTGAAGTTTAAGCTTGGGGGAGTGCATTTCCATACCATTTAGATGCATTAATTGCATTTTTTCTTTATTTTAGGGTTTTTAGAATTTTTCAAAAATTTGGCTTCATCTTTTTTATTTTTCCATCTTATTTTCCTTTTATGTGAGTTCATGCATCATATTATGTGCTTATTTTCTTTTCTTTCCCCTCTTTTATTTTTATTTCTTTATTTTCCTGTTCTCTTCTTCCGCTAGATGTGTTTTGTATGATGATATCTCTTATTGCTTTACCAACCATCACGATGCTTATTATTCCTTGCCATGCTACTTAGAGTATTCCATAGTCTTGCTATTCGCTTGTGCTTGCAAATCTATTTCTTTTGATGATTCCTCTACATGAATGCATGATATTAATTGAAACTGAATGTATGGATTAGTGTATAGTATGCTTTTATTGGAAATGCACCAAGATTCACGCATCATTAGTATATCTGAAGCATCAGTTTTATTGTCTTATTCACCTTCTGTTGCATGCCTGATATGGTGGTAAACTTTACTGCTTGACTTCACTATTTATTGAAATGATTGAGAATATCCATGCTTACATATGAGTTTTAGTTGAAGTATTATTTTAATGAACCGTTCGTGCACATCTTATAGTGAACCGAGTGTTACATTATTTCTTTCTCCAAATATATCTTTTTATTCTCTACATGTCACTTGAGTTCACCTCCTAAAGCTACTTATATCGCATCCATTTCCCAAAAATCCCCACAAAAGAAAAAGTTAGCTCCAAAAAGTCCAAAAAGCCAAAAAGGAGCCAAAATCCAAAAATACAAATCATATAGCTCCTACAAAAATCCAAAAAGAAAAATGAGAAACAAAGTCCAAAAGAAAAAAAGAGATAGTTCTCTATCTCATTATTGGAGCCACAAAATACTTGGGAAAACCAAGGCAAAAATCTCATTTTCCACTATCATATTCCTTTAGATGTGATGCCTCAAGCTAAGCTTGGGGGGGGGGTGAATTCATTTGACCATATGAGTGAGTATGACATTAGAGTGGAGACGTGCATGAATGGGAATATTCGATAATGCTTAGACATTGCAAAATATATTAGATATGGAGATTTTTCATGATTTGAAATAAATATGTGAATGCCATGACTCTTATTCTATTCTCTATTGCATGCTTCGTGTGTATCTTATATGCTTCATTTATAACTTTTGATTGAAAAGTGCATCGCCAACATTTGTATATTAAATTCTATGAAATGCGTGATGTGGATATGAATTGATTGTATGAATTTAGAGAGTCCCTCTTATTGTTCTTAAAAGCTTGCAAGTACCATATTTATGAAAGATATGAAATCCTTATAGCATGTGATTTGTATTTTTCAAGTTATCGTGATGTGTAGCTTATGGCTTGAGATCTGAGAGAAGAATCTAGCGAACCCTTCCACCTCGTGTTCTTTATTTTTCATTTCATTTTCTTTATTTTCATCTCCCGAGTTCGTCTCTCTACTTATCTTCCTCGAGGACGAGTAAGAGGTAAGCTTGGGGATTTTGATCGGTCCATATTTTACACCTTTTTTCTGCATATTTGCATGCCATTTCGGTTCCTCATATTGCGATTTTCACGATTATTCGATGATATTGTGTTACTTTTCACTATTTCTTGTTTTTGTCGGATTTCAGAAAATATGACCAATTAGGAGCAAAAATGAGCTTAAAGGACTTACACGCATAATGGAGCATCGCTCATGGACTTATTGAGGACCTATCAGCGATAGAAGACGAGTGGAAGAAGAAAGAACGTCGTAGGAGCGACGAGGAAGCGAAATGATGAAGATTGGGCATTTTCAGCATGCCACTCGGCCGAGTGAAGGAGTCACTCGGCCGAGCAAAGAAGCCCGCTCGGCCGGCCAGATCGGACATGCAATTACTTGAAAGATTAGCGTGCACTCGGCTGAGTGACGACATCCCACTCGGCCGAGTATGGAGACACCACTCGCCCGAGTGGCACACGAACGACGGCATCCAAAAGAGCCGACTTACTGGAATTTTACAGTCGATCTCAGAGATCCTTTGGAGACCGACTCGGCCGAGTACCAAAAGCCCCTCGGCCGAGTGACATTTGCCGCTCGGCCGAGTGAAGCCGATGACACGCAGCGCCCAGATTTTCAGATAACCTCTCACTCTTTTGAAATCTGCTATCATTCCAGAGGTCAAATTATTTTTCTCATATTGTTTATGGATAGTAGACTTCATGACGGTTCCAACGCCGCCAAGAACGCGCCAATCGGAGGTCGGATGAAATCTGGGGAATTTCTGCAAGTCGATGCTGCAGTGCTAGAATTCGCATGTCAGTGTCACTCGGCCGAGTGACATTCCCACTCGGCCGAGTGACCAGTTTTTGCCAGTTTTTGACAGAGTGCTGTTCTCTGGAATTTCTGCAGGAATTCCCACTCAGCCGAGTGAGCTTTCCACTCGGCTGAGTCGCGACTGGCGCAGAACTTAAGTTGCGCGCAGAATTTGTTTTGGTCGCGGGTTTCAGGGGGTTTTAGGCAGTTTTGTTAGGGTTTTTGGGGGCTATTTAAGAGGGTTGTAGCCACCATTAGAGGGGGTCCCAACATGTTTTCTTAGGGATTCTTTTGGAGGTTAGGCCATGCCCTAGGCCCCCTCTTGGATCTAAAAGCTTGTATTTTGGATTGAAGATCTTCATCAAGCTAAGTATTTTGTTCTTATTGTTTGAATCTTTGTTTTTCTATCTTTTTGTATGCAAGCATTGATTTTTATTGATTCTCATATCGTTATTGCTATGCTAGAGTAGATTTGTTGTTCTAGGGCATGGGGATGAACCCTATGGATCTAATTTCAGATTTGTGATGAATTAATCTCTTTGTTGCTAGAATTGCTAGGAGGTTAGGTTGTGATCGATTTATTACGGATAGCTAGGGATTTCCATCGATCTAGGGTTTGCAAGAGATTGGATTCTAATCGATGGGAAGGCCTAGATATTCGATTTAGGTTTATAATCGAGATTCTCTAGACTTGGTTTGCAAGAGATTGGACCAAAGCTAGGATTTTTATTATAAATCTATACCCATATTCGTTTGCAAGAGATTGGACGAATACGAACTATCACAACCTAGATCGTAACTCGAGTTTGCACGAGAGGGGGCTCGAGGAGCGATTGAACGATGATGTCGATCCTAATGCTAGTGGCTTAGGCTAGGGTTTGCAAGAGATTGGGCCCTATCCTAGGTTTGTTATAGACCGGCGATAGCGTGAGAGCGTGAGATTGGTTCTCTATTCAGTTACGACTAGTTCACATCAACTCAAGTCTAGTAATATTGAGATTCACTATTTACAATGATGTATGACGATCCGTAGTGGGAATTCCCTAGCCCTAGACACTTTTATTATATTGTATTTGAATCGATATTTGACCGAATTCTTTATCACCGACACCGACATCCAACACCATTTCCATTATATCATTCCATAACCATCTCCACCAATAAACCATTCGTAGTCAAACCAACCTAGGATAGATTGGAGCCAACACCACCTCCTCGTGTTCGATACCCGCTCGCCACTTGACTGTGCGCTTGCGGTAAAACTACAATCGTTCTCTGGGTGTATATCCGGGGCCGATCAGTCCCCTACCACCTACTCCAGCACCATCACCACCTCATTCGCCTCCTCGATGACCATCACCTCCTCCATCACCCTCTAGGCGATCATCCCCTCCTCCCTCCACTTCCTCTCCACCCACGACCACTACTTTCGATCCTATACCCCCACCACCTTTCACATCTATCACCACCGCATACTCGCGTCACAAGAAATTAGTTGCGCGCTAGAAATCATTGCCCACCCCCTCCTCATCGATCGCTGCATCCCTCCCACTTACCATTATCACCGTCACTCCACCCATCATCCACACCACCACCGCACCCATCCATCCACCACCCCACCACTTTCTCCACTTCTCTGCACTCCTATCACTTCTCCCGCCTATACCCCTCCATCCTCTTTCGAGGAGGATGAGGAGATCACCCATCTTGCATCTTGATTTTCGTTTTTTTTTCAGATTTTTCCCCTAGCTATTTCTTCGGATTCACCATGATCAAATATTTTATCTAGCATTTTCATGATCATCTTGGGGGAAGTCAATCTTTTGTGATATGTTGTCGTGTCATGTTTGTTGTGTGCTTATTTATATGTGTTCGTGTGTATGTTTTTGGTATATTTGGTTTGAGTTTCTATTTTCTTTATTTTTCTTTTTCGTTTTGTGGGTCTTTCATGTTTTTCAATTTTTGTGTCGTTGCATACTTCCCTCCCATTTTCCTTGCCCTCCCGTATTCACTCTTATTGCATTGAGGACAATGCAATATTCAGCTTGGGGGAGTCGCACTTTATGCGTCAATTTTATCTTTTTCACCGTTTTTGTGTCGTTTTCATCATGTTTTTCTTTTTCTTCTCATCCTTTTGTTCCCCCTCTCCTAGAGATGACCCCACATGATGAACTACCACGGAACCACACACACATAGCTTAGCTACGATAATCACTTTCACTAACCTTAGGAAGCCGTGTCCTATTGCATTTCATGCTTCGCGGGTTCACTTTGCTTTTGTGTGAGTTGTTGGTCGTGGCTAGCTAGTTGGTGTGCTTCTACTTTGTGAGTTTGTTTTTATATACCTGTCCTTGGTTAACCCCTAGACTATCATGCTTCAATTTCGAATATGCGGTGTTTTGCCTCACTGTCTGCTTCTCTATGCATGAATAATATATATATACTACGCTTCAATTCGCATGTGTCGAGACTCTACTAGTATGACTAGGATAACCCATTTTGCTTATGCTCTGATTCGCGAAAAATTTTCTTTTGCCCAAGAGTTTAGAATTCGATTTCTTTTTTGTTTTACTTGGTGCAAATCCCCTCGTCGTGTAGCATTCTCCCACTTGGGAGAGTACACAAATATATAGCCCAAAATCCAAAAATAAAAAAGGAGAAGAAAGAAAGATCCAAAAAGAAAAAAGGAGGAAAAAAAGATAAGTATAGCCAAAAATAAAAAAAATAATACGAATACCCAAAATCCAAAAAAATTCCCATTGTGAATACCGTTCCTATCCACCGTGAATAAAGAGAAGGCGAGAATTTGCACCAAGTGTTCTACTCCACACCTTCTCAACCTCCTTCGTTTTTGAACACACTTGGCATAGCAATTTTCTAACGATTATCTAGGCAATAGTGCGGTGAACTTCTAGTTCCTAGCAATGGAGTCTCCGACACATGATACGCTTCGATTCTTATTCTACTCTCATGCATGCTTGAGCTTTTATTCACCGCTTATTCGAATTGAATCGATATTTGGGTCATTCATTGGGTATGTGTAAATGGAGCTTAATTGCACTATTTAGATAGTAACACCATCTGCTAGCTCACGACCTCACTCACTCGCGCTTCACCATGTGGACCCACGACACTTGTATGGACTCGTATTCCTGGGTTTAGTTATGTGTTTACCGCATGCTTGCTTAGTGGGGTGAGTTAGTTCTTGTTGGCTCTGACGGGTGATTTAGGGATTTGCTTTCTCTTTCTGTTTCTTCCTTTCTATTTTTCCCTCCGAGCTCTTACTCTCACTCGTCTTCCTTGAGGACGAGGAAAGGTTCAGCTTGGGGAATTTTGACATGCGTTTACGATCGTCAGGGCTAGCTCACCCGCCGGGTGATCCGGTTCCTACTTGTTAACAAGCACAACACACGCCTCCCTGAGTTCGACCCCAAAGCCACACGACAACAACGTGTGCTTGCGGTTATAAATATTTACGTCACGCCCCGCTTCCCAAAAAATACGGAGGCAAAGCGTGACAAATGCCCGCTTAGGCCGGAGCTGTGAAACTCGGGCCCAATAAGCGTCTGTAGGGGTACCATTTTAAAAATTTTCAGGTTCTTGCATTTAATAAGGTTCGAAACAATAGGAAGTACAGAAAGAAAGTGGCATTCATTAATATAGAGAAATAATATCCAGCGAGTACAAAGTCTAAAAAGAGGAAGCCTAAGCATGGCAACAACTATTGAAAGAGCAAACTAAAAGTAGTAACCTCTGAAAAGTGACGACTGAAAGGTCCTCAAGGTCTGGTCCTCGTCAGGCACGTACTCTGGGTCGACGTCCTCGGCTCCACGTACCCTGGTAAGTCTGCCTCATCCACGAACTCTGGCTGGACACCTGACGTACAGTACCCAAGAGAAAAAGGAACTGTACGTCAGGTAAAGTCTACAGGAAGGGTTAGACTTTACCGCAAGTGTACCAAACTATTAAACAACAGTTTACTGGTTGATTAGCATCTGGGGTTATAACAGACAGTTTACTGGTTGATTTGCATGCTGGGGTTATAACAGACAGTTTACTGGTTGATTAGCATGCTGAGGTTATAACTGAATAACACAAAAGAAGTAGACGTAGCAGGAAAGTAACGCGTAGTAGTAGTCGTAGCGTGTCCTACCAACCACGGGACTAACCTAACAGGTGTCAAGACAAGTCGGGACGTGACGGGACAAGACAGGACAAGACAAGACAGGTGAGACACGAAAGGGTCCACGTCTTACGGTTCGAGGGGGATCAGACCCTCTTGCCGTGCGCACGCTTAACCCAACCCCAAACCCCAAGTATGACAAGACAAGACAAGCACGACAAGGGATCACTCGCTCTAGCTTGGCGAGTGCCCTATTGCCCTCTGGGCTGTGTATCACGACAAGGGATCACCCACTCACTGGTGAGTGCCCTATTGCCCTCTGGGCTGTGTATCAGTACAAGGGATCACCCACTCACTGGTGAGTGCAAGGGATCTACTCACTTGAGTGCCCTATTGCCCGCAGGCTGTGCAAGATGGGACGGGACGTGACAAGATGGGAAAGGTTATTCTAGGGTGTCCACACGTACACACACACACACACACACACACACACACACACACACACATGCACACACATGATAAACCTACGATGTCAAAAGTTGTTGTTGGTAGGCTCAGACTTCGTCGTCAAGTCTGAGCCGTCAGGGGACGTCCTGGACGCTATCATTTTATGTCCGGTTCTCTTTGTTCACAGTAATCAGTTCTAACCAACTAAGGCCTAAGCACGGTCGAAAGTGCAAGTGGGATACACTTGCCTGCGGTGGCAAGTGTGTCGTCCATCCAGAGCGTCTCGTCCAAGCGTGTCGTCTGCAGTAGTCCGTCTGAAACAGGGTCACAGCGACGGTGTCAGGTCACGTTTTCAGTAATTCCTATTAGGGTTCGTGTCTAGGTTATCGGGACTATCCTATTCGTCAGAAATCATATTTTTGATGTTCATCCCTATTCGACGATCTATCCTATGTGCATAGTCATCAAGTCCATTCGTCGATTTTCTACGGTGGACAACATTTTAAAGGTGCAGAAATTAACTTTAGTTACAGTTCTCCGATTTTAGTTAGGGTTCAGTTTTACTACAGTGTGGGTTTGCTACGAGTTAGGGGACTAACCTTTGCTGCGTTTGAACGTTGATCGGACGTTGGGTCTGAAAGCGGCGATGGTCGTATGAAGGCGTATTATATCTGTTGATGGTTTATGGGTGTCCAGGTGTTAGTAATGAAGGGCGTGACATTATCTGCACTTGGATTTACCATCTAAGCTGCAAGACTTCTGGCTAACAAAATCAAAATATAGATAGATATATATATATAATTATAAGTATGTACTGAAATTTAACTTAGCAATATAAAACCAATATGAAAACTAACTTACTAACAACTACCTTAATACTAAGGTATCTAACTTTAAGCCAATTAATGCATGCATAAATACTTACAGCATATATACAAGTATATAAACCAATAATGCAATGTTCATTTATTAATCTAGGTACATGCATACCTACACACTGTTTATATAGGGTAGTATATATAAGATAATGTATGGCCATATAACATGATAATCATATAAGCTAGCATACTGCATAATTACAAGCATATAACTAATGATACACTGATCTTATATGTTCACGTATGTGACTCACAGTTAATATGTTGAAGTCGACTTGCACATGCAGGGACGAAACGGTAGCGCGGTTTGGACGGCGTCGAACGGCGGCGCGCTGTCGAGGGGGCGACTCCCAGCGGCCAGGAGCGTGAGCGGCTGCTGCAGCAACACACACGCACAGCAAGTGATTTCCCGGCAAGAAACGGCAGAAACAGCGGGTCCACTGTGGCCTAAGGGGATCCCCGACGGCAGCGTGGCCAAGGGGAGTCGACGGCCACCGGAGGGGGGCAGCGGCGGCGGCGGCAGCGGGCGCGGGCGGCCGCTGCTGCTTGCTGTTGGAAACTGCCGACTGTGGGGGCTTACCCGGCGGTCTATGGTGGCAAGTAGGGGCCCACGCGGTACAGACAAAGGGGGAGAGCCGTGAGGGGGGTGAGGACGCCGGAGGTGAGAGTGTTTTGCCGGAGAGCGCAAGGGGTCGGGGGTTTGTTAGGGTTTGCGTGGACAGTGTTAGGGCCGGCAGCTGCGGCTTATACTGAGTTGCTGTGAAGAGTTATGAGCCTAGGTTAAGTTATTATAGCTAGGTTGCGTTATAGGTTTGGTAGGGGCTGTGATCACGTGGGGAGTGGGGCTAAAACGTGGCCCCTCTAGGGTTAGGTCTAGGTTTATAAAGTTAGAGTTATACTTTATAGAATTGTTTAAAGAGTTATTATAAAAGAATTATCATTAGCCCCCCCCCCTCTCCCTCTCTCTCCTACTTGTGTATGGGTTGGGTGCGGCCATAACAAGGAGTGGGCTGAGCCAATTGAAAATTTGGGGTGTAAAATATAATAAATAGCCAGGGGAAGGATGCCATCTGAAACTTAGGGTTAAAAAATATAATAGGTTGGGCCAAACAGTGAAAGTAGGTCAAACGGGGCCCAAAAATAGTGAAATAAATACTGGGGTGACCGAGACGACGAGAGAAAGAAAACTAAGAAGACGGATCATAATTCCGACAACGAGGGACGAAACTAAAAATAGAAAGGCCTCATGACAAAAGTGAAAATCGTGACATCACCTCAAACAAGGTCAAACGTGGGAGAACGACCCATGAAATGTCGTTCCAAAAGAATTCCACAATTTAATACACTCCGAGAGGGTTACAACGATATATCACAACGCATATTCCGGTATCCAGAAGTAGCCAAATAAAATACGTGCACGACAAAGCACGTGCACGTAGAAAAATCCATAAGGTCGAAAAGCGACCGTTACATTCTACCCACCTTAGAAATGATTCTGTCCTCGGAATCACTTATACTAAGAATAATTATAAAATCCATAAATACTTAAGCCTATAACTCCCATCCTCCATACAATGGTCTCTAATCCTATAACTTCAACATCGTTCCTCGAATAATCCATCATAACCCTTCTTTTCACTGGATAAAGCCACGACTAATCCCACATCCTAACACTTAACTATAGACCCATCTCTGCTGTTCAAATCTCCAACTCCAAGTCCTCACAAAAGAATAATAATCATCTTCTCATACCATACCACTCCGCTAAACATCATCGCTCAATAACATTTTTAAAATTTCTCAATCTCTTCCAAATGTTAATCAATCTCCAAAAATGAGATTCTAAACCACCACTCCAAGACAAAAACTTTGTCTATCTTTCATCACACCTTTCGCAAATCAACAATCGCCGTGTCCTTAATACATTCTTTGTCATATCTATATTATAAAAGAGGGATGTTATCAAGAGAAATTGGATAATAGATATTGGAAAAGAGAAATTGGATAAGAGATATCTATATTATAAAAGAGGGATGTTATCAAGAGAAATTGGATAAGAGATATTGGACATGAGAAATTGGATAAGAGATATCTATATTATAAAAGAGGGATGTTATCAAGAGATATTGGATAAGAGATATTGGAAAAGAGAAATTGGATATGAGATATCTATATCATAAAAGAGGGATGTTATCAAGAGAAATTGGATAAGAGATATTGGAAAAGAGAAATTGGATAAGAGATATCTATATTATAAAAGAGGGATGTTATCAAGAGAAATTGGATAAGATATATTGGACAAGAGAAATTGGATAAGAGATATCTATATTATAAGAGAGGGATGTTATCAAGAGAAATTGGATAAGAGATATCTATATTATAAAAGAGGGATGTTATCAAGATAAATTGGATAAGAGATATTGGACATGAGAAATTGGATAAGAGATATCTATATTATAAAAGAGGGATGCTATCAAGAGAAATTGGATAAGAGATATTGGACATGAGAAATTGGATAAGAGATATCTATATTATAAAAGAGGGATGTTATCAAGAGAAATTGGATTAGAGATATTGGACAAGATAAATTGGATAAGAGATATCTATATTATAAAAGAGGGATGTTATCAAGAGAAATTGAATAAGAGATATTGGACAATAGAAATTGGATAAGAGTGATGTTATCAAGAGAAATTGGATAAGAGATATCTATATTACAAACGAGAGATGTTATCAAGAGAAATTGGATAAGAGATATTGGACAAGAGAAATTGGATAAGTGATATCTATTATATAAAAGACGGATGTTATCAAGAGAAATTGATAAGAGAATTTGGACATGAGAAATTGGATAAGAGAATTTAGATATCTATTATATAAAACAGGGAAATTGAATAAGAGAAAATATAAGAGATGAGATTTTGAGGGATAAAAGAGGAGGTGGGGAATTTTGCACATACAACCCCGGTTTTTGTATTTTTGCCTATGGACCCTCTACACACACACACCCACACTTTTTATTCTCACCCCTTCGGCCATTTTATTTCCAGTTCTATGAAGATTTTGAATCTTATCCTACTAGGACAAAGCTTTGTCATACGTGGCAAGTTTGTCCTAGGTGGTAATGACAATTTTGGGGGGACTTAAATTTTGGGGGAAAACTTAAATTTGGGGGGAAACTTGAAATTTTGTGGGAAAACTGAAATTTGGGGGAACTTGAAATTTGTGGGGGACAAAAACTCAGCCATTAAATAAACCATGCCCTATGGGCACGGGTAATGACTAGTCTATTCTATAAAACATGAAGAATTTGAATGTTGTCCTACTAGGACAAACCTTTGTCCTACGTGGCAAGAAAAAGATGACTGGGACAAACAAAAAATGCTGACTAGGACAAGTGTTGGAGGGAAATTTTGTTTGGAAAACTCAAAATTTGAAAACTCTTTGAAAACTCAAATTTTTGAAGGGAAAAACTTTGAACTTTGGAGGGAAATATATTTGGGGACCTAAGCCTTTAAAATTCTTAAATTTTGTGAACGGTTAAAATTTGCCCTGCTTTCTATCTTTCCCCCCTTCTCTCTGCCATTCCCCCCATCAAGATTCTAGGGTTTGAGATCGATTTCAAAGGAGGCGAAGATAGGGGAGGAAGAATAAAACCCAACGGAAGAATCCCCCAGGCACCACAAACAACAGAAGCACCAAGTCCACTCTCTATATTTCCTTTTCTGTTTTCCTTCATCCTTTTAGCTTGCTACTTGAACAAAGCCCAGGAGTTGTTGAAGGGAAGAGAAATTGGGTTGTCGACTCTGACCATGCTTCGTCATCGCGTGTCCCTACAAAGCCTTCAAAGGTAAATTTCAGCTAGCTATTTTATTACTTCTTGATCGTGCTTCAGACCGTGCTTCTTGATCTATCTGCTAACAAATTTTATTATGTCTTCTATGTGGTTTGATTCTTCTCCTCTTTTACTGCCAAGTCTATTCCCGCTATGTTTAAATCCGGGTAGTTCAATCTTGCCCGCAAGCTGTTCGACAAATTGCCTCAGGAGATTATGTGCACGGGTAATTGACTGAATTTCTTGGTATCGATTGATAACCGCTTGCCATTATTATACACCACGTATTTCTTTAACAGCTTTGAGATAACCATATACACGGCCTTTTGAACCCATGTTCTATTATGTCCTTGCCCATATTTCATGTATTTTCAAATAGTAATTAGGTTCAAAAGGCCCTGTAGTAATTAGATTGCTATTATTATTATCCTAAACACGGCTTTTTGCCCAAAAGCTTTGAGATAATTTCATTCTAACTGCCCGGATTTGTGCACGATTTTGGGATATTTGCAATCCAATTCCATGGTTTTTAATGGCTTTGTGCTTATTTTGCGTAATCACTTCCGCCCACTTTTGGGGCACACTCAAAAAAATTGTTGCGTAAAACCATTGGATAAAAAACTTTGAGATACCCACAGCACACCTCTTCATTTGGTGTTCCTTTGCTTCTCGCGTTCAATCCCCTTTTGGTACGTCCATCATCTCATTGGAATTTTAATGTTACCAACATGTTTATTGTATTTTTAATGTTAAGATTTTTAATGGTAAGATTTTAAATGACATGGGCATATCATTGGTACGTCCATCATCTCATTCGATTTTTAATGTTAACATTTTGGATCTTCAATTCGCATATCGTCCAGTGCAGAGAGGTATAACACACAATTTCCTCTTCTTTACAATTTTGGGTTTCGAATTTGTGTTTCGAATTTTCATGGGTTTCTACTACTTGCTTTTTTGGCCATGTTTTTGTCAGTTCCATGTTATCTTATTGGTGCTGATAATCATTTTACATGATTGAATTGTTTATGTTATTGTATAGAATAGATTTGCAATGTTTTTTGGATGTTAAGCACAAGTATAAAATTAAACAAGTTCAGTATAAACTCAACCTTTTTATTTTCAAAATGGAATTAGCTAAACCTGTCAATTTTAGAAAGAGATTAAGTCATTTTCCCTCTTTTCAATTTCATTCCAACATATTTCCCCCATTTTAACTTCCAACAATATTGAAATTTAAAAAAAGGTGAATATATAGAATGATGAAATTTAAAAAAAGGTGAACCAGTGAATCTATAAAACGCTTCCCAAGTTGTCCATGTAGAGTAACATGCAAATTAAATCGAAGCATATTTTTCAAGTCTATGTAAAGGAGAAGACATATAATAAGGTCTAGATCCTAATCGGAACAAATATTAATCCATTACTACTTTGTGCTTAATTCTATAATGCATCAGCTAAAATGTAGGTTGATAACCACGGGCATTTAATTAATAATCATACCCAAGACTTTTTGAATGGGAGCATTACTACTTTGTGATAACCACCGTGAGATAACCGCTTTGAGCCATTATCTTAAACCACGTCACTTTGAGATAATGCCAACCTAACCACCCGACTTTGTGCACGGTTTTGTGATAATGGCAATCCAATTCCAAAGATTTGTTCACAGCTTTGTGCTTATTTTGCATAAACACTTTGAGAAAAACACGGCATTGTGCACAACTTTGTGAAAATGGCAGTCCAATTGCGTTAAATCTCAACGTTGCGTCAAAACATTGCATAAAAAACTTTGAGATACCCGCATTACATCTCTTCATTTGGCATTCCTTTGCTTCTCAAGTTGAATCCCCTTTGGTACGGCCATCATCTCATTGTTGTTGTTGTTGTTTTGTTCCTATATATTAATTCCCTTTTTTAATGTTTTCGATTGTAGGTCAAAGTACGTATTCGATCTCCAATTCGCATATCGCCCGGTGCACCGAGGTGTACTTGCTTTGTTTTTGCCAGTTCCATGTTATTTTATTTGATTTGAATTGTTTATGTTATTGTATAGAATATCTTTGCAATGTTTTTTGGAGGTTAAGCACAATTAACTTCTGTTTTAACATATTTGCATGTTAAAGTCCAAGTTCAATTTCGCAACGGCACCCATTTGAACTTATTTAGTCATAAAATTTTCCTACAGGTCTAAATTAAGCTTTGTATAGACACCCTTTCTATTTTACTAATGTGTGATAAGTGATACTTAAGCATGAAAATAACACAGTTTTGGACTTGCAGCACATGGAAATGTAGTAGTAGGTAATTAGTGGATTAATAAATTGTATCCTCTTACTATCTAGCTGGCATTAAGCTTATTTTGCGTTCATTTGTCGTTTCTTTGCTTCTCGAGTTGAATCTCCTTTTGTTACATCCATCATCTCATTGTTGTTGTTCCTGTATCTTAATTGTATTTTTAATGTTCAGATCTGTTTACTGTATTAATTTGAGAGATTTTGGATCTTTCGATTGCAGGTCAAAGTACGTATTCGATCTCCAATTCGCATATCGCCCGGCGCATCAAGGTATACTTGCTTTGTTTTTTGCCAGTTCCATGTTATCTTATTGGTTCTAATACTCATTTTACTTGATTGAATTGTTTATGTTATTGTATAGAATAGCTTTGCAATGTTTTTTGGAGGTTAAGCACAATTATTAACTTCTGTTTTAATATATTTGCATGTTAAAGTCCAAGTTCAATTTCGCAACAGTACCCATTTGAACTTATTTAGTCATAAAATTTTCCTATAGGTCTAAATTAAGCTTTGCATAAGCACCCTTTTTCATTTTACTAATGTGTGATAAGTGATACTTAAGCATGAAAATAATACAGTTTTGGACTTGCAGCACATAGTTTTCAAACATGCTTTTCTGAGGTAATATATAAAAAAAGAATTTTTTCCCAAAAACATAGTTTTCATTGAACATCATGATAACATTTGTGTTACAAAATTGGAAAATGGTTCTTGCTGAGCTTGCTTGGTTACACACACCACGATCACCAACGCTCCAACATAATAAGGTAAATAAAGTTTTAATTTTAAATTATTAATATTAGCAAATCTATCTTCATTTCTCTAACAAATTTATGTTTGTAAAATTCCTAGGTTATTGTGCATCCATAGAACACTCCATTATGACTTACGATTGATACTTATTCTCTTTATAATGTGTTGATGAAGAAGTTTTCTAAAGCAACATGAGGGAGTGATTTACGATCCAAATGAAAATCAGTATATGTAATCTAGGTTCGAGATACTGCATATCTTTTGTATCCTAACTGGGTGTCTCGGATATTGACAGCTTTTTTGTACATAAATATAGATCTGTTTGCCTATCTTTCCACTGTAGGCTTTGATATCTTGGAATGTGATGTACATAAATATATTGTGCAAGAATTGCTATTTCTTTACTAAATTTCTTGGCAGTAGGTCATGATTTCTACTGGTTAATATCATGTGGTAATTATATTTACCTTTTGGATTGCATTGGAAAATAATACTCTGTCTAAAATATTACATTTTGATATTATGATATCATGTAAAATAGTAGTATCATACATTTGAATGAGTCTATTTGCAATGTAAATTACCCTTTGTCTAAAATGGTGATGCTTTTGACTAATTTTATGGGTGATTGCTAATTAGAATGGTTGGCTTTCCGAAAAATTCAATAGAGCCTCTTAGATTGAATTTAAATGGAAACTTCTGTAATCCGAATTGTAATGCAAGCGGTTTCATATTTCTTAATTATCTGTTCCTTTGGACCTTGCCTATATTTGCGGATTATATAATGTATGCTTTGTATGATGTAGTCAACTAATTTGCAATTTAGAGGGTACTAAATTTGGAGGGTACTAAATTTTGGAGTGGAACTAAATTTGAAGGGTACTAAATTTTGGAAGGAAGATTTTTGGAAGGAATTAAATTTCTTGGTATCGTAAATGTCTATTTGACCCGTGTGCTTTTTGCAGAATCTCTTGATCTCTTTTCACAGCTGCAAAAGACCAAAATCCGTCCAAATTTTGATCAGAGAAAAAAATCTAGCACGAAAATGAGGAGGCAATAAAAGCAACTACACTTCAACATGCTCTGGAGTTACTTCCCGTGAGTGCTTAATCTTTAAGCTGGAGGCTAAAAGTTCACTATTTCATCCCAATAGTTTTCCTTTTTAAAAAAGGACAAGTAGATTGTTAGTTAATTTTTCTATGAAATTTTTATTTCTTGGATTCTTGACATCTTTACTCGCTCTATAAGGGTGGCGATCTCACAGAGATTGGTGAAAGGGGTGTGAATGTCAGTGGTGGACAAAAGTAAAGAGTTTACATGGCACGAGCTGCCTATTCAGATTCTGATGTATATATATATTTGATGATCCTTGGTCGACAGGTAACGTTGTTACTAATGATGCTATGTTGTATGCTTACTGATTTGTATTGTTATGCATGTGTTTATTCTTTTTGAACCAAAATTTCAGTATGGAGAAATGAAATTCCCTCTATGCATCTTAGTTTTTAGCACAGAGTAAGTGAACAGACCTTCACACACCAGTTTTTGAGCAGGATGCTACCAATTTTGGAAACAGGTGGTCTAGATATTGATCTTCAAACATAGGCATGCTTTCTTTACAAGAAAATGGCTATAGAAATTGTTTGGCGTACAGTGTTGATGCCTCTTCTCCAAAGTGTTGATGCACATAGAGTTGTTGATGCCTTTTCACAGTATCAACATGCCTTTTCACAGCATCAACATGCCTTTTCACAGCATCGACAATTTGAACATGCCTTTGATGTACATGGCATTTGCATCCAATTTGAAATTGCAATGTGAATGCATTTTCACAGTATCAACAATGTCCAACAATAGTTGTTGACAATGGCATTTTATCCAATTTTTATAATAGAGTATACCATCCAAAATTTGAAAATGGCATTTGCATCCAATTTGGCGTACAGTGTTAATGCACGTAGAGTATGCATGTAGAGTTGTTGAAAATGGAATTTGCATAAATTTGAAAATGTCATTTGTAGAGTTGATGGTCCATTTTAATTTGAATCTGGACACTGCAAATACTCTAAATGGAAGTTTTTACCATTTTGGCAATTAGAGAACACTTTTCTAATTATTTCAGATATTTTTGCCATTTCAATTTGGAGGATACTGATACATTTTGCTGCAAAAATTACAATTTACAAACAAACATTTTAGAACAACTATAGCCCCTAATTATTGCTTTAACTTCCTGCCATTGAAGCCTTACTACAAACATGGGATCAAGCAAAGGGATCAAGAAAAATAAATTGCTGGAGAAAAGTTAGCAACATATGCATCCCAATAAATCAAAAGGCAAGTTTCATTAATATTATCGGCCTGCTTTTTGTTAATTTTTATGCTCTACTGATAGCCATTTTTAACCAAAAGCTAATTAATGCTGCACCAAGCTCACAGTGTGCAATTTTACAGTGTGTCATATTTAGCATGGACCTCACAGTGTGTAATTTTACAAGCTCTGTGATGAACATCGAGTGGTTCTATGCTTATTCTTTGTGCCATTGCAATAATTAGTCAGATTTCAAAAGTTTCTTATAGAGGATAATGTTAAGTTACAACGGGTTAAAAATCATGTTACGTTTGTGGTTGGCTATTAGAAGACTATATTGTTCTACAATATATTTAAGGTTAAAAAATTGCTCTTCCCTTGGGGTTTCCCAGTTTAGGCCTTACTATTTTAAGCAATTGTAAAATTTTATTTCCTTTGAACTATAATGATGAAAATTTTATTTAAACTCAAAATGTGATATATTCCCTGATTCAATTTGGTAAAATCCATGGTGGTTACTAGAAATTAGATATATATGTTGTTTCAGAGTGTTTTCTTACTACAGTATCGTTGACCGTGGACTGCCCGGTCAACGTGGTCAAGGGGCCGATTAGGGTCCCTTGGGTGCATCGAGCGCGTGTAGACGCGACGCGAATCAGAGATGTAGTCGACGCAGAGCACGTCAGCTGGGCCGGGTCTGGATCCTCGGCCTCTGGGGGCTGAGGGGAAGCCTCGGCCCGGTGTGAGGTGCTCGGCCTCGGACGGTCGGACGACGAGGGGAAGCCTCGGCACCTTGGCTTGACGCGCGACCGATGCGGAGCTGAGGGGAAGCCTCGGCTCAGATGGGTGCGCTCGGCCTCGGTCGGTCGAACGACGAGGGGTAGCCTCGGTCGTCTCGCTTGATGCGCGGTTGACGTGGAGCTGAGGGGAAGCCTCGGCTCGGATGGAAGTGCTCGGCCTCGGTCTCTCCTGGAGTCGAGGGGTGGCCTCGATGCCTTGGCTGATGCTTGATGGCGTTCGCCTGGTGTAGAAGGGAAGCTTCGGCACTTGGATCTAACGTCTTCCTGAACAGACGAGAACACTCGTCAGGGAGGCCGGACCTTGGTTCTGGCCAAATCCCCTCCGATGCCTAAGTCAGATGACAGTCTGAAGAGGAGGCTCAGCGGGGACAGTTCGACTCGAGAGGAGATCGGAACGACGTCCTCCGGCGTGAGCGGGGGGAAGGAGATGAAGTGGGGGAAATAGGTCGTTGATGGAGTACCTTAGGTTTTGTTACCTGAGATGCGGTCCTTTGTTCAGTCGTCCTCCTAGTCCTTTTATAGGCCTCTCGTCACAACCACCCATGACTCACGTCCTTCGTCCGCCCCCAATCATGCCCCCTCAATCCGCCTCCCCATCGCCGCTCCCCGCGCCATGCCAGCACCTCCCCATAACGGCCATTAAGTGGCAGCGGGCCTGGGGGAACGGTTATCGCTGGAGTGGGCGAGTGACTCGCGTGTTTCCGAGGTCGGGTCGGATCGATGTTCGGGGTCCTCTCATGGGCTTCGTTGGGTGGGCTTGGACCCCCCATGATTTTGCGTTGTAGGCTGCGCCTTTGGGCCCATGCTGTTGGGCCTCCGCAAAATAGACGTATCAATTGCCCCCATCGGTGGGGCCGATCAGCCTTGGCCGGTTCGGTTCGACCGATGTGACTCCTGCGGTTCCGATTGGCGCGTCAGTCGAGGCGCGGTTATAAATGAAGGTCATGATGAGGCGGATCGATAGGACTTCCCTTGGCGCCGATTTCGAAACGCCGCCGGCTCTTTGAGGCTTGCCACGCGTTCCTGTCAGGCGTTTTGAATTCGCCCCTGGGTCTTGTATATAAGTGCACCGGCTGCTTTGATCCCAACTTCTTCCTCGCTCTTCTCTCTGTTCTGGGCTTTCCACAAACTCGGAGTCTTCCGCCGCCTTCGTTCTCTTGCCTTCTCCAAATAAACAAAAAGGTAACTCCTTTCCCATCCTCATCTTATAGCTGCTCTTAAGATAGGTGGCTCTGGCCAAGGGGTGAGGGATCCTCCTGAGTCCAGGCGTGGCGGGCCCCGATCTGTGGGATCCGGTTCCTCCTCGGGGAGCCGTTCCATCCGAGACAAAGGGAAGGGGAAGCTCTTCCCAGACTATGATGGCGATGATGTGGTGTCGGTTGCCGCGCGGCTTAATGTACCTCCGGTTATCCTCAAAACGCCATCGAGGACTCCTTTTCTGGCGGCTGCGGAGATTCGGGGAAGGTACCTCTGTTACCCGTATGATGTTCGAGTCCCTTTCATCAACGAGCGGATCTGTCTTCTGAGGAGCAACGAAGTCGGCGTTTACGTCGAGATGTTCCATCTGGGTCTTCGTTTCCCGCTCAATCCCTTCTTTATCCAAGTCATGGAGTACCTCATGGTGTCCCCTTTCCAGTTTACCCCCTCCTCTTCTATTTTTATCAGATCCAGACGGTCGGTCTAGGGTCATGGCTGCACCTCCGAGCCCGCGCGGGGAGGGAATGCCTGATCGGGCTACCCCACTGGGCGGGGGATTGGAGCTCGGGTTATGTCTTCGTAGTCTTCCTTGAGGATTCTTAGATTTTGACAGGTTGGGGTGGGTCAGGTCGGCCTCGCCGAACGCTAACCCTCTCTGAGGCTGATCAGGCAGCCGTCGCGCTGCTGTCGGCCCTCCCCTTGGAGGCGAAGTCTATCTAGCCTTTGCTGGACGACCTACTCCTGAAGGCCGTCTTGTGGTCTCCGGGTAGGTCGCTTTTTTAGTCCTGGATTGCCCCGTGGCTTACCCTGATTTCGGTTTCGCTTGCAGGAATGGCTGGCCGCGAGTTCACCCGCAACGTCGATGAGCTGATTCGGCATGGAGCCGCTCGGAGCCGAGGCAGCACCTCGGGAAGGGCGCCTCGGCAGACCGTCGAGGAGGAGGTGCACCGAGCTGAGCCCACCGTGGGCAAGGTGGCGGCCGCGCCTCCCGTCTCTACTTCTGGTAGTCCCCTCCCCGGGGAGGTCGCAAGAGCCGGATCTGTCCCACCGGCCCAAGTGGTGGGGGGTGATGATGGGTCTGGTGCAGCTCCTCTTGCGCCTGGCGTGCCCCCTCTTGTCTCTGAGGGTGGAGGTGGCACGAGGCAGAAGCGCTCCCCTTCGGCGCCTGCCGAGCCTCGCGGAGGGAAGCGGAGGAAGGAAGGCGCGGATCCCCCCAATCCGGTGCGCTCCGTGCCCCCGGTGGTGGCCGCCGAGGATCTTCCAGTGACCCTGAAGACCACCCCCGTCGCAGCGGCCCTGCCTCCATTATCGGGAATCGGTGCCCTGTTGGCGAGCTGCTCGGCCTCCCTTGAGGTCACCCCCCGGGGACTCGGTGTTTGTTAACCGAGCCTTGGCTCAGCAGTTGGCCGAGGACTCCTTCCTCCCCTGGGACCGTGGTCTCCTCGAGGGGGCCCCCGCCGACAAGGTGTCAGACATCTTGGTCTGGATCCTTCAGCTGGTCTGGCTATCTGATCGCACCCTGGATACACATCCCGGAGCGACGGTTGTAGTTTTACCGCAAGCGCACGGTGTAGCGGCGAGCGGGTTATCGAACACAGGGAGGACGAATGAAAGTGCTAGCTCCGAACAACCTGGCTATTAAGAACGGGAAAGAGAGAATTTGCCTTTGGCGATCTTGTCACAATCGTCAGACAAAATATGGGGATATAAAATCAAATAAAGGACGCCTAGGGAATGGGGAATCCCCGCTACTCACCGTATCTCGTCAATGTGATTCGTTGGCATCAACATTGCTAGGGTAGAATTCCAGATGAACTAGTTGCAACTGAATGTAAAACCTAGCTCACGCTCCGGCGCTGTTGCCGGTCTATAGCTATCCTAGGTTTGGGTCCAATCTCTTGCAAACCCTAGCCTAGGCAAGCTAGCATTAGGATCAACATCATCGTTCAATCGCGCCCCGAGCCCACTCTCGTGCAAACTCGGGCCACGACCTAGGTTGGGATAGTTCCTATCCATCCAATCTCTTGCAAACGGGTATCGGCGTGGAATTGCAGCCGAAATCCCTAGTATCGGTCCAATCTCTTGCAAACTGATACTACGGAAACTCGATTCCAACCCAATTCGGATTTCTAGGGTTTCCTATCGAATTGGGATCCAATCTCTTGCAAATCCCAATCGATATGAACATCTAGCTATCCGTAGTAATTCGATCCCAAACTAACTCTAATAGCAATTCTAGCAATATTTCTACCAATTCATCACAAATAAGAAATTGGGCTCGTAGGGTTCATCCCCACGCCCCAAGACGTATAGACTACTCACAATTCATATCACAAATGCAAGAATAAACAATGGAAATAGCAAGAGAATTCATCACAATATTCAAATAAGCAATAAAAATGAGATTTTTAATGGAGAAGGAGACAAACCAATAGAGTTCTCCAAGAATCCAACAAAAATAAACTTTCTTCTCCTCTCCAATCACCAAATTCTAAAGCTAAAAGTTTAATCTAAAAAGCTGCAAAAAGTAAAGAGAAAAGCTCTCTAACCTAGGGTAAAAACAGGGGTTAAATACCCCCCAAAATCATCCAAAAAACTGTGACCAAAATGCCGCTGCGCAGCCTGAAAATCACAATTTTCGCTACAGGCAGCGCGTCGCACTCGGCCGAGCGACAAAAGTCGCTCGGCCGAGTGACAACCCCTGAGAATTTCCAGTAAGTCTGGGTCTTCGGGGGTCTTCACTTCGGGGGCGGCTCGGCCGAGTGAGTTGCCGTCACTCGGCCGATGGCTTCTATATACTCGGGCGGTCGGCATTTTCCACTCGGCCGAGTGGGTCTTCTGAAGCTCAGGCAGACGAAAAACAGTAAGTTGGCACTTTTTGATGGGCTTCGTCTGAGTGCCACTCGGGCGGACGGGGTCTCGTCACTCGGCCGATGTGGCTTCCGACGCTCGACTGAATGCACACATAAAACGTGTCCGATCTGGTCGGCCGAGCGGTGTCTCGCTGGTCGGCCGAGTGACTCCTTCACTCGGCCGAGTGAGACACCAAAAATGCCCAAACAGCTTGTTTTGGCCTCCTCGTCGCTCCTACGACGTTCTTTCTTCTTCCGCTCCTCTCCAACAGCAAAATACCCCTCGGGGAGGTCATCGGTGACACTTTGGAGTAGGTGTATCACGGGATCACTCCAAATCGCTCTAAATATCCTGAAATACGACAAAAACAACAAATCGTGAAAAGCATCGCAATTTTGTCGATATATCGTGAAAAAACGTGATTTGGGCGATCTAAATGGCATGCAATAATGCGGAAAAAAGGTGTAAAATGAGGAGTGATCAAAATCCCCCAAGCTTACCTCTTACTCGTCCTCGAGGAAGATAAGTAAAAGGCGAACCTGGTGGATTCAGAAAACGAAAACGACGAAAAACGAAAAACGAAAAACGAAGAAAAACGAAGAACGAAGAACGAAAAAGAAAGAAGAAGGCGAAGAGGGAAGCTGCTAGATCATTTTCTCAGGACGTGGGTTTTGCTTACTCATATAGCATGCACCGAATGTAAAACACGTGTCAAAGAATTTTATTTCGATATCATAGTATAATGGTGCAAATAGAAATAGAAAACCCAAGAATAATGATATAACATGAAAAACGGAATAATTTTAGAATTAACATCGTCTGAATCATTTAAAGCGGTATACAATATCGCAGATCACACACTTTTCAATTGAACGCTTTCTAAGAGGAGTATAAGAATATCACACAGTAGAATAGAAAGAACAGAAAAGTGTGGACTTCATGAAATGAGTGCTAGGCATAGATTTCTGGATTTCGTAAAGCTAAAACGATCTTACCGAGTATAGAATATTACTTAGCCTAGGTTGTCGTGCAACGTCAAGTGGTCACTCTCTCACACATCATTGGATTCTCTCCCCCAAGCTTATCTTTAAGCGTGGTGGCATAAAAACAATATCTACATCCCCATTTTTTATGAAGCTCCAAAAGTAATGAAAATAAAAACAAAAAGAGAGAAGAAAGAGAGAACATGAGATGGGATCGTTTAATGAGATTCTTTTCTCTTTTCTTTTCTTTTTCTTTTTCTCTCTTTTTTTTTCAAATAGCATATATACACAATGATCCCAACTCAAAGAGAAATAAGAATATACAAGAATTTTTTTTTCTTTTTTATTTCTTTGGTTTTGGGAAATTTGGAGCTAGGAATTAATAGCGGGGGAAATGCCATATAATAGAATCGCTAAGGGGAGATTCACCAATGATTTTAAAATAGAGAATTTGATGTTCAAGATATGTGGAGAAAGAAATAAATATGTCTCTCAGTTCACTCTATAAGACGTGCACGACAACTTCAGCAGGGTAATCTAATCTACTCAGTTTCGATCACAAAAAAGCTAACTAATCCATATTTATCATAGCTAACATCATTCAATCATCCTGAAGTGAAATGTACAAATCATGCATATAGAAGTGATATAGGAAAAGAAAACGGTACTCCAGATATAAGCATTCAATGCGTGAATCTTGGTGTGTTTTCTGCGATAGCATACATATGAATATTCAGACTCAGCTAATAATAAAATTTCATCCATTTTCATGCGGGAAAGTGTGGGTTACTATCTCTAAATGTAAGGCAAATCACAGCATATGATATCAGAAATAAAATCTAAGACATGACAAATATAGCATGCATATAGAGAAAGCTAACTCCACGGCATCATCATCATAGAAAAGTCATCTCTAGCATGAGATGGAAAAGAAATAAAGATAAAGAGGGAAAATAAAACTATTTATAATGCAGCACACAGAGAAATAAGAAAAACGTGATGCATTGTAAAATAAAAGAAAAAATGATGAAAATAAGTGCAAAAGCGGAAAATGGCGTGAAAAAACTAAAAATAAAGGTGGTAAATCGAAAAGAACGTGAGAACTCACTCCCCCAAGCTAAATTGCACAGTGTCCTCAATGTGCGAAGTGTGGCACACCGAGAGACGTGTAATGTGAGGGGTAGGTGAGGATGCATGCATGGGGAAAAAAGAAAATAAAATAATGAAATGAAAAATATGATGCGGACATGATGCATGCAGATACAGGAGTGATACAGATATAAAGGTGTGACACCAAAAACTCTCCCTCTCTCCCAAAAAGATATATAAAGATATAAACAAAATGAACAAAATGTGTACCCAAAAATAGTGAGGGGAGGGGGTGGTGGGCAAAATGCATTAGGACCCAGCAGAGACGGGCAGCACAACGGCAAAAAGAATCGATGGCATCAAGGGTGCCTAAGAGGGTGGGGCTGCGCCGTCTCCGTCTTGAGGAGGAGGAGGAGGTGGTGGTGGTACAGGCTGCTGAGCGGGTGTGGGTGTGGGAGCAGGCTGGGTGTGTGTAGGAGTGGGGGTGGGAACATGCTGGGTGGGTACGCGAGGGAGCCGCTCTAGGACCTGGGTGAGACAGTAGTGAATATGCGGGAGCATGTCGAAGCGGCGAGCCATATCAGTGACGGTGGCGGACAGGGTCCTAAGGTCACATCTGAGGCCACTCACCGCCCCCTCGAGAGCATGAATGCTCTGAAGTACAGTGTCGGGGGGAGGTGGTGCAGAGGGACGCACCGGTCTGTGCTGTGTAGGACGGGGCTGGCGTACTCGGGTGGCGTAGGTGATGGGCTCAGCAGGTAAGTGGATGAAAGGTGCTGCGCTCGCAAGTGTGGGCCTGGCCTCAGTGCGAGGCTGGGCATGACGGTAAGAAGTGGAGGCAGCAGCAACGAAAGAGGAGTACAAAAGTGGCAACGAGGCGGCCAGAGAGGTCGGTGACACAGATGTGTGGACAGACGCCACGACACTCTCAGAAAACACAGCAGCGGTGGAGACAGAGGTGGAGACCACGGTCTCCACGGCGGCAGTAAAAGAGGGCTCTCCACACTCAACTATAGTCGGCGGGCGCTCGGGTAGGGCAGAGGAAACGGGCTCGACGGGCAGAGGGCCAGTGGTGGTGGCGGGCGTGGAGGTAGTGGAAGTGGGCTCAGTAAGGGTACTCCCGACACCGGCAGAAGTGTGGACAGAGGTGTCGGGAGCAGCAGAAATATCGGGCTGCTGAGGGGCCACCGGGTCAGCAGGAGCAGCAGGGTCAGTGGGTGCAGCGTGGGCAGCGTGGGCCTGCTCAGCCTGCTCAGCCTCCTCGGCCTCAAGTACATAGGCGGCGGGGATCAGGAGATCCATCGCCGGGTGCCAGTCCACCTGTACCGGTGCTATCTGAGTCCGAGCTGGGCTCAGAAGGATCATGTAATCCGCACCGAATGGACCGTACAACCAAACCCAGTGCCGCTGACCATACGGACGAAGCAGCTTCATCCGGGCCATAACATCTATGGACAGTGAAGTGGGGCCCGGGGCTCGTCGCAGGTCATCTGGAAAGTCCTCGCCGGTCATAAGGGCGAGCAGGGTGATCAGACCGCCGCAGCATATCGGTGAGCGAGCGCCCACCGATACGATGATGCGATCCAAAAACCAGCTCGTGATATCAATCACGACGGCGGGGACCAACTCATCGCCCTCCCTAGATAGAGCTCTGGGGCGTGTCATCGCGTAGAGCATATAAAGCTCCGGTGTGGACATCGTACCCGGCTCATATCTCGCCAAAAAGGTAGTCGCCATAAGGCGCTGAGCTATACGGAGGCAAGGGTGGACGATGGCCGAGGCCTTGGCCCTACTAGGGTCAAAGGCAGCGTGAAGACCCGTAATCCGGGCCCAGAGGCACCGGCATCGAAGGAAGGTGGGGGAATGTGAGTGGGGGCGTAACCACGGTCGGCCCCGGGGACATCGGGCCACGAGAAGAAGGCTCTCATCATACTAAGAGTGACCTGGCACTCTCGGTCCTTGAACCTGAACGAGCATCCCTCGTCGGTCCGGGCGATGGAACTAAGCACCTCAAGTGTCGGACGGACGAATGTGTCCGCCGACACCTGGAAGAAATCTCGCCAGCCCACGTTGTCATACAACGTGAGCATCCCCTCGAGTACCCCCAGGCGTCCTAGGTCTGCAAGGCGTGCGAACCTGGAGGGTACGATCGAGCGCTGGGAAATGCGCTCGAAGGCGACGCGGTGTGCGTCGTCCCGGAACGTAATCCCCAGCGGCCCGATAAGTGGAGCCGGTGGTGGTGGCTGTGGGGCGGTAGGGAGTGGCTGTGCGGGGTGAATGGCCTGTGCGGGCTCTGCAGGCTGTGCGAGGTGTGCGGGGCCTACAGGCTATGCTGGGTGAACTGGGTGTGGTGGAGTAGGCGGAGGAGAGTCCTCCACCTCGTGGGAGGGGCCGGCATCATCCGACCGCTTCCGCTTGGCGGAAGCTCTCCTCGACCGCGGCCGTGTCCGGGGCGGCATATGGCCCCCGAGTGCTCACCAAAAAAACGTGAAAAGTGCGGCGTGCATAAAATAAAGGAAAGAGTATACTGCGACAAGCCGCGAGAGTGAAGTAATGGAAGCGTGCGAAGACGACGCCTCCACGTAGCCCAAATCAGTCCCCGGAAGCTCCCCTGGGCTCCCCTAAGCTCCCAAATATAACCTGCGCATGAAACGAAGATATTAGCGAGTAATATTCAAAACGTATGGAGCGTTAGGGGTATAATAGATAGAAATTGAAATTAATTTTGGTTTGGGGTTCGTTTAACACATGGATCGTCGAAAAATACACAAAAGAGGTGAAATAGGCGAAAAATTGGATTACCGGAGCTCGGCCGGCGCGGTGACAGCCGGCGGTGACTCGGGCAAGGGGCGGCGACGATCGGCCGGAGTTGGGTGGCCGAGCGCTGGCGCGGGGTGAGTGGTCGGGCGAGTGAGCGAGGGAAGCGGGCAAGGGAGATGAGGGGTCGGGCGATTCTGGGTTTTGCTCGTTTCGAAAAACGCGCCCCCCCGCCCCCTTTTATAGAAAAAGTTACGACTCGGCCGAGTGACTAGGTCGCTCGACTGAGTGCACTCAACGGAAAAATTCCTCCCCACTTACGCTTCGGTCGAGTGGCCTTGCCACCCTCGGTCGAGTGGAGTAAGTCCATTCGACCGAGTGGCTCATGCTACTCGGCAAGACTCGCCCTAGGAGCGTATCAGTTTTACTCGGCCGAGTGAATATATATACTCGGCCGAGTAGCAGTTATACTGAAATCAAGAAAAGAAACAGAGAGTTGGGTACAGCAGACTTCCCTCGTTCGTGAGCCGCTCGGGCGGACGAACTTGTGTGCTCGGCCGAGTGACTAGTATACTCGGCCGAGTGCACCCTGTCTTCTGCTGTTTGGCTTCGTTTAGGCTCTAAACTCTGTTTTTCTTCCTCCAGTCGATTTCATCTTCCTCCTAAGTATTGAGCGCATTCCTGGAGCACTCCTCGTCGCCCCATTCATCCTCCTCATGATGGATTTTCCTATCTCCTCTCCTGTCAAGAAAAATAAGACCCGTTATCACAAAATTTTTGGTCGAACGACTCAAAACACTAACAATTTCTAAAACAAAAATAAAGGAAAAGTAAAAATAAAGCAATAACTGTCGGGTTGCCTCCCGACAAGCGCTCGTTTAAGGTCGTGAGCTCGACCCCCTTTGATTTTCAATTAATGCGGGATGTTTGGTGCATATGAGATGCACCCGTCAAATTTTTCAGGGAGAACGCTTGGATTCGGAAGTTGCGGCGGCGTGTTCTCCCTCGGTGGTCTCTCGTCTCGAATAGTGTTGGGGGGTGGCTCCCCCAAGCTAGCGTTTGCTCCGGTCCTCGGCTTCACCGGTGACGCCGATTTCCGTATCGGCGGAGCTTTCTTCGGAGACTTCAATTTTGAGAGCTTGCAAAGCTCTCGAATCCTCGCGACATCAGCGTCGCCTTCATCAACTTCGGTGGAGAGGTCGGGGGAATGCTCCATCTTCTCTTCTTGGTCCAAATCCGGCTCCTCCTCAAAATCTTCCTTGAATAGAGCGCCGATCGAGTGGGGGATCGCCTCCTCAATTACCTCGTCAAGGAGGTATGAAAGATCATCCAGCCGTCCCTTAAGTAGATATATTCTATTGATTTCTCCCATTGGGACTCCCTCGGAATAATGCTTGAGTCTCTGACCATTTACCTTGAATGTGGCTCCGTCCTTGCTTTCCAACTCGAAGGCCCCTCCCGGTTGTATGTTCTTGATGGTGAAAGGTCCGGACCAACGTGACCTCAACTTACCGGGAAATAGTCGGAGCCGGGAATTATAGAGCAAGACCTTGTCTCCTACTTTGAAGTCTATGACGGTTATGCGGGCATCGTGGAGAATCTTTGTCCTTTCTTTGTAAATTCTCGAGCTCTCGTAGGCGTCTCTTCTTATCTCATCAAGCTCGTTGATGTCCAAGAGTCGCCTCACCGCCGCACTCTTGTAATCATAATTAAGGGTCTTGATGGCCCAATATCACGGTGTTCCAACTCTACCGGCAAGTGGCAAGCTTTCCCATAAACAAGTCGGAACGGTGTGGTGCCGATGGGAGTGCGAAAGGCCGTGCGATATGCCCATAGAGCATCGTTTAGCTTCATTGACCAATCCTTTCTAGATCGATCCACAGTCTTCTCAAGAATTTGCTTGATCTCTCTATTTGAGACTTCCACTTGGCCGCTTGTCTGGGGGTGATATGCCATGCCAACTCTATGGTTTACCCCGTACTTCTTTAGCATGGCTTCAAACTTGTTTTCTATGAAATGGCTCCCCCCGTCGATTATCAAGGTGCTAGGCACTCCGAAGCGTGGGAAGATATTCTGCTTGAAGAACTTAGAGACGACCCTTGCATCATTAGTAGGGGTGGCGATTGCTTCCACCCATTTAGAGACATAGTCAACGGCCAATAGGATGTATTTGTTACCATTGCTCGACGGAAATGGCCCCATGAAGTCTACTCCCCAACAATCAAAAAGCTCAATTTCTTGGATGGGCCTCATTGGCATCTCATTGCGTTTGGAGATATTCCCGGTCCGTTGGCATCTATCGCACCCCTTTACAAAGTCATGGGTGTCTCTAAACATTGTTGGCCAGAAGAATCCGCTCTGCAAAATCTTAGCGGTTGTTTTAGAGGCGGCATGATGTCCCCCGCATGGCAAACCGTGGCAATGCAAAATGATAGACGTTGCCTCCTCTTTAGAAACACACCTCCGAATAACACTATCTTTGCATATCTTGAAGAGGTATGGATCTTCCCAAAAATAGCTACGGACCTCATGCAGAAATCTCCTTTTTTGATGCGTGGGCATCCCATGCGGTTTAATTCCACAAGCCAAGTAGTTGACAAAGTCCGCATACCAAGGTACTTCTCCGGGCCTTATGGCATATAGCCTTTCATCCACGAATGTGTCGTCGATAGGTAAACTCTTATCCTCCTTGTCACGAATAAGCCTAGACAAATGATCCACCACGACATTGTCCGTGCCCTTCTTATCTCTGATCTCCAAATCGAATTCTTGCAACAAGAGTATCCACCTAATCAACCGAGGTTTGGCCTCCTTCTTGTTTAAAAGATACTTCGACGCCACATGGTCGGTGTGGACAATCACCTTAGAACCAAGGAGGTAGGAGCGAAACTTCTCGATGGAATAGACGACCGCTAGAAGCTCTTTTTCAGTAGTTGTGTATTTTTCTGCGCGTCATCCAATGTCTTGCTCGCATAGAATATCGCATGAAGCTTCCTATCTTTCCTTTGTCCCAATACCGCTCCAATGGCTTGGTCGCTAGCATCACACATTAGCTCAAAGGGAAGGCCCCAATCCGGTGGTTGTATGATGGGCGCGGAAACTAGTGCTTCCTTCAAGGTGTTGAAGGCTTGCAATCATTCCCCTGAAAAAATAAAAGGAGTATCTTTAGCGAGCAAGTAAGTAAGTGGTCGGGCAATTGAGGCGAAATCCTTGATGAAGCGGCGGTAAAACCCCGCATGACCAAGAAAGCCTCTAATGCCCTTGACATTAATAGGAGGAGGGAGTTTCTCGATTACCTCAATCTTTGCTTTATCTACCTCAATTCCTCTCGAGGAGACAAGGTGCCCGAGAACTATACCTTCCGTGACCATGAAGTGACACTTCTCCCAATTTAGAGTGAGATTGTTTTGTTGGCACCTTTTAAGGACTTTAGTAAGATTGGCCAAACAAGAGTCAAACTCACTTCCATAAACCAAAAAATCATCCATAAAAACTTCCATAATATTTTCAATGTAATCGGAAAATATGGATGTCATACACCTCTGAAAGGTGGCGGGAGCATTACAAAGACCAAACGGCATCCTACGGTAGGCATAGGTACCATAGGGACAAGTAAAAGTGGTCTTTTCTTGGTCATCTTCGTGCAAAGGGATTTGGAAGAATCCCGAATACCCATCTAGATAGCAAAAGTATTTATGTTTAGCTAGGCGTTCAAGCATTTGATCAATGAAGGGCAATGGGTAATGGTACTTTCGGGTAGCTTTATTTAGTTTCCTATAATCAATGCACATTCGCCATCCCGTGACGGTGCGTGTAGATATGGGCTCACCTTTTTCATTTTTTATGACTGTCATCCCCCCTTTCTTAGGGACGACGTGAACGGGGCTAACCCATCTACTGTCAGAGATGGGATAAATAATACCGGCATCGAGCAATTTTAGGATTTGCTTTTTAACCACCTCTTTCATGTTCGGGTTTAACCGCCTTTGAGGCTCTATGGAGGTGGCGTCGGTATCCTCCAAATGGATCCTATGTGTGCAAAGCCTAGGGCTTATCCCTTTTAGATCAGAGATAGTGTAGCCAAGGACATCTTTGTGGCTCCTAAGAACGTCTAGGAGCTTTTCAAGTTGATCTTGCGTGAGGTGGGAGTTTACTATCACCGGGAAAGTTAATTTATTACCCAAAAAGGCATACCTTAGATTCGGAGGTAACTGTTTAAGTTCTACCTCAAGAGGTGCTGCTCCTTCTACTTCATCAGCTCGCATGAGTTTGGCTTCTTCCTTGTCATCCGGGTTTAGCTCATGTTCAGGTGGCGCGCTCTCTTGCGAAGACTCAGACTCACTACTTAGTGAGGACGATGCATCGAAATAGGCGCTCTCCGATTCTGTGCTAGCATCGTCAAAACCTTCACTCTGCTCTGGTTCGTTCCTGGAATCAAGAAACACATCAGACGATTCATAAAAGCAAGAGTGAGCGTCATAGAGTGTAACTACCTGAACGTCGATTTGCTCGAAAGATTCTTTGGGAGTATAGAGCCCTTCGACACTTGTTCTATCGTCTTCGAAATACAACTTGTCGTCTATTACATCAACTCTGACATTGCCCCCGATAGTCCCATCCGGGGAGACTTGATCCATCACAAAACTAGCAAACAGTTGTTCGTCGGTGTCCTTGATATCGATAGCAAAAGATCCGGTAGCGTGGACCTCATCGACAAGCTCCTTAAGGAGGTCTGTGAAGGAGTCATAATCTTCCTGACTGAGTTCTGTTGTCGACATTGCATCCTCCATTCTCCCTGTTAAGATCTTATGCAAAATACGGGGAGAATATGCAAATAGTGCTGCAAACAGAGTTAGAACAAGAATAGAAGAAAGTAAAGAAAGAAAGAAAGAAAAATAACCTGCTGGTCGATGCCGAACACCGTCAAAAAGCGCTCCCCGGCAACGGCGCCAAAAACTTGATCGCACCCCGGATACACGTCCCGGAGCGACGGTTGTAGTTTTACCGCAAGCTCACGGTGTAGCAGCGAGCGGGTTATCGAACACAGGGAGGACGAATGAAAGTGCTTGCTCCAAACAACCTGGCTATTAAGAACGGGAAAGAGAGAATTTGCCTTTGGAGATCCTGTCACAATCGTCAGACAAAATATGGGGATATAAAATCAAATAAAGGACGCCTAGGGAATGGGGAATCCCCGCTACTCACCGTATCTCGTCAATGTGATTCGTTGGCATCAACATTGCTAGGGTAGAATTTCGGATGAACTAGTTGCAACTGAATGTAAAACCTAGCTCACGCTCTCGCGCTGTTGTCGGTCTATAGCTATCCTAGGTTTGGGTCCAATCTCTTGCAAACCCTAGCCTAGGCAAGCTAGCATTAGGATCAACATCATCGTTCAATCGCGCCCCGAGCCCACTCTCGTGCAAACTCGGGCCACGACCTAGGTTGGGATAGTTCCTACCCGTCCAATCTCTTGCAAACGGGTATCGGCGTGGAATTGCAACCGAAATCCCTAGTATCGGTCCAATCTCTTGTAAACCGATACTACAGAAACTCAATTCCAACCCAATTCGGATTTCTAGGGTTTCCTATCGAATTGGGATCCAATCTCTTGCAAATCCCAATCGATATGAACACCTAGCTATCCGTAGTAATTCGATCCCAAACTAACCCTAATAGCAATTCTAGCAATATTTCTACCAATTCATCACAAATAAGAAATTGGGCTCGTAGGGTTCATCCCCACGCCCCAAGACGTATAGACTACTCACAATTCATATCACAAATGCAAGAATAAACAATGGAAATAGCAAGAGAATTCATCACAATATTCAAATAAGCAATAAAAATGAGATTTTTAATGGAGAAGGAGACAAACCAATAGAGTTCTCCAAGAATCCAACAAAAATAAACTTTCTTCTCCTCTCCAATCACCAAATTCTAAAGCTAAAAGTTTAATCTAAAAAGCTGCAAAAAGTAAAGAGAAAAGCTCTCTAACCTAGGGTAAAAACAGGGGTTAAATACCCCCCAAAATCGTCCAAAAAACTGTGACCAAAATGCCGCTGCGCAGCCTGAAAATCGCAATTTTCGCTACAGGTAGCGCGTCGCACTCGGCCGAGCGACAAAAGTCGCTCGGCCGAGTGACAACCCCTGAGAATTTCCAGTAAGTCTGGGTCTTCGGGGGTCTTCACTTCGGGGGCGGCTCGGCCGAGTGAGTTGCCGTCACTCGGCCGATGGCTTCTATATACTCGGGCGGTCGGCATTTTCCACTCGGCCGAGTGGGTCTTCTGAAGCTCAGGCAGACGAAAAACAGTAAGTTGGCACTTTTTGATGGGCTTCGTCTGAGTGCCACTCGGGCGGACGAGGTCTCGTCACTCGGCCGATGTGGCTTCCGACGCTCGGCCGAATGCACACATAAAACGTGTCCGATCTGGTCGGCCGAGCGGTGTCTCGCTGGTCGGCCGAGTGACTCCTTCACTCGACCGAGTGAGACACCAAAAATGCCCAAACAGCTTGTTTTGGCCTCCTCATCGCTCCTACGACGTTCTTTCTTCTTCTGCTCCTCTCCAACAGCAAAATACCCCTCGGGGAGGTCATCGGTGACACTCTGGAGTAAGTGTATCACGGGATCACTCCAAATCGCTCCAAATCTCTTGAAATACGACAAAAACAACAAATCGTGAAAAGCATCGCAATTTAGTCGATATATCGTGAAAAAGCGTGATTTGGGTGATCTAAATGGCATGCAATAATGCGGAAAAAAAGGTGTAAAATGAGGAGTGATCACTATCCAGCTGTCCCTTTCTTTCCTTCGCTTTCTTCTTGGCTCATGTCTTGTCGTTCAGGGTTCAACACTCGCTGTCGAGTCGCAGCGTCGAGCTGTCTGTTTGAGGGAGCTGGAGGAGTCCTCTGCAAAGGACCACGAGCGGGCTGGGGCGGCGGAGGTAGCTGCGGTGGCAGCCCAGATGAAGTCTCGGCAACTCAAGCTCTGGGTGGCCGAGCTAGAGGGACGAGTGGCCGATCTCCAGGGGGAGTTGGAGGACGCTCGGCGGTCGGCCGGGGAAGCGGTGGAGTCGTTCTGCCTGGAGAGGGAGGAGCTCCAGAGGGAACTGTCGGATCGGCGTCAGGTGGCGCGGTTCGCGGATGAGGTGGAGAGGGGCGTCGTCGGGACTCTGGGGGAGAGGATCTTCGAGGTCCTCAGGGAGGCCTTCGGTAAGTATGAAGACCTTATCGGCCCCCGGATCGTCGAAGTCGTCCAGTCCTCATTCCGGGATTGTGCAGAGCGCGTCCTGCAAGCCCTTCCGCCTGCCGATCCCCCTCGCTCTGAGCAGGGCGAGGCGCCAGAGGATGCGTCCTCCCGAGCCCGGGTCCCCTAGGTCGTCCTTCCCAGCCTGTCATCCTTGTTTTTATCCTCAAATTTTTCAGCATCCGCTTCGCTTTGGCCTAGCCTACTTGAAATGGATCCCTGACCTCGCAATCTCCATTGGCATCTTTACCGGCTCTCTGCTTCAGGGCAAACAATTGCTGATTGCAAGGATGTTCATTTAAGCCAGCAATTTTGTGTTCTTGGTCGACAAGTTTTGCTCTGCCGGCGTCACCCTAGTTTTTGTGGGTGACGAATTTTGTTGTTCGCCGAGAGCGAATTATTTGTAAGGAGGTTCCTCCACTTCGATTTCCTGTAAAAAGACACACTTTTGTACCTCGGTTAACTGTTGGAAATGAAATTGACCTCCTTGAATTTTCCGCTCATTTTGCTTTGTTGCTGTGACTTCGACTCCTCTGCTGATGGTGGTCGCTCGCCTCCTTCATCCGGGAGGTCGCCCCTAGTCCCTCGAGTGGACAAGTCGGTTGATGTCCTTATTGGCTGGGGGGGTTGCCCCCAGTCCTATAAACAATGGAGTCGGTCTAACCGTCTTCGCTGGCTGCGGGGGTCGCTCTCAGTCTTATGAGCAATGGAGTAGGTCAACGAGGGAGAAGTCTCTCGGCTTAGGACCAGTTGGCGTCTGCGCTGGCTGGGGGAATTGTCCCCAGACTTACGAGCGATGGTATCGGTCAGCGAGGGTGAAGCTCCTCGGTTTATGACCGGTCGGCGTCGGCGCTAGCTGGGGGAATTTCCCCCAGACTTATGAGCGATGGAGTCGGTCAGCGAGGGTGAAGCTCCTCGGCTTAGGACCGGTCGGCGTCTACGCTGGCTGGGGGAATTGCCCCCAGACTTACGAGCGATGGAGTCGGTCAGTGAGGGTGAAGCTCCTCAGCTTAGGACCGGTCGGCGTCTGCGCTGGCTGGGGGAATTGCCCCCAGACTTACGAGCGATGGAGTCGGTCAGTGAGGGTGAAGCTCCTCGGCTTAGGACCGGTTAGTGTCTGCGCTGGCTGGGGGAATTGCCCCCAGACTTACGAGCGTCGGAGTCGGTCAACGAGGGTGAAGCTCCTTGGCTTAGGACCGGTCGGCGTCTGTGCTGGCTGGGGGAATTGCCCCCATACTTACGAGCGTCGGAGTCGTTCAACGAGGGTGAAGCTCCTCGGCTTAGGACCAGTTTTGATTGACCCCCCGTCCGGTGAGGTGGCGGTCTTCACTCTTATGCAGCCTAGATAATCTCCTCCCGACTAGGCGATGACTGGGGGGCCTCGCCTGCTCACTCTATGATGTGGAGGGGTCCTTGGACGACGTTGACCTTCTTTCCTTTGTCCGGCTGCTTGGATGTTCCTTCTCCGTGGGCCGAGTCATCGGTAAAGTTCCTTGCATGCCCTCGGCTCATCAACTTCTCGATGTCCTTCTTTAGGTGCCAGCAGTCTTCAGTGTCGTTGCCGTTGTCTTTGTGGTACTGGCAATACTTTTCCCCATTTTCCCCCTCTTTTTGTCTTCGGCGGGGGGTGATCAGCGCGCTCTTCCTTCTGCACTTGAGTGAGGAAGACGTCCGGGGTGGCGTCCCTCATATCCTCCCTCCGCTGCTTGTTTCTCGCCCTCTTCTCTGTCCGGTACCCTTCGGGGCTGCGACGCTCGCTATCGCCGTGCTTGGTCCCTCGTTTGGCCTTTCCTGCCTCGATGGCCAAGGTCTCCTCGGTCAACATGAAGCGCTCGGCCCTCGCCATGATCCCATCGAGATCTTTCAGGGGATCATTGTGCAGAGATTTCATCAAGCCTCTATGACGCAGCCCTTTCTTTAGGGCCGTTTGGACAACGAGGTCGGGAGGGCTGTTTACGTTCAGCCGCTCAGCGTTGAAGCGGCGCATAAATTGTCGGAGCGGATCGGTCGGGCCCTGCACTATGTTAAACAAATGTTCAGCATCAGGCATTACCTGTTGCCCTGCCATGAACTGTTTGCAGAACAGCTGGGTGAGTTCCTCGAAGCTGTCAATGGAGCGGCTGGGCAGGCTGCGGTACCAAGTTCTCGCTGCTCCCCTGAGGGTCGAATAAAATCCCCTGCAGAGCAGGGTATCATCGGCTCCCTGGAAGGACATGTCCCCCTCGTAGTCCATCACATGGTTCCCTGGATCTCCTATCCCGTTGTATTTCCCCAGCGTCGGGATCTTGAATCGAGAAGGGACCCGTGCGTCGGTTATTCTCCGCGACAGGGGGCACCGGTCTCCATGGATGCCTCCAGGGGTCCGACACCCGCCTACCTCAGGCTCGTTCGGTTGTGGAGGTGGCACTGGCGCTGGCTGGGCTGGCTCAACGGCCTTCGCCACACTGGGGGTGGGGCTGGTCCGGCGTTCCCGGCTCCTCCGGCGGGAGCTTCCGCTTAGCCGTGATCGGTCCCTCGAGTGGTGTCGATCACTTCTTCTGCGGTGGGGTGATCGTGGTCGATGAGACGACGCGGTCACCGATTCGTCCCCCATGTATTCGGTACCCCTCCTGCTCCTTTCGCGATAAGAGGAGGAGGCGCGCGATCTCGCCTGGTAGAAGCCGGGTAGTGTGAACCGACGCTTCGTGTTCGGTCTTCGGTTTCCGTGGTCAGCGACCACAGCGGACCGCAGGAGCGAGGGGGCCCCTCCCAACGATGGCCGTCGCCCAACACGTCTCCGTTGGCTGGCACAGCGCTGATGAGCTGTTGTATCGTCGCGACCAGCGTTTGAATGTTCACGTTGGTCTCTTGGGCCAGGGCACAGAGCTGCTCCTGCGTGGCCTGCTCGGACTCGCCAGTCTCTTCGGCTGAGGGGGCGTGGTGATTGCCGTTGGGTGCGCCCTCAAGTTTGCTGTTGGGTGCACCATTTCCCTCCTCCGGGATGGGGGGCATGCGTCTCTTCCCGTTGCAGGCGCGTGCCATTACAAGTGTGGTTTGTTTTTTCGTGGGATAGTTCGTTCCCACAGACGGCGCCAGATGTTTCAGAGTGTTTTCTCACTACAGTGTCGTTGACCGTGGATTGCCCGGTCAACATGGTCAAGGGGCCGATTAGGGTCCCTTGGGTGCGTCGAGCGTGTGTAGACGCGATGCGAATCGGAGATGTAGTCGACGCAGAGCACGTCAGCTGGGCCGGGTCTGGATCCTTGGCCTCTGGGGGGCTGAGGGGAAGCCTCGGCCCGGTGTGAGGTGCTCGGCCTCGGACGGTCGGACGACGAGGGGAAGCCTCGGCGCCTTGGCTTGACGCGCGACCGACGCGGAGCTGAGGGGAAGCCTCGGCTCGGATGGGTGCGCTCGGCCTCGGTCGGTCGGACAACGAGGGGTAGCCTCGGTCGTCTCGCTTGATGCGCGGCCGGTGTGGAGCTGAGGGGAAGCCTCGGCTCGGATGGATGCGCTCGGCCTCGGTCTCTCCTGGCATCGAGGGGTGGCCTCGATGCCTTGGCTGATGCTTGATGGCGTTCGCCTGGTGTAGAAGGGAAGCTTCGGCACTTGGATCTAACGTCTTCCTGAACAGACGAGAACACTCGTCAGGGAGGCCGGACCTTGGTTCCGGCCAAATCCCCTCCGATGCCTAAGTCAGATGACAGTTTGAAAGAGGAGGCTCAGCGGAGACGGTTCGACTTGAGAGGAGATCGGAACGACGTCCTCCGGCGCGAGCGGGGGGAAGGAGATGAAGTGGGGGAACTAGGTCGTTGATGGAGTACCTTAGGTTTTGTTACCTGAGATGCGGTCCTTTGTTCAGTCGTCCTCCTAGTCCTTTTATAGGCCTCTCGTCGCGACCACCCATGACTCACGTCCTTCGTCCGCCCCCAATCGTGCCCCCTCAATCCGCCTCCCCATCGCCGCTCCCCGCGCCATGCCAACAACTCCCCATAACGAGCATTAAGTGGCAGCGGGCCTGGGGGAACGGTTATCGCTGGAGTGGGCGAGTGACTCGCGCGTTTCCGGGGTCGGGTCGGATCGATGTTCGGGGTCCTCTCATGGGCTTCGTTGGGTGGGCTTGGACCACCCACGATTTCGCGTTGTAGGCTGCGCCTTTGGGCCCATGCTGTTGGGCCTCCGCAAAATAGACGTATCATATGTGGTTGGCTATTAGAAGATTATATTACAAATTAATTCAAGTTTATTGGTCCTGAACATCTACAAATTAAGTCAAGTTTGTTCGTTGTTATACAACTGGCTCAAAAACTTGTGACTACGATACATTGGATTTTGTTCATTATGTTTGGTCATTTCATTAATAGTTTTTGTTTAACAAATACCGTTCATGTTGTGGTCTGTTTATTGGTTTAGGTTTCTATTTACTTGACTACTAAATAAACACTTGACTTACATTCTTAAACCTGTTATCCTGAACACAACATGAAAAGGTTGCTATTTAGTTCATGTTCTATTTAGGTTGACTGCTAAATTGTAATTGGTAAACAAAAACAGGTTGCTATTTAAAAACAAAAACAGGTATTTATTTCATGTTCTGTTTATTGGTCAGTTCAGGTTGCTATTTACTTAACTTACATTCTCAAACATGTTATCCTGAACACCTAGAGAACAGTTCATGGTGTGTTCTGTTTAACTAATACCGATCTAGGTTAATTTATTTTTAAATTGCTATTTAGTTATTATCATGAATTGTTGTGTTAATTGAAGGTAGTGACGAAAGCAATGTCTTGCATTAGGATAGTGGATGCGGAACACATGCCTCATTTACTTATGTTTTTATTGCTCTCTGCCACAACTGTAATTGTTGGTAGGATAAGTTCACAAATACGTGAGCAGTTAAAATTTGTGGGAGAGAGTGATCCTCTTGGTAATAAGCATAAGAAATTGAAATGAAAGTCATTGGCTGATAACACAGATGCCTCTATCCTTAATGCTTTGATATCAAACATCAGGTTTAAGAATGCCTCATGTATTCTCAGCTCCAGAAGCCATCAGAACTACTACAACATCAGCCAAGCCCATGATATCTCACTTGGACATTCATGTGACTGAAAACTTCCTCCTCGATGACATGTATCCTCTTCTTGATCCCTCCTCCCACAAGAGTTGGAGGCTTGGCGTTGCGAGTTGGAGGCTGGCTCGGCGTTGCAAGTTAACGACAACGATTCAAGCTGAAATAGGAACCTGCTGGGTGTTGCGAGTTGAATCTATAGCAGAGTAACCAACAATGATGTTGAATATACTGAGATTCAATTTCGTTTTATATTTATTATTATTATTGGATCTATGGCGAGCGCAAGCAATGATGTTGAAGATGATTAGCCCCAACTTGAGATTCAATTACGAGTTGGATCTTTGGCAGAGAAAACATGGGTTGTGCCTATGTTTCTCTTTAATTTTTTCGTTTTATGTTTCAAGCTGGATCAAAGTTTGACAATTTGATCTTCATTTTTCAATGAAATAGCAATAAGATATGATGGCAATCTCTTTGAAACATGTTTCATGAAATCTTTGTTATCAAGTGTAGTAAAATATATCATTACGATAAAGGAATTTTTATGAGAAAAACAAGCACCTCAATTGAGTTGTGTTTAAGTTCAACAAAAAACATGTAACTATGTCATCTTCACTTGCAGGTTTGTATGCTTCTTTATACTTAGAGTTTTACGCTGAGTTGATTGATTATGATTGCCAATCTTTTTTTGAGCTCATGTAGTGTAGTATTATGTATGCTTCTTTATCCTTATTTTCTTTCAAAATAATTGTATTAGTTTCAAAAATTGATGTCATTATCATATTTATTTTTTCTGAAATTTTTTTGAGCTCATTTAGGGTCGTAAGTATTATGTAATATATGTTGTGGTTTCAATATTTGAAGACGTAAATGTACCATATTTTTGGTTGATTATGATTGCCCAGTGATGATTCACACACCAGCATTCTACCCGGAGAAGAAAGAAACATACTTGAGATATGTTACAAAAAGGAGAAGAAAAGAAGATAAGCCAGAAGTATACTAGCCATTCTTAAGTTTAATTCCAAGGGGTTATAAGAGAGATATTGTTAGAGTTTTTAGGTATTTTATTGAACCGTTGTCATATATGTACGTATCTGTGTAACAGTTCAGAGCTGATATCAATCAAACTAATAGACAATAATATAAGGAATTATTGGTGTTCATTGAACTATTTTGATGATTAGCTCATATTGTTTACAACATCAGGAATCGGATGAACTCTCACTTTTTCATGCAATCTACAATGTGACTGCGTCACTCTTTGTAACTTTTTTAGGAGGAACTAAATCTGGAGGTAATCAAACTTTTTGGATGGAACTTTTGGGGGAACTAAATATGGTTGGAATTAATTTTTTGGGACTAAAATTTTTGAGGGGAACTAAATTCTCTTTGGAAACTTAATTTTAAGAGAAACTAAAATTTTTGGGAAGTGAAAATTAGCATGTAAAACCCTAAAATTTTGGAGCAAAACTAAATTTGTAGGGTACTAAATTTTAGGAGGAACTAAGATTTTTGGTAGGAACTAAATTCCTCGGAATGAGCTAAATTTTCAGGAAACTAATATTTTGAGGGGGAATATCTAAAATGAACTGTGCCATATTGTTGTTCCACGTCGAATGCGCCCGCACCTTATTTGTTGTTCCACGCCGACGACGCCCACGCCGAAGGTGCCTGTGTCGCTAAATATTTTTACGCTCATTTTTTGTTCTTTTAAATTTTGGCTGTGGAAATAATTTTGGGAAACAAAGATTTCACGGTGGAAAATCTTAAATGAACCGTGCCTGCGGGCATGGGTTATGACTAGTCTTCCCATAAATTTATCCGCCAAATAATTTTAACTATCAGAATCACATCTCATCCTACTCACTATAACTAATCCCAACCAATATTAAGTCCGACTACCTAACCATCCATTTATCTCGACACGTCATGTTATTCCCAACATCTTCTCACGTTAACTTAATAATCACGTCTTGATGCTTCAAATGTTCTCATCATTTCATGGTCACTCTAAATCATACCATACCTTATGACTACTCTTATCTACCACTCGCCCAAGTTTTAGGTCGATTAAGTACGCATCTTCCTATACATAATTTCATCACATCAGAGTTCTCCACTGAGTCGTCATTCGAAAGAAATCTATTAAAAAGTATTGTGTTCAGATTCAACCAATCTTCGCTACAGTATACCTCATCTCACTCTACGCCTACCTGCAACATAATCCTATAAGAATAATAGCTAGTACTAATAATATCATAACAATAAAAAAGATAACACTCTTGAAGAAAAGAAGAAGAAGAAGAAGAAGTTTAAGGCCAAAGACAGATTTTAAAACATTTGGAAAAACGTGTAGAGTTGAGGTATTGCATGAGGAAAAATAGGTGCGTTATGAACTTGTGTGCTTGTTTCAAAACTTTAAAGATCTGATTAAAAGAAAACAATTAGGTTTTGTAACATATATAAGCCGCAAAATAAGCTAAACTATAATACAGAGGACTAGGTCTAAGGAATTTACCTGCTATGACGTTATCCACACAAATATGAATACCATCATTCAGACAAATCCTTATGTATGTCCTGGACCAAATTGAGTATGCATACAGGGCACAAGAGACAAACATCAAGATCCTAAAAGTAAAACACTTATACAGGTCTACACACTATACCTATATATACATCACGACGACATCACAAACCCAAAGGCCCACTACTAGCTAGGGATGATATAGGCAACTACAGGCGCTGATGTCTACATAAAAGAAGGAGACCGAAACAAAAAGTGACACGAACAAGATCGACAGAACGAAGTCAGGTGATGCGAGGATAGGAAGATAGTCGGATGGACGGGACAAAAATATTGCTAAAAATGATTTAACGATGTAAGAAGGATTTTGTGCAAAATACGGTATCATATACCTTTAAAAATGTGTGTGTGTGTGTGTGTATATATATATATATGTATATATATGTATATATACTTAAAAGTGTGCAGATGTAGCAAATTTAAAATTTTGGAAAAAGTAAGACGAAGGAAGGATGGGTAGGGTGAGAAACGATTGTTTTGCATATGAAGATAGGTTTACACAAGGATTTTGAAATGTGATCACGATGAACATAGAACTGAAATAATAATAATAATAAATAAAAAAAATCGAAGTTCCCTCTAGTTTAGAAAATATTCTAAAAGTATGCACGGTAAGTTAGAAATAAATTTCGTAGTTTAGAAAAAAAATGATATATTGAATTTCCAAAATGGTAACAAAGTTTTAAGACTAAAATACGAAGTATACCGATTCGAAAATAAGTGCGATACCGTAACTTAAAATTTATGACCAAGAAGGTTTCAAAATTTGCGAAACAATTTTAACTCAATCGGAAATAAGAAATTTTAAATATTTAATAAGAGTTTCAAAGAAGTTAAACTGAGGGAAGAATGAATTTCGAAAATACCTTTTAAAGGAAGACAGAATTGGCATGTGGAAAGGTTCGAAGGATCGACGATAATCGTTAAGAAGCGATCACGTGAAACGGGGGAAAGAAATGTGATCGTACGATGAATGCACTTAGGATATGATTCATGAAGCTATGATGGAACACTGCGGTCGATAACACGAAAGGGTAAAGATCTAGAAGACGCTAGAAGTCAGGGATTCTAATTATCGGGTCGTCTAAAGGTCAGTAGAGCCTGGCACTAAGATTTCCTAATGAGCTAGACTGTAACCAGTATCTAATGGGAAAGTTCCTAAGAGAATCAAGGTTAGTCCTGCTGGGCCCGAAGTCGATGGACCCAAGCGAACGACTAAAAGAAAAGCCCTAGAAATCTAACACGGCCAGAGCCAAGTGAGAGCTACTCATGTATCCTAAGACAAGGATGACTAATTCTTAACCAAGGCGTCTGACTATCAAATTGGGACGTCTACATAAGTCTTCCTACTATCTAAGACTGGGTAAATCTAATTTAGACATGTACATGGATAGTAAATGAATGCGGTACTCTTATTGTTCCGAACTTTTGCATGACCTGCATGGGCCACCACTAAAACCTGTCATGCCCCGCTTCCCAAAAAATACGGAGGCGAAGCGTGACAAAGGCCCGCTTAGGCCGGAGCTGTGAAGCTCGGGCCCAATAAGCGTCTGTAGGGGTACCATTTTAAAAATTTTCAGGTTCTTGCATTTAATAAGGTTCGAAACAATAGGAAGTACAGAAAGAAAGTGGCATTCATTAATATAGAGAAATAATATCCAGCGAGTACAAAGTCTAAAAAGAGGAAGCCTAAGCATGGCAACAACTTTTGAAAGAGCAAACTAAAAGTAGTAACCTCTGAAAAGTGATGACTGAAAGGTCCTCAAGGTCTGGTCCTCGTCAGGCACATACTCTGGGTCGACGTCCTCAGCTCCACGTACCTCGATAAGTCTGTCTCATCCACGAACTCTGGCTGGACACCTGACGTGCAGTACCCAAGAGAAAAAGGAACTGTACGTCAGGTAAAGTCTACAAGAAGGGTTAGACTTTACCGCAAGTGTACCGAACTATTAAACTACAGTTTACTGGTTGATTAGCATGCTGGGGTTATAACAGACAGTTTACTGGTTGATTAGCATGCTGGGGTTATAACAGACAGTTTACTGGTTGATTAGCATGCTGAGGTTATAACTGGATAACACAAAAGAAGTAGACATAGCAGGAAAGTAACGCGTAGTAGTAGTCATAGCGTGTCCTACCATCCACGGGACTAACCTAACAGGTGTCAAGACAAGTCGGGACGTGACGGAATAAGACAGGACAAGACAAGACAAGTGAGACATGAATGGGTTCACGCCTTACGGTTCGAGGGGGATCAGACCCTCTTGCCGTGCGTACGCTCAACCCAACCCCAAACCATAAGTATGACAAGACAAGACAAGCACGATAAGGGATCACTCGCTCTAGCTTGGCGAGTGCCCTATTGCCCTCTGGGCTGTGTATCACGACAAGGGATCACCCACTCACTGGTGAGTGCCCTATTGCCCTCTGGGCTGTGTATCAGTACAATGGATCACCCACTCACTAGTGAGTGCCCTATTACCCTCCGGGCTGTGTATCAGTACAAGGGATCACCCACTCACTGGTGAGTACCCTATTGCCCGCAGGCTGTGCAAGACGGGACGGGACGTGACAAGACGGGAAAGGTTATTCTAGGGTGTCCACACGCACGCACACACATGATAATCCTACGATGTCAAAAGTTGTTGTTGGTAGGCTCAGACTTCGTCGTCAAGTCTGAGCCGTCAGGGGACGTCCCGGACGCTATCATTTCATGTCCGGTTCTCTTTATTCACAGTTATCAGTTATAACCAACTAAGGCCTAAGCACGGCCGAAAGTGCAAGTGGGATACACTTGCCTGCGGTGGCGAGTGTGTCGTCCGTCCAGAGCGTCTCGTCCAAGCGTGACGTCTGCAGTAGTCTGTCTGAAACAGGGTCACGGCGACGGTGTCAGGTCACGTTTTCAGCAATTCCTATTAGGGTTCGTGTCTAGGTTATCGGGACTATCTTATTCGTCAGAAATCACATTTTTGATGTTCAGCCCTATTCGACGATCTATCCTATGTGCACAGTCATCAAGTCCATTCGTCGATTTTCTACAGTGGACAACGTTTTAAAAGTGCAGAAATTAACTTTAGTTACAGTTGTCCAATTTTAGTTAAGGTTCAGTTTTACTACGGTGTGGGTTTGCTACGAGTTAGGGGACTAACCTTTGCTGCGTTTGAATGTTGATCGAACGTTGGGTCTAAAAGCGACGACGGTCGCATGAAGGCGTATTATATCTGTTGATGGTTTATGGGTGTCCAGGTGTTAGTAACGAAGGGCGTGACATTATCTGCACTTGGATTTACCATCTAAGCTGCAAGACTTCTGGCTAATAAAATCAAAATATAGATAGATATATATATATAATTATAAGTATGTACTGAAATTTAACTTAGGAATATAAAACCAATATGAAAACTAACTTACTGACAACTACCTTAATACTAAGGTATCTAACTTTAAGCCAATTAATGCATGCATAAATACTTATAGCATATATACAAGTATATAAACTAATAATGCACTGTTCATTTATTAATCTAGGTACATGCATAACTACACATTGTTTATATATGGTAGTATATATAAGATAACGTATGGCCATATAGCATGATAATCATATAAGCTAGCATACTGCATAATTACAAGCATATAACTAATGATACACTGATCTTATATGTTCACGTATGTGACTCACAGTTAATATGTTGAAGTCGACTTGCACATGCAGGGACGAAACGGTAGCGCGGTTTGGACGGCGTCGAACGGCGGCACGCTATCGAGGGGGCGACTCCCGGCGGCCAGGAGCGCAGGCGGCTGCTGCGGCAACACACACGCACAGCGCGTGATTTCCCGGCAAGAAACGGTGGAAACAGTGGGTCCACTGTGGCCTGAGGGGATCCCCGACGGCAGCGGCGCCAAGGGGAGTCGACGGCCACCGGAGGGGGGCAGCGGCGGCAGCGGCAGCGGGCGCGTGCGGTCGCTTCAGCTTGCTGTTGGAAACTGCCAATGGTGAGGGCTTAACCGGCGGTCTACGGCGACAAGTAGGGGCCCACAGCGGCGCAGACGAAGGGGGAGAGCCGTGAGGGGGGTGAGGACGCCGGAGGTGAGAGTGTTTTACCGGAGAGCGCAAGGGGTCGGGGGTTTGTTAGGGTTTGCGTGGACAGTGTTAGGGCCGGCGGCTGCGGCTTATAATGAGTTGCTGTGAAGAGTTGTGAGCCTAGGTTAAATTATAATAGCTAGGTTGCTTTATAGGTTAGGTAGGGGCTGTGATCACGTGGGGAGTGGGGCTAAAACGTGGCTCCTCTCAGGTTAGGTCTAGGTTTATAAAGTTAGAGTTATACTTTATAGAATTGTTTAAAGAGTTATTATAAAAGAAATATCATTAGCCCCCCCTCCCTCTCTCTCCTACCTGTGTATGGGTTGGGTGCGGCCATAACAAGGAGTGGGCTGAGCCAACTGAAAATTTGGGGTGTACAATATAATAAATAGCCAGGGGAAGGATGCCATCTGAAACTTAGGGTTCAAAAATATAATAGGTTGGGCCAAACAGTGAAAGTAGGTCAAACGGGGCCCAAAAATAGTGAAATAAATACTGGGGTGACCGGGACGACGAGAGAAAGAAAACTAAGAAGACGGATCACAATTCCGACGACGAGGGACGAAACTAAAAATAGAAAGGCCTTATGACAAAAATGAAAATTGTGACGTCACCTCAAACAAGGTCAAACCGTGGGAGAACGACCCGTGAAATGTCGTTCCAAAAGAATTCCACAATTTAATACACTCCGAGAGGGTCACAACGACATATCACAACACATATTCCGGTATCCAGAATTAGCCAAATAAAATACGTGCACGACAAAGCGCGTGCACGTAGAAAAATCCATAAGGTCGAAAAGCGACCGTTACAATTTAAATCCAGTATCCCCGATCCTACTGCATACAGTGCCAAATCTAGGGGACGTCAGTTGCACGTCCATTACTCATGCAATCCCAGTTGCATGTGGATGCTTGGGGGCATGCTATATTGCATGCCGCATCGCTGATTAGGATAAGGCCCTCAGGTGGCCATATATTATCCCGATGCAGCTAGCATATGGTGCACCCCCAGATATCTCTTATTTGAGATTGTTTGGTTGTTCGGTTTATGTCCATATAGCACCATCTCAGAGGACCAAAATGGGTCCTCAGCATCGTCTTGGTATCTATATTAGGTTTGATTCGTCCTCTATTATTAGATACCAGGAACTTCATACGGGGGACATATTTAAGGCACGTCTTGATGACTGTGAATTCGATGAGAAACCCTTTCCAAAACTGGGCACGCAGTCTAAGAAGCCTGACGCTTCCGAGACCATTTCTTGGGACAATAAGTCTTTGTCTCTTTATGATCCGCGTACTAATCTGTGTGAAGATGAGATCCTGAAGATCCTTCACATTCAGAACACAGTACACCTTCTACCGGATAAATTTACAAACAACTAGAAGATTGTTCGTTTACACGTCCCTGCTGCCAACACGCCAGCTAGGATTGACATCCCCCAAAGATGGATGCAATCCACTTGCAGCAGAATTGGTTGTACCTCAATTGAAAAGAGGACGCCCGACAGGTTCAAAAGATAAAGTTCCTCGAAAGAGGAAGATTCATGGGGATAATAAGATGATCCCTCCACAGAATGCTGAGCTCAGACCAGCAACCTCTCCTCTCCTTATTTCCCCTACAGAGGAAACACTAGGATAAACATCATTAAATTATGTACGTACTGGAGAGGTACTGGACAGAAATAGCACAGTCGATGACGACGATTTTTCGTTCTCTATTGATGTTCACGTTGCTGAATACGATGATGACGTCGAACCGTGATCTCTAGCAGAATGTAAACGCAGAGATGATTGGGCAAAGTGGGACGAGGCAATAAGAGTAGAGCTAGACTCACTCTTGAAACACAAAATCTTTGGACCAGTAGTCCAAAAACCCGTAGGTGTTAAACCTGTGGGATACAAGTGGGTCTTCATCAAAAAAAATAAATGAAGAAAATGTGATCATACGCTACAAGGCACGCCTTTTAGCACATGGATTTTCTCAAGGACCGGTGATTGATTATGAAGATACAAATTCCCCGGTCATGGATGCGATCACTTTTTGATTCTTGCTTAGCCTATCATCTCTGGAAAGCCTAGAAATGCAGCTCATGGACATTGTGACTGCATATCTATATGGCGATATAGATAAAGAAATCTATATGAGACTTCCAGATGGGTTTAATTTACCCCTAGAGATGAAAGAGAGACCTCGGGACGTCATCTCGGTACGGCTTCAAAGATCATTATATGGTCTGAAGTAATCAAGAAAGATGTGGTATAACAGACTAAGCATTTTCCTTGCATAGCAAGGATTCACAAACAAAGATGTCTGCCCGTGTATCTTTATCAAAAGAACGGGAATGTGATTTGTGATCGTCTCAGTATATGTTGACGACTTAAATCTCATAGGATCTCCAGCAGAGATCAATGAGATATCTGAAAGCCTAAATCATACCTTCGAAATGAAAGACCTAGGCAAAACGAGGTATTGTCTTGGCTTACAGATTGAACACCTACGAGGTGGAATCCTGTTACACCAATCAAATTATAAAAGGAAGCTTTTAAACAAGTTTAGAATGGAGCAAAGACATCCTTTAAGTACTCATATGGTAGTGAGATCACTGGATATTCATAAAGACCCCTTCCGGTCGCTGGAAGAGGGGGAAGAGTTACTGGGTCCTGAAGTACCCTACCTCAGTGCCATTGGAGCACTTCTAATCTAGCCAACTGCACGCGTCCCGATATAGCGTTCGCAGTTAATCTACTTGCCAGACATAGTGCTACACCTACAAAGCGCCACTGGAATGGAGTAAAGCATCTTCTACGCTACCTCTAGGGTTCTATAGATCTGGGACTATACTACCAGAGAGGTTCCTCCTCCCAGCTGCTTGGTTATGCTGATACAGGTTATCAATCTAATCCTCACACAGCAAAATCACAAACTAGTTTTGTGTTTACTTATGGAGCTGCTATCTCATGGAGATCGGTAAAGCAAACCACCACAGTAAAATCATCCAACCACGCTGAACTCATTGTGATCTATGAAGCAAGCAAAGAGTGTTGTTGGCTTCGCTCCGTCGTCCAACATATCCTAGATGCCACTGGCCTAAAGACTGGTGATCTTGAGCCCACTGTCTTGTTTGAAGACAACAATGCTTGCATATCACAACTCAAGCTGAAAGACCTACAAGCCTGAAGCTTATACGGATAAGGGGTGTAACTTGTGTGTTACACCCTTTTTCCTTAAGCTGTTGGCTTTTCCCACTGGGTTTTCCACAGCTAAGGTTTTAACGAGGCAAACACGATTACTCAGGATCCAAAAATATCCACCCCCTTAGCTTTATACGCTAAGACCAAAGTAATAGATGGATAAGGGGAAGTGTTGTGAGTGAGAGAGGCCTTTGGCCTCCCCACCACTTTATCCCTACATTACTCCCCACTTATTGGAGTAATTGGGACCTTTGGTGTTCATACCCTTTCATATTCCATATGAAATGAATAAATATAGAACCATGGTGTTGAGCCATGGTTACTCTTTTTCTCCAAGTTAAAACAAAGATATTATTTCTTCTATGTTTGATGTCCACCTTTTTGACAATGACATGGGGAGAGAGATATGGATTATGTAAATCTAACATATTCATTTATGCAGAGAGATAGGATTATGTAACTCATATCTTCTAAGGGGAGGGAGGTGCCTCAATGGGGAGAGATATGGGTAATTGTGTATGCATATGGAGAATATTATTGATTTTATTATAATTGGTTTATGCAATCCATACTTACTATATGCAACTATTGTTTCTTATTATTTCAATTGGTTTATCTCATTTTATAATTGGTGCATATAAGTAGGGGAGCTCATTACCATTGTGCTTTATATCTTTCTATGTTTACATAATGTGTGTCACCATCAAAAAGGGGGAGATTGTTAGGTATTGGTGTTTTATACCAATATTATTTTGATGATGATCACAACATTATGTTGTTGCTAATGTCTCTCATGTTTTAGTCTCAAAGTTAACAAATGAAGAATATCATTTTCGGAGACTAAATGCTTGGTGCAAGGATGGACATTCAAGAGTAGCAATGCCAAAGCTTGGACTCAAGGGATTCCAAAGCTTGGAGATGATGAGGAGCATCAAGATTTAAGCTTAGACTCTAAGGGAAGCAATGTATTCCATGTAATTTATCCTTTATTGCCTTTCTCTTTTTGAGTCTAGGTTTATTGTAATGACTTGAGAGATGGACTAACGCATTCATGCATATGCATTTTCCATCTTAGTGAGCCTTAGGATTTTTAGAAAATCCGACCCAATAGGTTCATCATGCCAAAAGACTCAATTGGTGTCTCTGGCTCTCCAACAAGCGACTGCTGAAGGAAGGATAAGCAATTGGGTGATTCCAGGCGCCTGGCCAGCCATCTAAAATCGACTGTAGTGCACAGCTCAAGTCATATATTTATTGAATCTATCTTGAGCTATTGGAGATAGATGACAGACATTCGTTCTATAAGCGCCTGTTTTCCATCAGTCGTCTGGGAATTATTCTACAGTCGTTTGTGTGACAAAGTGCATAACTTGCATTCTCTGGGTTTCAACCCACTTTGCTAGTCAGTCAACTGATGAGTTGTTTTCAGTCGATTGTCAAATTACAGCGCCTGAGAATTGTTCATCTATCTTCTGAATGCGCTAGTGCAAAAGTTGCATTTTTCTCAGCTTATTTCCATCCCATGTGACAGTCGCCTGCTAAAGGATATTCAGGCACCTACACATTGTACATGCACCTGTGTAGTCTTCTACAGTCGCATGTCCTGGCTCAGATTATAGCCATTGGGATTTTTATAGCCGTTGACCAGTCGATTGTCAGTTGTTCATCAGTCGTCTGTCTGTGTCGTAAACTACCAAAATCTAGCCATTACAAATTTCTTTCTTTAGGGTTTTTACTTGGGTTTGAGGGTTTATTTGGGCTTCCTAAAATAGGAGCTAAATGAGTTCATTAGAAATTCTTAGAACTATTGAAGATCATTTGAGAATCAATAAGCCACTCTCAAACTCTCTCATTTCTCTCTTAGAGCTTGCATTGATCTTCATGCATTGAAGTCAAGCTCAAAGGAAATCCTCCAAGTGAAATCAAGCTCATCTCAACACTTGGATATCCTCTTCCATTCCTTGCATACTTCATTGAGTAACTTCATCTCTTCAAGACATAGGTAAGAGTCATTTATTTCATTTGTTTTCTTGAAACTCTAATTCTCTTTGTGGGATTTTGATACTCTCTTTCTATGAGTTAGTCACTCTCTTTGTGAGAGTTTAACCCTTGTAAGGGTGATTGTGTCCTTGTGTAGGATAACCATAATTCTCTATGTGGGAATTTGTTTCTCTCTGTGTGGGAGTTAGAGCCTTGTGTGGGGTAGGTTGAGTCCTTGTGAAGGGCAAATCCCTTGTGTAGGGTATCCCTTGTGTATGGATTGTATTCACTACCTTGTGTAGGATTATAGTGAATATTTGGTGTGGTTGGACATACCAAAGTTTGGAGAACCATGGTAAAATCTTGTGTTTGCGTTTGGATTGATTGTGTTGATTAATTCCTCTTGCAATTATTATTCCGCGTTTGCAAGTTATAATTTAATTCCACAATTTATTGTCATTACTCTATTTACCCTCCTCTAGAGTCTGTTGTTAGTATTGCAAGGGAAAGACGGTCCTTGCAATTGGTATCAAAGCGAGCTTGAAGCATACAACAATGATGACATTCAACGCTTCATCAATGTCACATGAAGAAGATCTATCTACCGATCGACCCCCGCTCTTCACCGAAACCAACTACCCAAGTTGGAAGATCAGAATGATGATTTACTTGGGGGGTCAAGACCTTTGGGACATCACGGAGTCGCCCTTTGAGAAGCATACTACACCCTTGGCCTCAAGGACAAAGGCGGAGAAGGACTCTATCAAATTCAATGTGAGGGCTATGAATGCATTCCATTGCGCCCTCACTCCAAATGAGTTCAACCGCATCTCCATATGCAAATCGTCCAACGCAATTTGGCATATCTTGGAGATTACTTATGAAGGGACGTCCAAGGTAAATAAATCTAAACAAAGTATGTTTAGATCTAACTATGAAATGTTTAAGATACAGGAAGAGAGAAAGCATATCAGAAATGTTCATAAGGTTCACAGACATTGTGAATGCTTTGGAAGGACTTGGGAATGTTATTTCCCAAGAGGATGAGTGGAGAAGATCCTTTAGATTACACCCAAATGGGAGTCAAAGACCAACGGGATTTTGGAGTCTAACAACATGTCAAAATATACCGTTGATGAGTGCTTTGGAAATCTCATGGCATACGAAGTGAAGCTTCAACAAAGAAATGAGATTCAACCAACCAAGCCCGAGAAGCCAGAAAAGCAAAAGGGGGTTTTATTCCATGCCAAGAAAGAACCGATCAAGTGGAGGAAGAAATTTCATCAAGAAGCCTTAAGTGAAAAATATGGAGATGATGAGGCTAACGGTGATGAAACCAAAGAGCTTGCCAATAAACTAAGTGCATTCTTCATGGGCAAGAAAGGTAAACCTTTTTCAAAGTTTGCCTCTAAGTCTAACAATATCCTACTTGTTACAACTGCAGTCACATAGCACCGATGAGGAGAAGAGAAATGTCCCAAGTGCCATATGCGAGTGTAGCGGGTAGTTTAATATACGTGATAATGCAAGCGTCCAGATATTGCACAAGTAGTTGGGATAGTGAGCAGATACATGGCTAACCCCGGGAAGGAGCATTGGCAGGTGATCGGCCCCGGATACACACCCGGAGAACGATTGTAGTTTTACCGCAAGCGCACGGTCAAGTGGCGAGCGGGTATCGAACACGAGGAGGTGGTGTTGGTTCCAATCTATCCTAGGTTGGTTTGACTATGAATGTAATATTGGTGGAGATGGTAATGGAGTGATGTAATGAAAATGGTGGTGGTTGTCGGTGTCGGTGATAGAGATATTGGTCAAATATCGATTCAAATACAATATAATAAAAGTGTCTAGAGCTAGGGAATCCCCACTACGGATCATCATTCATCCTTGTAAATTGTGAACCTCAATATTACTAGGCTTGTGTTGGGGTGAACTAGTCGTAACTGAATAGAGAACCAAGCTCACGCTCTCTCGCTATTGCCGGTCTATAGCAACCTAGGATAGGATCCAATCTCTTGCAAACCCTAGCCTAAGCCACTAGCATTAGGATCGACATCATCGTTCAATCGCCCCTCGAGCTCACTCTCGTGCAAACTCGAGTTACGATCAAGGTTGTGATAGTTCGTATTCGTCCAATCTCTTGCAAACGAATATGGGTATAGATTTATAATAAAAATCCTAGCTTTGGTCCAATCTCTTGCAAACCAAGTCTTGATAATCTCAATTATAAACCTAAATCGAATACCTAGGCCTTCCCATCGATTAGAATCCAATCTCTTGCAAACCCCAATCGATGGAAATCCCTAACTATCCGTAATAAATCGATCACAACCTAACCTCCTAGCAATTATAGTAATTTAGAAATTCATTCATCACAAATCTGAAATTAGATCCATAGGGTTCATCCCCATGCCCTAGAACATTAAATCTACTCAAGCATAGCAATAACGATAGAGAAATCGATAAAAAACATTGCTTGCATATATAATGATATCAAAACAAAGATTCAAACAATAAGAACAAAATACTTAGCTTGATGAAGATCTTCAATCCAAAGTACAATCTTTTAGATCCAAGAGGGGGCCTAGGGCATGGCCTAACCTCTAAAAGAATCCATAAGAAAACATGTTGGGACCCTCTCTAATGGTGGCTACAAACCCCTTATATAGTCTCCCAAACCCCGAGCAAATAACCCTAGAAAACCCCTCAAATTCATGCCCAAAAAAAGCCCAAACCGCAACTTAAAATCTGGGCCCAGGTCGCACTCAGCCGAGTGGAACATGTGACCCGACCGAGTGGAAATTCCAGCACTACAGCATCAACTTTCAGAAATTTTCCAGATTTCATCCGACCTCCGATTGGTGCGTTCTTAGTGGCGTTGGAATCGTCATGAAGTCTACTATACACAAAAAATATGAGAAAAATACTTTAACATCTGGAATGATAGCAGATTTCAAAAGAGTGAGAGGTTGTCTGAAAATCTAGGCACTGCGTGTCATCGGCTTCACTCGGCCGAGCGGCAAATTTCACTCGGCCGAGCGGCAAATGTCACTCGGCCGAGGGGCTTTTGGTACTCGGCCGAGTCGGTCTCCAAAGGATCTCTGAGATCGACTGTTAAATTCCAGTAAGTCGGCTCTTTTGGATGCCGTCGTTCGTATGCCACTCGGGCGAGTGGTGTCTCCATACTCGGCCGAGTGGGATGTCGTCACTCGACCGAGTGCACGCTAATCTTCAAGTAATTGCATCTCCGATCTGGCCGGCCGAGTGGGCTTCTTTGCTCGGCCGAGTGACTCCTTCACTCGGCCGAGTGGCATGCTGAAAATGCCCAATCTTCATCATTTCGCTTCCTCGTCGCTCCTACGACGTTCTTTCTTCTTCCACTCGTCTTCTATCGCTGATAGGTCCTCAATAAGTCCATGAGCGATGCTCCGTTACGCGTGCAAGTCCTTTAAGCTCATTTTTGCTCCCAATTACTCATATTTCCTGAAATCCGACAAAAATAAGAAATAGTGAAAAGTAACACAATATCATCGAATAATCGTGAAAATCGCAATATGAGCAACCGAAATGGCATGCAAATATGCAGAAAAAAGGTGTAAAATATGGACCGATCAAAATCCCCCAAGCTTACCTCTTACTCGTCCTCGAGAAAGATAAGTAAAGAGACGAACTCGGGACATGAAAACAAAGGAAATGAAACGAAAGAAAGAACACGAGGTGGAAGTGGTTGCTAGATTATTCTCTCATATCTCAAGCCATAAGCTATACATCACGATAACATGGAAAATATGAATCACATGCTATAAGGATTTCATATCTTACATAAACATGGTACTTGCAAGTTGTTAAGAACAACAAAAGGGATTCTCTAAATTCATACAATCAATTCATAACCACATCACGCATTTCATAGGATTTAATAAACAAATGTTGGCGATGCACTTTTCAATCAAAAGTTATAAATGAAGCATATAAGATACACACCAAGCATGCAATGGGGAATGGAATAAATCATGGCATTCACATATTTATATCGCTTCATAAGAAATCTCCATAACTAAGGTATTTTGCTAAGATTCTGCATTATCAAACTTCCTCATTCGTGCACCTCTCCACTCTAATGTCGTGCTCACTCATATGGTCAAACGAGTTCACCCCCCCCCCCCCAAGCTTAGCTTGAGGCATCGCATCTAAAGGAATATGATAGTGGAAAATGGGATTTTTGCCTTGGTTTTCCAAAGATTTTATGGCTCCAATAATGAGATAGAGAAATATCTTTCTTTTTCTTTTTGAACATTTTGTTTCTCATTTTTGTTTTTGGATTTTTGTAGGAGCTATTTGATTTGTATTTTTTGGTTTTTTGCTCCTTTTTGGCTTTTTGGACTTTTTGGAGCAACCTTTTCCTTTTGTAGGGATTTTTGGGAAATAGATATGATATAAGTAGCTTTAGGAGGTGAACTCAAGTGACATGTAGAGAATAAAAAGATATATATGGAGAAGGAAGTAATATAACACTCGGTTCACTCTAAGATGTGCACGAACGGTTCAATAAGATAATACATCAACTAAAACTCATATATAAGCATGGATATTCTCAATCATTTCAATAAACAGTTAAGTCAAGCGATAAAGCGTACAATCATATCAAGCATGCAACAGAAGGTGAATAAGACAATAAAACTGATGCTTCAGATATACTAATGATGCGTGAATCTTGGTGTATTTCCAACAAAAGCATACCAAACACTAATACATACATTTAGCTTCAATTAATATCATTCATTCACTTAGAGGAGTCATCAAAAGAAATAGATTTGCAAGCACATGTGAATAGCAAGACTATGAAATACTCTAAGTAGCATGGCAAGAATAGTAAGCATCGTGATGACTAATAAAGCAATAAGAGATATCATCATAAGGAACAAATCTAGCAAAGGGAGGAAAGAAAATAAAGAAATAAAAATAAAAGAGAGAAAAGAAAAGAAAAAAAAGCACACAACATGATGCATGAACACACATAAAAGGAAAATAAGATGGAAAATTCAAAAAGATGATGCAAAATTTTGAAAATTTTTAAAAACCCTAAAATAAAGTAAAAATGCAACTAATGCATCTAAATGGCATGGAAATACACTCCCCTAAGCTTAAACTTCATATTGTCCTCAATGTGATCATAATGAAAGAATATGAGGAACAACGATAATAATAAGGGGGTGAATGAAAAATGATGAAATGAATGACATGAAATCCTAATGCAACTACATGCACATACAATGATGCATGAGAGCGCCTTCCCCCAAGCTTATACCAAACAATCCTATTCAAATGACTCGATCAAAAGTATCACGGCTTCAATAAGCGATATCAAGTCAAACAAATAAGAAAGTAAGGTTTCACTTTGTCTCCGTAGCTTTCATTTTCGATCGATTCGTCGTACTTTCTCGTTTCTTCCTTAGGATCGTCGATTTCGAAGTATGTCACTCGTGACGGACTTCATAACGGTCGTATCTAACTAATAGATCAAGCCTAGAAGTCTTAGGAATCGATCCCGGGGCCCCGTGCTCCGTATCGGAACTTTTGGTGCTCATTAGCCGGTGTAAGAAGGGCCACCGACCGACTAAATGACGATCCAGTCGGTCGGCAATCCTTCTTGGACCGACTAGTTGGCTTTCTAAAATTATTCAGGAGTTACTGTTTATCGTTAGTCGGTCTAAGAACGTTGGTTGACCGACTAGGTTGCAAACTAGTCGGTCAGCAATGCTTCTTGAACCGACTAACACATCATCTTATTTTTGTATCAGTTATTGTTCACTCTTAGTCGGTCTAAGAACGTTCATCGACCGACTAGATGTTAAACTAGTCGGTCAGTACTTGTTCATGGACCGACTAACTCTAAATCCTATTTTTCGTTCAGAGGTTACTGTTTACACTTAGTCGGTCTGCGTTGGTCGACCGACCGACTAGTTGCCAAACTAGTCGGTCAGTGGTTGTTCTTTGACCGACTAACCAGTGTTAAAACCCTAATTTCTGGGCAGCCGCCAGCCAAACCTATTTAAACCCAACCCAATCGTTTTCATCTTCTCCAACACGACCCAAAACCCTAAAATCTTCCCCCCTTCAGCCCCCATCTTCCCCCAAGCTTCAATCCTTCATTCTAAGACCTAGAATCATCATCCAAACCATTCATTCACTCCATCTACCTCTCATCTTCCCCAAAATCTCACCAAAACCCATCAAAATCCCCAAATCCCCCAAAACCCTAGTTTCCCCAATCTTCTCCAACCTTTTCCAGATCTGATCCTAGGGATCCCCGGAGTGTTTCTTCCGCCTCCTCTCGGTAAGAAATCGATCTACCGTTGTTTTCATAACTTATTAATATTTTTATGAAACCCTAATAAATTTCATGTTGTTTTGTGTTTGTTTCCCCCATAACAGCGATTTCCCCGTAGATTAGCATCCGTGTGACGAAGTGATCGTCATCCCCGGTGCTAGGCAAGTGAAACTTGCCACTTAGGGTTTAGGCCATGTTTTAGGCCATTTTCTTGTTGTAGGCGTAAAAGAGACTAGGCGACGAAATGATACTCGCCTAGGCGCAAATTGGGGAATTAGCTTGACAACGAAGCTAATTCCGACATTTAGCATGTTCCACAATTACCATGTCATGTTTACTTTTCATTAACAGTACACGAATTAATTGTCATGTCATTGCATTCTTTAAGTGTTTCTGTGATTGCGTAGCTTTGCTACGAATGCTTGTGTTCCTGGCTCGTGTTCCAGAAGCACTTGAAAGAAATGCTCGAATGTGGTGAGGAAAAGGATGTGACACATCAAAATATAAAGAGGGTAATTAATATATATAATGGGTTTGGGGTGTAAAAATTTTTGTTGCCGTCATATGAGGTAATATTTATTCAAGCAAATCTATACGGTCCTCTCGCTGTCGAGAGAATTCGTATTTATTCAAAGCATAAAAATTTCTACACTACTGGATTGATATCACATATAGCAAAAGGCGGATCCAGTATCTTTGCCAGTGCAAGCAATTGCTCCAACTGCTCCTTCCGTGGCTCCGCCAGACGCGTGTGTCCATGGACTCCATCAGACTCTAGCAATGTGGCTCCCAGCACCTCTCCAAGGACTCCACGTGTACCCTGCAAGAGATAAGCCGCATCAATCTGATGTGGATAATTCTTCCCCAAAATAAATGTATTCCAAAGAGGGTCATCAACATAAGTATTTAAAATTAAATACGGGTGACAACACTTCCCTGGAAATAAATCTCCACTCTCGTATACCACGTCGATCAACTCCTCAGTGTTCGCCTCAGGTTGTTCAGGTAGCTTGGGCATATAAGCATAGGTCTCATCAGGCAGCTCCTCATCATTGTCAGACTTATCCCATCGCACCTCCTGATCATATTCAATAGCGTCCATGGGTGCTAACTCCTCGCTCTCCTCCTCGTATACGTCCCATCGTACCTCTTGATCGTATGTACATGAATCCTGCAAAAGGCAGATGAGTCGCCAAAATCTGAATCATAAAAAACATCATACACAGGAGGAGAATCAAATATAGGAGATGAGGGAGTAAAGAGATCTCCCTGAAGGGGAGCCAAAAGCTCTGTGGGATTGTCCTCAACATCAGTGGAAGCGTGGTCCTCTAAGGGATGCTCAGCCTCTGTAGAAGGTGGGGATGGCTGCGGTTGCTCGAAAGGAGGGGGCACAATTCGGGCTCCATCTGTGTGCAGATGTCATCGTCCAAAGTCACGTCCTCCTCGATGGTCTGCTCCAGTACTGTATGCATGACCTCCATAATAATATCCTCTGATGGTATAGGCTGCTCTGACTCAGGTGGGTGGCAGGGGGAGGTGACGACGGCATAAGGTGGCTCTATAGGCTTATGTATCTCGACCATGGTGTAAAAATGGGTCTTGTGCCCCTTAATTAGAGCGTAGACTCCATCATCAATTGTGCATGTGGAAGAGATACAATGAGTAATAAAGTTTTGAAATTCAAGCTCAAAAGGATCACCTGCCGTTATTGTCAATGGACCGGAATTTCGAACTATGTCGACAATGTTTCTCAATAGGTCCGTGTACGTGTCCTCCTTTGGCAACTCAGATGTCTCTATTTGTGGAGTGTTGATGGTATAAAGGTGGATATGATCACCTTCAAGTGAAGCATACACTCCATCTATGATAGTACATGCACTAGAGACATTAGCCATAACAAAATCGATGAATACTTGGTCGTATGGTTTACTTACCGTAACGGTTAGTGAACCAGTAGATCGAGCATCATCTATCATTTGCTCCAAGGTTGCTGCCAACTGCAAATCACTGAACTTTCCCACTTGCATCCTCTTTAGAAACTCACGTGAGGGTCCCCTTAGCCTTCTAGTGAAGATATCAAATAGCATGGAGTCATTCCACTCATGGTCTGACTCCGTCTGGAACATTCCTAACATTCCTTCAAACCTAGACATGGCTTCCCCGAAGGATTCTCCATCAGCCTGATAGAATGTAGCGAGATACATGTAGGATTGTATAGAGCCCGCTCGCATTTTCTTTGGAAGCACCATCGCTGCAACAACGTACCTGATCAAGCAAAGTAAACAACCTGGAAAAGACGTCAGTGGTACAAAGAGAGATAAAGATAATAATAGTAGCAGGTGGTGGGGGAAAAAATCTCTCTCAATGTTTTTTTTGTTTTTTAATGTAGTCTAATAAACCTAATTGTGACAAATTGGCTCCAACATAAAACACCTCCCCGGCAACGGCGCCAAAAACGTGATCGGCCCCGGATGCACACCCGGAGAACGATTGTAGTTTTACCGCAAGCGCACGGTCAAGTGGCGAGCGGGTATCGAACACGAGGAGGTGGTGTTGGTTCCAATCTATCCTAGGTTGGTTTGACTATGAATGTATTATTGGTGGAGATGGTTATGGAGTGATGTAATGGAAATGGTGGTGGTTGTCGGTGTCGGTGATAGAGATATTGGTCAAATATCGATTCAAATACAATATAATAAAAGTGTCTAGAGCTAGGAAATCCCCACTACGGATCATCATTCATCCTTGTAAATTGTGAACCTCAATATTACTAGGCTTGTGTTGGGGTGAACTAGTCGTAACTGAATAGGGAACCAAGCTCACGGTCTCGCACTATTACCGGTCTATAGCAACCTAGGATAGGATCCAATCTCTTGCAAACCCTAGCCTAAGCCACTAGCATTAGGATCGACATCATCGTTCAATCGCCCCTCGAGCCCACTCTCGTGCAAACTCGAGTTACGATCAAGGTTGTGATAGTTCGTATTCGTCCAATCTCTTACAAACGAATATGGGTATAGATTTATAATAAAAATCCTAGATTTGGTCCAATCTCTTGCAAACCAAGTCTAGAGAATCTCAATTATAAACCTAAATCGAATACCTAGGCCTTCCCATCGATTAGAATCCAATCTCTTGCAAACCCCAATCGATGGAAATCCCTAACTATCGGTAATAAATCGATCACAACCTAACCTCCTAGCAATTCTAGCAATTTAGAAATTCATTCATCACAAATCTGAAATTAAATCCATAGAGTTCATCCCCATGCCCTAGAACATTAAATCTACTCAAGCATAGCAATAACGATAGAGAAATCGATAAAAAACATTGCTTGCATATATAAAGATATCAAAACAAAGATTCAAACAATAAGAAAAAAATACTTAGCTTGATGAAGATCTTCAATCCAAAATACAAGCTTTTAGATCCAAGAGGGGGCCTAGGGCATGGCCTAACCTCTAAAAGAATCCCTAAGAAAACATGTTGGGACCCTCTCTAATGGTGGCTACAAACCCCTTATATAGTCTCCCAAAACCCTAGTAAATAACCCTAGAAAACCCCTCAAATTCGTGCCCAAAAACAGCCCAAACTGCAACTTAAAATCTAGGCCCAGGCCGCTCTCGGCCGAGTGGAACATGTGACCCGGCCGAGTGGAAATTCCAGCACTGCAGTATCAACTTGCAGAAATTTTCCAGATTTCTTCCGACCTCCAATTGGCACGTTCTTGGTGGCGTTGGAACCTTCATGAAGTCTATTATCCATAAAAAATATGAGAAAAATACTTTGACCTCTAGAATGATAGAAGATTTCAAAAGAGTGAGAGGTTATATGAAAATCTGGGCGCTGCGTGTCATCGGCTTCACTCGGCCGAGCGACAAATGTCACTCGGCCGAGCGGCAAATGTAACTCGGCTGAGGGGATTTTGGTACTCGGCCGAGTCGGTCTCCAAAGGATCTCGGAGATCGACTGTAAAATTCCAGTAAGTCGGCTCTTTTGGATGTCGTCGTTCGTGTGCCACTCGGGCGAGTGGTGTCTCCATACTCGGCCGAGTGGGATGTCATCACTCGGCCGAGTGCATGCTAATCTTCAAGTAATTGCATCTCCGATCTGACCGACCGAGCGGGCTTCTTTGCTCGACCGAGTGACTCCTTCACTCAGCCGAGTGGCATGCTGAAAATGCCCAATCTTCATCATTTCGCTTCCTCGTAGCTCCTACGACGTTCTTTCTTCTTCCACTCGTCTTCTATCGCTGATAGGTCCTCAATAAGTCCATGAGCGATGCTCCGTTACGCGTGCAAGTCCTTTAAGCTCATTTTTGCTCCCAATTACTCATATTTCCTGAAATCCGACAAAAATAAGAAATAGTGAAAAGTAACACTATATCATCGAATAATCGTGAAAATCGCAATATGAGCAACCGAAATGGCATGCAAATATGCAGAAAAAAGGTGTAAAATATGGACCGATCAGCAGGCCTTCAGATGGATCATATGATATATGCATGGGATAGTTGTATAGAGAAATGTATGACATCGAGGCTATTTATCTATGTAAAACATCTTGTTCATGAATGAAAGTATGCTTTCTGGTACAAATTGTCTGAGTAATTTTCTATTTATATATTGCTCAGATAATTTCCTTAGACTCATAGTAAGATCATACATGTTTCGAGATAGAGATCGTGATTATGAGAAATGTCTGACCGATAGGAGCCTGAGTCTTAAAGCATTCTTGGTCATAGATACGTCGAGATAAGGATATCGGGATATCGGACAGACCATTATGTCTTTGTCTTGTTGGTCTCATAATCATGCAACTTGGTGAAGTCGGAGACAAGACACAAGTGCTCATTAGAGAATGAGTCCACTGAACGACCCAAGCAAAGAGTTTTCAAAAGGTTAAACATTAACAAACTGTCATTAATAACTCTAAGTAATGATGGGCAAGTTTATCCTTAGGACTTGATATCATTGTACGAAGCTGTGAATGAACAGTGTCACTTAGGTCTATGATCTAGCTTCGAGGCAATGATTACTGAAAGATCTTAGGCTGGGTGACACGTGAAGCGTACGAGGTGAGTATTGATCAAGAGAGGATTCGTCTCTTCCGTTAATGGGAAGTTAGTGTCGCATGCTCAGTAAGGCTCTTGGTAAAACCTTGGCGAAGGTATGTTGTAAGATGTACACCACGTATGTACTAGAGATCGATGGATACTGGCTAGTGCTAGCTAGTGGTGTTGACAACATACCATACCCTAGGCTATGCACATGACATAGTTAAGACGAATGGACTAAAACTGCAGTATTCATCACGGACAGAGTCAGAGTGATCCTGGCAACACTTTTGTCGATAATCAATCATGTAATTATGATTCCAAAACATGGACGACACATGCTGCTTGCAGTTACTGTCGTCTAGGGATTTCGAGTCCCAACATGTAGTAGGGTTAGGCTGTAGGGTCTCACACTGAGTAGTATTCACGTCTTAGTAATAGGAAGAATGTTCAGAGGAATGCTTTTGATGCAATGGAGACATTTGACTCACAAGTAAGTTTTGAACTTAAAGCTAAAGAGTTTAGCATTTGGGACAGATTAATACTTGGTATTAAATTGACAATTTCGCATGAGAACGAAGGGGGCTTCTGAAGAAATTCACATGAAGAAACCGCATTCGGAACATTAACGAGCCCAGAAAAGCAAAAAACGTCGAATCAGAACATAAACGAGCCCAGAAAAGCAAAAACGGCAAAGAAAGTCCCTTAGTGGGTTTGCGGGTCTGACCCGCACCTGGCAGGTCAGACCCGTCAGGAGATAGCGGGTCGGACACGCTTAAGCGGGTCCGACCCGCAGGTTGACACCCGTGTGCACAGCCCGCGAGCTGAGCCCGCGTGGTTTCTATGTGCATGTGTGCAACATGGCGCATGCAAATCGTGCCACGTGGCGTGATCTGACCCATCGCATTCAGAGGCGTGATTCTTTGGCAGTTTTTTGCAAAAACGATATTTCAATGTCTATTTTGGACATTTGAGGGGTCAAATGATATCGGAATTAGACATCATTTTTTTTCTATAAGATCGTTGTCTCGAGCTCTTCGATTTGATAGGTAATTTCAAAGTTGAAACTCAGAAATAGATTTATGGTTGATTTTAGAAGTTTAGACTTCTAATGAAATCAATTCATATTTCCATTTTATTTGTCCGACATTGCTCGTATCAAGAGAGGAGGGGTCGGCTCCCTATATAAATGGGGGTTAGCCCTCCTTATTTAGAGTGCACCAAGTCACCGGTTCGAGAATCTCCGATTTTTTGGGCACGCTCGACCAACGACTTAAATTCACACCTCCTTTCAATTCTTCATATCCTCCAATCGGGTCCTAGTAAGACAGCGAGGAGGTTTAGATCTGATCCAGAATTCTCTGACATGGATCTACTCAAGTGAAATATTCTTTAGCGAGTGATTGGCTCGGAGGCATGGTGCGACTCGGGAAGCAGCTCAGCTCGAGGCGTGGTGCGGGAAGCGATTCAAAACACTTTGTCGGTGTAAGCAAAGTTCTGGATAAGTCAGTTTTTTATGCTTATCATATTCTGCAGTAGTTAGATCTCTCTTCGGGTTGGTCAGACCCAACCCGATTTAGTAGATTATCGTGGCTAGGGTGCATGTTTCCTAGGGTAGTGATTAATTAAAGAGTTTAATAATGTTTCCGCTGCTTCTTTTGATTCTAATGTCCGTCCGACATAGGACGTGCATAGTTTATGCCCTAAGGGTCCTTGAAAACCCCAACATTGGTATCAGAACCTAATCTATGTTGATCTAATGCTGCAACATATTAATATGATTTACATGTTATGTTTAATTGAAACATAAAGATTAATTATGAGATAATTATATACTTAATTCATGTGATGCTATTAAGTTGAAATTTTAAATGGCTATGTTTATTCTTGCTTATTTGATAACACAAGAATACCTTATTAGGTTAGCCATTAAAAGTCTTCTAAATATTATAAGATAATTTTTTAGATTACTCTGCTATGATTATAAAAAAATTTAATGCCTAATGGTCGATTAGGATAGCGGCATATTTCATCATTCCTTATAGTTGATAAGGACCGAATAAAAATTATTAACAAATCCATAAAATTTTGAATTTTAAGGATCCACTAGTTAATAGGATTAACTAGTATTAGTAAAAGCTTTTAGTTGATGGTACTCATATAAATGACAAGCAACCTTCAATGGACCATGATATTGGTCAATGTGCTTGGCTAAGTTTGTTGGACACCCTAGCTTGACGAGGGATACGTGATCATGGCTTTGTCAATTCCCTAGCTGTGTCCGCTGGACTGCAAGGATATGAATCATTATTATTCAACGCCGTCAACTATATCTAATCAAATACGTTCATAAATCTTTTACAAGATAATTCGTAGCCCACCTTATTTTAGATTTTGGCAACCATAGGTTCCGTGTCGTAGTTGTTAAGCTACACTCAAGCTATGACATGAAAACTTTATGGAAACCAATTTATTATTACATATGATGAAGTCTAGACTCGACCCAAACCGTCGCGTCATGATGACACCGAGCGTCGTCACAAGTTAAGCTATACATGAAAACAAGGGTTTGACTGGACTAGTTATTGTGATTTGGATGAGCCATACTCATGATCACAAATAACTAAGCGTAAAAATCACATAGGGAATCATATACGATATGATTGACAAAGAGTTCGTCTACTGACAGCAGAGACAAACAACTTGTTAAGTTACACCCAAGGTTGGGCGACTCAGGGTTGTTGGATTGCTCTCCCACTAAAATTTTAATTATGTTATGGATTTAAATGATCTTTAAAATAATGGGAGGATATAATTGGATAAAAACCAATCTAATTATTTTTAAAATTTTATTGAACGCATGCTAACTATAGGAGTTCTATTCTTTGCAGCATGGCATGTAAAATTAAATATATCCAAGATAAGAATAAATCAACTGGTAATAATAATAATGACTGGTTAAGGGAAACAATAGCAGTGTGGGATCAAAAGAAGAAAGGGCATATTGATGCCTCAACTTCTGTAAAGGTCATTCAAAGTGTAATTCTTTCTGCGAATTCTAATGCATGGGTATTAGATACCGGTGCAGGTTCTCACATCTGTAATCAGTTACAGGGAATGAGAATTAATAGAAGGCTCAAAAAGAATGAAGTCGTTCTTCAAGTCGGCAACGCAGCAAATATTGATGTTGTAGCCGTGGGAGATCTAAAACACACATTGTCTAGTGGAGCTGACTTGCGTTTGAAGCAATGTTACTATATCCCAAATTTTCTGTGTAATATTATCTCCATCTCGGCTTTGGCTAGAGAAGTTTATAATTTTACTATCAACGGAAATGTTATGAACATTCTCTTTGATGGTAAGTTGCTAGGTTTTGGGACACTAAACAGTGGTGTATACACCTTGAGTAATGAAGTTGTATTAAATGTTAATACACGAAAACGTAAGGAATCTAGTTTTAATAAAACCTATCTTTGGCACTGTAGACTAGGCCATATCGAAGAGAAGAGACTTAGTAAGTTACATAAAGAGGGGCTCCTGGGCCTCTCGAATTATGAGTCATTCGACACTTGCGAGTCTTGCCTCAAAGGTAAAATGGCCAAAACTCCGTTTGTAAGACAAAGGAAGAGAGTTATTGAACTCTTGGGTCTGGTACATTCTGACATATGTGGACCCATGTCTGTGTTAGCCAAAGGAGGTTTTTCATGTTTCTTACATTTACTGATGATCACTCTATGTTCGGACATGTGTTCTTGATGAAACACAAGTCCGAAACCTTTGAACGATTCAAAGGGTATCGTAACGAAGTTGAAAAACAAACTAGCAAAAGTATTAAGATCCTTCGATCTGATCGAGGAGGAGAATACTTGAGCTATGAATTCCTTATTTAAAAGAGAATGGGATTCTCTCAGGTCACGCCTCATTACACACCTCAACATAACGGTGTGTTAGAGAGGAGGAACCGCACTTTGTTAGACTTGGTGTGATCCATGATAAGTGAAGCTGAGTTGACAACTTCCCTCTGGGGATATGCCCTAGAAACTGCTATATATTCTCAACAAGGTTCCATCAAGATCTATGCCCACGACACCATATTAGATATGGACTGGCAAGAAACCCTGCCTTTATCATGTAAGAGTGTGGGGTTGTCATGCATATATCAAAAGGCATAATCCAGACAAACTGGAAGATAGATCTATTCTGTGTAAATTTATTGGGTACCCGAGACATTCGTTAGGGTACATCTTTTACCATCCAGAGCAACAAAATAATGTTGTCTCTAGACATGCCACCTTTTTAGAAAAGGAGTTACTTGTGAAGGAATCAATTAGCAAGGTAATTGATCTGGACGAATGTTCTAAAGGAGAATTAACACAAGAACCTGTGTCGAAACCAGTGGGAGAATCGGAACCTGATGTCTCCCAACCAGTCATTAGGAGGTCTGATAGGATTCCTCGAGTTACTGATAGGTACTACGGTTTTCTCGTAGATGGAGGGGTTGAGGATGGCATCATATTAGATGATGATCCTATTAACTTTCAAGATGCCATTAAGAGTAGAGACTCTAATAAATGGCTAGATGCAATGAGATCTGAAATAGATTCCATGCACGTAAATGAGGTATGGACCTTAGAGAATGTGCCCAAGGGAAGTGTTCCCATTGGCTGCAAATGGATCTTCGAGAAGAAGATTGGTGCAGATGGAAAGATAGAAACGTACAAGGCTAGGCTGGTTGCAAAAGGTTATCGTCAGATTCTAGGAATAGATTATGACGAGACTTTCTCGCCAGTCGCCATGCACAAATCTATTCGGATCGTACTCGCTATTGCTGCCCATTATGACTATGAAATCTGGCAAATGAATGTAAAAGCGGCCTTTCTAAATGGTGATTTAGATGAGCAGATTTACATGACTCAGCCAGAAGGTTTCAAAGTCAGTGTGAGTAAAGGAAAAGCGTGTAGATTGCATAGGTCTATCTACGGGCTTAAGCAGGCATCAAGAAGCTGGAACATCTGTTTTGACAAAACAGTCAAAGAGTTTGGTTTTGTCAGAAATGAGGATGATCCATGTATTTATAAGAAAACCAATGAAAATTCTTTAGTCATCCTTGTACTGTACGTAGATGATATTCTTATAATGCAACAACATAAGGATGTTGAAATATGTAAAGAAATGGCTATCAACTAACTTCTCCAGGAAAGACTTAGGAGAAGCATCCTACATACTAGGTGTAAAGATTTATAGAGATAGATCCAAACGGATGCTAGTTCTGTTTCAAGCAAGGTACATTGACAACATGCTAAAATGGTTTAGCATGGAAAACAGTAAGGGTGGTCTTATACCAGCCAATCATAAACCTTCCAAGAAGGTGTCTCCAAAAACTGACTTGGAAAGGGAACGCATGAACAAGATCATATATACTTCAGCTGTAGAATCCATCATGTATTCCATGATATGTACCAGAGCTGATGTCTCTTATGCACTAGGTGCAGTAAGTCGATATTAATCTAACCCTGGAGAAGAACACTGGAAAGTAGGCAAGACAATTCTTAAGTACTTGCGAAGGACTAAAGACTTGGTCTTGATTTACGGAAGTGAAGAGCTCAAGGTTGAAGGCTTCACGGATTCCAGCTTTCAGAGTGATATAGATGATGGCAAATCGATCTCTGGATATGTTTTCACTCTCAACGGAGGAGCGGTCAGTTGGAGAAGTTCCAAGCAAGACACTGTTGCAGACTCCACATGGAGGCCGAGTACATAGCGGCCAATAATGCGGCAAAGGAAGCGGTCTGGACGAGGAAGTTCATAAACCAGTTAGGGATGGTGCCTGCAATTGAGAATCCATTACCACTGTATTGCAACAACAATGCAACCATCTGTCTGGTTCAAGAACCAAGATTCTACAAGAAATCCAGACACATTCTTTGGAAGTATCACCTGATACGGGATATTAAGAAAAGGAAAGATATAGAACTCCTTAGAGTCTGCTTGGAAGACAACTTAGCAGATCCATTCACGAAGATGCTGGCACGCGACCGTATGGAGAGACTAGTGTGTAAATGTGGTATAAGATACCAAGATAAATGGTCACGAGTGCAAGTGGGAGATGTAGAGAGATGTATGCCTTCGAGGCTATTTATCTATGTAAAATATCTTGTTCATGAATGAAAGTACGCTTTCTGGTACAAATTTTCTAAGTAATTTTCTATTTATATATTACTTAGATAATTTCCTTAGACTCATAATAAGGTCATACATGTTTCGAGATAAAGATCGCGATTATGAGAAATGCCTGAGCGATAGGAGCCTGAATCTTAAAGCGTTCGTGGTCATAGATGTGTCAAGATAAGGATATTGGCATATCGGACAGACCATTGTGTCTTTGTCTTGTTGGTCTCATAATCATGCGACTTGGTGAAGTCGGAGACAAGACACATGTGCTCATTAGAGAATGAGTCCACTGAACGACCTAAGCAAAGAGTTATAAAATGGTTAAACATTAACAAATTATCATTAGTAACTCTAAGTGATGATAGGCAAGTTGGTCCTTAGGACTTGAGATCATTGTATGCAGCTGTTCGTGAATAATGTCACTTAGGTCTATGATTTAGCTCTGAGGCAAGGCCTGTTGAAAGATCTTAGCCTGGGTGACACTTGAAGCTTATGAGGTGAGTAGTGATCAAGAGAGGATTCGTCTCTTTCGTTAATGGAAAGTTTGTATCGCAGGCTCAGTACGGCACTTGGTAAAACCTTGGCCCAGGTATGTTGTAAATGTACAACATGTATGTACCAGAGACTGATGGATACTGGCCAGTGCTAGCTAGTGGGGTTGACAGCATGCCATGCCCTAGGCTATGCACATGATATAGTTAAGACGAAGGGACTAAACTGCGGTATTCATCACAGACACAATCAGAGTGCTTCCGGCAACACTTTCATCGACAGTCAATCACGTAATTATGATACCGAAACAGGGACGACACCTGCTGCTCGCGGTTACTGTCGTTTAGAGATTTCGAGTTCCAACCTGTAGTAGGGTCAGCCTGTAGGGTCTCACACCAAGTAGTATTCATGTCTTAGTAATAGGAAGAATGTTAAGAGAAATGCATTTGATGCAATGGAGACATTTGACTCACAAGTAAGTTGTGAACTTAAAGCTAAAGAGTTTAGCATTTGGGACAAATTAATACTTGGTATTAAATTGACAAAATCACATGAGAACAAAGGGGGCTTCCAAAGAAATCCACAGGAAGAAACCGCGTTCGAATCGGAGCTCAAACGAGCCCAAAAAAGCTAAACTGGCAAAGAAAGGCCCTTAGTGGGCTTGCGGGTCGGACCCGTACCTGGCGGGTCAGACCCGCCAGGAGGTAGCAGGTTGGACCCTCTTAAGCGGGTCCGACCCGTGGGTTGACACCCGCGTGCACGGCACACGGGCTGAGCCCGTGTGCGGGCGGCGCCCGCACTCATTGAGTGCAAGCACGCGGGCTCTCTGTGCGCGCGGGCCACGTGGCGCATGCAGATCGTGCCATGTGGCACGATCTGACCCATTACATTGAGAGGCGTGATTCTTTGGTTGTTTTCTGGAAAACGAGATTTCAATGTCTATTTTCGCCATTTAAGTGGGTCAAATGATATCGGAATTGGAAACCGTTTTTTTCTACGGGATTGTTGTCTCGAGCTCTTCGATTTGATATATAATTTCAAAGTCGAAACTCAGAAATAGATTTATGGTTGATTTTAGAAGTTTAAACTTCTAATGAAATCAATTCCTATTTCCTTTTTATTTGTC